>CM023484.1:81966023-82563079 GCA_013339685.2 Hyalomma asiaticum
GTAGGACTATAGTATTGGGTTTTTTGTGAAATTTTGACTCGATCAGAAGTCGCACAAAATGCGTTTTCCCGCATCGTAGAGCATTCCTCTACTTATTGCGCGCCTTCTGAATAAAAATACGGTCTCTCAAAATCTTGCCCAAAATGCCAAAAAAGGTAAGACTATAGTATTGGGTTTTTTGTGAAATTTTGACTCGATCAGAAGTCGCACAAAATGCGTTTTCCGCATCGTAGAGCATTCCTCTACTTATTGCGCGCCTTCCTGAATAAAAATACGGTCTCTCAAAATCTTGCCCAAAATGCCAAAAAAGGTAAGACTATAGTCTTGGGTTTTTTGTGAAATTTTGACTCGATCAGAAGTCGCACAAAATGCGTTTTCCGCATCGTAGAGCATTCTCTACTTATTGCGCGCCTTCCTGAAAAAAATACGGTCTCTCAAAATCTTGCCCAAAATGCCAAAAAAGGTAAGACTATAAGTATTGGGTTTGTGAAATTTTGACTCGATCAGAAGTCGCACAAAATGCGTTTTGCCCGCATCGTAGAGCATTCCTCTACTTATTGCGCGCCTTCCTGAATAAAGTACGGTCTCTCAAAATATTGCCCAAAGCCAAAAAAGGTAAGACTATAGTATTGGGTTTTGTGGAAACTTTGACTCGATCAGAAGTCGCATCTAAATAGCGTTTGGCCGCATCGTAGAGCATTTTTCTACTTATTGCGCGCCTTCCTGAATAAAAATACGGTCTCTCAAAATCTTGCCCAAAATGCCAAAAACAGTAAGACTATAGTATTGGGTTTTTTGTGAAATTTTGACTCGATCAGAAGTCGCACAAAATGCGTTTTCCCGCATCGTAGAGCATTCCTCTACTTATTGCGCGCCTTCCTGAATAAATGTACGGTCTCTCAAAATATTGCCCAAAATGCCAAAAAAAGGTAAGACTATAGTATAGGGTTTTTTGTGAAACTTTGACTCGATCAGAAGTCGCTCTAAATACGTTTGGCCGCATCGTAGAGCATTCTCTACTTATTGCGCGCCTTCCTGAATAAAAATACGGTCTCTCAAAATCTTGCCCAAAATGCCAAAAAAGGTAAGACTATAGTATTGGGTTTTTTGTGAAATTTTGACTCGATCAGAAGTCGCATCTAAATACGTTTGGCCGCATCATAGAGCATTCCTCTACTTATTGCGCGCCTTCCTGAATAAAATACGGTCTCTCAAAATCTTGCCCAAAATGCCAAAAAAGGTAAGACTATAGTATTAGGGTTTTTTGTGAAATTTTGACTCGATCAGAAGTCGCTCTAAATACGTTTGGCCGCATCGTAGAGCATTCCTCTACTTATTGCGCGCCTTCCTGAATAAAAATACGGTCTCTCAAAATTTTGCCCAAAATGCCAAAAAAGGTAAGACTATAGTATTGGGTTTTTTGTGAAATTTTGACTCGATCAGAAGTCGCACAAAATGCGTTTTCCCGCATCGTAGAGCATTCCTCTACTTATTGCGCGCCTTCCTGAATAAAAATACGGTCTCTCAAAATCTTGCCCAAAATGCCAAAAAAGGTAAGACTATAGTATTGGGTTTTTTGTGAAATTTTGACTCGATCAGAAGTCGCACAAATGCGTTTTCCCGCATCGTAGAGCATTCCTCTACTTATTGCGCGCCTTCCTGAATAAAAATACGGTCTCTCAAAATTTTGCCCATAATGCCAAAAAAGGTAAGACTATAGTATTGGGTTTTTTGTGAAATTTTGACTCGTTCAGAAGTCGCTAGAAATACGTTTGCCCGCATCGTAGAGCATTCCTCTACTTATTGCGCGCCTTCCTGAATAAAATACGGTCTCTCAAAATCTTGCCCAAAATGCCAAAAAAGGTAAGACTATAGTCTTGGGTTTTTTGTGAAATTTTGACTCGATCAGAAGTCGCACAAAATGCGTTTTCCCGCATCGTAGAGCATTCCTCTACTTATTGCGCGCCTTCCTGAATAAAAATACGGTCTCTCAAAATTTGCCCAAAATGCCAAAAAAGGTAAGACTATAGTATTGGGTTTTTGTGAAATTTTGACTCGATCAGAAGTCGCTACAAAATGACGTTTGGCCGCATCCTAGAGCATTCCTCTACTTATTGCGCGCCTTCCTGAATAAAAATACGGTCTCTCAAAATCTTGCCCAAAATGCCAAAAAAGGTAAGACTATAGTCTTGGGTTTTTTGTGAAATTTTGACTCGATCAGAAGTCGCACAAAATGCGTTTTCCCGCATCGTAGAGCATTCCTCTACTTATTGCGCGCCTTCCTGAATAAAAATACGGTCTCTCAAAATTTGCCCAAAATGCCAAAAAGGTAAGACTATAGTATTGGGTTTTTTGTGAAATTTTGACTCGATCAGAAGTCGCTACAAATGCGTTTGCCGCATTCTAGAGCATTCCTCTACTTATTGCGCGCCTTCCTGAATAAAAATACGGTCTCTCAAAATCTTGCCCAAAATGCCAAAAAGGTAAGACTATAGTATTGGGATTTTTTGTGAAATTTTCACTCGATCAGAAGTCGCACAAAATGCGTTTTCCCGCATCGTAGAGCATTCCTCTACTTATTGCGCGCCTTCCTGAATAAAAATACGGTCTCTCAATATCTTGCCCAAAATGCCAAAAACGGTAATACTATAGTATTGGGTTTTTTGTGAAATTTTGACTCGATCAGAAGTCGCACAAAATGCATTTTCCCGCATCCTAGAGCATTCCTCCACTTATTGCGCGCCTTCCTGAATAAAAATACGGTCTCTCAAAATCTTGCCCAAAATGCCAAAAAGGCTAAGACTATAGTATTGGGTTTTTTGTGAAATTTTGACTCGATCAGAAGTCGCTCTAAATACGTTTGGCCGCATCATAGAGCATTCCTCTACTTATTGCGCGCCTTCCTGAATAAAAATACTGGTCTCTCAAAATCTTGCCCAAAATGCCAAAAAAGGTAAGACTATAGTATAGGGTTTTTTGTGAAATTCTGACTCGATCAGAAGTCGCTCTAAATACGTTTGCCGCATCATAGAGCATTCCTCTACTTATTGCGCGCCTTCCTGAATAAAAATACGGTCTCTCAAAATCTTGCCCAAAATGCCAAAAAAGGTAAGACTATAGTATTGGGTTTTTTGTGAAATTGTGACTCGATCAGAAGTCGCTCTAAATACGTTTGGCCGCATCATAGAGCATTCCTCTACTTATTGCGCGCCTTCCTGAATAAAAATACGGTCTCTCAAAATCTTGCCCAAAATGCCAAAAAAGGTAAGACTATAGTCTTGGGTTTTTGTGAAATTTTGACTCGATCAGAAGTCGCACAAAATTCGTTTTCCCGCATCGTAGAGCATTCCTCTACTTATTGCGCGCCTTCCTGAATAAAAATACGGTCTCTCAAAATTTTGCCCAAAATGACAAAAAAGGTAGGACTATAGTACTGGGTTTTTTGTGAAATTCTGACTCGATCAGATGTCGCACAAAATGCATTTTCCCGCATCCTAGAGCATTCCTCTACTTATTGCGCGCCTTCCTGAATAAAAATACGGTCTCTCAAAATCTTACCCAAAATGCCAAAAAAGGTAAGACTATAGTATTGGGTTTTTTGTGAAATTTTGACTCGATCAGAAGTCGCACAAAATGCGTTTTCCCGCATCGTAGAGCGTTCCTCTACTTATTGCGCGCCTTCCTGAATAAAAATACGGTCTCTCAAAATCTTGCCCAAATGCCAAAAAAGGTAAGACTATGGTATTGGGTTTTTTGTGAAATTTTGACTCGTTCAGAAGTCGCTCTAAATACGTTTGGCCGCATCATAGAGCATTCCTCTACTTATTGCGCACCTTCCTGAATAAAAATACGGTCTCTCAAAATCTTGCCCAAAATGCCAAAAAGGTAAGACTATAGTCTCGGATTTTTTGTGAAATTTTGACTTGATCAGAAGTCGCACAAAATGCGCTTTACCGCATCGTAGAGCATTCCTCTACTTATTGCGCGCCTTCCTGAATAAAAATACGGTCTCTCAAAATCTTGCCCAAAATGCCAAGAAAGGTAAGACTATAGCATTGGGTTTTTTTGTGAAATTTTGACTCGATCAGAAGTCGCTGTAAATACGTTTGGCCGCATCATAGAGCATTGCTCTACTTATTGCGCACCTTCCTGAATAAAAATACGGTCGCTCAAAGTTTTGCCCAAAATGCCAAAAAGGTAAGACTATAGTATTGGGTGTTTTGTGAAACTTTGACTCGATCAGAATGTCACCAAACCCGTGCTCTGAGGTACGGGACGCGATCGCCGGAAATGATTCCAAAAACCAACGTCTTGGTTCCTCGAAAGAAATCCCACGAAAGCTCGGACAATAAAATATTTGGTCCCCTTTAGCACACTAGCAAAACGCCAGCAGTGGTTCAAAGACCGAGTCAGAGCCAAGGGTGGTCAAACAAAACAAATATATTTTCATCAAATAGGCAGTCACACAAACGTACACAACACGGCTTCCACAACTCAAAAACAGATGGGTCGCAAAGTTATACAAGGCCAACCAACATGAACAAGTTCATGCACTGCAACAAAGAACAAAACACAAAGAGTCCTATTCACCAAGACACTCGGCGTCTTCTTGCAGGTGGCCTGGCAGCTGGCTCGGCGTCTGAGTCACGCACGACTTCTTGCTTCTTCTTTTTACTTGCAACTCTTCAACTCTCTCTTCGTCTCTTCTTCCACCTCCCTCCTTGCGCGGCCCGTGACCGACCGCTTATATAGTCTTGGGAAAGGGAACTAGAAGGTTCCGTAGGGCCACGTGACCCAAAGCACCCACACTGTTGGGAACCTTCTCGCCCACTCTCTAACCTTCTTGGTCGGGGCGGCGCCTCTTTCTCTCTCTCACTGCGCGGGGAGCGTCGGTGTGTACTCTCCACCTTCTCTCTCTCCTTACGTCTGTCCGGCGCGCCCGCTAGCCGCGATAAGAAAGCTTCTGCAACATTCTGGCCTTTTGTAGGCGCGGCGTGACTTTTGAGTGTCTCCTCCGAGTGCCGCTTTTCTTGTTGTTGTTTCGGCCTTTCGACGCCGGGTTTTACTTCAAAATAGGCACTATTTTGTGACACTGCCCCCCACCTTAAGAATATTATGAAATAATATTCAAAAACACACAAAATAGTGCACACACAAATATAACCACACAAAGTTCCACAAGTGTTCTCACAATCAGTAGCACATAAGTCCACTTGAGAGTTCAAACACATGAGTCCACACTCGGAACGTCGCGACACTTTCACAATGAACCGTGCACACACAGGTCACATTGAAATACATCGCCTGAAAGCTTCACAATGCACCGCGCACACACAAGTAATACAGTAACACTGAATACATGCATTTTCTCCAAGTTTACAAAACATCCAAATGCAATGATACACATCGATACATGAGAATTTTGTTTCGCTCAACATGAACAATCACAACACATGGAGTTTCACCCTGCGAAAGGACAGTTAAATTCAGGATCTCGAGACTGCCTTTCTCTTACGCCGCTGTTTGTTCTTTTTCTTTTTCCTCCGGGTGAATCTTGGCGTTAGCAGTTGCGGTGAACGCACCTTATTCACTTCTTCGCAACGCTGTGCTGGCTCCGATGCGATTTGCAGTTCTTTCTCGTCTTTGTCGATCTTCGGAGTCTCCTTGCTCGGTGCTTTATTATCATTCTCCGCACTTGCATCAAAAGTTGCGCTGTTAGTGCACACCCCAGCTGACTGTACTTCAATGCGCGGTGTCACGGGTACAGCAACCTCTCGCCGTTCGCGAGGCTCCTTGGCTTCGAATGAAGCTTGTGCTGAATTCTTCTCGGAGTCCGGCATTACAGAACGCTCAACAGGCTTCTCTTCGAATTGAGCTCGAGCTACAGCTGCTGGTGGCTCCCGATGAGGTTCATTCCTCGGCTCTTCATATCGAGGCTTCGGATCGTTAGGGCCTCGTGCACCTTTGATATTTCCCACGATCAGATCATAAAGTGGGTTTTCCATACACAGAGCCGTAACCATCCCACTGTAGTAGGGGGTTTCCACCTTGATCCTCGCTTCAGGGAGCCTCCTCGCTGTACCATCAATTAGGCAAACGATACCTTTCGCGCCTGTGAGCTCGTGGTTGCGGACCAAATTCCTTCGCACAATTACTGTGCTGCTACCAGTATCCCGTAACACGCTTACACGCTTTCCTGCTACTTTTCCAAAAAGTACTGGCATATTCTTATCCAGTGCTCCGGGGCGCGTAGTCGTTATGGCACCGACTATTGGAACTTTCTTTCCGTCTTTAAGTTCCAAGAAGCCTTGGACCTTTTCATCCTCTTCCTGTTTCGGCGGGGCATATACACACGACACCTGCTGAACCTCTTTCACTTAATTCCGACACGTGTCAGCTTTGTGTCCGGTCTGCCCGCGTTTAAAGCACTTCACACTCGGGCGAGAAAAATTTGTTCGGCAGTCACTAGCACGATGTCCCAGTCGATTGCACAGGAAACACCTCGTAACAGGCTTCGGAGGGCTTCTTCTCTCGTCACGTGTCGATGACTTCACATCTTCCAGTCCCTCCCTTCTGATCTTGCCAAGATTGGTGCCTCCTTGTGCTTCCAAGAATTGGTCTGCTAATTCCAGCATGTCACTGAGATACTCGGCTTTTCTTTCTTTCAGATAAAGAGAGAGGCTCGGGTGGCAACTGACGAGAAATTGCTCCTTAATGAGAAGCTCTCCAAGCGCACCGTACTCATGTTCAATTCCTGAAAGTTCAGTCCACCGATCAAAATAGTGGCTGAGTCTCGCAGCATACTGCGTAGCAGTTTCTCCATCGGCGGGCTTTCCCGTCCTGAACTTGTCTCGGAAGCCTTCTACAGTAAATCTGAATCGTTTCAGCAAAGCGGCTTTAACCCTTGCATAGTTGGAGGCATCCGCAGGCGTCAACCTGCCATACACACTGAGTGCTTCGCTGCTCAAACAAGTACTCAATGCTGTTGCCCATTGCTCTTCCGGCCAATTCTGACTTCTAGCAACGGTTTCAAATCTGTGCAAGTAGGCGTCTAAATCATCCTTTCTCTCATCGAATGCCACAAGCAGCTTGCTTGGATTCAGTCGGAACGAGCACTCTTCTCTCTCCGTGCTGTCGACTCGAACGGGCGTGTCGACGCGCTGTTGCAATCGGAGACGTTCCAGCTCCAACTCATGCTGCCTTTGCCTTTCTCTCTCAGCCATCTCCCCTTCTCTTTCTTCTTTCGCCCTTTCAGCCGCTATCCTCTCCTTCTCGATCTCCGCTTTCAGTTGCTGTTCCATTCTTTCTCTTTCTTCTTTCATTTGTCTCTCTACAGCTTCCCTTTCTCTTTCTTTCGCTTCTCTCTCTTCTTTCGCTCTTTCAGCGGCCAGTCTCTCTCTTTCCGCAGCTTCTTTTTTCTCTTGGTTCTCCCATTTCCGTAACTCAGCTCCGGTTGGACACATCTTTTCACCAAGGGCAACTAACTTCTCAAGATCCATGGTGCCCTTCCACAAAATCTAGCCGCGTGCACAAACAAATATCTGCCTATACCTCAACTCTCAAAGTAATCTCCGCACACAGGTTAGCGAGAACGTGGTGCAACACACAATATCGTATACGCCAGCACGTACACAACCCAAGGCTCGTCCTCCGTACTTTGAACACACTTAAGCGCCAAAGAAGTCCTAGTCGCGGACGCCAGAAATATTGTCACCAAAACCGTGCTCTGAGGTACGGGACGCGATCGCCGGAAATGATTCCAAGAACCAACGTCTTGGTTCCCCGAAAGAGATCCCACGAAAGCTCGGACAATAAAATACTTGGTCCCCTTTAGCACACTAGCAAAACGCCAGCAGTGGTTCAAAGACCGAGTCAGAGCCAAGGGTGGTCAAACAAAACAAATATATTTTCATCAAATAGGCAGTCACACAAACGTACACAACACGGCTTTCACAACTCAAAAACAGATGGGTCGCAAAGTTATACAAGGCCAACCAACATGAACAAGTTCATGCACTGCAACAAAGAACAAAACACAGAGTCCTATTCGCCAAGAAACTCGGCGTCTTCTTGCAGGTGGCCTGTCAGCTGGCTCGGCGTCTGAGTCACGCACGACTTCTTGCTTCTTTTTACTTGCAACTCTTCAACTCTCTCTTCGTCTCTTCTTCCACCTCCCTCCTTGCGCGGCCCGTGTCTGACCGCTTATATAGTCTTGGGAAAGGGAACTAGAAGGTTCCGTAGGGCCACGTGACCCAAAGCACCCACACTGTTGGGAACCTTCTCGCCCACTCTCGGACCTTCTTGGTCGGGGCGGCGCCTCTTTCTCTCTCTCACTGCGCGGGGAGCGTCGGTGTGTACTCTCCACCTTCTCTCTCTCCTTACGTCTGTCCCGCGCGCGCGCTCGCCGCGATAAGAAAGCTTCTACAACATTCTGGCCTTTTGTACGCGCGGCGTGACTTTTTTTTTTTTGAGTGTCTCCTCCGAGTGCCGCTTTTCTTGTTGTTGTTTCGGCCTTTCGACGCCGGGTTTTACTTCAAAACAGGCACTATTTTGTGACACAGAAGTCCCACAAAATGCGTTTTCCCGCATCGTGGAGCGTTCCTCTACTTATTGCGCGCCTTCCTGAATAAAAATACGGTCTCTCAAAATCTTCCCCAAAATGCCAATAAAGGTAAGACTATAGTCTCGGGTTTTTTGTGAAATTTTGACTCGATCAGAAGTCGCACAAAATGCGTTTTCGCGCATCGTAGAGCATTCCTCTACTTATTACGCGCCTTCCTGAATAAAAATACGGTCTCTCAAAATCTTGCCCAAAATGCCAAAAAAGGTAAGACTATAGTCTCGGGTTTTTGGTGAAATTTTGACTCGATCAGAAGTCGCACAAATGCGTTTTCCCGCATCGTAGAGCATTCCTCTACTTATTGCGCGCCTTCCTGAATAAAAATACGGTCTCTCAAAATCTTGCCCAAAATGCCAAAAAAGGTAAGACTATAGTCTTGGGTTTTTTGTGAAATTTTGACTCGATCAGAAGTCGCACAAAATGCGTTTTCCCGCATTCTGGAGCATTCCTCTACTTATTGCGCGCCTTCCTGAATAAAAATACGGTCTCTCAAAATCTTCCCCAAAATGCCAATAAAGGTAAGACTATAGTCTCGGGTTTTTTGTGAAATTTTCACTGGATCAGAAGTCGCACAAAATGCGCTTTACCGCATCGTAGAGCATTCCTCTACTTATTGCGCGCCTTCCTGAATAAAAATACGGTCTCTCAAAATCTTGCCCAAAATGCCAAAAAAGGCAAGTCTCGGGTTTTTTGTGAAATTTTGACTCGATCAGAAGTCGCACAAAATGCGTTTTCCCGCATCGTAGAGCATTCCTCTACTTATTGCGCGCCTTCCTGAATAAAAATACGGTCTCTCAAAATCTTGCCCAAAATGCCAAAAAAGGCAAGTCTCGGGTTTTTTGTGAAATTTTGAATCGATCAGAAGTCGCACAAAATGCGTTTTCCCGCATCGTAGAGCATTCCTCTACTTATTGCGCGCCTTCCTGAATAAAAATACGGTCTCTCAAAATCTTGCCCAAAATGCCAAAAAAGGCAAGTCTCGGGTTTTTTGTGAAATTTTGAATCGATCAGAAGTCGCACAAAATGCGTTTTCCCGCATCGTAGAGCATTCCTCTACTTATTGCGCGCCTTCCTGAATAAAAAAATCGCAGCATATCCACGGGGTGAATGATGATGAGTGGGCGAAGCTCCGGAGGCCACTTTAAACGCTTGAGGAAACTAGTGCAAGTAGAAGTGGTAGGTGTCTCCTGCGCCATGGAGGAGGAAATAACTTTATTAAGTCCGGAGGAACCCCTCCCCACCCACTTTTGGTTTAGTGGTGGGTAGGAGTCGCGGGCCGCACCCACGTTGGGACGGGAAGCCCGTGAGCCTCCGCCCTTTCGTGAGCCCTCTGGACGGCCCGGAGTTGTGTCTGGTGGTCGCCGCTTCGCAGTGCGTCTTCCCAGTCTTGTTCTGTGCTCAACTCGGTGCCGCTTAACGCGGAGCATTGCCAAAGCATGTGCGATAGCGAGCAGTACGATTCACCGCAATCCGGACAGTGTGGCTCTAT
Source organism: Hyalomma asiaticum (assembly GCA_013339685.2). Lineage (NCBI taxonomy): Eukaryota > Metazoa > Arthropoda > Arachnida > Ixodida > Ixodidae > Hyalomma > Hyalomma asiaticum. The sequence continues at coordinate 81,976,133 of CM023484.1, forward strand.
GTCTGGTGAGTAAAGGCTCAGTCTGCCTCTCGAAGGGAACGACCCTGTCTGGAGCATTCGCAATATCGACGACTGTGGTCTATTCAGTTTAGCGTGGGGGAGTGGGTAGGCCCGCCTTGACAGCTGGTAGTGCGTCGTTATTTCGTTGAAGGTAAGCAGCGGGTCTCGGTGCTCCCCTCCCTCCCCGCCACTTTGCTCGCCACGGTCGCCGCGGTGTGTGAGTCCTCGCGCGCGCTCGTGCGCCAGCTCGTTGGCGTTGGGAAAGTCTGGGTGCACGTCGGCCCCCATGTGGGCCGGAAACCACTTGATGGTGTGATGACCGGCGGCTCCCTCGTTGGTGAGGACGGCCGCCGCTTCCCGCGATATAGAGCCCGAGGCGAATGCTCTGGCCGCCGATCGCGAATCCGTATAAACATAAGGACGTTCGGGGTCCCTCATCGCCAAGGCTATTGCCACCTGTTCGGCCACTTCAGCCGTTACTCCCTTGACTGATGCCGCATTAATGATCGTCCCGTCCCAGCCTACCGAGACGGCCGCGTACCGGTCGCTGCGTCCGTACTGGGCCGCGTCAACAAATGCCGCCAGTCCGGGGCTGTTGGCGGTCGCTTTCAATAATGTTCGTGCCCTCGCCTTGCGGCGCCCCTCATTGAATTGCGGGCGGACGTTGCGCGGCAGCGGTTCTACTTTGAAAGTGCCCCTGACCGCTGCGCTGAGCGCGACCTGGCGTGCGTTGCACTCTGCTTCTGCATATATGCCAGCTTCTTCAAGGATCCGTCTGCCGGCGCTGGTGGTGGACAGTCTCAGGATTTGTGCCTTGGCCTGTGCTTCGATGATTTCCGATAACGAGTTGTGGACCCCTAATTGTTCAAGCTTTTCCGTACTCGTCGTGATCGGGAGACCTAGCACCCGTTTAATGCTCTTGCGCATGAGCGTCTCTATCTTGGCCGCATCTCTCTTGGTCCATTTCAGCGCCGAGGCTACGTAATATACGTGACTCATGAGAAAGGCGTGGTAAAGTCTCATGAGATTGCTCTCGCTCAGCCCTCCCCTGCGGTTGGTCACTCTTAGGATCAATCGGAGCATGTTCTCAGTTTTGTACTTCAGTTTCACTAGGGTTTTCGTGTTACCGCCTTTGGCCTCAATTAGCAGCCCTAGGATTCTTATAGTGTCCACTCTGGGGATCGGCTGGCCGTCGCTCGCGTATAATTTGATAGGGATCTGATCAATTGGGGTCAAATTCCTCATGCCTTGTTTCGAGGGCCTGTAGAGCAACAGTTCCGATTTGCTCGGTGACAGGTGGAGTCCCGTGTCCTTGAGGTATTCCTCCGTCGTGTCCAACGCCTCTTGCAGCGCCCACTCGACCTCCGCGTCGGACCCTCCCGTGCACCACACCGTTATGTCGTCTGCGTACAGGGCGTGATGGACGTTGGTCACTCTCATCAGTCGGTCGGAGAGCCCGGCCATTGCCAAATTGAATAAGAGCGGAGAGAGCACCGCCCCTTGTGGGGTGCCCTTCGCGCCGAGCGTATACTTGTCGGACTTGGCCTGTCCTATTTTGATTGTGGCCTTCCTATCCCTGAGAAAGGAGCCTATATATGAGTGGAATTTTCGGCCGAGCCCCATCACCGAGATCCTTTCCAGTAGAAATCTGTGTTTGACAGTGTCGAACGCTTTCGCTAGGTCTAGAGCCAATATGCCTCTGGTGTCTCTGGTGATGCCGTCGATTATGTGCTTTTTAAGGAGGAGCATAACATCCTGAGTGGAGAGGCCCGGTCTGAAGCCCACCATGTTGTGTGGGAACAGCCCCTCTCTCTCTATGTACCGCGATACTCGGTTGTGTATGGCGTGTTCCGCCACCTTGCCCACGCACGAGGTTAGCGATATCGGCCGCATGTTCTCCGGCGTGAGTGGTTTGCCGGGTTTTGGTATTAGTATGACCGAAGCCTCTTTCCAAACCTCGGGTACTCGTCCCGTTTCCCACACTCTGTTGATTTCTTCGGTGAGCTTCTCGACCGACTTTCCGTCCAGGTTTCTCAGCAGTTTGTTCGAGACCCCGTCCGGACCCGTCGCCGAGCGTCCGTTGAGGCCCTGTAAGGCCTCCCATATTTCCGATTCCGTGAAGAGCGCGTCTAGTTCTTCGACCTCTGCGCCGTGATATTGCGGATAGTCGCCGTCACCCGACGGGCCCAGTGGTAGATACCTCTCCGCTAGCTCCTTCAGGAGTTCGCACTCCGTTTTGCCCTGCTCCTTTTGCTTGTGTATAATCCTATCGATTGCCAATCTTTGATTGCCTTTGGATTGCGTGTCGTCTAACAGTTTCTTTAAGAGGTTCCACTTGCCTCCGGCTCTCATCTGTCCGTCTACCGACGCGCATACCTCGTTCCACTGTTGCTTCGACAGCTCGATCGAGTGCGCTTCAATTTCCCTGTTTAGTTCCGCTATTTTCTTTCGCAGTCGGCGATTTAATCTTTGCGTTTTCCACCTCGTCGTGATGGAAGTCTTTGCCTCTAATAGGTGTGCCAATCTCGCGTCCATCCTGTCCACGTTCAGTTCGGTTTGGACGACCCTCGTCGCGGCGCTAACGTCCTCTTTGAGTCTTTTAAAGAGACTGTCCAGGTCCTCGTATTCACTGGAGTCTTGTCTCCTTATTTTGCGGAAGGCATCCCAATCAGTGACCTTAAATTCTCTTGGCGGTGCCGCACTGATGGGGATCATCACCGCCAGTACGTAGTGGTCGCTTCCGAGATTCTCGTGCAGGTTGCGCCACTCGGCCCCTCGCACGTTTTTCACGAAGCTCAGGTCAGGCGTAGTGTCCCGTGCCACTGATGTGCCCACTCGGGTCGGATAGCGGGCGTCCGTTATCAGCTCTAGCGAACACTTAGTGACTGCCTCCAATAGCCGCTCTCCCTTGGGCGTCGGTCTTGCGTAACCCCAGCTTTCGTGGGGCGCATTAAAATCTCCCGCCACTACTAGGGGGGCCCCCCTAGCCATTGAGGTAGCCTTCATCATTATCGATGCAAAGGACTGTCTGTGCTCAGAAGGCGTGCTGTAGACGTTCACTACAAATACGCTGTGTTTCAGCCATGCGTTTGGTATAATTTCGATCGCGGTAACCTCCGCTTTCATGTTGCCTAATTTCAATTCTCGTTCCTGGAAAGAGCATTTCGTCGCGACAAGGGTTGCCACTCCGCGCTTACCCGGTTCAAATATCGACGAAGCGACCCGATATCCGGGCAGGGTCACCTCACTACCCAAAGTTTCCTGTAATATTATGACGTGCGGTTTTTCCGCCTGTGAGGCCAAGAACTGCTGCAGCGGAGCCTTGCGCTTTCTGAAGCTAGCGCAATTCCACTGCCACACGACCAGCTTTCTAGTTGAGTTGTTGTTCGCCATGGTTGATACCTTGGTTTTGTGTAGCACCTGCAGGCGCCATCTGTGTTTCGATACGCGTCACCCTTTCAGCGAGCACTACAATGCTTCCCGCTAGTTGCTTGACCGTTAGCTGCAAAGCGCTAATCGACTGCTGGATTTCCAATAAGATGCTATTGGACTCGGATTCCGCCAAGGTTCCCTCTTCCTTGAGGGGAGGGGCCCTGCGTTTACCCGATCGACCTGACCGCTCCCCTTGAGGGGTCGGTGTACTTTGCGGCAGTTGTTGCTGCGGTTGTTCGACTACCGCGGATGTGGAGCCTTGTTTCCGAAACGATTCGAAATCCGCCCTCATTTGCTGAATCTCCGCCTTGAGGCGCGCGTTTTCTTCCACTAGTTGAGCTATTCTGGGGTCTTCCCTGTCTTGCTTTGGCAATGCTACCTGCGTTACCTTTGGTTGTGGTTTCGGCTGCGGCTTCGGCGTGGCCCTGTCCGCCCAGGTTAGTCCATCTTGAATGCGCACTTGGGAGCGGGAGCGCCCCCTGGAACGGGAGCGGCCTCTCGATCGGCTGCGCTGTCGTCGGGCCGGCGTTGTTGAACGTCCCCGTCCGGTGGTGCCTGCCACGCTGGAATCACGTGGTCTGCTCTCCAGCTGCTGCAGCAGCTGTTGCGGCTGACTTTGCAGCTCCGTTTTCTTAGAATTTCTGCGTCGGCGCCTCCTGCGCCGCACGACGTAAGGGACTTGGTATCGTTGCTTGCACTTGCCGTCCCCCGTCGGGTGCGCGCCCCCGCAGAGGGCGCACTTGGGCGAGCACTGGTGGTCTTCGGCCGGGCCGTCGACTCCACAGCCGCGGCACCTCTTCTTGTTGGGATTTGGGCAGACGTCGACTCTGTGGCCCAGGTCACCGCACCCATAGCACACGTCGTTCTGCCGCCTGTAGAGCGTGCAGCGAATTAGGCTTACGCCGCACAAGACATAGTTCGGTACTTTCATGCCGTCGAAGAGTACTACCACCGTCGAAGTGTTTTTGATCCGCTTGGCTTCCAATGCATTGGGATTTCTTTGGTTCACGATCATGGCCTGAAGCTGGGCCTCGTTGATTTCGGGGTCCACTCCTCTGATGACGCCCTTGCAGGTGTTGTCCGGCGCCGCCACGTATGCGGCCACGTTGAATACGCCTTCTCTTAAATGAAGCTTATGAACTCCGGCATAAGCGTTCGCGTTCTTCTCGGTAGGCGTGGACACGACGAGAATGTTCTGGGTTGCGTTCAGGCAAACAATGTCTTCCTCGGTCTCGTTCGGCGGGAGCGAGGCCGCCATTGCTAGCGCTTGCGCTAGCCTAATTCGACTCACTTTTTTAAGGTCGAGGCCGTCTCTCGGTCTCACTATAATGCGAATGTGGTCCCTCGGTAGCCGGGGGAGCCTCGATGCCGCGACGAGGCGCTTGACCGCGCTCTGCTGGCCGGCCGTGCGGCGGCCGCCCTTCGTCTTTGCTCGTTCCTCGTTGCCTCGGGTCGGAACGGTCAGTCCCGGCGTGGCCTTCTTGTTTCTGCCCATGGCCGTCGTCCAGCCCGGGCGGTTCGCTTCTTCTCGGGAGATGGCTTGTCCCTCCACGACTACTTCCATAGCGGGCATGCTGCCGCGCACACGCACGAGCGAGGCCTGGGCCCGCTCGCTTCTCGCCGCTGACAATAGGTCTGGTCAGGTAGAACTAACTGAGCCGCGGCGTGGTCCGAACTAAAAAGTCTCGAAAATTGAAAAAGATTTCACTGACCGGCGAAAAGCGGACATCGGCGTGTGCCTTAGAAGAAACTGCGTCGAATAACGCACATTCCACTGCTAGGAACCACAGAAATAAGACCGAAAACATGTGCAGAAGCACGAGCCGAAACTTCCACGTCCGCACTGGTCGGCTTCTTCTTCTTTCTCCCTCCTGCGCCATAACTTATCATTTTGCCAAGTAGGGAAGTACCCACTACGCCATAATTACCAGTGCCTCCGTAATGGGTTCAAAGCTACAAAGCACGCAGCTCTGTGTTCTTTCAAATGATGCCTCGACCTCGTTATACAATCCATTTTCGCGTCGTGTAGCGGTGTATTACTATTTTTCAGCGGAACATTACGTTTGTTAATGCGATTCCGCGGGAGACATTATAGCTGTTTAGGTCTTTTAGCGTTTCGAACGGCTGTGCTCGACAATGTTCTCTGCTGGAAACAGCGTATCGGCCGCAGGCCGAGGATCATCGACCCCGTTTCTGGATGAAGATGTAAGCTACAAAGTCGTCCTGCCACGTCTACCAACCGGTACTGATGTTTTGAACTCCGTATTCCTTCATGCAGACTTGAGTGGTAGACCGTACCGTGCTCCTGACTTTCGTGACGCTCTGCTTGAAGTATTGACTACCGCGGATATTATAGGCGTCGGACAGTATCAGATGAGCCACGTATGGATGGTAACGTGCGCCAGTAGCCTGGCGAAACACAAGCTCGTCACCTGTGGGGAGCTTCGTGTGAAAGGCCTGAAGTGCATGGTGATCGATCCGGAGACCAAGAACATCAAGCTAAAGTTACTATGGTTGCCGCCTCACCTTGAACCTAGACGTGTGGAAGAGGCGTTCCAAGCCTATGGTCAGGTGAAATCCGTAGAGAGAGAGACGTGGAGGTGCGCTGGTATGGAACAGTGGATGACAACGAACCGGGATGTCTCCTTGGTGCTCAAGGATACCGTCACCGTAAGCTCTATACCGCACCTTATGACTATCTACGGACACCAATGTCTCGTACTCATTCCTGGTAGACCACCGCTATGTCTTCGCTGCAAGCGTGTGGGACATGTCCGCCGGCAGTGCAAAACGCCGAGATGCTTGCAGTGTCATCGTTTTGGCCATTCGTCAGATGCCTGCGTGTCTACCTACGCCAGTAAACTACGTTCTGGCCAGTCAAGCACAGAGGAGCCACACCTGGATCATCTCATGGATGCTACAGAGGTAATCGATGCGTCCGGCGAAGCTGCAGACGCGACAAATGACGGTCAACGCGTGCCTACAGAGACCATGCCCCCCATCATCCGCGCAAGTGCATTTGCAGAAAAAAGCGAAGAGAAAGATGCTGATCCCCCCGACCCAGAGAACCTTAAAGAAAAGCCTCCTGATAACCATGACGAAGCAATGGATACCAGCCAGACACGGAAGCGTCCCGCACCATGCAGCGATGTTGGCAGAGCGACTGCATCGGACGCCGTTGAGCAGGCGTCCTCCTCCGATGGTCAAAGTCTTGGTGGTGGTGGGACGCGTCGGTTGTGCCAGCGTCCTCAGGGAATCACCGCAAAGAAGTGCAGAGGACGTAAAGCCGCAGATTCACCTGTGGCTAAAGGCGACGAGAAAAAAGTTTAGGTGAGCACAATGGCGGCAGCGTTTAACTTCCCCACGTGTGTTGCGACACTGAACGTGCGTGGCCTCAGAAACGTGAGGCGTCAACGGCAGTTACACAATGTGCTCTTGCAGCATCACGTTGACGTGGCTGCTGTGCAAGAGACTAAGATTTCATCTCCTGGTGATATAGATAGTGCACTGGAAAATTTTGCAGATTACGACGTGTGCATTAGCCAATCACAAGGGGCTTCCGCTGGATGCTTCTTGTTAATTAGAAAGCAGCTCAATCACTCTTTGACCTCGCTACGCGTAGATGGGGAAGGCCGCCTTATATGTTGTGACATCTCTTTTCATTCCCGCCATTGGAGGTTTATTTGTGTCTATGCTCCCACAAAAGTGAATGATAGGAAACTTTTCTTCCTTTCTTTAGCGCCGCTGCTACATACCGACAGAGATTTGATAGTTTTGGGGGATTTTAATTGTGTTTGTGACACCAGAGATCACTCGTACATAACCAATCGTTATGATGCAAGTGCTTCCTCACTTCAGCAGATTATGAACGACAATAATCTAATCGACGTAGGAGCATACGCGTCTTCATCGGTAAGGTTCACGCACTTTCAAGGCGTCTCTCATGCTCGACTTGACCGAGTTTATATCTCCATAAACCTCTGGTCTCACATTCACAAGTATGTCGTGAAGCCTATATTTTTCACAGACCATTGTTTAGTAGCTGTTTCATGGGGCCCCCGAAAATTCGGCAAGTTACCTCCAAATTGGGACTTATGGAAGCTTAACATACAGCTCTTGCGCGAAGAAAATTTTGTAAAGAAAGTGAAAGAATTGATACTTGAAATGACACAGTGTCGACAGCTTCCAATATTTGCACGCTGGGAATTGTTCAAAGAGAAAGTTAAAAGCGAAGCTATCGGTATTTCATGCGAGATAGCTCAGAGGAAAAGAGCCGAAAAACGTTACCTTTATGACTTGCTTCATAAGTTGCACGCCTTTGAAAGCCAGCAACCCGGGAAGTACGTTGACGAGATAAATGTAGTCCGAGCACAGATGCAGAAGCACGATACAGATGCGTACAGAGGGGCAATGGTGCGTTCGCGTGCTTCTCGTTTCATTGATGAGGAACCCACAAAGAAAGCTCTTGGCGATGAAAAGCGATATGCACTTTCCAAAGAAATCTTGGAAATTGAATCACATGGTTCTGTGTGCACAGAGGTGACGCAAATAACGGCCGTATTTGAAGACCACTACAGAAATCTGTTTACAGCGGCTAGACGTCTTAGTGATTATGAAGAAAAAGCCGATCAATTTATTGCCCTTATGCCACACTTGCAAGATGATGATCGACTCATTGTGGATGGGCCCATCACGAAGGAAGAAATTAAATGTGCTATCGGAGCGCTACAGAGAAACAAAACACCTGGGCCAGACGGTCTCAGTGCGGAATTTTATGTGGTATTCGAGGAAATGCTTCTACCTTTTATTGAACTGCTTTTTAAAGAGGCCTATGAACATGGTGAACTGCCTAACTCTTTCTATCAGGGCTATACAACCTTAATCCCGAAAAGTACCGACAGCGAAGCCCTAAAAAGAGTAAATGGATATAGGCCGATATCCCTATGTAATGTCGATTATAAAATATTTGCTAAAGTACTCACAAATAGGTTGCAGATTATCATCACTAAACTAGTAGGGGATCACCAAACATGTGGAATACGAAGTCGTTCTATACAGACGAATATACATATAGCACGGTCAGTTCTTGAGTGCATTGAAGGAAGTGTCGATCAAGTAGCTCTTCTTCAGATTGACCTCGCCAAGGCCTTTGACAAGGTACAGCATGATTTTTTATTCCGGCTACTGCGTCACCTACGGCTAGGCGATGCATTGTACAAAGGCATAGCACTTTGTTATAAAAGGTGCACAACAAGGTTAATTGTAAATCGCACTCTGTCAGGCGTAATCCAGGTGAATTCATCCGTACGTCAGGGGTGCCCGCTGTCCCCTTTACTTTTTGCCATATATATGGAACCGCTTTGTCTGAGTGTACTTGTTAATTCTAGCATTAGAGGATACAGGTATGAAGTTGAGGAAATTAAAGTTTTAGCTTATGCGGACGACATTGCCTTCTTTTGCACCGATAAACCTAGTGTTCAGGAAGCAATAGATACCACATTGCGGTTCTGCGACATTGCGGGAGCTAGCATTAATTTTGAAAAAAGCAGAGGATTTTGGATAGGCATGTGGGCTTCAACTCCTTCAGTGTTTGCGAATGTTCATTGGAATGAAGCTCCAATTAGGTACGTTGGGGTACCTCTCGATAATTACCGTAATAGTGGTCCTCATTGGACGTCTGCCATAAGTACTATACGTCGAAAAGTGGCTAATTGGCAGGGTCGTGACCTTTCTATTTTTGCTAGAGCTAAAGCATGCAATGTATTTCTAGCGTCAAAACTTATTTATGTCCTGCAGGTGTTGCACTGCTCCCGTGTCCATTTACAGGCATTTCACAGAATATTCGCTTGTTTTATTTGGCGTTCATCTTGGGAAGCTATGAGAAGAGACTATCTTTTCCTACCGCTCGATAAGGGGGGCCTCAATCTTGTGCATTTGTTTGTGCGACAATTGGTACTTCGCTTCTTCTACCTGAAAGATGTTTGTCATCCATTTCTACTAGCCGTTCTTAGAACCCGTATTGCTTATCACCTCCCTTTTCTTTTTGTAACGACAAACACTCCTCAAGAATCGCGGCTATGGGGCTTTCTGAAAGAAATTGTTGACACTCTCTGTTTTTTAAAAGCTAGATTCACATTAGAGTACTTATATACTGTCGATAGAACAACACTATCTGCTGCACTCGTGAACGACCTTTTCTCTGCGCCTGTTTACCGGTTGCCATATTTGTCGTTATCTGGACATGATGTGTTTTTCCGTGTACGTAAAATGTGTGTATCACCTGCTGCGAAAACGTTTTTCTTCAAGCTACACACGGGTACGTTACCTGTGAAGACCTGGCTTAATGAAAAAGGAATACACGTACCTTGGTCAGTAAACTGTAGACTTTGCAGTCAACCTGAGACCATTGAACATTGTTTTATTGTTTGTCAAGATGCATTTTATTTCTGGGACATTCTCAAGCGGACGATTAGAAAAGAACTTCCCCTCACACCTCATGGAATTAGGTTCCTCCCGTTCAGCAAGAGCAGTAGTACTATGCCGTATGATATGGTCATGTTGTTAGGACTTTATGCCCTCTGGAGGAGCCGCATGATTGACAGGCATGCTGAACCACCTCGCTCGACGAAGTCTGTGTTCCGAGAAGAGGTTGCCCAAGTACGCAGTGTGGTTGAGACTTTTGATCCTGTTCCAGACTGGCTTTCGCTTCTGGACGCTTGTGTCTGTTTGCCTGACTTTTGAGGAGTCTATGAGCTTAAAAGTGCAAAGGCGTGTTTTGTTTATGCTAGACTGTTAATATGTGTGCAACTGTATAGTACAATTCAAACCCATTTACGGAACTATTTCCATGCAATAAAGAAAAAAAAAAAAACAGGCTTAGCTCGGTGGTAGTACGCTCGACTGCCACGCCGAGAGCCTGGGTTCGAATCTAGGCAGAAAGCACAACTTTCGGAATTTTTTTTTTCATAAAAGTAGACGTGGCTACGTACATCACCAACAACAAACACCATGGGATGTACAGACCCACGCCCTAAGGAGCTTCGCCCCTAAAATACGGCCTCTCAACATTTTGCCCAAAATGCCAAAAAAATGCGTATTGGGTTTTTTGTGAAATTTTGACTCGATCAGAAGTCGCACAAAATGCATTTTCCCGCATCCTAGAGCATTCCTCTACTTATTGCGCGCCTTCCTGAATAAAAATACGGTCTCTCAAAATCTTACCCAAAATGCCAAGAAAGGTAAGACTATAGTATTGGGTTTTTTGTGAAATTTTGACTCGATCAGAAGTCGCTCTAAATACGTTTGGCCGCATCATAGAGCATTCCTCTACTTATTGCGCGCTTTCCTGAATAAAAATACGGTCTCTCAAAATCTTACCCAAAATGCCAAAAAAGGTAAGACTATAGTATTGGGTTTTTTGTGAAATTTTGACTCGATCAGAAGTCCCACAAAATGCGTTTTACCGCATCGTAGAGCACAGTGGTGCACCGAAGGGGGGATTTTCGGGTGTTGTAACCCCCCCAGCCCCCCTGTGGCCGACCTAACCCCATCCCACTCCGTAACTGCTCCTATGTCCTAGAAGAATGTGGCGCTAATGTCTCTACAAAATGCCGAAAAAATAATAAAAATAATCATCATCATTGATGTTACTATTTTTTGGCATTTTATTTACTTTTTTTTTACACACGCAGCAACTGTGTAATGGCATGCCCGGCCCTTCGTGAAAAATTGAACCCCCCCCCCCCCCCCCCCGGTAGAGATCCTGGGTGCGCTACTGGAGCGTAGCGAAAGATGTCCTGGCTCGCGCGCCTCAAGCCACGAGCGACGCACTTTTGCCGGGGCCGGTGGTGTTGGGCCGGCTGGGCTACCATTGAAGTATTCTAAAAACAACCTTCTACGAGTCAGGGGAACCCAGCTGTTCTCGCCGCCGAAACGGAAGCTCATCGTACTTCAAAGCGCGATCGAGTTTCTGTTAACAGTCGATGACGCACTCTGTGGAAGTGCTTCGTCGGCGCAGCAAGCTATATTTGCTGGTAGAGGTCGCAGATATCTAATTCTTTTGCTCAGCATATCGCATCATTAACACACGCGCGCACGGCTGCGCTCACATTTTGCATTAGGAAGTATGACATTCGTCACGATTTTTTTTTTATGACTGAAATTTAGGGACACGGGGAAAAGAACAGCACAAACTGCATTCGTAGGCATTCCATGTAAGATCTTGGAGGACACAAATATCGATGGGACACTGACGTCTCTACACTGAAGCAGCGCAGATCATGAACAGCGCTGAAAGGACGGCGCCTCCTGAAAAGCGAGGCTGGTGCAGCGGCAGTCGCGGAGTCGATCGGCACTGCGTGCGTGCCAGTCGTTGCCGTAAGATAAAGATGAAAGCCGTACGGAGAAAAACGAAGTAGTTGACGATGTCCCCGCGCGTCACTTCGAGTACACAGCGTTGGTGCCGGTCGGCGTCCGGCAGCTTCGTGTAGGGATCGACATCGTCGCACGTTCGCGCATTTGCTCACATAAACATCGTGCCGATACGATTAACTCAGGCTGATAATCTTTCCGCAAGGGACGGCGGCGACATTGCGCCTAGAAATTTAGAGAAAACGAACCAAAACGCGGTCGAATCAACGAATGTATGAACGGCGCTGCAGGGAACGAAACAAGAAGTGGTCCCCATGGTCCTCCAGCATGCCCGTCGCGCCGACAGCGGGGCAGTCGTGACGTCACGTGCAAGCTATGTATAGCTAGCAGCTCTGCTGTGCAGTAATCTCTGCCGCTTGACCGCCATCACGTGGTACTTTAGGGCCTGTTCGCGCTCAGTCCGCACTCATCACAGCTTTGCAATCTGCATACCATAGTGAATTCAACACGGCCAAATACAATATATAAATTTATCCATTTGTGTTGATTTAAATTCATCATTACTTAAGCTCGAATTCGTTAAAATGATTGGAACGGTATGCGGCAGTTTAAATCACAAATGCGCGTTACACTTAAACACAATTTCGTCTTCATTCTGTCACTTGTGATTCTTTGGCGAGCTGCTACATTGTGAATATGTATTGCCCCGTTATATGTCCCTGCATTAACAAAAAAAAAAAAATGTCAGTTCCGCCGGAGGGGCGAAGCAATGAATGCGATAGCAATGCATGATATAACACGAAGTGAGGCTAGCAGCTAACTTTTGGATACGATCTCACGTAACTCTACAAAACGCTTGTCTAAGAGAATACGGCTGCTCCAGGGACACTTTCCGCAGTCTCCGCATTGAGCGCAGCACATAGAAGGTTTTACGAGCCGCCCGCTGATGGCTGCCGAGATAGAGCGCGCGCCAGCGCTGGGACCGCGCGAAGTTGACAGCTGTAAAGCCCATACCTTCGGAAGTAGAGGAGCTTTACACAGCTGCTGCTCGGGGCAACACCCCCCCCCCCCCCCCCTTTTTAATCGTGCGTTTCCATGTTCGTTAAAGACGGGAGAGGCGTTTCCTTTCCGCTTCGACAGCAGGCGTCACAATAGGGGTGTTGTTATCGCACGCGCCCTCCGAGTGACGGAGATAGGCCGGGCTCGTTTTATCTCTGCTTCAGCCGTGTTCGTCGTCCCCACTCGCGCCCCGCCACGGTGGTCTAGTGGCTGCTGATCCGAGGGTGGCGGGATCGAATCCCGACCGCGGCGTCTGCATTTCGATGGAGGCGTAATGTTGAGGCCCGTGTGCTGTGCGATGGCAAATCCCAGGTGGTCAAAATTTCCGGAGACCTCCACTACGGCGTCTCTCACAACCAGAGCTGGTTTTGGGACGTGAAACCCCACAAATCTATCAATCAATCGTCCCCACTCGCGTGCTTTCACCCGCAGGCACGGTGCGTGCGGTTAGAACGTACGATGCGGGGGGGGGGGGGGGGTTATGAATTTGGACTTTATAAGGGGCACGACGGCAAGACCCCTCGAGACTGTCCATATAACTGCTATCGCAATAAAAAATTAAGCTAGAAAACGCAACTGGGTGCATGCCTTGCCCAAAAGGTAACATGCAAAATAGCACCAGTGTGCTGTTTTGCAAACGAGTACTGCAAGCGGGTCCAGCCTACATACAACTCCACCTGAACTACCGCTCCAAATGTACTGGTTCCTGTATAACGAGAAATATATGACACCTGAAATCCCCATTGCAGGATGTAGCTAATAATTACTTCCTTAAAGGGACCGACAACCAATTTTTGTGGTATCTGCTTTTATTAGCGCAAGTGAAAACTTATCCGGTCAGAGTGCCTAATCACCCAGTAGTAACGCCGAAAACGCCGCGAAACATATAAAATCCGAATTTTTCATCTGCGGCGACTATGGAGTCTTTACAGGCCACAGAGTTGCAAACAGTGGGAGTTGAGGCCGATAGCGATTATAAGGCCGCAATGGGAAAAGGAAACCAGTGAAGCCCTAAATATAAAGAAATCAATGTTGCTATGACTTGTGATTTCACTGACGAATTGGCGCTGTACACTCCGGTACCGATTTCGCAGACACGAGAGAAAAACGGCGCGCACATGCGCGTCGCAGCCTTCAGCGACCGTTCCACGGTTGCGCCGCGAACGCAGCGCCGCTTCTCATGCAGTGTCAACTTATTTGTTTCGTACCTCGTGGGCAGCACCGAAGAAGAGAGCGGGAATGCTTAATAATATGCGTGCTATAACTTTGAGCACTAATTATGGTGCGTATAAAAGCATCTGACTATGCACACCAAACCGAAGACTCCATATAGCAGTACGAAGTCTCTACGGCTACGCTGCGCCACAGACCCGTTTTTTGTGGTTTTCAAACTCAATTTAAAAATACAAATTCTACTCAAACCCCATTAAGTATGCTTGAATCTGTCACCATAATTCATGGTTTGTTCATTTCCGCCAGAATCTAATCGCAGGTTCTGGTCAGTTGTCGGTCCCTTTAAAAGTTACGCGTGGCTTTGCTATCGCAAACACCAAAGACCAACACAGCCTTGGGAAACCACACTTGCTCAACCTTGCGTTTGCTGGGCTTCCCACAACCGGCCACGCTCACGAGCCCTCGGTCCTTCATTTATGCGCATATGCCAACTCTCAGCTTCCCTCAATCTAATCCCTGGATCTTCTGCGACGCTTGGCTTCAGCTTCTTTTGGCACTCGCTTCAGCACCGGACCGCTGTCGCCTCATCCACTCACGTTTAGCTTCTCGACGACGCTCCAGTCTTCCTCAGGAGTCCTGGGCACGTATTCACAAACTTATCCTTATCGCTTGTTTTCCTTATCTTCTGTGTACCCTTATATGTTTCATGAGCAAATTGTCGCAGTATCTACAAACAAGCCTTATGACAGTCTTTCGCACTGATTCACGCAAGGCCACATGGGGCGATAAGGAAAACAAGCGATAAAGATAAGGTAGGATTGTGAATGCGGGCCCTGGTGATGTCCGTTCATCGTAGTGATGTCACCAAACGTGGTGTCAGTTCATCGTACAGCGAGAGAGAGCTGCAGCGATGCGAGGTTATTGGAGAGCATGAGGTCATACTGTATACGCACCTGTGACGAGCGCGTCCTGTAGCAGCAAGCGCGCGCGCACCACTTACGTTCCTAGATGCTATTTTTAGCTCGGCCAAGCCTGTCCACGACAAAGTGATTATTCTATCGAGTTGCTAACCTCGCTGTAAAAAAGAAGCACTCTAAGTCTTCTTTTCAGACATGCAACATCCGACCTACGCTAACTCCCGAGTTGGCCAGCTCCATAGGACAAAAAGCACTCTGGTCAATATACTCCGTGGTCAACATACTCCATGTTTGTGATCTGTGGTGAAGTTGGTCTTTCGGTTCGCATAATTGTGCCATTTCCCAGAGCCCTGTACATTTGCTGAGCAGGCAGGTCATTGCTATGCCACATAATGCGCTATAATAATTGATGAGAAGGTTCAATGAATACAATCCCTTCACAAACCGCTTTACACATACATCTTGAAACTTACTTTGTATCATGGCGACTACTTGCATAGCAAAAACGCCATGCATGCAAGAAAAGAATGTGAGTTTTTAGGCAAAACAGCTTTTATTCATACATTTTTTTTTTGTACTAACAGTTCAACCATGATTACACGCGCTCCGAGATCAGTGCCCGGTGCGCATCTCAAATTCTTAAAGGAAAGGACAAGCGGCGCACAGGGTTTTCTTTTATGCTTGCTTTCCCAATATACATGTGTAGCACGTACATATATATGTGTACATGTATATCTTTGAGATGTTGACTTCTCACACTGCTAGAATAGCAATATGGTTGACCTGGTTCATGACAACCCTATTTATATATATATATATATGTACGATGAACATATATGTATCTCTCTCTTCTCACACGTACCATCTAAACATTATTAATTACACACTGCAATAAATTATGATAAAAAATTATGATTTGCAGGAAAATAAAATATCTATCTATCCTAATTATGCTGTACATTTGCACGACTGTTGTCGCAGAAGAAACTAAAAAAGAAAGACCTCCCATTTGTTCTTCGAGACAGGAGGACGAACAGGCTTGATAACATCGTCTCTTATGGACGCCGTGAAGAAACGTCAACAACTTCATATTTATAAAGGCTATGTACATATGGGCGCTGGGACCAGTTATTCGTACAGCATTCTGAGGGCATAGCACAGTGCAGATCTCTGGACACACACACGCACACACAGAAAATGACAATCTCAACAAAATGTGCAGGATTTACCCTTCCAATCACAGCGAACGGTCCTCCTTTTGGATAATATTGCATGTCCACATTCACAGAAGAGACTGTTCATGTGGTTAGTTTCCCGTTACCTGAGCCATATTTTCAAGCAGAACGAAAAAAAAAAAAGTCATGATCAAGAGCTTTACAAAAGAATCCCCCTCCCTCCCCAGACTAGCCATCAACATCTTTATCTTAAGCAACTGTTCATGATGCCACATGCTCTATGTAAGCTACAATGTAAAACAACCCTATGCCAAACAAATCAAGCCACAGCCTTGCTTCTCTTGTAAGTATGTCAGCTTTCCGTTTGGGAATATCCTGTTTTATAGTCGGGCAATGCATACCCACACATCTTGGCACCATGCCTTTCGATATTAGGAGCAGAAACTGAATTGAAGGTGCGTGTAGTATTACATAACGTAAAGCAGCTGTGCCTAGAGCGCAAGCTGTTTAGCCCTGCAACCTTTTTGATTACAGAAATGAGACCATGCAGATACTGCTGTCCAATGTCCAACTTAACTGGGCATAAGCTGTCTTCTATTGTGCAGTCCCAAACAGTAAGGATGTAAATATACCTTGTTTTACTCTGCTATGCATTACTGGCAAACTGGTGTGAAGCTTACAATTCACTGCAATTAACAAATGTACAACACGAAAGCTCGCAAAGTGCCAGGCCAAAGTGCCACAAAAGAAGGTTACATAGAATGTGAGAAAGCAGCAACTGTGTAACACTCTCACAGACTTGCATGACAGCTTTGACAGTGTGATGCAGTACAAATTAGGCCGCCCTTTTCTCGAGGAATGCCGCACAAATATATCGGCACTTTAGTGCAGCACTACCACTCTGCCATCAATGCTACAGAGCCACCTGCTGGGTTTGCAAGTGTCATAGCCACACCGCACATGGTGGCTGGCACATGCATATCTGGCAAGGTGGCAGTAATGGTAGCAAAGTGCTCATTACACAGTGTAATTCTGTCTTCATTAGCAATCCTTATGTGCAGTTTTGTTTTTCAGCCATGCAAGAGTGTCTGACCTTTCGGATTGACCCGTTTCACATAGTACAGACAAAAATAAACTAAAAGTGGCAAGGTAGTTGTTACAAACAGGAGCGACACTCCTGTCGGCCCAAAATCACCTACAGCAACGTTTTTGCGCTGGTCCTGCATAAGCAGTGCTTCGCGTAACTTGAGACAGGGCTCATGGCCGTCAGATATTCACTCACGCAGTGAAAAACAAGAAAGGAGTTGTGAACAAAGAGAAGTGTAAGGACGTGAAGGCAAAGTAGTGCGCACATAACAAACCTTACACGACATCCACACTGGCAAGGTCCTTCACGTGAGAGAAAGAAAAGTAGACCTGGGCACATAGTGACAATACTGTAGCTTAGAGGCCACGTGAGCTGGGGTAACTAACGACAAGTCCAAACTCACAGCAACCCGACGAACAACAACATGGACACAAGATGCCCTTTAGAAAAGCATACAAATTCACGCATATAGTATGCCCTCAAGTAACACCAGAGAGCAAAGGCAAGGAGTAGCACACACAGAACAGTGATGGACACGCTATATATACAGCAATATGACATATACACACCTTTTTTTTTTAGATCTGTAATACATGTCAGACCAATAACTTCCCCCTGCACCTGATGCATGAGCCCGCAAGAGTGTTGTGTGTTGTCCATGGTCTGAAAGGCATGGCACTTTGCTATGGCTCAGGTGTTCATTATAGCCTTTGTCAGGCTTCTACGTCTGAAGCTGAAACCATATCCACAAGGCGATGCAAAGAAATAAAGGTTACACACCATCTGAGGGTTCTATGCAGGCCTATTAAAAGTGCACTACTCCAGTTGCTGTTTCAATAACACTTACTTCAACGAAGCATGCAGACCAGTCATCCCTCAGTGAAAAAAAATAAAATTAAACCTTGATCTTACATGCTACGGCTATTCCTGGCATGTTTGGAATAAGCTGTTAATACAATGTTGTCCTGAGAAGAGTTAAGGTAAGATCAATAGCGAAAAATGTACAAAGAATATTGTGTACAAAATAGATTTTGTACAAAAAAAAAGTGCGTGCGAAAAGCAATTTCTGAGACCAGACCGAATGCGAATCGAGAACTTAAAAGCCATCCTTACAATTAACATAAATTAATCTTCGTGTCCTCGCATCCATAAATTAGCATTAAAAATACAAATGCTGTGCGGATGAATAAGCAGACCATTTGTATCCACAGAGCTGTCCAGAAAGTGCTAATGATAATTGTATAGCTGGTAAAGTCACTCTCCTGGACCAAAGTGGCCTGCTATCTACACAAGCTATCATGTTTTCTGCCTATGATATGCCAACAGGGATGAAATTTATTGTCCTTTTACACCAATTTTGTGTTTACTTTAGTTAACTTAGTATTCTGAAATACTTGAAAAATACTCGAGTGTTTACTTTAGTTAACTTAGTATTCTGAAATACTTGAAAAATACTCTAGTTTATGAATGATGGGATATTTGAAATTTTTGAATATTTCCACCACCCAGAAAAGAAATGTTTCCTGAACAAGCAGACTGAGCTTCACCTTCAAGCACTGCGCTCCAGACCATAGCCAGCACATCTCTCAGATGCCAACCTCCCACATATTGCAATAGGGTACAAAGAACCCTTGGGTTCAAAAACAAGGTGCTCGACACAACTACATCTAAACAAGGTGCCAGTGCTCTCTATAAGAGTAGAAGTGCTAGTGTGCCTGAATAAATGTCTACCCAGAGGAGACACTGTGCTTCAATGTCTTGAGCTACGTGCTGAGAAAAGGGCGCCATGGCAGCAAGAATATGGTGACTCATTAGAAGAAATGTGTAGCACACGCAAAGCACGCCATAAAGTGTGGCGAAGTCGGGAAGAAAACAGATAACAGAAACAAAATTTTTGTAAATAGTTTAGTAATGCATATGTGGGGCCCTTTCATCATATTTCAATTACATGTGAAATAAATGGCAGTTCACATTTGATAAAATTTGCTCAGTTCAATGACACCAGTCACTGCAACCCAAGTCATAGCATGCCCAGTGATTTCTTGGAATTCCCAGCAATGGTTGCCGACACCACACATGCAAATGAGACGCAATAGATTTATTCTTGCCAATGAGGCATGTAGAAATGCCTTCTAACCAATATGACAAAATCCATTCCTGCATTACGTGTCGATCCATGCTCCTTCTGTTATGGTATTAAATGCATGAAATAATAAAAAACATTTCAGATGCATGCCATCGCAGCTAATTGCAGATAAAGCAAGGACACAAGATGAAACCGACTGCAGCCGAAACAATGAGGAGTCACCATGGATGGCCATAACATTAACAATGTTACTACTGCGAGTAGCTGACTTCAGAGCGACAGTCAGCCGTGAGGGGCGGGAAGGACGAAGATCTCTAATTTGTACACAGTCAAGTGCTTTAAGAACCTTTGTTCATGATAACAAGTTCAAGAACCACTACAAGGGACAGGTCACTAAACTACAGGTCTATGAAACACTAGATGCTTTACAGTGTAAAAGTCAGAGCGGCATCGGCATCTATACAAGATACAAGGCTAGCAGCAACAGCAGAAAGCAGCTATCTGCAAAATGCAAAAGTTCTTTTGCAGCCTGCTGCTCATAAACATTTACATGCCATATGGCAACTCATGTTCATCAGAACATGACAAAAACCTGTCTATTGTCAGTGCAGCTACGAATAGTTTTTCTTTAATGACCTGTATCACAGCTTTTCAGAAAAGGGGAGCAAAAAGGATGTAGAATGCATCCTCTCTACTTAGACCATTGAATAAATTTTACACCAGTCTCATGTCATGCGAGATTAACTGTCATCATTATCGCGGCCAGTCAGCTTAGTGCATGCGTGCCCAGCATTTACCTATGAAGGACGCCTTGGCATGCACAGTATCTGTGACAGGAAAGCACACACTGTTAGAGGAGAAAGCGCCGACAAGAATGGCAACGGCTGGTGGGTAGTAAAAGATGTCAAGAGAGCATAAAATATTAAGTGCAAAAAAGAGACAGTGCACCTAGCATCAAAGCTTCCATTTTTTTTCTTTGCTTTTTGCACAGACCTCATACCACTAAGGCCAAGGCGAACTGGTGGTAAACAGCTGAAAGTGATTAAACTGCTCAGAGATGTGAAAGCGTAGTCTTGAAGAGTTGTGAAAGTGCATGTAAGACAGTAGTTGATAATAAATGGCCTAACGGTAGAAGAAACAGACACGAAAAAGAAAAAATCAAGGAAAGTGCTGCTACTCAGGACCGTTTGGCACGTAACGTATAATACCCAAACAAAAGCTTTAGAAACACGAAATGAGTTGACGAATATGGCAGGCTTTTCACAAAATTGTGGGCAACTAGAGTTTTGTCACAAATTGCACATCATGTGGCTTACTGCATAGAATCTTAGGTGTGAATTTAAAAAAAAAACAACGCAAAAGCACCTGCCTTAAGCACCATCTATAGCGGACAACATTCGGGTTAACAGAAAGGGGAGGTTCAGTAACACAGCAGTCTTTGAAAAGAGGCGACAAGTCTGCACTTTCTTAGTATAGTGCAAGTGCAAGAAACAAGAAGAAAAACTAGACGCAATGCACTAAGCAGTATGCCCTTTGGCATAAAGCCCTGTCATAACTAAAACAGCTCAATGAGCAAGATCTAATAAAAATTTCCTTTCATAAGTAAACCAATGACAACTTATAATAAAAGAACTTAATCGTAAAACCAAGAGAGGTTCTAAAATACCTGTTCAGACTCCACTGACGCATAGTTAAGATTACTTGTGCACTCACTGCACTTGTCGAGACTATAAAAAGACACATTCTAAACTGATGTTTTTTCTAAACAACACAGGTTTCGTTAACAGGTCCGAGTGGCTCTGTAATTCACTTCTCAGATGTCAGTAAGTACGGGAAGCAAGGAATGCACAGGTAACAAACGCCTTATGCATAGTGTGGTAGGTATGACCAGGTACTACACCAATGGAACAGCCTCATTAGCAGACTGCTGCACACTGACAAACACACACAAACACACACTCAAACACATACACGTGGCAAAGTGCAAATCGGCAACATGAAACGGAGACAGGGTCTCGGAACATAGCGGCAGGGCAACGCTATCGGAACAGCAGCCTCACATGAGAACAAAGAGAGAATTGCGGCTTGTGCAGTTCGGTAAACTCCTTCAGAAATGAATGTTACAATGTGGTCATCATTCAACTGTGCCACTGCAAACTGCTGTAGACACGCTGCAGTAGGGATATGTGTAACCGGACAAGAACGGCAGCAACTCGCCGTTCCGGTGGCAGACGTCCCAGGGAACTGCAGAAGCGAATGCCCTCTCTCGTGCCGGCGGACAGTTTGGAAAAAACAGTGAAGGCTGTACAAGTGCTGTTTTTTTTTTGGCCGAGTCGAGAACGATGGGGCAATCTCGTTCCTTGTTTGTTGCGGTCTCTCCCTCCGTGACTATTGACGTTGTCATACCTCACTGAAATCACATGAGCAGAAGAAGAAAAAGATGCAAGAGAGTGCTTAAAGATTCTGTGTGGTAAGGCACAGGGAGCACTGCAAGATGTCTTTTAAAAGACTGCTAGTGTCATAACTAACTTTGTTCTTTATTATTTCTGTACTTCAATCAAGACAAGCAGTAGTTACCTTCTATGCTTTACCTAGCTTCAGTGTTTCTTTGTGTGGTTGTAATAAAAAAAAAAAGATTGAGCTTGTAGTTCTCCCTTTGCATTGTGCTTGCTTCTCCAATGGAGAAATGTACAGAGTCGGTATGCTAGGAAATACTTATATACTGTCCTATCGTTCTTCTACCTGTTATGTGTCACATCAGAAGTGACAAGAAAAGCATCCAAACAGCTATAACAAAGTTATCATTGTTCTTTTAAAAACTATAACAAAGCAAAAGGGTTTAATGCGGTAACTCAACTAACCCCCTATTCATTGCTCTTGCTCGCTCGTTTGAACAGCTCCTTAGCAAGCCTCATGATTACATGTTGGAGGTCATAAGGCACTGCTTAGAGAGCTTTTTGCTGACATAATTTTCCAAATCTGTTCATTACTGGGCAAGTCAGAAGAAATTACACTCCATATTACATACGCCTCCAGGAGCAAGCTCCCCTGCCAAGGGCAAAACTTTCCTTTTTCCTCGGCTAGCATCTGCAACTGCTGCATACTCCGAAATGCTGGAGGATAAGAAGTGTGTTGTGTACAAGGGGTGAGCCTGGCTTACATTTCTCCCTTCTTTCTACAGTAGACTCCCTTTAAGATGAACTCGATGGGACCATGACAATTTGTTCATCTTATCAGAAGTTCATCTTATCAGAAGTGCCTCCAAGAATGGATTGGCCACATACCCAGGTGGATCCAAACATCTTACTTCAAAAAGTCAATAAAGTAGACTTGCAACTGGGAAAAAATTACAAACGAAACCATATTTTTACCCAACTTGAAAACTGTCTTCAAGCACTGGCAAGCAGCATAAATAACATTTCATCTAATGATTTTAAGTATCCTCCAGTATCTCCATGCTGCTGCGAAAGGTTGTTTATTAGAGAACTTAAGCAGGCACAAGCTACCTCCCATATTCTTTGAAAGCACTTCAAGCACTTCTTCAGTGAGCATGTCAGTTGTGTTGCCACTCAATGCGTTAGGCATTGTGGCGCATCTTTGAGGATACTTAGGCATTCATGTCCCCAAGGACTCCTTTACTGCCCAGACTAGAAACTAGGCCTGTCTTTCTTTAAGGCAGTTTTCCTGCACTTGCCCCAGGAGGTGCTGATCAGCCAAAAGGTGTAATGTGTACACTTTGTTGCAGATAAAAAGCAGCATTAACTTTTTTATATCCCCCCCTTTTTCTTGCCCCTTTGTGGGAGCCCAGGGCCTCCCTTTTTGTTTTGTTCTGCTTTGCTTTACCTTTGCTCTACTAGATGGGGGGGAGGAGGGAGGGGGGCACAACTTTATTCAAGTACCCAGAGTCTGTGTAAGCCCTCTGGGATTCTTTTGCCTTGTTTTTCTTTGTACTCTTCCTGTTGGTGCTGAACAGGAGGCGGGGAGACAACAAAAGGGCCCAAGAAGGCAGGGTGCCCCTAGCACTTGGGGTCCCCAACAATAAAACTCTGTAGTTTTATTGCTGGCACCCCAGTGGCTTTGCTTACTTAGGCTTTGATTCTTTTGTACTCTCCTTGGTGGGGAGACAACAAAAGAACACAGGTATCCAGCCCTTGGGGCCCCCTAAAATAAACTAGGGGCAGCTGTCCACAGCACTGGGAAAGTTCCTCTTAACAGAAGGTAACCTGTGAGGGGGTTCATCTTAAGAGGATTTCTTTTTCATTGAGTCTATGGGAAACCAAACAAACATACCTATATCGTTCGTTATATCTGAGAATTCGTTATAACAGAGTTCGTTTTAACGGGAGTTCACTGTATTTTGCTTTGTAGCACATGCATGGCAGGCTCCACAATAGATCAAGAACTAAATTCAGGGAACAATGGTCAATGAAATTCTCAGAAGCGAATGTTGCATAGACATGCACCACTGACAAAGGCACCCTCTCTCTTTCTCTCTCCAAGGGCACCTCCCTCAACATGGAGGGTGTGAGGCCGCCCATTTTAAATTTCTACTGTTTTTCATGCTGCACAGACTTGTCTTTACAGACAGGATCGCCAGCGGCCAATTTAAATTAAGCACTGTGCCTGTCGTTTGCAATGGCCAAACATGTTGCATCTGCAATACTGCACGTCACAGTTGAAACAAACACCGAGTGCCTGACCAAATAGTCAGCCACAAGTCGCAGGCGTAAATGCACAAAAAGGAAGGCAAGTCTTGCAAGCTGGAAACAGAACCACTAAGTGACCACTTAGGCACCATTAACATTTTCCTCTACAGTATAGGGCCCAGATTTCGGGGTGCAATTATTCCACGAACAAAACTTTTTGGAGAAGAATTTGGGAATATCAAGCAGGCTGCAAATGTACATGGAATGCTTGTGACAGCTACCATGAGCATACCAAAGGAATCGGACAGAAAAAGGCCTACATTTGTATTAATTGCTCATTTCACTGTATGAATTGCTCCAAGGAGAGCAGAGCATAAGCAGAGATTGTTAGACTTGCGAGAAAAAAAATTGAAAAAAAAAAAGAGGTAAGAAGGAAAGCATTTCTTTTACCATTGCCAATGTTAGTATGTTTACCTTTTTTTCTGTAATGCCTATTTATCTATGCTGTATCAAACAATTTAGCTGAAAATGAGTTGTGCCCGAAAAAGTAGTTTAGTCAACGTATAAAACAATGAAGGAGCTCAAAATTATGCAAAAATGCCAAAGTTTACAAAGGCATTCCTCTATATTTTCTGCTGCTGAGCACTGCCAGCTTTGCAAAGCTTGAATGCTCAAAGCTTTGCCCGTCTTTTCCAATTTCCTCACGTACAATGGCTGCAGAGGAAAATGAGAAATGGAAAAAAAGAAAAATGCACATTTACTACATATGCGCAGGTTTGCCTGGCTGCTGCTATGGCAGTTAGTGCATGCACACAACCATAGCGGTGTTTGCCTGCAGGCATGTTATTAAAACTTTCTTGATCTACAGTTTTTTGCTGGATAGCTAGGTGATGGTAAACAGCAGCCAACTGACGCTTATTCTGAGCAGTTTGGAACCGCAGTCATTCACAGCTTCTACCTGATCATATGCGGTGATAGAAAGGAGGTACTTATCGCAAGACTCAGACAAGCCGGTTATTTCACTGGACAGAAGTCAAACACACTGTGTCTATGTCTTGTCAAGTCACTGGCAGCGTAAAGGCTCCGCTGTGCTCGTTTTCCCGCATCTCTCTGTGCAGCCATGTGTTCTTGCTGGCTGCTCAGTTTTGTCAGGCAGTGCAAGACGGTTCCATGCTCAAGTGCATACTCAATTAGACTCCTTAATGGCAGATGTGAGCATAACATGTAGATTCCAAAATGGCACAATGCTGGGTGCCACAACAAATCCCAAACATGAGATATCTTCACTGCAGCAATACAATGCCACAGCAACTTTTGAGTGTAATAATTATGCGGGAAGAAAAAATGATCATGTTTTGGTGAAAGATTATGGGGTGCTATGATTACACAAATAAACACGGTGTGTGCAAGAACATTAGCTGCTCTAAATGTAAAATAAGGGCACAACAAAAGGAAGAACAGCACTTACGATGCCTCGACTGAGCGGCTGTTGAGGAGGAACTCCTTCATCTTTTGCAGGTCCGAGCGAGATGGTTTGCCTGGCTTGCCGGGTGCCACTGGCATGCCCTCTGCACCGACTATCTGCACTGATGAGATCCCGTCCTTCACCTCACTCACATCAATCTTGATGCAATCTCCGGGCGCGCCCAATGTCTTGAGCTGGTGGTGCCCTTCAGACGAAGACGCTGGCACCTCGTCCTCGTCACCGTTGGTGAGCCGCTTTTGGTCGTCTGTCGGCCCCACAACGGTGGCATCGCAGCAGCAGTCGCAGGCGTCGCCGCTGCCCGCACTGCTAAACAACAGGGATCCCGTGCTGCTCACGCCGCTAGAACTGTACACAGATTCGCTGCTCAGACACTTGGCAACGTGTTTGTTCTTGAGAAAAGCGTCCGATGAGTGCACGAGGCGGCTGGCAGTGCCGGCCACGCTGGACGACGCGTCGTGCTGTTGCCCGCAGTTCCACGACAACCGCTTGTGGATTGACGGGTCTCTCTGGTTCTTCAGGTGCTCGAAGGAGTCGGCCGTGTGGTGCCGCCTCTCGGGCCGGCAAGTTCTGCGGGAAATGCGCTTGCGGCCGCTCTCGTCTTCCGAGTCCGGAGGGCTGACGGCCTCCTCAGGAAGCTTTGGGCCCTCAAGGCTGTGCACGGGGCTCGGGCCTTCGCTGGGAGGGGCACTGTGAGTCACCAGGCCGGACACATTCTTGGTCTTCAGCAGCGGTGGCTTACTCGCTCCGCTCTGGTTGTAACCTGGGAAAGGCTGCGGTAGGACGGCAGCAAAGCGAGATGTCGGCGAGAGGCTCTTGGGAGGCAGTGATGACATGACTGGCACCTGCAAAAGTGGTCAAGGTGGACATATTACAAGAATCGAGAATACTGCTATTAGAGACTGTTGTTTGTGGCTATTCACAGGTAATTGTTGCTTGTAGAGTGGAAGCAGGAAGCACAAGTCACATTAGAGATTAGGAGAGGGGTGAAAGTGGTCAGGCGAATGGTCAGTGAAGACGAGCTGCACGCCTTGCCATGTACTCCCAAGCACGAATACATTGTAAGGAGGCACAGGTTATAAAGAAACAGCAAGTTGTACAAAGCTATACAAAGTAAATGGTATCGCAGGAACCATTAAGGCAAAGTATAAGAAGAAACATTCATAACACAAAGAGGTTAGCTTGAGCTGTGCAACAGTGTCATAAGAACATACTTTTGCATCGGAGAAGTGCTTGTACTAAGTTTATATAAACAGGGTTATTCAAATAAAATGCCTACCTGTATTGTAGGCGATGTTGGATAGCTCCTGTACTCTTTGGGCTCTTCCAGCTCTTGCTGGTGGGTGAAGGGAATGCTCACAGTCAGCGTGTTGGGTGACGTTGCATTAGTGCCAGCGCCCTTGAGGAGGAAAGCCCGCCGTTCAGGCCGGGGTGACGTGACTGTTACACAGACCGGACCTGATGTGCGTGTCTCCATGCTGCGCGACCTCCCTTGCTCGTCAAGGTCATCACAGGTCATGCTGGGATTGCGCAGCTCGCCAAGCTCAAAGCTTGTTGCTCGGCCTTGGCCACCACCAGCAGATGCTCCCTGCTGCAGTAGAAAAAAATTTTTTTGTTTTTTTTACTTTTATACACTGTGTATACAAGTGTTCATGGCATCTTTCTGTCATGCAACAACAATCATAACCTGGCTTGCATGCCTTTCTTTTTTCTTTAAAAACCATCTGCACTCCTTCCAGAGCATGAACACCACATATGCTGAGTAAGGACTGAGGACACCACCTACCAGAAGACGACCAACTCTCGTATGCTAACTACACACACCATACACACAAACTTGCATACATACACTCGCTCATTCATTCCTTTTACAGCGTACCCGATTCTACAAAACACCACCATCTATCACGTAAGCATTTCCTTTGTTCAGCAGTGTGTGCCATATACTTTCCTGTCAGAAGGGCTGCGTGCGATTTTAAACAAAGAAAATGCTTGCAACACTGATATTCTTTCAGGCAAACTGAGTACCAAAGAAGGCGAATTTTTTTCTTGAGTGAAGCCCACAGAAATATATACAGAAGTGCAAAGAGCAGCTGCTCAATAAATCTAGCCAATTATAAAAATATGAAAACCTATAGGCCTAGTAAGTTCTGACAGGGAAAACCAGTAGCAGGCAGAGGTTGGCATCCTGGTTTTTGTGACACTTGTTGCATGTTCATAGTGGGCTTTTCACTCTTTTAAGTTCATCTATGCTTGCGTTTTGCCAGATTTGTGGCAATATGGATGAGCCTAGTGCGATATTAGTGCGACATGGAAGCAAAGGATTAATTAATAATTGTTGGTGTCTTAAGTGCCCAAACAATGACACGATTAGGAGGCATGCAATGGTGGAGGGTTTCAGAAATTTCAACCATCTGGTGTTCTCTAATGTGCATTGACAGTGCACAATACACAGCACACATTTTTGACTCCGTCGAAAATGCAGCCGCTGCAGCAGGGATCAAACCTGCATCTTTCGTGTTAGCAGTCGAGCACCGTAAGAAGTGAGGGAGCAGGCTATCAGGCTGGGCACAAGGAATTTGCACAGTGCCTATACCGTATATTTTTTAGTGCTGGTTTACTAAAACTTTGTCACATCTGTGGATGTATAGCTTGCCACAGGTAACAATGGTGCCATCCTCTTCAATTAAAGTTCTGCACCTCAGTAGGCATCATTGTCAGCCTGACTACACTCATTCAAGGGTAAAAGGTATCACCATATTACTGCAATTAGCCCGGCCCTGAGCTAGCTGTGCTCATGTAGTTCCATTATTTTTCTTAATCTAATCAGCCTACCCAGCTTTCCACAGACCTCTGCCATGCTTGCCTCCTTTAGAAAACCAGTCTGTTACACTTGACTATTAGCCAGCATGCCTTCTTAATAATACATGCCTTGCCTTTGCTCATTCTTTCTCAATTTCCATTAAGCTTAGACTACAACTTCATTAATACATAACTGTTCCTTGACCAACTCCGTGCTCTTCTTGTCCCTCAACATTACACCTTATGATTTTCCTGTTAGGCATACATTGCAGTAAAGAGCACCAATGGGTATAACAACATAATAAATATTAGCGAAGTAGTTTCAGCCTTCTCTTAAACCTTATTATAGGGAGTTTCTGGTGCACTAATTTGTAAGGAATTCAGCCAGAGTGATGTTTCGTTGACGTTGGTCTTTCACATAAAAAATATGGACTGAGCAGACTGCTGACACTTTCATACCCTTATGACAATGCCGATTGCTAGATTGGGTCCTTCCTTTACTAGACTCACGAGGTCCAAGTGAGGAGCCGATTTGGAATGTATGTACAGTAGAACCCCGCTGTTACGTTCGCAGCTGCTGCGTTTTCCTGGCTGTTACGTTGTTTTGGGCCAGTCCCGGCATAGCTCCCATAGGATTCAATGCACTATGGACCCCGCTGTTACGTCGCAGTGTGGGAACATTCCCGTATGTTACGTTGCGAATCGACACTCGAAGCGGCCACTGCCGACGGCAATATTGACTTTTCACGTAGCTTGACTTGGCTTGACTGTATTAGCTGCACTATGGGCGATGCCCATCACGTTTCCGGCTTCCGCCAGCAAAATTATGGCACAGCTGTGCAAACTGTTTGTGACAGAATCGCGTACAGTGATTACGTTTCCATTGATGATGCCGCTGTCACCGCCGAGGTTTTCTCTGTCGACGAAATCATAGGCGAGTGTGCCGATGCGTGCACTGAAAGCGCTAGCACTGAAATAAACTTGTGCACTGATCACCACTTCTCTCATTTTTTCCATTTTTCCCGTTTCTTGGCTCTTACGTTCCTTTTCTACGGTCCCGTTAAAAACATATCAGCGGCGTTCTACTGCAATACGAAGCGTCACTCACAAACAGGGGCGTTGGGCAGGGCACAGGTGGCCCAGCCATGGAGGCCACCGAGGCTGGGTCGCTCATGTCAATGGACCCGCTGTGCGAATGGACCAAGCTTGAGTGGCTCGACGAACGTGGAGAGCGGCCTGCCACAAGCAACGCGCTACGCGGGATGTCCAGGTCATCCTCGTCGTCCAAGTCCTGGAGGTATCCTAGCTGGGGCTTCTCGCTTGTTGCCTGCGACTTCGCCTCCCGGTACTGCTCCTGTGTGTCAGTCGGGAGAGGTATCAACACATGGAAAGGAACAGTAAGGTAAAGCGAGATTCCTTATTGATACAGTCGCTTTATCAAGTGGGTACGGACATGCTTGGTTACTCGGAATCCACTACAGAGCTTCCATACATGCCTGACATTAATGGTGCATAAAGGAACGCAACCTGGGACACAGACAAGAAAGAGATATACACAAAGAAACAAAGACAGAAACATACACAGCCCGGCTGCTACAACAAAATCACATCAGATCAAAAGGTAGCTGCACTGTATCTGAATATTCAATAGAGATGGTAACGGTAACAGTAAGACTGGTGTTACCGGTAAGACTAGTGTTCCTATTTCATTATATCTGCTATCGGGATATCAAGTTTTGACTGTGAATGCTCTTTATCTAACAAAGCCTGCCAATAGTGCACGGGAGGTATTCTGTAATGATCGACTAAGTGGACTGCACGATGATTGGTTAGAGCTTCAGAGTTGGCAGACCAGTGCCAATCATCACCACTGGCTACAGGGCCATGGCCAATTAGCATGCACCACAGCAGAGAGCCCACACAGTGGATGGTTATGGAATATCATCCCAGCGCTTCTTTTCCTTTGTTCATGTTGCACTACCTTTATTTTTAACCAATGCTTGCGGGCCCATACAGAGTGCACTGTGCTGCATTTCACATAATGTATACAGGATTGTCCTTGTTGCTCCAAATGCTTCGCCTGCCTTTCGTTGCAGCAACAACGTGCATGTCACACGAAGTGCTTGAAACTGTATTACTTTCGAATTAACACAAGATTAACGCACAGCAATAAGGACACCGCAAGTCTGCATTGCTACAACCAGGAATAAAATCTGTGACCTCGATTCCCAGCAGCAATATGCCATAAACCATTGAGCAACCCCTTGCTGTGCTAAAATGTTCGATTGTAAAACTACTAAGCTGGATGGAGTTTAGGAGTATGGCAGCAGCTGGAAGGACAGACCTGTGCTCTGCGGATTTGGTCCATGAAGTTTCGAGGGTCGCTCATGTAGAGGAGGAAGTAGGATGCGGCCACACCGAAGTCATTCAGGTAGATGACGATGAGGCCGCTGTTGTCACGCAGCTCATACGTGACCAGTCGTTCGACGAGGAATGGCTGCCGAATCACTTTTACGCGGTCGCCCTTTTTGCTTAGAGACTTGCAGACAAGCAGCACGTCAGTGAACAGGAAGCAGTGCACATCCACCTGCACATCAAGGGTAATTGCCACAGGTCACTGCTACATTCCCTAATTGAAATCCTCCAAATGGCTCATCATAATCATTAAGTGCATGTCCAGCTTCACTGTATATCTGTTTTCACACGGTAAAAGAGATGCAGAATTTCTTTTCTATTCATTTCTCTTTCTCTCGTAACTAATAAAACTTTAATTAAAAACAATGAATAATATCCACAATCCGCAATACTTTAATCAGCTTCATAATCTTCTGTCTTCCCACGGTTAATTGTATCTACCAAAAAATTCGCAGCATATCCACGGGGTGAATGATGATGAGTGGGCGAAGCTCCGGAGGGAATCATCGGTAAACCGTGAATCTTCCGTGTAATTCGCCCAGTCGAATCATCATGTAAAGACGTGAGAAACACTGTGTGTATATATACAAATCAACTTTTATTTGTTCTTAGACGATGGATGGCTTGCGTTCTAGTAACATTCTAGTAAGTAGTTACATTCTAGTAAGGGGGAGAGGCCACAGTGTCTTACGCAGCCCCTTACACAGGCCGGAACGCACACCACGTTTGCCGACGCCATCACATGACTGCTGAGAGAGTATAAGGCGGAGAGGCCACAGCGTCTTACACCAGCTTCTTACACAGGCCGTAACGCGCTAGCACAAACGCGTAGAAACGCGCAGCCTTTCGTTAATGTTGGGTATTTAGTGTCATCGTGGTGCATGTGTCCATGTGCGCTTCGTGGCGTAGTGGCTAGCGCCGCGCGTTCGGAAGCGAGGGGTCCCTGGTTCGATTCCGCACTTCGGACACAACGTTCGGAATTTTTTCTCATGGTCCACCAAGCGCGATCCGACACGTACGGCGACGATCCAGGAGAATGAGAGGAGCGCTCCCGGCGCAGCCCACACAGCAGCCAATCGGACAGCAGCGGCACCTCCAACGCCATCTAGTGTCCATTCACCCAACCGCCATATTGCACACATCTCTATGGGACAGCGCCATCTAGGAAACTAGACGAGAAATGGCGATGACGACACAGAATGCGTACAGCGCCATCTAGTATATCGTCACCCAACTGCAGTTTGCATGCATCTCTATGGGACAGCGCCATCTATTGTATGCTAAGGGAGACGCTACTGGCTACGCAGGATGCATCGACAACCAAGAACCGCCCAGGTGATGCCATAAGGAGCTTCGCCCCTAAAACTGGCCCCTCGGCAGAGTCCGTTTACTGGATCTCAAAGCACTCACCTTGCTTGAACTGCCAGCGTCCTTCAGTTTGACACCTGATATCTCAAACAAGAGCTGCCTGTTCTGCTGGTTGCCACAGCTCGGCATGGGGCAAGTCAGGTCCAACACGCAGTGAGCCTTCAGGGCCTACAAGGGAAGACGGGGACACCACGTTGTGTGCACAACTAGTAATATAATACTGGCACTTTCTTCACCTACACTGAAAAACGTGCCTGGTGCGCTCATAGGTTGCACTGGTGCCGCTAAGAGACAGGTGACCCAGGTGATACGACACCCTCAACCATGTGCTTCATGATCACAGATTAGTACACTCCTGCCAGAACACTTATGCTAGAACGGGTAGTTTCAGTATATGATTATGATGTACCTGTTGGACTGCAACTTATGCCGCATTTACTCGGATCTAACACGCACCATTCTTTCTCAATAAAATGGGCCTGAAAATTTCCTGAAAGCAACAATCAAGCGTGAAACCAAAACCATGTTCACAGCACTAACAACCTCCTATTGGAGAGATCAGATGCAGTGTCATCGCTTTCGCAAGATGACAGGACATTTTGCTGCAAGTTCACATAGGTCCACTTGGTGCTCGACTGCAACCTATGTTCATCACATGTAATCTCTATAAAGTGCAAGTGGGAATGCCATGTTTTTATTATGAAAGCTTATGTGAAAGGAAAATTATCTTCTATGCTAACCAAAGTTATGCTGAGCCGTTTTGGTGTGCCTGATGCCCTGACCATGAATAGCGCAATGAGATATTCAACTGCATATAGACCATGCAACGTATTTACAGGCAGAAAAGAGGAAAATATCATGGCTTTGAAGACAAGCTTACAGGCTTTGTCAAGCTACTCTGTGTAGACCGAGTCTGCCAAGGTTCTTCCATGAGGTACTACAAATGCGGGAGTGATCCGAAAGCCAGCAAAACTGGATCACGGAAAAGGAAATGAGCCGCCAGGAGAATTCAGTTCCCAAACTACACTTGTCTCCCTGTTCTTTTCCTGATTGTCAACATATGGGCATGTCGTAGGCTTACTTTCAAAATCTAGTAATCATACATTCAGGTGCATTTTTAACTTCATTCCGCAAAGGCTGGGCACGCACCACATTCAATGGCATGCTATATTTCTTTAACTACAGTGTTTGAATGAAGCCAGCAGGCTTTTGGCAAGACGTGCTCAATTGTCATTATGATTGGCACTGGTGCAACCAACCTTTTCAACCTCATCGTTATTGATGTCGAATGGGTCGTAGCTTTCAATGCGGCTCGTGATGGACTTGAGCCTGTCGCGCTCGTGCAGGTGCCGCAGCTTGCCGTCGACAGCATACACAAAGGCCTCCACACATTCGTTCTGAAAAGCAGCAATTAAAAATAGGCAGTGAGCAAGAGAAAATCAAGTTGGAAACCCTAAAAGGACAGGTCACGAATACAACCAACTCAACTTGGAGCCACAGCATGCTAACGATAAAGGTGTTCATCTCATCAGAACAAGCTACTGAGGACGATGTTATGCTCAGAACGTCGGTATTAACAGGGATGGCAGTGACTCCGTCAGTCGGTAGTGACATGTTCATATTCCTGCAAGTTGGTTCAATTGGATATACCCTTCAGGTTTAGGCCATACACACATTTCACAGAACAGCAGGAGTGAGTATCACACTTCCTTGCCCCCTCAGCAGCCTTCTGGCAGCTAAGGAGGAAGAAGTGATGAATTGTCCCCACTTCACTCCTGTCAAAAATAGTCCCTGCCTGCTTGACATGTTCTACACACACATAGCCTAAGGACAAAGTTGCTTTGGTTATAGCACAGCACTACATATAGTGTGGATATCTTAGACTCTAGCAGCTTACGTCATAAGTGGTCTAGCCGTGATGGTGTAAAGGCCATAAAGGCCACAGCATGCCAGCCCCACTATGCAATGGTCAAAAGCTTGTGTGCCGCTCACCATTTCAACAAGCGCATTCTTGGCCTCTTCGTCATCGGTCTTCTTATGAATTGCCTTGAGCAGGAGTGGATACTTGGTGAGCCGCTGCATGGGCTTGACGAGGAGGTCCGTGAAGCGCAGCCTCTCGCAGTCTTTCCTAGCTTCACACCACTGCAAGTGAGAGTCGGCAGTCATGAAACAGTCGAAGTACAGAGTCAACCATTCAGTAAATAACAAATGAAATAGCCTGTACACTGTTTCACATAAATTCGGTGCAAATGGAATGCAGCTACACGGGGTGGCCCAGTGTTCCAGGATCCAGGATGCGTTGAAACTTGAATTTCTTGCTGAAGTTCACGTGATAGTACTCACAGGCAATATTACTGTTCGATCAAACCTGAGCCTTCGTACTGCAATCCCAAGATTGCAAGAAGAAAGTGTTTTTTTAATGGAAACCTGTCCACGTCAAGTAACCGATGAAAATGGATTTAAGCAGCAAGTACCCAGTCATGAATTTCAAAATGTTTTGATTATATTGTTCGATTTTATAAGCCAAAACCATATTTCACGGGGCACGCTGCCCCCAAGGAGGGACTATAATGTGCCTCTTTCCTGGAATAGCAAAATTTTACCACTTTGTAGGCTTTAGCAAAATTGTCCAGTGTAACGCGGACTTCCATTCATAGCCCTTTTACACAACAGTCAAGAGACCCAAATACAACGGAAGCTCAAAAGAAACCTGGAAGCTAGATATGATGAGAAGTTGCCAGACGCTATGCTCCTTTGCTCGATGACCTCTCATCACAAAAGTCAGGCGAAGCATCAAATATTAGAGGACTGAATGCCGTCCTGCTCACCGCCACGTAGGTTTTGAAGAGGTCACTCTCCAGTCTCTTCTCCTTGACGTAATGCAGGCAGGTAGTCTGTTCGAGGCAGTACTTCATGTATGGCTGAAAGGTCTCCTCGAAACGGAGAAATCCCTCGCGCAGGTGCAAGGGGTTGAGGAGGGTTCGATTGGTGCGTGCAGCCGTCAGCGTGGGCAAGAGGCAGTTGTCCCACAGCACATGGTTGACCTCGCACACCTCGAGGATGTTGCTGAACATGTGCTCGGTGTCAATCTGCGACGAAAAGTACACTTAACACTCCTCTGAAGCGCTTCATTTTGAAGTGCCACTTGCTGCATTCCACCCTCTGAGTGAAAAGTTCCTTGACACAACTAATACAAAGGGTAAAGAAAATTGCACGACCTTTCCTCTGGCAGACCACTGACATTATACAAGGATGTTGGATCCATGAAGAGAAGAGTGAAAACTCTGACTGATTTGCGCAAAGCTACCACATCAGCATGGAAGCAAGAGAAGTAATCTATAGCGGCATTTACCAAACTTGCTGCCTAGTATGTACTAGAAAGAGAGTGCTACTATGTGGTCACTGCCAGGATATTTCTACTCCAGCGGTGTACCATATCTACACGAGTGTAAGTTGACCCATGACCCATTTCGTTAAAGTTTGAAATCCCAAGTTGGGAGTTGACTTACAATCGAAACCAAAACGTCATGCACCACCAGTAACTTTTTTCTTTTGACATGTGCTTTGGAAGGGAGGGAGCGGGTTCAACTTATATCTGAGTCAATGTAAAATTGTGTAAATGCAGTATTTACTCAAGTCTCACAAACATTCTCTCCAGCTTTCAACACCTTGAATCAGAGATCGCAACTCAATGACTTCAACAGATGAAAAGTGCACTCAACAGAAAAATTGTTGAAATGACAAAAGATTTCGGCTCCAACGTTCTTACTAGACAGCAGGGCACCATATGATACCAAGTTACAGATACCAAGTTAACTAGCTTGAACTTTATTATAGTCTTATATTTACTGCAACCACTGTCACAGTGTCTCACATTCCTAAACAATGAACAAACTCGGCATTGCAATGCACCGAATTACGATGACAAAAAATGTGGCACAAGCCACTGCCTGAACGCAGCTTCAACCAAGCGGAGATGTTGGGCTAGCCGATCATGCATTTTAGAAGATGGTTTCATCTACTATAACTCACCGCTCCAATGAAACTGGCAAAATAAGGCATTTCCCAATTCAGCCAACCCGTGCTTACCTCTTGAAGGATGCGTTCAGTCTGCAGATTACATAGGCACGCCAGGAACAGCTGCAAGGGGGAGAAAAAAAAAAAGCACGAATGTGTTTCTGTAGTTTGGCAAGAAGAACAAGAAGTGAAGCACCTAAACCTTCCCTCCACTTATGGAGCATCATTTCAAGGTAAGAACATTACCACAAATTTTGCAGCATTGTGATAGTAGGTGCAAGTCCACCACAAGCAAATGAAGTAACTGTGGCAGGTGCCACAAACAGAAATACATAACATCTTGTGGAACAGTCTGTCTTGTGTTGGAAAACAGCACGTACAATAACAACAAAGCAACAAGTGGAAGGCTAAACAGTTCCTTTGTGTTGTGAGTGCTGTTTCCCGGGCTGAACTTGAACTAACCCGCACAGGTGTATGCCTTTCTGGCCATGGCCGAGAGCACATGGTTAGAATTATATGCGATGCTGAGACCTGCCGAGTTGCCACAGGTAAAACAAGATGGAGCTGATACCCTTCAATATTTAATAACTAGAATCCAACTTACCTCAGTGATGACTTTGAGGGTGCGAATGTACGAGACTTCAGTAGATATAAGTTCCCAAATGGCATCCTGCTGGTTCCGTACCCTCTTTGGAAGGGACTGATAAAAAAAAAATAAGAAGTTGCAAGCAGAAAAAGTTAGACTGGTAAGCAATGTCGAAAATGGTTGGTAGCGCACTGATGTTAGAACATTACCAGTTCGATACGTTCTCTTGCAAGGCTCTTTGGTGTTAATGAAATATTCTGTCTTCAGAAGTCACTGAGCGACAGTGAACACCAGAAATGAGGGCCCCAATAACATATGGAATTTATGGAAATAATCAAGCCAACAGACAGAGCAGCTTAGAGAAAATCAGCTCTTCGTATAATTTCAGTCGTCAAATTAACAACAAACACGGTTCATGTCTCGCATTGTTTTATTGGTTTCATATTCAAGCGACTGGTTTGGACATATCCAAGGTCCAAACCAGGTATAAAGGGGGACACTAGAGCATTTGGCTCAAGCTATACACCAACCTGAATGCAAGCAGCAGTGATACAGCTGCAAAGGCTACATCAGGGAACATGAATTTCGGGAGCATCTGCCACTGAATATTACTATATTCATGTCGCAAGACTATTGGCCTCTTGCGGTAAAGAGCAAAATGCTTCAATCATGACGGTTTCATAACTGATCTCATACACCTGTTAACAGTGGATCGTAGTGCCCATCTCCAACAGAGAATGGAAAGAGAAATGCACCAGGTATTTTCAATAAACCCACGACATGAGTCTACATG
Organism: Hyalomma asiaticum; assembly: GCA_013339685.2. NCBI lineage: Eukaryota > Metazoa > Arthropoda > Arachnida > Ixodida > Ixodidae > Hyalomma > Hyalomma asiaticum. Next base: position 82,013,542 of record CM023484.1, read on the forward strand.
AGTCTCAGTGAAGGAAGCACAAAAACTAGCTCTCACCTCAGGATTGTCCACAATGCAGGTCCAATTATCTTCCAGTCGAAACTTCTCCTCTGACGAAGAAGGTCGGAAGGTAAGAAGCCCTGGCTGGTTTGGGATGCCATTTTGGTCGTAGCTGTTGAGCAACTCTGTCAGGGTACGCATCTCTTTGTCCTGAAACACAGCACAAAAGGTGAGGTGACCCCAATGCGATCTCGGAATGATTTTAGCCTTGTCTGCTTTTATGATGGATATACAAATGAACTTTGAAACTATAACAAAGTGGTAAGTACTGTAATAAAAAACTCTGTCACACTGCAGAGTTAGTTCCTTTGAAATTTGTGTTCCTCTTGTGCGTATGATGTATAGCATACAAAAGACTTCCTATTCCAATACAGTCACACCTTGTTATAAAGAAGTCTATCATACATGAAAGCAGTGTCATTATAAACAATAATTTATCACAGACACATTCTTAACACTACTTTAATGGCAGTACTATTCTTCGTTTACTTTGTTAAAACCAATAACTTGTTGTATGTCTGTTCTTTATAGTAACAATGTTCAATTGTATGTGCATTCATGAAGATAATTACACCCCAGCAATTTTAGAAGCATTAGCAAGCAACATAAGCACTACGTGCTGCATAAAGAATTACAACCACCCCAAGTGCAACATAAAGAATGACACTTTTCCTGCCAACAAACAAAATGGATGTCTGAGACATCAAAATGTCACTGTAGGTGAAACATATGCCTATACAAAGAAACACGCAACTTTTGAGTGTCTGTACATGTAGGGGTGCTGCAGAAAAAAAATTTTCCATCTTATCTGTCTTGCCAATACAATATGCATCATGTTCTGACATCGGTAAAATCTTGCCAAAATTTGCTTTTTATGCTTGTGAAGACTAATGTACATGTATTGATACTGCAACACAGAACTGCTATGGTAAAGGGTCTCAAAAAACAAGAAACACATATGTGCATTTAAGGGGGGACACTGCGCTTTGGAAATATTTTTTTATTATTCGGAGTATTTAACTGAAATTTTCAGAGTTAATGCAGCTGTGCAGAGTTAATGCAGAGTTAATGCTGCCCTTTTCAACAATGTAATCATTTTTGTTCTGAGAGGAATAGTTTTTACAATACATTGAAAATTAATTTATTTTATTGAGTCCTAATTAGCTAATTAACCACAGTCCTCACAATAAAAAGCAGCCCAGAGATTTAAGTGACGATATTAACAGTGTGTCAAGAAGCATAAGTCATCATTTTAGGCCATTTCCAAGCAAAGCTACAGACTGTTGAACATGACACAATGAATGTCCTCGTTGAAACTTGAAACAAAAGCTTCATTTAGAAAAATTCCGTAGCACAGTATTATAACAAAATTTACTTTACGACAAGCCACTTCTATTCATATTCCAGTAAAAAAAAAAGTCACAATGATAACCCTTGTAGAACAAAAGATATTCTCCTCCAACACAGGGAGGTCATGAATATTTTCATTTTGAGAAATTGAGGAAGAACGTTCAAATTTTTGCCCTATACTTATGGGCCTGATGTGTGGTGTAGGTTCTTGAAAGCAAGGTAATTATTAAAATTTGGCTATGAAAATTTGTGAGTAGGTGCAGAATGACTTTAGGAACATGAAATAACGAAAGGGAAGGGGTCAAGGGCTCGTTCATGAATATTTCATCAGCAAAAACTCGATTTTTTGTCCAATTTTCAGTCCGGAAGTGCCACGTCCCCCCTTAAATAGAAGCAGGAAGTAGAAATTTTTAAGTTTCGTACACTAAGGAACTTAAGGGAACATCCGAGGTTGGGCTGTATATTTGATTAATCTCCTTGCTTTCCCTTTGCTTCTAGCATATATCTGCGAGTCACTGCTGTACACTGGGTGATAAAAATTACTGCGCAATAGTTAATATTCCCAGTTATCCCCCGTTGCAAACCTTATCGTGAACATATTAAAAAATGTGCAATGTTATTATGTCTCAAAGAGCTTAATCAGCGTCAAGATATGCTGAAAGCAAGTGGCAGGCTAACAGGTCTACTGCTATTTAGAAATATTTGGAAAGTTTGCATTCATACAATGACGAGTCGTTGGTTCCCACTGGAAGCAAAGAACACCGTAGCCTTTTTTTTATCATCAAGACTCCTGTAGTTGGTAATGTCATTGTATAATACTAATGTCATAGTATTTCGACAGATCTAGGTGTACCTGAGAAAAAATGTAGATGGAAATCACGTGAAGGTTTCCTTTCCAATGCTGTGGTAAGATTGGGCAGCCTGAATACTGATATGCCAATTCATACTGTCATCGCGTTGCTGTGACAGTGAAGAATACAGCGACCAAGGCAGCAACCAAGCCCTTCTGACCTTTGTCAGATTGATTGATTGATTTATGGGGTTTAACGTCCCAAAACCGGCTCTGATTATGAGAGACGCCGTAGTGGAGGTCTCCGCGGTTGCTGTGACAGGAAGAATAAGGACCAAGGCAGCAACCAAGCCCTTCCGACCTTTGTCAGAAGGGCTTGTGCTCAGCAAGGTGAATAGCACTTACAATACCACAACGACAATGACAAGTCGTTGAAATCTATCTACAAGTGAAACACATCGGCTCTTTATGCACAAATGTGTCGATATGCAAGTTGGTGCTTGCATACATTCTACAATGTACCCTGCTATTCTCGCAATACACATAGACCAGAGTCAATGATTACTTCTAGGAAGTTCTTCACATATGATGACACCCGGCTTGCGCTGAGCAATAATGTCATAGGACTTGCTGGCCAGTGAAAGATTATCGCCTCTCCAGAAAAGAAAATGCCGACAGGAGGGAGTCTAAAACTGTCAATTTTATTGTGTTTCAATGTTGTCACAGCTTTTGAAGACAGCAGCAGAAGTACACACTTAAGTTTTGTGCTGCAGTTTACCCACACACATGCACAATAAAACTAAACAAGCTGCACAAAAAATAGCCTGCCTCGCTCACCGTTCTGGATGAGTTGAGGAGAATGCCAGTACGCTTTCCCAGCACTGGCTTGGATTTCCCAGCCTTCCAGCTGCTTTCTTGACTAGTACTGCTGATGGCACTGGTATCATTCACCAGCTCATCAGCTGACACAGCTCCACGTCGCCCTCTTTGGCTCTGCGCACAACCACAGAAAATTGTTCAGTCGCAACTCAAGGGCAAGAATAGTGCAAACCTCTTGACTATGCTCAAGTTGTTCTTTCTTTCTTTTCTTGTGAATGTTCCTTATCCTAAAGTGCAACAAACAATAATTGCTTGCCTTGAATCACAGAATCAAGTGTAACAAATAAACTTATAGGTGTACTCTATAACCTTATAGGTCTTGCACAGGAGCAAGCAAGTGTGCAAGACAATGAAAACGCACATCATAAATGTGCTCAAGGTAAGTAGCAAGCATTAAAATGCATGTCAGGGCATGAGAAGGAAAGCTCAAGTAGTGCAACTTGAGTATACCCTGGTTGGCTAGCTTTCAAGTTGTGTCAAAAAAGTATGCTTGCCAAGTTTTACACATAGCCTCTATTCCCAGCAATAGCATAGGTTCAACAAGAGCCGGGAGAAGCCCGGAGACTAAAGAAAGCTCTTCAGCAAGACTTACGCTGCTGATGCAAAACATAAATGTAAACAGCTCAAAAACTGCAGTGTGTGACTAAGCCCAAGAATCACAATGGAGCGTCAAGTATTGCACAAATGTTGCAGTCCGCTCTGCACAGACTTGATCAGGTGCTAATGCTCCTATGACTCGTAGAGGTCTGGCACTGCATATAAACACAGCAAGTACCACTTCACCTCAATGAATGAGCGATTTGATAAGCAAGAAATAAGGAGTGTAACACTCATTTTTTACCAGAATAGCCTAGGCATAGTGGCAAGCTGCAATGTTGCACAATCATCAATTGAGCGAAGAAAGGTGAATGGAAGGTAGGCACAAAGCTTATCTGTGCATGCCTTCATTCCCTCACTCAGCAGCGAGACTTTTCAGTTGACAGTCAGTGTTTGTGTCGAGTGTTTCTTTCCTCTGGTGTTCGTGTCTCCATGCCAATATTTTTTTACGACGAATCCCTACGAACCACAACTTTGATGTTGTTCTGAGAGTGCCTTTCTGTTGTTGTGCTCGAACACAGAGACTCACGTTCAACATTAGTTTTCCATGAGGCTTGAAAAATGGCTCCCTCCAGCCCCCCTTCTTTCACTGCTTCAAAAATAAACACTCACCCCAGAGATCTTGCGCTCCTTCTTGTCCTCCTTGAGACCAGCATTGCTGTTGGTTCGAGACGCCGGAGTCTTCCAGGACCCGCCGCTCAAACTGCTCGTGCTGTTGGCACGACTGACTGAACCCCGCAGGTCGGCACCATCTTTGGCTGCAAAGAGGAGGGTGAAAGAAAAATGAGCACCATGATTACGAATTGCACCAACACAAAACATGCCAACGCATTGGCGGCAGCATGTCGAAGTTGTAAACAGGGCATAAATAACACCCTGGCTGAGGAGGTTGGGATGCCTGTCAAGAGTCTTGAGCTTCTGTGTGCATTACACTCTTTATTGCTAGTGTACATTTCTGCAGATAAAAGATATCATGTGTTGAATGCAAGTTAATGAGAATGGAGCTAACGCAGCGTACAGTATGAACTTATGGAAGGAACACCTCCAAGAAAAACTGAGACTTATATTATGGCTAACGTTCAGAGGTCAATGGCCCCTTTCAAGGGCTGAACAATGATTGGCAACTCAGGCAGCTTTATAGAACAATATAATTTTAAAGAGTGTGTGGGTGTGTGCATGTAATAAGAAGAGGGGGAGGTGTTCGATCTAGATGAAACCCAAATTACCTATAATCAAAATCATTTATAAATGCACACGACACTTTCAATTTATCATAGACCTGCTCAACAAGGGAACAACGAGTTCCTAAAAACAAAAGCTCAATCAATTTCCAAACTGTTCAGAGGAAATATGTAATTAACTAAATTGAATGTTAACAACATACCAAAGCCATGCCGCAATTACAGAGCGCAATACAGCAGAGGAGCCTTGGTTATTCGAGACTACGTGGAGCTTGTCACATGGAACTATATTTAAAGACACGAGCATTCTTTCATGCAGTGGCAAGTAGAGTTGTTCATTTTACCAAACCAGATAAATGTATGTCACGATCATATTAGTGAGTAGTGTACCAACTTGAAGCACTCACACACAAAGCATGCAAACAGTGCACAAAGAAGGCATTGCCGCAGAACTGAACTGTGCGCAGCCTTTAAGTGTAAACATTCAGGGGGCTTTCAAAGTTTTTCAGATGCTAGTTTTCACAACACCTCGATTGGAGAAGCTTTCTCTTATGCATAGTAATGCATCAATAAATGATGAACAAAAAAGGAAAAGAGCACAGTGGCATTTTTTAAAAGAACTAGCACCGTCTCCACCATTTTAGTGAATGCCATACTGTTGCATTACAGAACACAGAAATGGTGCATTTTTCAATAAAGTGGCACACACTTGCTGTCGTAACTTGGTAGGCAAGGTGTAGCACTGTTAATCTCAAGGATGCAAGTTTGATTTCCGGCTGTGGCAGTCATTTTGATGGAGGCGAAATAAAAGATCAATGTACTCAAGACTTGGGTGCTCATCAGAAAGAATGTGAGGTGGTCGAAACTGATCCAGGGCCTGCCATTATGCACACACCATCATGTGGTGGTTCTGGCATAGCAAAGCCCTAGAAATCATTATTTACCACAGCTGCAGCATGCTACTGCAAGTTCCTCGGCATTTACCAAATTATTTTTTATGGGCACATAATTAATGCTGACTGCCTGAATCTACTCTGCTTATTTAGTTGTTAGTGTACACTTTAAATTTAGGTGCATGTTAGTGATAGGTGCTCAAGATTTTTCTAGGGTCAACTACACCAACCTGCCTTATTATGTGATTGCGACTGTGGCACATAATACCCTGGAACCTATTTTCCTTGTTTCTGCTTAGAGAACTGAAGTGGACATTGCACCTGGATTCTAAATGACCAGTCAGCAACATCCAGATGGCAGTCTCTCATACACTCTACAACTGTGCTATGATGAACAAGGCAAGATGTGCAATACACTGATGAGACCCTTTTGAACAAGGTTCCCATGGTGGGGCTGAAACATCACTTAAAAGAACCCCCCCCCCCCCCCTTTTTTTTTTCTTTTGGTTCACTGTGACTGATCAATGCCCATTTACTGTTTTTGTCGAAATCACAACAGCTACACAGATTTCAGTGCAATTTTACATATCTCTCAATGTAACTTCAGTGTTTTAGTCCATTTATGTGTGGCACTCTACATAGGTCATATCAACTGATTTAACACACCCACTTCCCAACGTCAACACTGTGATCGAGGCCAGTAGGCATATTCGATTCAACAGGGAATGGGCGCAGCCCATGCACGAGAACAGGTCACAAGTTCCTAACTCTACCCATCACATTTATTCAGTGCACAGAGGAATTCCGCTGCTGTCTTGGTGTTTCGCACATATTTATGTATGTCTTAGCAGCTCGTGTGTGTAAGGCAAATACTATGCTGCTGAAAAGGCAGAGCTACTCGGGCCTACTCCTCAAAATTTTTCTACAACTTCAAGCCATATAAATAAAACACTTCCTGCACAGCGCACGTCTTCTACTTTACTTCATAATGAAAACTAAAGATTGAGATAGGAATGTTCGGCTTACAAAAAGGGAAAGCGCTCTCATTTCACTGAAGCCGGCGTGATGCTGTTACAGGCCCTACACAAGGAGTACTCAAAATACCAAAAACTGTGGCACCGCACTGCAACATTTTTTCTAAATTTTAATGAGTCCTCTTGGAAAGACAAACGACCTCGTAGAACGCCACTGAGACAGACATGAAGATAACTTTATCACGTGGACCAGTGTTTATTCTAACGACAGGCCTGATACGAAAAAGCAAACGCGTTGTCGAACATGGGCGCTACGGCGCCGATCGTTCCCGATACACGCATGATTAATGATACCAGTACACCGAATGCCGCGACAAACCACACCGCGTATATGCTATGCAACAGCCGTGGCTCCAGAACAACAAACAAGCACGCGGAATCCGCTTTAGGACGTGACCCAACTAGCACTCGCCGGCGGCAAACACAAAACGTGTACCACGCTCGCTTTTGGTCGTCGATGCCGACGCCACGCTTCCGTGGAGCAGCGAAGCTAAAGAAACAACCGGCTCGTGTTGTCGCTACGTGAGCGGGATAACAGTAGCGAGACTGCCGTGAAAACGTTACGACGACCACGCGATCGCTACACTCGAACTTGAAGGCGTTACACGACGCACACAAACACACGGGCACCCACAGAGAAGGAAGTAAAAACAAACAAAAGGCGAGCGACCGACCGAGACACGGGTCAACGGTCTTACAGGACAAACCACCGCGGCAGCAGCGGGCAGGCGTTACGCCATACACACGCGCGCGCTCACACACACACGAGTGCACGCTCTCCAAAGCAATGACCCACGAACCTGTTTTCTCGAACGCTACACCGCGGCGACGCCTCGCACAAGGAACTGACTCGCAGCCAAGATTGAACGCTCCTCAGCGGGCCGACGCACTCCCCGACCAACAAGCGGCTGGGACGACTATCACTCGCGGACGTCCCCGATCACTCTGACTGGTGACGCAGGGCACAGCACAGCACACAGAGACAGGCAAGGCGGCAGCGGACGACGGCAGTTTCCGGTAGCGCGCGCTCCGCTGAGCAGGCCGACGATCGAGGCGGCTACGGTTCCACGGCTCGCGAGAAAGCGCTACTGAACTGTTCGTTGGCCGGCAGAGAGCAGAACGGTGTGCAGCTGTCGAGAAGACCAATCCGTGCTCGGCAGATTGCGCTAATAGCACCACGTGGCAAAGGAAACGAGCGATGAACACACACTCACTCACACCACCTGGCTAGCCTGCGTCAGCAAGAAACACCGACGAAGATGCTTCCCGACGTAGCGCAAAAACGGAACGGGCCGGTGCAGACGACCGCACTTGCGTCGGGAACGTTAAAACGCGAGGAGCAGAGCAAAAACGACACTGGGGACCGATGGGTGATGTAGAGCGGCGCTGCTCCAAAGGGTCGCAAAGTTGTTTCCCAATCCAATAAGTGGCTGACGACGGCCGTTAATCCTGCAGACGCAAAGCACTCCTGACGAAAAAAAAAAGTACGCGTGGACACTGGCCGGCGGGTCCGGTCGAGTCAGCGTCGCGGTGAGGCAGCCATATCCCGGTAATCCAGTAGTGACGGCGCCTCCGAACCGCGTCGAAAATCGGTAGCAGGCGCGTGGCAACGCATGTGTTGAAGCGCTGTGCTGGGACACCAGGGGTAAACACGGCGGCCACTTTTGCGTATGGCGGCACGGGAGTGTTTTAGCGGCGAACGGCTCGCCTCTCGTAGTGCCGGCCGACGACTCGGAGAGGAAGCGAGAGACAAGGTCGGCTCCCGTGAAATGGGGTCGGCCAACCGACATTTGGTGCGGTTGTTGTGGGGGGAAGGTGGGGAGGTTCAGTGCCTGCCCCAGCTGCCTCCTTCTCCCCCTCTGCTGGCGCCGCCGAGGAGGTAGAGGGGGGGACCCGCTTCTCGCTCCAGGTACGCGAACGGAGCATCGGTACACCGGTGTTGCGAGGGCAAGAGAGTGCACGCAGCAGCAGACAAACGAGTGGCTTCTTGCAAAACAGAAAACGCCTTCCTCCTCCGTCGCCCCGCGGCCCTTCCGAGGAGGGTCGGAAGAAAACACGAACACCCAAACTAGAACTCAGGCGTTGGCTGGTTTCTGTTTCTCGATTGGTCGTCAGCACGGCGGTTTTTCTTGGCAGCGACCAAGCTTGGCACCGCGGAAAGCCTTCATGGAAGGCGCCGATTTTTCCCTCCCTTGCAGGAAGTCAGCTGATTGACGTAAACGTGCACACGCCTTCGGCACGTCACTTGTGCTGCTAAAACGACCTAAGGCCAAAGCTTCTGCGAACACCCTGGGGTCACTGATGAGGTAGCTGTGGCCCAGAACGGCTATGTCACGTTAGGTCTTACGGCATTCACGTCGAAGGGCAAGTGTGGTAACGCTAACTCCTGAGTGTCAGCCGTTACTGACGTCTTTTTCTGGCAGAGGTCGCCCAGGCGCGTAAACAAAGGAACGAAATTATGATCATCATTCTCTAGTTTATGTCCACTGCAGGGCTGCAGTGAGTTGAGCAGGACGAATGCCTCTGCCAATGATTGATTCCTGCACCAGCAGATTCCGTTTCATGCTCGCGAACTTCTTAATTTTATCGTCCAACATAGCTCTGTCTTCACTGGCGTAAATCACAGGAGGTCCTGACCCTCCTTGTGTTTAGCCTGGGAAACACCCTTTGCAAGTGTCCCCTCCTGTGTTGCAACTGCTGCTCGACCGATTTCCTAGAAGACTCGATAGCACATGGGATTACGTGAGGAGTGAAGCCCATATTGTGTTTGCGATTTTTTTTTTCAAAGCATGATTTTCATTCTCAAATAATAAAAGATAAGTAAAACAAAATGGCCGCCATGGCAAGATGTGTCCTCCCTTGCAACATCTTTGTATTTACGCCACTTGTCGTGCTCGATCGACTGCGTTTGCCATCCGTTTGTATATATACATCCATCGCTCTCATTCGGTCAGCCTTTTGTATCACTACCTTTGCTTCTTTTCTGACCCATTGTGCTAGCCTTCGGATTTCCCTATCTTCCCCGTTTCATCGCACTCTTCATTTTCCTTTCCACAGCGCACTTACGCTGCGTGGCTCCGAATTTAACACCAACAGGGGTTTCTCCAGGAACTGAAATTAGGAGGTGCGTCTCAATGTCAAGTGGGGGTGTGTTGAATTTGTTCCAAATTTTGACAAATTTAGGGGGTGCCTTTTGAACTATAAGGGGGGTGTACATCCTCTCAGAGGGTGTGAATCACTGTCTTATATAGACGAACACAACACAATGCGAATTGCAAAAACACGCATATGCGTCAGCTTACCGGGCAAAACCGACATCTAGCAACAGCTCACAGATCGACATAATTGCGGAACAGAACTATCGTTCGTATAGCCTACATCTGTCTATTTATAGCGCCACCGTATATACCGTATATGCCGCCTAGTCGCACAGGCGGTCGAAATGCTCGGCCTGTTACGTTGGACTGAAATAAACGTCTTATACTAATTACTGTTTAAAAGTGGAAATAGTATGATTGCTGTGGTTTTGCGTGCCAAGACCACAACTTGATTATGGGGCAGGTCGTATACCAGGGGACTGCAAAACATTTTGAACAGCCGGAGTTCTTTAACGTTCACTAATTTGCATCACACAGAACACGGGCCTCTATATCATATCGCCGCCATCTATAGATGCGCACGCCGCTGCTCCGTTACCGAACCCGCGACTTTCGGGTCAGCAACCGATACCGTAACCACGTACTATACACCATGGCGGTGGCCAAAATGGAAACATTAATGACCTGCGACGAACCCCGCAAGAACGTCGCAGTCTTCTGAAAGAAGACAGCGAGGCGCTTCAAAAGCGAGCCGGACCCGGTGAACGGGGTCTCGTCGCAGAATGACGCACGTACACGGCTGTCCCGTCACGGTACACACCTAATTGGCCCAGGCCTCCCAAAAAACGCGCGTATCTCGCGATCGGCCTGCCTGCGCGGCAGAAGGAAAGTCATAAAAATGGACCGCCTTTTCGGAGACACGGCTGGGCTGACCCTTAAACTAGACCCCCTGAGCGCTCTACAAAGGGCCCCATCTCTCTCACCACTAGCAGCTGCAAAGCACTCGTTTAAAGTCCACTGTTTCTTCCTCGTCGTGGTCTCTCCTCATGAGTGCGGATTTTCCTCACCTTTGCCTTCACGGCGGGCCACCACCGAAAGATCCGTGACCACGGCCTCCACCATCGTTTGGCCGACCGTGAGCCCCAAGTGGAGTAGTGCCCTTCGCGACGCGTTCCGATCGGAGAACCGAGCTCGCAGATCTGCCGGGGAGGACGGTGGCGTGTGAGGGACGTATTGAGGAATGCGTGCGGCGGGGGCCCATGCGATGGCTTCCCTTCCTCGTTTCCACAAAGACGTTCTCTTGTTCGCCCCGTATATCGAGATGCGTCGTGCCCCGGGTCGCGTCGTCGCGAGCTATGTGTCTGTTGCGTGCGCGCCGCCAACGACGCCATAAGCGTCGTCGTAAACATCTCGCGGTTGGCATCAGTGAGCTTGCAAGAAAGGGTGGATGGACAGCATCGAACGGGACACCTCTTCCTTCTCACCAGCGGAACGACGAAGTCGCACGTATATATGCATACTCTGTATACTGACACATTGGAAACCCTAGACTTCAGCCGTCCTCCGCGACATTCCAGGAGCCACTTCCGCCTTGGCTATATGTATACTTGTTTGCGACACTTGGCGAACGGATTCCCGCCATTGGTCCTGCATTGCGAGGGCTTTTCCTTTTGTTGCCTCACAATCCCTGTCCGAACAACAGCGGCGTCGGAAAGCGGCGATCAACGACGGCCTCTGTATACTGATATGGATTTGGTGCATAATCAGCCCGCGCCATTTGGTGATTACGTCATATCGTTCTTCCTGACCCTTGGCCTGAATTGTGCTCGTTTCCTTCACGCAAGCGCCGATAACGCCGCATGCGCGCCGCCTAGATGCCGTGTCAGCATGGCTTTTTGGTTGGTTCGCATCACCATGATTCATACGACCCATATATGTGCAGACAATGCTTGTTATGTAATACGTACCCCTTTCGAGGTTATCAGAATTTGTGAGTAATGAATGTGCGTATAATATGTAATGCGCGGAAATGCTATTCGCTTGCACCGGTTTCTTCGTGCACGCAACAATATGCGAGGAATGCGCATGCGCCCATGGGGCCACCAATGCACGAGGTCACAAAAACATGGTGAGGACCGCAAGCTTAATTGTTGCAGGTCCGAAGACGTCAGTCAGTGGACATCGACCCGTGCTTCATCATTCATCAATGCCGCTGTGTCGCTATCATCATGCCTCGACAACATAAGATACTAGCCGATAAGCCAATGTTTAGCGAAATTCCACGACCGCTAATCTTGCAAAAGCTTTGACCCGCACCCACAAACTGCATGCGATAGCAAGACATGAGGGTACACCCGACAAACATAGCTCTGACACACGCTACGGATCTTCCGCGACCATGGACACGTGTCACGGGAATGACTCGACCTTTATATATAGTAAATACATATATAAAAAGCTGAGATAGAAAAAAAAAGGGGGGGGGGGGCATATCTCTCTCGCACTTGTGTCATGTAATTTTTACATGACGATGTGCATCCTTTTGTCTAGCAGGTCTCATACACGGCAAGTTCAAGAGCGTGTTCTTCTTCTTCTTCCTCTAATAATAATAATAATAATAATAATAATAATAATAATAATAATAATAATAATAATAATAATAATAATAATAATAATAATCAAAACAAGCCTTCGTTGCCCATCAAACTGCTGTAGCTGTACACGTGTTTTGTGTGCAGAAAACGTCGACACATGTTGACCGCCTGCACTATTCCCGCTTTGGCAGGAACCATACCCCACAGACGCCCGCATGCAAGTCAAAGACATCCTTCCAATCGCAGATTCCATGTCATGTTATAGATAGACTGGTTTTTCCGATCTGACCTGGCGGACCTTAGAGAGCTCCTCAAGTGTAGTGACTTTTAACTTTCTTCGCGTTGTAAAGCTATAATCACTTCGGAACGTCGCCTTACACAGCCGGAAAGAAAATAACGCAACAAGTTTGGCATTTCTATATACCCAAACAGCGTTGCTATGTGCAGAGTAGGGTATACAAAGGACATATGAGCGCATCACAACTTGCCTTCCTGCGTTTGCATATGTATTACAGGTTAGGCATAGGCGTGTGCAGAATGTGCGCGTGTGTGTGTGTGGGGGGGCGAGGGTCAGGGCTCGAGGGTTCACTGGAGCGCTCCCCCATGCCATTGGCCATACCATGCTGCACAGTGAGGGAGGGGGAGCGCTCCAGAGAACTTTCGCACGCGTTCCTCTCAATCCCATCCCACTGATGTCATTTCGGTCAAAACACAGTGCAATGAGAAAGGAATGGGGCACATTTGGCGCCTCCACTGGCTCAGGTGATTAGGTAGGCGTGCCGCCTCCCCTTCGCCCCAACCTTTTTTTTTTCGCGTGCACGCCTATGAGTTTACGTTCGTACGTCCCCGGTAGCTAATAAATTTCCCAGCAATGAGTGCTCAAAAACCTAGAGCTCTCCAACGTTCCATAGCGCACGGTTCTCATGCAGAATGTTTCACACCAAACGCCGCGCTTCGTCGAAAGCCCCGCAGCACCCAACAACCTCACCGAGTCTCATAATAACAGCGTCAGCCTTTTCTCGGAGCCTATCCCGACTTTGCCTCGTTTATAACGGTGCTTTACGTATATGGCACACACAAAATATCCTTCCGGCAATGACGGCAGGATCGCGCTCCCGAATCGAGAGCGGCGGGAAGGAGCCATAACGATCCAGCACGGCCGGATACGCGCTCCGTTCGGCACGGCGAGCACCAGGTCTTCCGTGTCAAGGGCAACCAATGCGAGAAAATAAAACGGCGCGTTTGTGGCGGAGCACCCACTCAACCACGTCAAGTTGGGGCTCAATCCTTTCTCAGCGAATACCCCCACCCCCTGCCGATCGCGACAGCCCTCGACCACGCCACTGCAGGGCGCGGTCGGCTGCGCACCGCAATCTTGCGCGCATTGGTGCGGAAAACGAGAGAGACGAAATGAACGCGTCCATTAACCGGATGCGAAGATCGACTGTTTCCTTTCGAGCCGCAGGATTCGTTTTCTTGGGCCACCGTATATTGATCCGATGTATACAGTACGTATCGCTGACAATATCAGTTTGTTCCTACATGCAAAAGGTGTTCTAAGGCGTACATGAAGTGACAGTGATCGGTGGTCTACTTCCCTGGCCATTGCATGCGTCGGTTGGTATCCCTTCGAACCTTGAGTGGTCTTTCATTAAACTGTGTGTTTGTCTACTATACGCTTTTCTCGTGCAGGTGTTTCTAAGGCTGGGTTTTCCGGTTTCTTCAAGCATGTACCAACAGGTCCAACACCAGAGCCTTGTCTTTCTAAAGACACCCTCATAGTTTGTGAAAGTTTGTAACAAGTTGGAAACGAAATATCTGCCACTCCACCTCACCCACAGTCACTCCCCCTTCCCCATCGCACCGTTTAGACACTCCCCCTCTAAGTTCCATACCTGGGGAAATGTGTGTGCGGTAGACATACATGACAGATAGACACCTACGGCAAGACGTGCGTCCATGAAGCGCTGTCGCCACTATCCTCCTCCTCTGCTCTCCACCTCATTACGTTCCTCAGATTTCCTCATCTCTTTCTCTGTCATTCCACCAACCGGAGATCTCCTCTGGTTAAACACCCTGTCTTTACTTTCCCTTTCTCTCTCTCTCTCGTCCTCCGCTCCGCCGATAGATCGTTCGCTCGGTTACGCCGGCAACGCCAACGACTCCGCTTGAACTATAATAGGACCCGTGGGCCATGTTGATGGGGCGCAGTCAAATTTTCGGGCCCCATTCCGGAGGCCAGCACAGAACAGTTCCAAGTAAGCAGCGCAGGAAAGCCAACCTCATTCGCGAGAGAGAACAGTGACACATATTAGCCTTACCTCGAAGTCAAGCCGCGAACCGCGGCCAGGTTGAATAGGGGCCACGGCCCACAGACAGCTACACACTGCTTGCCGACTTCGCGAAATTTCTTTCATTTTTCTTTTCTTTACAGGAACGTGCCGAGCCAACAATGGCACTGCACGCTACGCGTGAAGCCCCGCCCCCCACTATGGTACAACCGAACGGATGGATGCGATCGAAGTCATCCATCGGAACCGAGGCGGAGATCGACGATGGGTCGCTTCTTCGCGCGTAACGGTCGAGCGATTTAACGAGATTCCAACATTCCGCTCCGGCGCCCGCTATTTCAGTCAGGACGTTGAGGGGAGGTGATCTTGGAAGGGGTTTGGCGAAGTATGAAGAAAGGCTTTTGGTGAGTGCGGGTGGAAAGGGTGAAGCGACGGCAGAAGCTGTGTGAAGTGAAGGGTAGCGAACAAACAGCGTTTGAGCGTACTGCGCGTGCGCGCCCTAGCTAGCTCTCCGAAGTCTTTTCTTTCTTTCTTTCTTTCTTTCTTTCTTTCTTTCTTTCTTTCTTTCTTTCTTTTTCCTCAGTCCTCGTAGCCAGAAAACGCGCGTTCCTGCACGCACACAAGCGCTAGAGGGGGGTGAACAGTCTTTTCGCGTGCATCCACACTAAGCAGCAGCAGTTCCTAGTTGTTGCTTTTTTTAATTTGTTTTTCTTTTCTTTTTTTCATTTTTATTGCCGGGTGCTTCTTCACTCTTTGGGGCAGTAAAGTGCCTCTCTGACCTTGGCCAAGCGGCGACGGAGAGCCTTCCTTGGGCCGCGGTTTATTTTTGAAGCTGCCCCACGGAATGCGGACGCTGCCCGAAACGTGTCACTTCGCGCCGCTTTTCTTTTCATCTTTCGGGAGGGGGGCCTCCTCCTCCTCCTCCGGTGAAGTTGCGCGTGCGTGTGAGGGTTTTGCAAGGCGTAAAAGAAAGCGGCACTAAAATACCGCGCAACGGGATCGTGTGCGAAGTGTGTACGTGACCGACGGACAGGCACCACGAGCAGCAGCAGCAGCAGCAGCAGCAGCAGCAACAAAACGTGCCGCGCCAAACAACCACGCGTGCGGTCCGCGCACCTTTATGATGCCGTTTAGTATTCACGGACGACTCCTTGTCTCGAAGCTTCCGCATGCCCTTTTCTTGCTCGCGCACCTGGAAAAGAAGCGTGCGCTCTCTCGAAACCGAGTGTCGAGATCGACACATTATGGGGTGTCTATCATAATGGTACAGTTCCTCCAGCTCGTCCAATCCCTATAGCCATCCTCGATGCAGGGGTTTGCCCAAGAAGCAAAATAAATAAATAAATAAGTGGGGGTGTAGGGGAACGGAGTGGCAGACGTTTTCAATTTGATAGAAACATTTAAGAATTCAGGTCTGGAGAAGTAGGGGAGGGGGTCTGCCTTTAAAGAAACAGCCGAATGTGTAAACCCCTACTCAGGCCTTGTGTATGGGGGACTCTGCCCCGATGGCTTTTCGCGCCTATCAGAAAGACGCCTGTTGGCATACCTCTTGGGCCAGTCAAAACTTAGAAGATGGAGAATTAGAAAACGTGACGGAATTTGTCAGTGATCCAAGGGTGTGTTTGAATGTTACCAGAGAGAAAAGGAAAAGGGCGCAACTCCTAAGATCAATATCCAGGGATGATGTCATGAATCGTTTAGTACGACGTTATCAGGTAGATATTGGTCGATGAAGGAGGGCGAGGTCCCCGGGGCAACGTTAATCAGATGCCCTTTGCACGATGAAGGCTTTGGAGATACCATATCATCTGTTCTTCAATTAACGTTTATCGGCAAGTTCCGAGTTCTAATGTTGCAATCATGCCCTAGCCCTACGACGCCCTCTCCACAGCACTCATGCATGATGGGTGAGATTCACAGAAATCATCGCTACAGCAGGAGCCACGAAGGATCGTTTTACAGTGAAGCTGTAGCCTCTAGTTGGTCGGTATTTTTTGTGCTATTCTGATAAAAAAATTTAAAAAATAAGGTCATGGTAACAGGCGATGTGGAAGACAACGTGCTGCTTCACCAGAGGCATCGTACGCCTGGCTTCATCACGTGACATCATCGTGTGACATCATTTTATGTGATGACGTCATCGGGGGATATTATCACGTGACAATGACGTAGATTCGTTGATTTAATGGGTTTTATGTCCCAAAACCCACGATATGAGAGACGCCGTATGGTAGAGGGCTCCGGAAATTTCGACCACCTGGGGTTCCTTAACATGCACTGACATCGCACAGTTCAGGGGGGTCAACATTTCGGCTCCATCGAAATGCAGCCGCCAGGGCCGGGATTCGATTCCGCGACCTTCGGATCTGCAGCCGAGCGCCATAACAACTAGACCACCGTGGCGGGGCATGACGATAACGTCGTCCCGTAACTTTTTACATGATGTCGTCACGTGACCTCTTACGTATGACATCATCACCAGATGCGATCACGTTATGTCATCGTGCCAAACGCTACGTCACCGCTTGGTCACATGTGTCTGTGTACAACTGGACGTCGACGAACTTCTCCATTCAAGGGCCATATGGTGCTCTCGCATTTATAAAGAATACCATCCTCAGCAGTTCTAGCGGTGTTTTTCGACTCCTTCGTTCTACATCCGCCATCACAGGACCAGGGCGACGAGGAGTTAATTTTTCGAAGAGCATGCAACTGTTGAGCTGCCCTCACACAAGAGTAAGTTGAAATTGCCATCACCCCCCCCCCCCCCCCCCGGCCCCCAACCTTCATGTTTCTTTGTCTAAACCATTTTCCGCGAGATTCGCGCTTACCTTCGAAAGAACGAAGAGTTCGGGGTCACTTTCGAATTGTGGAGATCATTCATTAGACCATTCCGATTCGAGGAGGTGACTCGTCATTTCAGAATGGCCGCTACATCGCTGGACTCCTTACACTGCGGCTGCGGCGTATATTAAGGAAACCCCGGCATTTGGTATATCCCCGAAGCTGCGCATCCATTCATAATTTCCCACCTTCGCACAATCATTTTAATACTCATGAACACTCATTAATATTTTCCCCACTTACTGCACACTCAACGAGCGTGCGGAATACTTTCGCGTACAACGGACGTGCGAGTCAGTCACACAAACATCACGTCCCAAGCTTAAGGATACGCCTTCCACCCGGAGCACAAAGATAAAACCAACCCGCTATCTATACCACGAGGTGCACGATAAGTGAACCACGAAAGAACGTTTCCGCGACGACGACCGCGTGTGTAAATATATATCACTGCACCAACGGCATCAAGACGCGGTGCCATAGATTGCGGGATGCGAGCAAGATTATTGGCATCCAACAGCTTGCGCGCAGCTTTCCGCAGAAAACAATGCACGTGAAACTTTGTGACGTTGAAACGCACCTATCAATCGGCGATGACGTCTGGGTTATTGAGGCGAACGCGATACTCGAAAAACAAACCGATTAAACGTTTCGCGCTGTAGTGCGCACATGTAGATGCACAAGCGAGTTTGCGCTCCATGATCATTGTCCTATCAAGACACACCTGAAATGAAAGATAATAATAAGAAGAAAAGAAACACGATCGCACCCTGACGTAACACCTTGCGTTTGTTATCGATGATGATGATTGTGGTTCGGTTAGGAAAGGACGCTACTTTCTGCAGCCCATGTAGGGAGCACGGCTAAGCGTCCGTGGGGGTGGGGGAAGGGAGTGAAAGAGATAGAGAGGAGAGAAAGGCCGTAGTGGAGGGCTCCGGAAATTTAGACCACCTGGGGTTCTTTAACGTGCACTGTGTTTTCGTGTCGCATACGTCGCATACGCAATCAAACAGAGAGAGAGAGAGTGAGAGATAATATTTTATTAATGACTCCGGAGATATTAGCCTGGTTAGCGTCTGGCTTGCTGCTCGTGTTTTGCGGTGATTATGATATTTACAATGATCACGTGTAAACCAATACGTAGTTACGTGTAGTCACATTTCCACACACACTCATATGTACTACGTATACACACTATAAAGCAGTTTATAGCGTTTCATTGAGGCATGCTGCCCGCAGAAACGCTATCAACGCTTTAGCGCTGCTTAGTGCGCAGGTGCTGTCTTGCCACGGGCCGAGGAGACGCCGCAGCTCCAAGGTCGAACCGTGTTGCGGACGAAGCGCTGCCTTCAGAGTCTTTCTCTCGGAATCGTAGCGCTGGCAATCGTACAGGACGTGTTCCTCTCGTGTGTTGCATGTAGAGCACAATGCAGAATCAGACTGTTGTATCTTGTGCTTGTAGTGTCTTGTGTAGGCTACATTAAGTCTCGTTCGGTGAAGGCACGCCTCATCTCGCCTGTCTAAACCTCGCGGTACATGGAAGCTGCAAGCTGGGTCAACAGCGTCCGTACTGATTTCTTGAGTCACACCAGAAGGACCGCTGCAGATTCCAGGCAAACGCCGGAACAAACAGAGCGGTGGCGTGTAGGAGATGCATGGGATACTGGAAATGCCTCGGCGGCGCTTCGCTACAATAGAAAGGAACAAACTGCGAAGTGTTGAGGCCCGTGTGCTATGTGCGATGTCAGTGCAAGTTAAAACGATCCCATGTGGTCGAAATTTCCGGAGCCTTCCACTATACGGCGTCTCTCATAGTCATATCGTGGTTTTTGGGACGTAAAACCGCAGCAGTCAATCAAAGAAAGAAACTGCGGAGGGAAACTCGGCATTACGTTACGAGTGAATAACGAAAAGTTTTCCACTCTACGTCCCAATCGAGTCCCGTTGATTTTACCTCAGTTAGTTCAGCGCTTTCGTTCAATCCGACTGCACTAAGCCGCTATGGAAGAAGTACTTTAATTCGAAGGTAAAAGCCATATGGTACCTTAAAAAGTGGCCATGGGTAGAGTGGTGCAAACATGACCCCTCCGCTCCCCCCCCCCCCCTCACTACTAGCCCTCTCCTTTCTGCTTTTTCTTCCACTCGTGCTCACTCCCATTCCTGGGTTGGCACAAGACAAAAATCTAACCGACGCTCATGTACTTCGCTCAATTAGACCCTCACATAAGCACGGCGGTTAAGTATAAAGCTCGAAAACCGCACTTGCGATTTTGAGATCGTTCTTATAATCACCAGAAGTCACAGCAGGAAAATGACTGGCCTATATCTGCGCCAAAGCTTATCGGTATCGGGTTTGTGCACTCAGTAAGGAAGTACAATGCCTCCACTATAGACACCGCGTTATTTATTCTTTTTCAGGTAACGTTCAATGCGATGTGATAAATATTAGCATACACGCCTGAGCTTCTGCTGACCTCTTCGGAAGTTTCATTAGCAATAATGTGTCCTCAAGGGGCGTATTTACACGACCGTTTTGCTTAATTACGTTTAAACAGGCAGTGAACAACTATAGAGCTTGAAGACCCAAATACAACGCAAATGGGCCAAAATATTGCTTATGTTCGAGAATATATATATAAGGTTGGCCGTTCAGTTGCGCAACCTTTCCCGTCATCATTATGATAAAAAAGGCAATTGCGTGAAGCCAGAGTTCATCGGTAAGTAACTAATAAGTAAAATAAAAAGTAATTATATAAAGCATCGTGCTATCCCGGCCGCGGCGGCTGCATTTCGATGGAGGCGACATGTTGGGGTCCGTGTGCTGTGCGATGCCAGTGCACGTTAAAGAACCCCAGCTGGTCGAAATTTCCGGAGACCTCCACTATATACGGCGTCTTTCATGGTCAGAGCTGGTTTTGGGACGTTAAACCCCACAAATCAATCAATCGTGCTGTGATTTCTGTAGAATATAGACGCGAGTGCAGCATACGTAAAGTGCTCGACGCATGTCACCTATATAAGCCATATTGAATCACGGTCTGCAAGAAACCGTGGGGAAGCAAAAGCGGTTCATTTCACACATTCTAGTCACGCGCGAACATTCATTTACAACAGATGTGGCCCCGACAGAAGGAGTTCGCGTATAGAGATATTTCTGCGGGACAGCAATATATATATATACACACACATCTATATACGGGGACCCAGATCTGTACAGTCCAGAATCTCGAACTACGTTCGAACTTTTCCTTTTTTTCTTCGTGCGCGACAGGCCTCCTCATTGCTTTTTTTTGTCCCTTGCCCCACTGTGTTATGAATGCGCGCAAACACACACACACACACACACACACACACACACACACACACACACACACACACACACACACACACACACACACACACACACACACACACACACACAAGTCTGTGTGTGAGTGTTGTCTGGTGTGGATTGCGCATTCTGACCACGGTCGCGCGTACAGACATCGATAAATAATAACAGCTCGGATTCCTTTTCCCACTTGTTTCCTTTTGTTTTTCTCTCTTTATCGTATTCTCTCGATGCAGCATTCTTCCTCGCCTTCTTGGCCACGTGACTCAATCGCTTCGTTTTCTTTCTGGGCCGTGCACTTTTGAGGTTCCCAGAACACGTAACCGCGTGTATGTCACGCAACTGCCCCCCTCCCCCTCTTCACTCCTCTCCTACAAATCCGTTTTCCCGATCTCGCGTCTCCTGTATCGCCACGGCAGATCGCGGTTACGCGTTCGGGACAGCCTTATTACGTGGTCTCTTTCTCTCTCAAACACAGCGAGGGGTATATGGAGGAAAGTGTCGACGACGACGACAAAGAACGGCCCAGATGGCCCTGTTCAGGTCGATCGAGATCTCAGCGGGCCTTTCACGAAGTGGATATACCTTCGTGCACGGGTTTTCCCGTTTCAGGGCCCCCGTTCGAAGAGGTCGTGCGCACGCGGAGGGGACAAATTGTATCACGTATATATCGCGTAAGGTTACGGGCCTTTGGGGCAGCTCTTTCGTCACGCTGCGTACGAAGCATTCTGAGAAAAGAAGATGTTCGATAAGAAAGAGAGCTCTGGTGCTGATGTGTTTACGGCGCTATATAGGAGACACTTTAACGAGATAAACGTATAAACGAGTTAGAGATCTAACTCCAATAAATGTACGGCTTTTTGGGCTAGTTGGTTAGATGCATTTGAAGGAAACATAGGGCTAGAAGACACGGACGAGGAAGACAACGACACGAGCGCTAACTTTCAATAGATGGTTTATTTCCGGAAAGCACGATATCTAACGTTTTCCCCTTTAAATGCAAAAAAAAAAAAAAGATTTAATACAGACGGTCCCTCAGACCTAGAGCCTATAAGAGGTTAGAGCGGCGGGGTGCATGCATGGGGAGGGTGTGGCGCGTCGCGATGCAGCACGGCCATCTCGCATATAGTCTGTTTCAGGAGTTCCGTGCAGCAGAGCCAAGGCCACGAGGCCATCGAGCGCCGAATTCTTCCGAGGCGAGACGAGATGACATTGTTCGGACACGCACCTGCGAGCCACTGCTACCAATAGGGGCCTCATTCCGTCCTCCTTCTCCCATTTCCAAGGCTTCTCCGGACACTGCACGGTTCCCGACTGGCAGATGCCAGGGTGCTGAGGGATACGTTTAATACGTGTTTGCCCTCCTGATTGGCAGAAGGGGCCTGTAGCTTCCACAGTGCTGCACGGAACTACTGAAACAGATTATAGATGCCCACGGTCACACGCCGGACACCGCCATGTGTCCTCGGGTTAGCGCAAACGCGGTCGCGGCACTGCACGAGCGCGTGCACGCGTCGGCGCGCCGTGAGGTCCTTCGCCCACCCCCTGAGAGTGACACCGCGCGCCGTTGACGCTCGCTCCAGGGATCTGGGTCAAGAACGAAACGGCCGACGAGCAACCACCGACCGCGAGGCGACCACCACGCACACGTTCGCCGCGTTCCCCTTCTTTAAGCACGTCAAGCGGTCCGTCTCGTCCTTATACGTATACCTCGTCTTAATGGACACCGAGCGCGGCCCGATACCCAGCCTGGCCTACCATTATATCTTATAAACTCAATTTACTCGAGGAAGGACGGGTACATTGCGACCATTTCGCTTAATTCAGAGTGATAACTATAGTACAGTATATATACAGACTGTCATGTAGCTAGATTGACTCCGCCTGCCTTCATTAATGCATACGTTTCGTAGACCAAAAGGCGATATATCACTCTATGCGCACGTATATAAGAACTGTGGCTTAAAAGCGTTTACACGACGCCATATTTTTTGGTGAGGTCGGCGGTATTTGCATAGTTCTAAAGCGGTTTCGAGCCACAAGGACGAAATGTACTAATGAATGTGTACTAACCGCGTCGTCACAGTAATGATCAATTAATACAGTGGTGCATGAATGCAAACATTTACAGACACCCGCCTTGTTGCTTTTCGTGCCCGTGTGATTGTTCTGTTAGGGACAACGCTTTACGCGTCTCATTCGATGGCGACCTTGGAAGAACGGCAGAAAGATGATGTGGTACAAGAGAAAAAAAAAACAAAGCTGCAAATTCGGGTCTCGTTCCCCCGAACTAGCGTGGAAAGGTAGGAATGTATGATTAGCATGACTGATAGGCCGCTCATTCAACAAATTTCCATCCTTGTCATTTACGTTACGATTGTAACGATAACAAAATCGCCTGTGGCTCATTAATACCTACGTTTTTATGCGGGCATGTGTAAGATGTAACTGAAAGTTAACCTCTAAAGCCTATGTCAAATTACGTTCGCGTGATGTTCGATTGCCAAGGGTTCCGGGGGTTCGAACCCCTAGGTCTCTGGTTCGATTACCAAAAGTATTAGATTGTACCATTACTGCTCATAGGCGAGAGCTAAGGACTCCTCATTTCTTAGCCCAGAGAGTCGCCTTACCAGAGTTCTCCAGATCTACAGTATACAGTTTTCGTAGTAAACCAGGCGCCCGACCTCTCGCCGGCCTATAAGCTTCGCGGTATCCTTTCCTGAGGGCCTATACCGTACCACGGAATACTATTCCATGTTTCTCACATTTAAATAAAAAAAAAATCCTTCCTGGTGGTGTATTACAACTCGAAAAGCATAACTGAACAATCCCTGACCAATCTCTATTCCATGATTGGTCGCCTTGACAAGCAGAACTGACCAATCAGGGAGGACCAAGACGGAATATATAGTATTCCGTATTCCGTTTTACAGTATAGGCCCGCTGTTAAACGGCGCTACATAGAACAGACACAGAATGTGTCAAAATTACGCTTGATCTTGACATATTACGTTTTGCAACGTTTTGCCAACTATTATTCAAGATTGCAGTTCACAATTTTTCAACAATAAAGCAAGAATTTAGCGACAATGTTTAGCAGCGTTTCATCAACAATGTTGCAACGATTTTCAATGTGGGCAGTCAACATTTCATCAACAATTTTTCAAGATTGCAGTCAGCAATTTCTCAACAACAAACCAACAGTTCGGCATAATTGCAATTGTCAATAACTTTTCAACGAGAAGTCAACGGACAATTTTCAACAACTTGTCAACGTATATTTCAATAATTTCTCAATAATTTTACAATGCCCTTTGCTGACGTTGCTCAATAATTTGGCAACATCTTTTTCAACGAAAATTCTCATAAGGGCTGCCTTGACAAGCAGAACTGACCAATCAGAGAGGACCAAGACGGAATAGTATTCCGTATTCCTATTTACAGTATAGGTCCACTGTTCCATAGCAGCCATGCCCATACTGTGCTCCTGTAACGGCGGCCAGGTGACACGCCTATATAAGAACGCGCACATTGCCTGCGGCGGAATGCGTTTCCCGCGCATCACGCTAACGCATACACGTAAGGGAAGAAACTTCGATGCCTGTATACTTACTACGGCAAAAACAGCCGCATATTTCCCTATCTCATAACTATTCCTCCAAGCTGACTGCACATTTATCCACGGATAGCATTTATACAGTCCGCGGTGTGCTTCCCATTCTCCTTACGAAAGAAAAACAAGAAAAAAAAGGACATTGTACGAATGCGTGATATAGCCGTTATCTCTAAGTGCTGCACAATAGCAAGCGTACTGCATTACGCTACCTATCGACCTTTCTTCGAATCTTCTCTCACGCTTGGTTCAGTGTCATATAACGCGGCGAAAAAGTACACGGATGGTAGATGCCCAGTAAGATGGAAAATACGGTACAGTTAATCAGCATCCCCTAGAAAAGCTACTCTATTCCTCTTATATCCTTCATTGCTCCCCCTCCCCCCGCCCCGCGCTCCCCCTTCTCTCTTTTCTTTTACGTTAAGAAGTTCCAGAGTAAATGTATGCAGGGATACACACTGTCTTCGCAATAAAGCTGAAAGGAAAGTTACTCTTGCCTTCTATATCTTCCTTACCGAACGTGAAGAAAAACAAAAAGTTCGTTCCATAAGGCGAAAAGAAAAAAAAAAAATTAAGGCAACTTGTGAACTCGGGCTGTCCAGGGCGTACCTACAGGTTTTGTAATAGTTGCCGGCACTCTCACTTGTTTGGCAGCGAATGTGAGGTGAGTTATAGTTTAGTTAGTTAGAGGTGTCTGGCCGGGGCAGTACAGCGATGTTGGCAGTTGGGCTCTCTTCGAGGCGCCTTTCAGCCTGAAAGCGGACACGCAAGTCACGTTACAGCATTCCCACCGTCTGTATATACACAGAGGCCGCTTTCCTATTTAGCGGATTTCGACAGACATAGCCCGGTCAGTGGCGTCACTTCCAAAGTCTCCCCTCCCTCCCCCCTCCTGGTTTTCCGGAGCCCCCGGGGAAATGGGATGAGGCGCGCCCACACGCCCCGAGAACAAAGTGAGTGAGTGCCCGCTTCCTTTCACGCCACTGAATGCGACGGTATACAGAACAAAACTGCAGCGAATCCCACCGAGGTAGCCGAAAATTGCGCCACAATGCCCGCTCCGCGTGCACATTTCGACGTGAGAACGCTACACTACACGCCTTCGGAGTGCATTTGCTGCGTGCATCTGATTCGAACGCGAAGCTTCAGCGGACCTTCAGAGATTCCACTGAGCTGTGCGAGCCTTTGTTTTATTTCTATCTCTCTCTCTTTTTTCGAGTGTCAATATACACAGTGCTCGTCCGTTCGTGAGGGTGAAGTGCCCCGAATCAGAGAACACGGCGCGCCCATTTGTTCGGTGCCGTCGAGAGTCAAGCGTATAACGGGACGACCGGCATCTGTTTGTTCCGCCCAAGCGAAAAGCGTACGGGCGCGTGTTTATATCGATTATATTATGGCACCGTGAAAGCGAACGCTGAAAGCGTACGGATTACAGAAACAATAGAGCGATCGTGCAACACACTACTACACGCGCTCATTATTGTCGTCACAGGGAAGTCATGAAAACTGCTTCTGAGCGACATGCATAGCAGACGGCGCGCCATATATAAAAGGTTCTAAAAACTTGCATACGATATCATTCACCTATACAGTATACTGTAACAAGCAGCGTACGAATTCCTATGTAATTCCGTACGGAAGATCATTAGGCTCCAAATCTACAACAACACTTTGACGCGTACATGGCAGGCGTCAGCCAAAACGAACGCAAGTAAACACGCGGCGTGTTCTACATGCTCTCGTACCGATCACGAGATATAGCACAAACCAACCCCGTGTGTTGTCGTATAGTCTTGGAACAGTCGAGCTGAGGCGGGACGGAAATCATTCTCGCTCTCTTACACGAACACACCCCAATATCCCTTTTGATGACCACGTTCGTGGAAAACATACCTCTTTTATAAACAGGACCTTCCCCACGTGACCAATCACGATGGCTCACCGCACGGCAAGGAAGGAGGTCAGCGTTCGTGTCCCAAGGGTATATATATATATATATATATATATATATATATATATATATAAGCCAGCTCCAGTGCCGTGAAAGCTGTACGAAGTGCGGAGCAGTGGATCGCCCGTGTTTCTTTGTGTTTCTGTTGCATTTGTCGTCGGTGTTTTCGAATTGTTTCCACCTTATTTGACCTCGTTATGCGATTAGTTGCACTCACTGTGTATCTTTTATTTTACTATAACAACCTTGTTTATTTTACCATTGTTTATCTGGGTCAATTTTAACCGGTTTTGACCGGTTATTAGCATGTTTTTTCCTTGGCTTCAACTGACGTTTTCCGAAGGTGAGCACGGCATGAATTGACCCTGACAGCCCGGGCCCCTAAGGTGCTCTAATCTTGACTTGGGAAAAGGGGGCTAGGGGGTCAGGAGCTTCATGGGTGGGGCCCCATGTGTAGGGAGTCCTTTGATTTCTGCCGCGTGCCTGTCCGTGCGGTAGCAAATCGCAACCATCTTCGTATCATATATCTCACGGGGATGCCAAAATAGACTGCCAGTTTGAGTCTAAGCCGTCACATACTTGCTAACCTATAATCTAACTAACACAACGGAACAACGGGATGCACAACTCGCCAGCTCGGACCCCGAGCTGAATAATGAACTTGCGGATAAATTAAGCATGAACAAATTAAATATGAACCGTAGGAATCGCAAAGTGGAACAGCTTCCGCAAGCGACAACTCGAGAGCGCGGTCTCGAACCACCAATTATGCGGCTCGCTAATGATGTTCAAGCCGTATTTCACACTATCTGAATGGAAATCATGCTGACATTACGAGTAAGGAGGAACACGAAATAATGTCATATAGTTAACCCGAACTCGTTCGTAATTCAATGGTTCGTGACCACCTCCGCTGGAAGCGGCGCCAGGACTTTGCTTAAAGGAAGGGGGTGGGGGGCACCCACGACAAGTGAATTCAATTGGGTGGGGAGCAAAGAAGAGGCAGACGAAAAAAAAGTACGCAGCTTCCGCTAGGTCGCGCTAGGTTCCGTTAGGTTCCGTTAAGCCGGCCGATATTTTACTGAAACAGGCCACTTGATAGTGATGCGATATTTTGGCGGGAACATGTCGCGCGATTACCCAAAATCACGTAACGCAATGTGACGTGACATATGTTCCTGCCAAAATCACGTAGCGAAATGTCATGTGACATGTTCCTGCCAAAACCACGCAATGCAATTTCACGTGACATGTTTCCGCCAACGTCACGTACCGAAACGTCCCGTGACACGTACTCAACCCAATCACGTAACGCAATGTCGCGGGGTATTTCATGATGCCTGACAAATCACGGCTACCTTAAGCAGCTTCACTGTTAAAACTGGCACGGTAGAGTTTTTACGGCTAGCTGAAGCAGCTACGCTGCTAACAAGTGATTTTAGGAGGGGGTGCTCCCGCCCTCCCCCTCCCTCTCCCCCGCCTCCCATCCCCCCGAGCCCACCCCTGGCACCTGGCCTGGGAACCGTTTACACTGCATCAACCGTTCTTTCACAAGCTGTGTATACGCGCCGCTAAGTGTTCTCAGCGAGGTAAGGTTCGGCGTCTAGCCATGCGAAACACCGTTCCCAGGTCTCCCCGGCGTATGCGTTTCTCGAAGCGTTCTCGGGACCTCAAACTGTCAGTCATGAGCGTGTATATATGTCCGAGACTCGCCAACGCGTTCTACGAGCACCGTTTAAAAGCGAGGCGGCGCGCCAGACGTCCTCGTCTGCTTCGCGAAAAAAAAAAAAAAAGAAACAGTCACAAATTGTACAGTTTGAACCCGGAAGCGTGGCCTTGAATGGGCGAGCATTCTTTCCTCCGAGGCTGCAGCGAGCAAGCGCACGGCGCGCCGTTTGTTTTGTCTCGGGTTTTTCCCCCGCCTCGGCCGTAACCTTCTTGGCTTTCCCACACTGCGCGTCTCCTTCACCTTCATACACGAAAGACATGCGGCAGAAGCTGAAACAGAGCGGTGAACTGGTGCTCTTCAGAACACAACGGTTCTTTATTTGATGTGTGTGTGTGTGTGTGTGTGTGTGTGTGTGTGTGTGTGTGTGTGTGTGTGTGTGTGTGTGTGTGTGTGTGTGTGTGTGTGTGTGCGGCCGTGGCGCCCGGCATTATTTGTTTTCTCTTGTGCAGTGGAAACCGGAAAAACCGGCTTCGGTCTGAAGCCCAAGACCGAGACCTAACAAGTTCGACCGAGACGTACAACCTTTGCAGGCATCGCGCAGTAGAGAAAACATGTATACATCACTCACAGCTGCGCTGTAGAACAACAGTATATATGCTTGTTTACGCTGACCACTGGGGGCACGTGTAAAAGAATATTAAGTAGAAGCAATGATCATATATATATATATATATATATATATATATATATATATATATATATATATATATATATATATATATATATATATATAAACGAAGGCTGGACCACCAGCCGAAACGTTTGACGACCATTAAAAAGTTTGAACGTACGTCGTGCTTCGCTTACTCTGTGTATCAACGGAGCCTGTGCGCTTTTTTTCACTGCCTCGTCTATATATATATATATATATATATATATATATATATATATATATATATATATATATATAGTGAGCCCCATGGTATTTAGATAAGTGAACACCATGGCAACACAAACTGCGGCGACTTCTGCCGAGTCATAGCATCGAATAACTGCGCCCTGAAGACGAAACAAAGGAACGAAAGAGGGAAGGGGGAATGGTACAGCGACCTATTTTGCAGGAGCAAGTGTTTCTTTGAAAATCCTTAGAGTTGTTTTGCGCCCACGATAGAGTTCGCAACGTCACTCCCATATGCACTGTAAAATATTACTCCCAGGAGGAAGTAAATGGCTTGTTCTCTAGCGACCTCCATCGGCGTTAATTATACTCCTTGAGGCGGGAGTAGACTTTTACTCCGCATCGGTCGGAGTTTCTGCGTGGTGCCTTGGGAGTATATTTTTCTTTTTATATCCCGAGCATGAATGAGTTTTTCGGAGGCACATAGGGAGTATATTGTATATCCTAATACACCCCTGTGGTCGGAGTTCGTGCACGGCTGGTCGGGAGTATTTTCTCGCTTGCATACTCCGTGCGATGAAATGAGTCAAAGACGAAGAACCAATGACTCCCGCGTATCGGCTTAGGCGACGCTGATTGCAACTTTACGCAGCGTGCGTCGGTTGGTCCCTGAAAGTCACATAGTGAGTGGGGATGTCAGAGAGCCCGAAGCGAGCTCTAGCAGCGCGCGTGAAGTGCATGACACATCCTATTATTATTATTTTTTTAAGTTGCGCACATTCTGTGAAGCATGTATTCTTTAAATGGTCTGCTACGTCTGGCTCGTGTTCTTTGAAAATATCATATGTTATTAATCGTTTTAATTTGAACTTTTGTTTTTGCTCTCATAAACAGTTCTGTATTATTTGCTTATAAATGACGTTTATGTATTATAAGTACTTTGCTTGTTTTGTTGGCACATTTCATTGTTCCTGTTTCTTATATGTCCTTATTTATTATTTGCTTATTATGTCTTATCTAATATTACGTGACTGCTATTTTGCCGAAATTTGCAATTCAATGACTTCAAATTACTGATGGGAGGTCCCCTCGATAGTCTTGTAACTCCGGGACCCCCTGTAATAATGACGAATAATGAATGAATGAATACAGCCGATTTAACCACAGGATCGATATAATAAGCAATCACGTGGGACCAACGCCGTGACGACATGGACCATGCTTTTGACACAAAACGCGCTAGTATTTAGCATATTATGCAAGCATAATTGACGGTCGAACAGCTCCTGTGAGTGTTAGAAGAGCGATATTGAAGTTTTCTAGCACAAAGAGAGAGAGCGAGGACAATGATTTAAGAAGGAATAAATGGTAACTTTCAAATCGGAAATACAACTGAAGGAGACATATGCCGCAAGATACCTGTGACACAAAATACACACATACACCCCCTAACGGTGGTCTATAGTGGCTGTGGCATCCGGCTGCTGATCCGAAGTTCACGGGACTTCGGATCATTATCTGTATGGGACAGTGGCGATTCTGCGGCAGCTGGTTACACTCACGCCTTATAAAGCGAACAAAATGGCCTCCACCGACCCACTCAAAGCTGCCTAGAGCAGCTTTTGCCCCTGAAAACCATGCAGACTTTTCTTGTGACGTATACGTTGATTGCTTGATTGATTGGTTGACCGAACAGTTGCTGACTGGGACTGATTGAATGATTGAGCGATTGACGTCCCTTCGAAGGGAAATTCTCACTGAACCGCAGATAAAGATCATACATATGGGACATCAAGTGCGCATTTACGAGGGACTAATAGTCCAGCGTATACGACTCCCAAACGAGCGAGTAAATTTTTATCAAGGAAGGATTATGCGGCGGGCAGCGGCAGCGTACTTTTCTCGCGTACATGGAAGGGCTGCGTCCATGACGACGAACACTCGTGTCCTAAGTAAACTGCATCCCGACCGAGGAGTTTGCAGTCGAACTCCACGCATCCCGCACGCGCCAGGCGTCGAATGCGAGCGGAATACGTACACTGTGTACGAAAGTTTGCATAGATGAGACCAAACAGGTTTTAAAGAAATTGGCCGCGTATCTGCGTGCTTCGCTGCAAATGTCGTCGAAAGACGATAATCTTGTGCCGGCCGTACTACGCTGCGTGCGATATGGACGCTATCCTGGGAAGCGCCCGTCAAGGGAAACGTGAATTTGTGCAGGATCCCTATGCCAAACTGCCAGGTGGCAGCACCAAATCGTCGGCAGAGGCCTCTTTCGTGCATAGCGTCGCATTTCTAGCGCAGCCTAAGAAACACTAGGGTCTTTATAATTTACGTATCTATGTATTTTCTAGTAAAGACCGCATCACTTAATATTTACGTATTGATGTTGCGCCTCACATATGCGTAATATTTGCTTTTTGATCGACAATGTTCACAAGTGTGAACGCAGCTATCAGTGGCAAGATATGGCTAGGCGTTAGGCAAGTGCTTAAACTTTGGCCGTGTGGCTGAATCGTGTTACAGACAAGCAGAAAGACCAAAATTTCTGTGTTCAAGTATCCCAAGAAAGACTATCGTCTTTAATATAACGGCAACAACACGAAAAGCTGCTCTTCGTGAAGGAGACCTGCAGCCTCACTCCATCTCAGCGTCACAGTAAGTGTTTCGGCCTCCAGTGACACCGTGATTTCGCTTCCCTAATGAGCGGAAGTGAGAGTAAATGTTTGCCTTCATCAAGACCAGCAGGAGGGCGCCCTAATAATACAATGTGCCTCAATGAAACAACGTGGTGACAGCCCCGTGCTTTCGTGTCGCCTCTCTGCATGTCTCGGTGTGGTTAATGCGATAGACGACAAATGCACGGCGGAGCTGTCTTGTTTGCGCAGGGCGCTGCAGTCTCTTGTACTACGTATACGGGGGCATTTGCGCACCGTGTGGAGGAAATGTGTACAGGTGAGTCCATCAACGACAGCTTTAATGAGGCTGTGACGAGTTGTAGCGACGCGATTAGTGCCAAAGGAGTCGGGCGTACGTATAGTGTACGCGTGATAACGTGCTGAGTATTATGGCCCAAGAGACCAGGTTTGCCAAACAGTGCCAGGAAATGGTGTAATGTAGTCCGCTGCGTGGCGCACAACAGTGTACGGAGTTTGCATACAAACAGGAACGCGGTTAACATATAGAACATGTTTCGCTAGCAAGTGCGCATAATTTAGACCTCAGTTACCGCCTCTTTGCACTGCCATCGCAGGTTCTGCGGTTTTGCTTATACGTCACAGCTCATGGCTAGCGAGCACCGGCGGCAAGATTGCGATAAGAACGGGCAAGACTCTTTTGTTGATCGATTTCTTTGATTTTACGTCCCAAAACCACGATCTGATTATGAGGGACGCCGTAGTGGAAGGGTCCGGAAATTTCGACCACCTGGGGTTCTTTTAACGTGCACTGACATCGCACAGTATACACGGGTCTCAACATTTCGCCTCCATAGAAATGCAGCCGCTGCGGCCGGGATTCGATCCCGCGACCTTCACATCGGCAGCCGAGTGCCATAGCCACTAGACCAACGCGGCGCCGCCGCACTCTACTGTTGGCGTGCGTTGAAATTTACCTGCAGCCCCTAGCCAAAGGTGGCATGCGTAGGCAGGCATGGGCTGACCGGGCTGAAGCACCCACCGAAAATTTTCCAGGATGCGCCCTGCTACCTTGCTGGTCAATCACCTATCAACAAAGGCACATATCCTTGGAATGTGTGCATATATGTGTGTATATATATGCATTAGCCCCCCCTCCCCCCCCCCAAAAAAAAAAAAAATTATGGCTACGCCACTGAGCCGATGGTAATTATGGTACAGAGCCACCAGAATACGGAAGCATTAAGACATGAAATCCGCCAAGATATGCTCTCTGATGCTAACAAAAACATTTCTTCGTGTGCTCGCTTCACACGGATATAATGCGTAAGCAGCGCCGCCTTCACGCCCCCAGAGACCTGAACCGACACTACTGCAATAAACCGCGAGCCACGGAGGTTCAGTGCATTTGTATATACACAACGGCCGATGTTCAGTCGCGAGTCCATGCGAAAACAGTTGGTGCTCAGGGAGCTATACATACAGAAGTGGCTCCAGCACAACATACACACAAAGACATTGTTGGAAGACGAAATGCACGCAAAGAGAACACTTCCTCGCCGGCTTTCCAGTCCTCCTGTCTGGCTTCAGGGAACATGCACGAAAGAAAAAGACAGAAACTGGCCGCCCAGCGCGCGACGGGTCCGAGACACAGGGTCCCTAGTGCACCGAGACAAACAACGGGCACGCCACGGCGGTTGCCACAAAGGAAACAGAAACAAGAAACTCGTTATTTCAATTTCTCTTGCGACCCCGCTGCCTCTCTGTAGCCACATGGTATAGGCAACAAAAGAGGCAGCACATAAAAGAAAGCAGCTGGCACGGGCCGATGTCGGTACTCAGGGTCATTACATGGGCGCCGATCGATGGCTTAACGATGACGATTCCGTTGTGGAGAATGATGCGAGTGCTTTGTTTACAGGAGGTCGCGATGCTCTTGTGGCGTGACAGTGTCGCGTCACGCAGGATAATCGTAAGTGCGATTTCGCTTTCGTTTCTTATACGGGCTATCCATGGAAACGCCTCGGTTTAATACGACGTGGAGACGAAATATTCGAACGAAACAATGAAAAAAAGAAAAGTGGGTATTGCGCGCACCCTTCGATACGTTATCGTTCGATCAACTCACTTGAGAGCGCTTACTCAATCGAGAAGCAACAAACAGAAACAAAACAAATCGAATAAAAACAATATAGTGGGTGGTCCCGCTCTTCGGAGGGTCATTAAAGACTGATAAATTATCTTTTGAGAACTATATCGCCATTATATGTTCGTTATTTCAAGACTAAAACAAGCCCAATGCTTCGCTGTTGAATTTAGGTCCTGAGGGGATTACGTAATTGAAGTCATTAGAAGTGTACATATAACGGTACACTGAAAAATAGAGGCTCGTACGAAGAAAGAAAGAAAAAGAAAATATTGGAGTACTCATCAAGAGATGCAAAAGCGAGAGCCAAGACATTTTTGGCAGTCGAACCCAGAACCTTCGACTAGTCGAACATCACGTGACTGTATAAGACGGCGTAAGCTCTGAAGAAATTAACATTCAGTAACGTGTGTCTGATAATCGCATATCCCTCCTACTCGCGTTAATCGTGACGCACCTGAAGAGGATGCCATGCGATCGACGTGAGGACTTACCAGGCATGTCATTCATTGATACAGTTTCATGACAGTTTCTGTACACTGTATCAAGTGACTGAGACAATCACCCTTGACTCTCACCACCTGATTAGGCACATCGTGTGCTCAGTCACGGCTCTGGTGGGAGCAACGGTGTTTCAGGACATTATATGCTTGTTAGTTTTCGTTTTCTTCTATTTTTCTTTCTTGTGCCGTATCTTCTGAAGCATATTTTTTTTTTCTGGTCACCTTCAAGCGAGACATATATAAAGCTTTCGCCTTAAAACATGAACAGCTAGGATCAAGCTGGGGACCTGCACCGTAAAATGGAATACTATGCCGCCTTGGGTCCTCCCTGATTGGTCAGTTATGCTTGTCAATGTCAAGGCAGGACTGACAAATCAGACAATTGAGGCTGGTCAGCGACTGGTATGTTCTGACTTGACAAGCAGAAATGACCGATCAGGGAGGACAAAGAGGGAATAGTATTCCGTATTCCGTTTTACGGTATAAGCGCCCTGATAGTATAATGGCCATAGTAAAACATATACATGCACGGCTAGCTCGTTGCCACCTCGTTTCAAAAGAAACGTAAATAACGATCATCATGATCATCATCATCATGATCATCATCATCGTGCGGCACACAACACGTAATTTATAGGACAGCAAACACTTTTCATTTTCGTCCCTGTTGTAAGCGAACAAAACAAGCCACCTTTCTACGGGACAGCTCCCATCCATAAAACGCCCCCGGAGTTACACACTGGCAGACGTAGTGACCGGTGAAAGATATCCCGGGCCAGCCGGCGCGAGTCCTGCTCGTTGGCGATTACGTTACACACACGGCTGGAGGGACGCCGCCCCCTCTGTACAGAAGGCGTTGGCAAACGAACGAACTGGTATATACAGTACAACGTGTACAGAGTGTACACCGCGAGACAGAATGAGGAACTGCCGTGCGTCGTCGTCCATCAACGTACGTGGCGTCGGCAGCAGCTGCCGACTGGCCCTGCGCGTCACAGCAGAAACCATTGGTTCTAGGAACAGGCTCTGTACGATATATATATATATATATATATATATATATATATATATATATATATATATATATATATATATATATATATATATATATATATATATATATATATATATATATACTTTTCGCGCTCTGCTTATCTAAGACTTCTCACAAGACGCGGCAGGAGAACATCGGAGAGCGAGGTGGAGAGAAAGAATGACACGAAAGAAGTGTACGAATCCATGCTGCGCAGTAAGCGAACAACGTGGGACGAAAACATGCTGCGCAGAGTGTGCCCGATAGCGTTAAAGAGAAACATATATACCATTGGGCAGAGCTCCTTCAAGTTTTGTTGCATCAGACTTTCTTTCTTATGCTTAGTTGCCTATTTCAGGGGCGAAGACGCGGAAGAAGAACAGCGGAACGAAAAACAAAGGAAGCTATAAGCGGGGACCGCTTCGTATAGAAGAGGTTGAAGCCGATAGGAGAAGAAGGGAGGCTGAAAGCGTGCTCGTCAAAAACAAGCCAGTCGTGCACGCACATAAATACGGCGAATGCGTGCACCATATACACGAAAAAAGGGAAGGCCGGCCAGGCCCCGCTGACTCCAAAGCTCGAGATCAGGAGCTCGCAGGCGCTCTCTCAAGCGGACGCATCATCAATCTCGCTTACACTATAACGTCGTGCGCCATTCTCCCTGCCAAGAGGAGAGGCTGAAACAACGACGCGGCTCTCCTCGGCGCACACTGCCGACGCAGCTCTGCAGAAACATGCGATGCACCTATATATAATAGCGCAGTACATTACAGTACACTAAATATATACGCCGTTGACGCTTCTTCGGCTTGGCCATCTTCTTTCGTAGGCCGCCGCATGTCCGCAGCATATCCGACGGGGCACACGCCTGAACCAATTATCCACTAGCGTTAATTCATAATAACTGCCGAAGTTTTACGAGTCAAAACCATGGCATGATTAAGAGGCATGCCTTGGCGGGAATGAATGAATAAACTTGATTTCCCCTTTTAATAAGGGCAAGGGCGGGGGGTGGGGAGGGAGGCCTATGTAGACCCCAGTCTACCAGTCGTGGTATATAAGCCTGCATTATTTCCTCAGTCCACTTCACGACTCGGTCCTGTCCTGTAGGGTGGGGAACTCCGGGTTGGTTCCGATCTTGTCAGGTCAGGGGACCACATAAGGACTTCATACACCTGATGTGGTCCACACACTCCACGCCGTTTTAGGTCACACACGAATGGAGATACTATAGTTGTTAGGCAGGCTGGTGTTTGCCTAACGTCGTATACACTGTGGCGCGAAGACACCAAAACACCAACACACAAAGACACATGCAATACAAACACTTGTGTTGCGTGTACCTGAATGTTGTTTCTGTGCCTACGCGCAACTTCGTATATGACGCTCCGCGCACTGAATTCGCAACTGGCACCTGCCATTTGGTGCCCTCACCCCTCCCCCGCAGCGTGGTGGGCAGCAAGCGTACCCACTGTATTGTCGTCATTGGTTAGAGTGGCGTCGGGGTGTAAATCGCCGTGTGTGATTGGCTGTGAGATGTTGAAGGGCGGAGCAACCGGTGTATATAAGGTGGCCCCTTTTGCCTGGCAAGGGAGATCGGAAGCCAGAGACTGGAAGCAGGACTGGAAGCGGAGGTTGGAGGGTAGCCCGAAGGTTGGCGAGGACTGAGTGGATAGCGCTAGAGAGTACATCTAGCACCACTCCGGGTGGTGGTTACGGTCGCAGGAGCAGTGCGATGCACTGGGGTCGGCTCTGTCGAATGGAAGCGATCGTTCCACCAAGGTCCTCCCAACCGGGGCCCGGGCGCGGATAGTGCTAGAGGGGATATCTAGCACGAGTCCGGGTGGTGGTTACGGTCGCAGGAGCAGTGCGATGCACTGGGGTCGGCTCTGTCGAATGGAAGCGATCGTTCCACCAAGGTCCTCCCCACCGGGGTTCGGGCGCGGATAGTACTAGAGGGGACATCTAGTACGAGTCCGGGCGGTGGTTGAAGTCGCTGAGAGGTGCTATGCACTGGTCGGCTCTGCCGAATTGGAGCGACGGTCCCACCGCTAGGCCCTACCAACCGATGGCTTCACCTAGGTTCTACCAACCGAAGCTAAGTCCCCTTGCTGTCTGTCAATGTGTTATGTACTATCTGTCTCGTATATAAAGTCTCGTGTTGTGTTTGTGTGAAAGGCCGGTCTCTTTCAAGTCGACAACGCGACGGCGGGCAGATAGAAGGAAGGCTTCCGTCCATCCTTCTTCGCAGCAGCAACGCTAGCTGGAGGAGCTCGGCTCCAAAAGGAACGAAGAAGAGAAGCAGGAAGGAGGAGAAGGTGGGAAGAGAGGACAAGTTCCTCACCTCACTGTAACAAGGTCACCACGACGAGAGGCCCCCTTCTCTATGTCACAATTACCCTTCCTGAAATTTACTGAAGGCATCATCAAAACGTTCTGCGCGCGGCTGTGTTCGGTAGCCTTTCACAAAACTTGTACTCTCTTTTCGTATATGGCACAACGACGTAACATCGGCGACATATGCACCGGGGAACAAGAAAGAAAAGAAAAGAAAAGAAAGAAACGTTTCTCACATCACCGAATAAGTCGTCCCTTCCATTCCACCCCTATTAAGTTCTTGCTTTCCCGCTCACGGTCTCCCCTTTTCCCCCTGACCTTTCCCGCTTTATAGCATACGCAAGATGGAGGGTCATTTCCGTTGTCCCAGAAACTCGGGAGAAGCGAGAGAAGGTACAAAAGAAACAAACAAAACAGAGACAATGGGAGAGCATAAACATTCAGCGTGAGCCCCTCTTTTCGGGGCGACGAATAAACAAACGAGGCGTCCCGAAAGGACAATACAGCTCTAACAGCGATCAGCATGCGGCGGAGGCAGCAGCAGAATCAACATCGAAGTGGACAACGAAATGAATGAGAACGAAGCATGAACGACGAAAAGAACAAGAAGGAGAAGAAGAGCCTTTGTACAATGTAAAGCAAGCGCAAATGTGAAAGCAAAGTGCCTACTTTGCCATGTTTTCTAAGTATACGACCTCCCTCGATCAGTTCCCTGCTCCTTACAGGAAAAGGGAGGGCCAAATCAGCCCTCAGGGTAACAGGGTATAAGACGGGAGATGTGAAGGTAAACAGCGGTTCCTGACGACGGATCCCAGAAACATATGCATTTGGGAAGCGAAGCTGCAGCTGCAAGAAAGACGCCAGAAAGAAGAAAAAGGAATAATAAAAAAGCAAACAGAATACGAGACTCGTAGTATCTGCATTTGAATTCGGGGGTACGCGTTTCTCTGGTCTCCCCGGGTCCAAGGGCGCGCACACTACAACAAGGGCACAGTCGCGAAAGGTCGGATGACCAAAAAATGGCGCCTGTCGTGTAGCAGCAGAGTGCATGCACATTGTTTCTTGTTTTTGTTTTTACGTTTCGATTTCTACATTTGCCGTTCGACTCGTGTGTCTCAGTCGCCTCCGCGCATAGGCGGGGCAGGAGCGTTCTCGCAGATCGATCTTACGTTTCGAAGCTATAGAGTTATGCGGATTGGACGGCCGTGCGCAATGCTTTCTTTTGCATTCGTTTTCAACGGAGCTAAACCGAACTATACGCAGGGTAAAATCTGTGTACGTATACGTACGACCAAATGCTTCTAGAAGACGGCGTCGTGAAACTACATTTGTGGCGAGGTTCCGTATTGAAGTATTGTAGAGCACAATACGAAGCGCAAAAGATCGACGCTGACATACAGACGGAGAACGACGATCTATCTATCTATCTATCTATCTATCTATCTATCTATCTATCTATCTATCTATCTATCTATCTATCTATCTATCTATCTATCTATCTATCTATCTATCTATCTATGTGTGCGTATGCGTGGAAACACACGCACTACTAAACAGATATTTTATCGGGAGTCCAAGGCATTGCTGCACGCGAAGCACGGGGTGTACGAAAGAATAATCCATACAGTTCTATACACGAGAAGGGAAGCAGGCCTTGTATGCTGCGCTCGGTATACGCAAGTGTTCCCAGGGCTACTCACACACGCAAAAGAATTCCGCGTTAGTTCAAGGTGTGTCTGTAAGTGATAACGGTAAACGACAGCAACTATACGATCATTGTTATTGCGGAAGATAAGCAATGAAGGCACGACGAAAGATCGAAAAAGAAGCGATGACACCCCGGCAAAGCATTCCATACCACTTCGCAACGACGTCACATACCTTGCCGGGGCGCAGGTCCTACAGCTAACTGCTGCTGATATGTAAAAAAAAAAAAAAAAAGGAAAAATGTTTTGCGGTGGGGGGCTTCGTCTTATGCTATAGTCTGTCCATTTCCTATACGGGCACGCAGTGGATTTGCGAACGTGAGGGCGCACACGCCTGACACATTGAGACCTTGTTCTTAAGTATAAGGCCTCGCTACTCATTGATCGGTTTTCCCTTCCCCCGCTTAACAAGATATCTAACGAATAGAAGTTTGTCCGCAGTGTAGCGGACTACAGGGCCGTTACGATACGGCTGTGCTTCGTAGCTTAGAGTACGACAGTTAAAGACAATAACATGCCGCTCACCTCGCGTGAAGATTATTAGCTCACTCGGGTCAATGAAATTGTATCATCATTAGGAAAAGAGGGAAAAGAGAAACTTTTTGTGAAAACAGAATGGAAAAGGAGATGTCCCATAGACGGGCGGATATAAATGAGACGGGAAAGGCGCAGAGCTTACCCTATACACAAGGACAGAGAAAGTGGGATAACACACAGAGAAATAAAAGCGAGGAGAAAAAGCAAACACGTGATAGAAGCTTTATAGTGTCTTGTGTGCGTCTTTTTCTCGCTTAGTCCACAATTTTCGTAGTCATGCGCAAAAAAAGTCGGTCGTGTTTAACGGACTATAGCCCAACATCATGTTTTTCTTACGCAAATGAAGCCAGAGGACACAGTGAGCGGGAACATGCAAACTCTTGGTTTACATAGACCCTCTCAGCAAAGCCACTATAATAGGGTTGTTCCTGTTGGAAGTGCCATGTGGGGCCCGAGCAAAGGATTAATTACTTGGCCATGCATAATTTACGGTAATCAGACGTTTCTTGCTTTTCGGAGTGCGTTGTCGAGCGCGAAATGTGTTGTACTCTATCGCGTTAAAGGGCTAAACTTTTCCCATTACACGAATACGGGAATTTCAAACGAACGTACACCGCAAAGGATCCCGTATACCGCTTACCGTGGAAAGCACTGACGCGCGACGCATGAAGCAATGCGGGGTTGGATTGCAGTGCAATTCGTACGGGATAATAGGGGTGAAGCAGAATGATGAATATTTGTCTTGTTATGCGCACAACGTTAGTTCAGCAGAAAAGGAACAACCGCATAATTATAATTAAGGTAATGAAAGAGACCGGTAAGCGACTTCCGGATATAGAAGAAAGCGAGCGACGTAAAATTGCCTTGTGGCATAAAAGAACGGAGATCAGAGGACGATAACGCACGAAACCGTATATATACGTAGAAAAAAAAGAAGAAAGATAGATCAGACGAAGAGAGGACAGAGGCGAACCCGTTGTGGGAGCTGAAGCCTATCACGGGTGGTCGATGCATTCTACATACGCAAGTATAAGAAAACTTCCACGTCTGTTTACTTTCCTCCCAAACCAGCCTGATGACCTTTTACGCGCTGCGCCAAAGAACCTCTACCGATCTATCGATTTCTCCCTGTTTTTCTTCATGATCCGCGGAAACGGTTTCGATGTTATACCTTGTTATCTCGTTGTTCCCATCCCTTGCTATTGTTATTTCTAAGCTAAATAATTCCAAGACGTCGAGGAAGAAGGTTCCTTTCAGTGGCGTGAACTTCTCAACTTCCACAACTGATAGAGAAGTGGCCGCTGAAAGGGAAACCCACAGACGCTTACTACAGCAGCAAGGCGAGATCGGGTGAAGCAAGGCAAACTAATTCATATAGTTTCGGCTCATCCATCTTTCGCCCGCAACCCTTGATCACTTCCTGTTCCTCAGCCGGCGTCAGCTTCGAGCTCGCGGCGTGGGACTACATCACCGAAGACGACTACTCGTTTGCTGCCCTATAAACTTGACTATATAACTCGTGCGACGTATACGTGTACACAGTGCTCGTCAAGTTGTGTCTTGCTTCACGCAGCAGCGCGACGC
This sequence comes from Hyalomma asiaticum, assembly GCA_013339685.2. Classification (NCBI taxonomy): domain Eukaryota; kingdom Metazoa; phylum Arthropoda; class Arachnida; order Ixodida; family Ixodidae; genus Hyalomma; species Hyalomma asiaticum. Next base: position 82,055,076 of record CM023484.1, read on the forward strand.
CGCAGAAACGGTGCTGCATTGCGTGGGTGGAACCCGTTCGTAAGCGAAGTCTTGCGTGGATGATCGAAGCTTGCTATACATATGAGTCATCGTACATGGTATTTTCTATGCGATCCCAGAGATATAGATAGATAGATAGATAGATAGATAGATAGATAGATAGATAGATAGATAGATAGATAGATAGATAGATAGATAGATAATGGGAAGTGGGAGAGACCGTGGAGACAATTATCTGCTAAAAGGTGTGCAGCGGCAGTTGGCTAGAGTAGTACTCGTTACCGGGATAGGTGGTACATTGCTTGGCGTAAACTAGATACCATGTCACCACCACGTAGAACGAAAACAGAAGAAAACAGCCACTTTTAGCCCTGCTGGTGGTGCCTTGGCGTCGAGTTTATGCAAAGTATTGCCTCGGATATGAGGTATGACAGCACCTAACGGTGTCTCGACGCCAAAACAGTCGATGCAAGTGAAGACTGCTTTGTGTGACTGTATATTCCAGGGTAGCCAGCAGTAGTACAGTAGTAAAGTGTTGTTCCTCATTTACGAAATCCCCAGAATGTTCGCACGTCCCGTTGTGAATGGAACGGCATCATACGCATGCGCATCCAGTACAATGTGAACGCAGTACTTGATGCTCATACTTTGCACTTTAGTGCGCACATCGTACTTCAACGCTATATCGTAGAGGAGCTCGTGTCGAAGAATAGCCGGCTACGCGGTGTCGGCGTCGGCGTCAGCGTCCACGAAGGAAATAATTATTTCGAGCTACCACCGTTTGTCGGACCATGTACCAGACCACGCAAGCACTCTGTCGCGGCGCGGGTGCCTTCGTGAACAAAAGTGGCTTTATCAAAATCAAATCAGTCAGAAAAGTTGCAAACTACGACATTACTAAAACCTGCACACATGATAACAGTAATTTTAATGCACAAGAGAACGTAATCCTGTTACGAGGAAACCCGTATAAATCCAGCATTTTGAGAGAAGGTGCTAATTTTAATGAATGTTCGATGAGAAGGCGGTGCGCGAACGGGGTTCAATGGCGATATTGCTTTCCACTCTTAAAGGAGAGGCTCTCAAGCGTCCTCTATTTTTTCCAGCAAGCGGACACCCGCCTACGCTACACGTCAAATGTGTTCGTTTTGGTTATTCATACCGCATTCTATATATAAATTACTGTATAAGAATTCGCCTACTCATAGATATTTAGCATTACGGGCTAAACAGACGGGTTTCTAAAGAAAGAAAGATATCAGCAGGAATACTTTTAATAGAGCATACAAAGAACACCCTAAACTCATTTACCAGCTCACCGAAGTGATATTAACGAAATACCGCCGACGTAATTAAAAAAAAAAAAGGTATCACGTTGTGCTCTACACGTGTTACACTGCACCGCCCGAAACATCAATCACGATTTCGTCCGCTTCAGTGTTCGACACTCGGCGCAAGAAAAATAAATACAAAGCAAGGACATGTAGAGAGTCGGTTAAAATGTAGATCGAAACACGAGTCATCTTGGGCGTAGTCTTTAATTACCTGTCTTGTGAGCGACAGAAACGAAAGAAGTAATTAGGCCTTCTATATGACTGCGCACGTAGGAAGAGCCGATAATGTTTCGTCAGCACTACCTTAAGATCTCCCAACACACGCGCGTATAAAGCTAGAGAAAAAAGTAAAAAGTTGAAGCAGCTTTCAGATAAAGGAGCCAGACGCAAGTTACTCAGCACTGCTGACGAGTCAGCACCTGGTCCTAACGAAGGGACGAAAGATTAATATGTAACGTCGAGAAAGATTAACGGTATTTCTTCTAATCTATACCAGCTTGCTCGAAGTGTTACTTACTCGCTACGTTTACAGGTCGACTCACGGGAGCTTTATAAGTATAAGCATACACTTTTCGTCTGCTACGATATAAATAATGGCAACGAGATGTTATGAAAAAAAAAAACGAAAGAAAGACACATGGTACGCCGACAACTGTAGAGATGGCAGATGTATACGCCGACAACTGTACCATTATTGAGACTAAGTTTACAGAAGTCAAATTTATTCAGTGCATCTTTAGTATACAGGTCACAATGAAAATATGTCGCTTACTGTATTAAGTGATTGTTCAATTCCGTTTAACATGCCTAAAAGTGCTTTAAAGCGGGCAGTTACGATGCCATGCGCATGCTTCGACGTCACTTTCTGGAAACATATCGACGAGCGCACTGTACTCCTTCACAGACCCTTATGGGATAACGTAAAATAAAATACACTTGCGTCTTGAGTTTCACGATTCTGTCACGCGTTTCGATGTTTGTTTCTCAAGACACGTGACATTCGAGGTTTAAAAGACAATGAAGAAGAAAGAACGAGGACGATATCGAACGCACTCAGTGCAGCGCGAAATGTGCAATCGAATTCGAGCCAGGCATAGGAGAGGAGAAAGCGTACGTACGGCTGCAGAACAGTCACAGACTTCACCACTGTTTTATATCTTGTCCCCGCTTGAAAATTCAGGCGAAAGAAAATTGTCGAACCAATTATTCATCACCTAGGCCTGGATTTTACTGAAATGACTATTCTTTCGTTCGGAGGGCCCACTTTAGGGCACAACCACAGGGATGTCCGTTTTGAAACAATGAAAATGAACTTTCTAACTGAAACTAAAAGAAGCTTTATCTTAATTTTTATCGTTTGTGCTTGGTGAAACCACCGATATACATAAAAGTAGCCTGAATTGTCTTGGCCAGTCCCTTGCATTGGGTAAGTGCCAGCCAACAGAGGAGGAGGAGGAGGAGGAGGAGAAGAAGAAGAAGAAGAAGAAGAAGAAGAAGAAGAAGAAGAAGAAGAAGAAGAAGAAGAAGTGCTGTCCCGGCATTCAGAGCCACCACCTTGTGAAGGACCTTTTCGGCATGGACTGCGGCGGCATGACTATGTGCAGCTACCGATATTACTGCATGAGTGGCTTTAGTATTGTTATCTTGGTGCTACGATATTTTCCTAATACGGTTGTGATCTGAAAAGCTAATTCGGGTTGTATGTTCCTGACACTGACATCTTTCCTGGTAGTTTTGATGATTACAGTTTGATGATAGTTTTGATGATTACGACAGGTGACGTGATGAGAAGGCTAGGTAACCGATGGACACTTAGGACGACGGAATGGATATTAAGAAAGCAAGCGTAGCCGCGGACGACAGAGAGTAAGATGGGGGGACGAAATCAAGAAATTCGCAGGCGTCAAATGGAATCAGCTCGCGCAGGACAGGCAAGAATGGAGAGGATTGGGAGAGGCTTTCGTCCTGCAGTGGACATAAGATGGGCTGATGATGATGATGATGGTATTATGATCAGAAGTATAGTGACATTCCTGACAGCGTTGATAATTTATTTATTAGTGTATTGGTTTTACATAACAAAATGTTATCGCTAAAGACGAATTTGTGTTTTGATATTCGATATTCGAAGCTGGATAGTCGCATTCGGCTAGCATCTGAAAAAAAGAAAAAGATATTCACACACCCTTACTTTCAACCAACACATGTGTGCATTCGATCCTTTTCGCTGAAACCGCGTTTGTATATATGTGTGTGTGCGTGCGTGCGCGTGTGTGTGTGCGTGCGTGCGCCATTTAAAAGTGCGCAGCGCAGTTCGTGGTGTTTGAAACAATCCCACAAGAGTTACGAGCTCAGGTATGCACATACAGCAGTGAAGAGCCCATTGTTCGGCACGACGGTTCGTCGACCGTAACTCAGGATTCTTCGCTGCGCCGGGGAAACGGTGACCGATTGCGCGCACTCTCGGACCGAGACAGGGGAAGCGGCGAGCACAAAATAATGGAGGTGATTCGTTACCTTTCCTCCCCCCTCTACCCCTCCCTTCACCCCGAGTCCGAAGCGCGGTCCAGCGGAGCGATACTTTACCCGCGCACACCGTATACGATGGAGAGCTGCTGTGCCTTCAGTTGCGCATAAAGGCGCGACCGCCCTACCATAGCTGAATCCGTGCGGCTATACAATTACGGCGGTTGATAAGTAGGGGATGATGAAGGAAGATATAGGGGGAGATGGCGGGAAACTTGAGACGGTAACACGAGCGCTTCGGGAATTGCTGCGACGGAGGACAGCGCTTGTTACACACCGCGTATGACCAATGAGAGGTAGATGAATCCGAGACGCGCCTTTTGTCCGCGGCACCGACAATGACGGGGCAAGCAGGTCTAGACATATGGTTCTCATGTTTTAAGTACACAGTGGTTCGCTTGCTGCTGGCGGCCGGGAAAATCGCAATAGCATGCAGCCGCGATATTTCGACCTATCGTATCTTTTCCCTCCGGTAAGTTTCACAAGTGGGCCGGGTGGTTGTTTTCAACTTTATCCGGGAGGAATAGCGCACCGATTCGGCGCCTTGCAACGATTTGCTTTCGTTACTTACTTTGCAACGGTTTCTTTTCTTTTCGTGACTAAAGTGTACTACGCTCCCTTTTTCTATTTTTGATAAATGTCATTTCTATTTTCGATACATGCCACTGCTGACTGTATTACACAAAGCTAGCTGCGGGCTCTTGTCAGGCTGCCTCTGCAAAGAGCAGCTTTTACACGCAGCTTTCCTATCATTACAGAAATGATTAAATAAAGATTATTATTATAATAATTACTATTATTTCCATTTTATTGATCACTCTGAAGCTGATACGCATACAAATGACCAGATAACTAAAAGGTGTTCCCCAATAGGCGACAGGAAGTTCTAGCGGTGCGTAGCTTAAGCCCATTTGGCGCTACAAGGTCCTCGCAAAATGCGCTGTTGCATAACGATCCTTATCCTGCAGTATAGCGCCTGGCTTGGACCACTCATACGCTGTAAGCTATAGGCCATTTCTCGGATTGTCGGCAGTCCTCAAAGCGATAACTGCTCGATCCAAATGCACCGCATTCCTTCTTTCTTTGCGTCCTGAAGTGTTCTCCGCGAGGTATTCCAGAAGTCTACATATTCGTGGTACCAACAGGAGTCGCCAGCATCTCAACGACAAATACGCCGACGAAGTATCTGTGTCCGTCTCGTGCAGTACGGTCTGCTGTCAAAGCGCCTTCCATATTTCTGGCGCCTTATTAACTGCAAGTGGCTGTGGAAGCGGCGTGCGTGAACTGGGCAGGTCGTGTCGAAAAAAAGAAAACAAGAATCGGACAGACAACCGCAAATGATCTGCTGTAAGTTGGGTAACTGTGTCCCCGTGCGAGAGCGAAATACAGGCATACCTTGGACGCTACAGTGTTCCCGTTAACAGTCAACGCCTCTGTATACATCATTGGGAATACGCAGCTCTGCGCAAAGCATGCAGTTCACGGGTGGTTCGCCCGTGAGTGGCAGGCAGCAGTCGGAAAACTCATGTTGGCCACTGACCTTTGACCCTGAGCTGCTGGCCGGCGAACTTGTGCGTCTCGTGGCTGAGGTTGGCGGGCCGTCGCGTGTTCTCTTGAAGAACCTGCACGGCAGAGAGGTCCAGGCCCCGACGCTCGAGAAGTGACGTCAGGGCATCCCTGCGGGGAGAGAGAGAGAGGGAAAAGCATGAGATACGGTACGTCACGTGAGCACTACTTGCTGGTATTTAGCGAAACTATGATAATGATCTTTGTTAGCATATCCTTTCAAACGGCGCGCAAACCAGTAAGCAGAGTGCCCGTTCTTTACTATCTCATCCTGCTAGCCCTTTCTTTGGAACGTGGCAACCAGTAAGCAGAGTGCCTGTTCGTTACTATCTGTTGCGGCCAATTCCATCCTGCTAGCCCCTTTTGCTCCGACAATTGCGGTACAGTGCTTTATTACAATACTGCTTATTACAATACTTGCCCTGCGCAACCGTTTACAACAAAGTAGCGCATGCAACGAAGTATCTTAGAGGTCCAGAGCACTTCGTCATAAAGGCATCTGACTGTATTCTGTTTATGTAATGTACTGGTTTGTGCGCCTATAACGGCTCCGGTTCTGTCAATATCATCCTTGCCCTTTTTTTCCGCGTATATTATAAACGTCTCTTGCATGTTATCGTCGGTTCAGCAGCTAATACAAACAAACAAGATTGAAGCAGTACTGATATAGACGCAACAGGTAACGCAGCGAGGTCAGTCACGTGGGCGAGCGCTTTTTTATCTCGCACAAATGGAAATAGGAAGTAGAACTGAGCGAGAGCAACTTTCATCTTTTTTAAAGAAAAAAGATCAGATCGGTCACCCGGGGAAGCTTTCATTACTATGAAAAGGTCGAACGAACCTCAATACGACACGGGGCCAAATTAGTTGTTATAAAGTTCTCTTCAGATGCATAGAACTTGACTTCGCACGAGTATGAGCTAGGATTTTGGTTCGGGCAGGTTGGCTCATATGGTTGACTTGAGAAAAACAGCGCGAAGTAGTAGAGGCGCAGAAAACAGAGCACAGCGTTCGTCATGTGTACTGTGTTTTCTGCGTCTCTGTTATTTAGCGCTGTTTTTCTCAACTATGAGCATCGTTTACGTCAGAGGTATTCAGCGACGCAACACAACAAAATTCGCTATACGATGCTTGTGAGTGAACAGCAACGAAACATTACAGCAAAACTCAACTATTTAATCCGATGAATGCTTAAAAAAAAAAAAAAACATTGCGACATCTCTTTCTTTCTAAAGACGCCGTTCAGAACATGACATATAAGAGGCATTCAAATCACTCGACGGCCCACAAAGGCAATCACTCTCGTCTAGCTAACGGTGGTTCTACAACTGACGAGCTCGAACGTCTCACGTCACAGGTTGTCACCTGATTTTCGCCGAATCGATAAGGATTATCTGAAAAAAAAAGAAGAAAAAGTGACCTGAAGAAAACACCGAATTCTACGAGACGGTCGCGCCTTGAGGCAGAAAAATAAAAGAAAGGAAAAGCAAGAGAGAGAGAGAGAAAGAAGGAAATCGACACGTCAAGTGAAGGGTGATGGGAAACTTATCTTGACAGCCTTTTCCCGGCCAACAAAAAAACGGCTCCCCAAACAATCGATGCAACTCGAGTTGTGTCCGAATCGACCACGGGAGGAATGTCGGTGAGAATTGAATTGACGCGATAGAGACAAATAAAGAAGACAACACTAGAGCAGGAAAGAAAGAAAAAAAAGAAAAAGCCCAGCACAAGGCGCCGGAGCCGAGGCGATGTGCGGATTATATGGCGTCGAGATTGTCGTGTGCCGTTCACACCACCGCCATGTTTGCAGCTTCCGGTAACGTAGGTAACGTGTCACATGAGCGACATCTATTATACCCGCCTCTCGGAAGGCGCACACTAACCATAGTTTGGGAAAGAAAGAAAGAAAGAAAGAAAGAAAGAAAGAAAGAAAGAAAGAAAGAAAGAAAGAAAGAAAGAAAGAAAGAAAGAAAGGCGGGCCTGGTTCTGAACATGCGTAGAGGAGCTGCAGTGGTGGGCCCGACATCTGCAGCCTGCAGTCTCAGCAAACAAGAACTATATCTGACGGATATGTTGCGGACAGTGAGAAAACGTGTATCCGATGCGGGGGTTTCGCAGACAATGGGAGCGACAGGGCGCCCTTATAGTAAACGAAGGAAATAGGAAAATAAAGAAAAGAGGAAAGCATAAATGGAAGACGGGCAAATCGGCAAATTGAACGCTGCTGGAGAACATGAGCCTTCGTGTGTATCGAGACGTGTCGACTCGTAGGATATACTGCCGACGTGACAGGCGTTGCCGTCTTCGCCGTTCCCGATAACACAGAAATGCGAGATTAGTAAGGAGTATAACAGCGGCGTTATAGGAGGTTAGGAGAGCGAGCTGCACACTGAAGAGCCAAACTCCGCCGACTTTCCTGACGATGTCGGTAGGTAATGGCGAATCTGTGTTTCCGATACGCCCCTGTCACTCGCCTGACACTCCCGAATGCTCAGCGAGGCCGAAAATAATTTTCAATAAGCAAAAGAGGCACTTAAAGGGATACCGAAGTGAAAAACAATTTGTCTCGTATAAGTAGGTTAGCTTTTCACGATACCAAAAACATAAATCTTGCGAGGAGAAGGCTCTCGGAAAGCATAGGAAACGCGCGAAAAAAGAAATTACGGGTTGTGACGCCGCTTTGAATTTTAAGCACTAAAACGCGTGACGTCACAGGTCTTTGACAGCGTCTCCTAAGGCCTACATAAGTATTTATCGGTAAACAATACCTACATTGTGTACCAAGGAAGCCAGAGACTCAACACAGCGAGTTTCAGAACATTTGATGGAGCGAATTTGGCGAGAATACGAAAAGAAGAAATCAGCCTTCTGACGTCATTAGCTTCCGAAGTTTCAGCGCGCATTTTAAAATATAAACCATTGGCAACCATTTTCTCTTTTAATATTGAACATAAAATGTTGAAACTTACGACATTCGAGTTCTCAGGATATGTCATCACTCTAGATTGCTTCACCTTTTCGTTTTAGTGTCCGTTTAACAAAAGTGTCGTGCGTTAGCAGGGGATACAGAGACAAGGAACCGCCGCCATATTCTGCGATTTTAAACGCCAGAAAGAATAGTATGATTGTGAGGTATAATTCTAAGTGTGGGGAGCGCGCACTGCAATTTTGAACCACAGTACACACGTAAATTTAAGGGAGCACTAAAGGCAAATACTAGGTTGAGCAAGGTTGAAAGATTAGGTTTGTGTGGTAACCAGTTTCGCCATTCCTGGCGAGAACAGCGCATTTCTAAGGAACGAAACGACAAAATTGAGAAATTGGAGCGACGCCCTCTGCCCCGTTCTGTGCATACCATTTCGAAATTACGTCAGCTTGAATACTTGGCTATACTGCTCCAAGTTATGAATGCAAAACGAATTAAATAAACTTTGACAATAAATAACCATGCATGATCGCCACCGCTATTGCTACATATTATACGGGAGCGGAACATGCTGCATCGTATAGTGTCGGCAACCGAGATGGTGACGTCAAGGCGTTTTCGGCGCGGGCGATTCAAATTGAGCGGCGTTACCAAAGACTTTCCGCAACAGTTCTCCACACAAGAAAAAAAAAAAAAATCCGTTTGTTGGTGCTTAGAGCGCAGTGATAAGACTCTAACAGAGGCAAAAAATCGATCTAGTCAAATTTAACATTTTCATTTAGTCTCCCTTCTAAGAAATCGAGGACCAACATTGCGCGTAGCAACCCTGAAACCACGCGATGGAGTTTTGTTGATGTTCCTTGCGCCCTCTACGCTAACTAAGGTTTATGTTACGCACAAGTGTTGCCCACGCCACCAACCCATGCCGTCAGTGGCCGCCTCTAAGGGCTCGTATGTGTCTGCAAAGCTTTCTGCTGGCTGAAAGATCCCGCACAACGTCCTGCATAAAGCCGCAAATGTCACGCAATATACGAAAAAAAAAAAAGCAAATGTTTATGTTGCGACGCGCGCCTTGTTTTAGGGGGGCAGAACAAAGATTCACGATCGCCTTGGAACTACTGACCTACGTTAACTTTTGAGGCCTATTGAATATTGGCGTACTTAAATTCGTTACACATAGGAACCGAATAAGTACACGTGCTCAATGAGGGGCAGCGAACAAAACTAGGGCTTCATTGTGATGAGGAAGTGATGGCTCGGCGTGACTATATACGTAGACACCTCGGCATTCAGTATATTTTAGCGCGAGTGATAACGTCCTCGCGAGCGTAACCCATATCACACTGACAAAAAGGAAAAACTAGGAAACGAAAGGGGTTTCGTGCGTCAGCACGAAAACCACCGGGAGCACGAGCGACGAGGCACACCCGAACGCTTAATGACGCCCGTGTATATGTTTCCACTTAAGCTGCGGCAGCGATAAATTCGCGCCGTATGCCACGAACCACGAGAACCGCTTTTTCCATTACAGAGAGCAAACAAGGAAAGTACCCGATTCCCGAGTGACTCTTTTTCCCGGTTAACTATGTACACACGTACGGCTGTAGGACGCGATAATTCGTGACGCCCTTAATTTATGCAATTGCGCGTACAGAGAAAGCGAGCCGCGCCACCACTGCAGGTTCGCGTGGCATTATACCGCAACGCCGCAATGCGCGGGAACGCGCATACATGTACAGTGTGTACACATATACGCGCGTACTCAATTCCACAGCCGCGTAGCACGGGCAAGCATGCAAGTACAGCGGCGGCGTGGCCCCACCTCGATCGGCGAATACAAATACCGCGCGGCGAACTCAATCGCCACGCCGAGCGATTACCGCGGGAAAGCTGACCGACGCTAAACGTTCGGCGAGCTCTCGATCGAATGCCCGCGCCGTTCGATGCATGGGCGCGGTTTGCAGTGTATCTACACCGACGCAGACATTTGAGAGGCGTTTACAAATCTCGATCGGCGACGGACAGACGGCCACAGAAAAGCAAACACACGTGCCTAAGTCCTATATACACGTGGCAGCTTATATATGTGCGTGAGCGCACGCCACACATCCTCATGTGTGCACACACGCACATACGTGAACACACGCGCGTGTATATGTACACGGATAAGCAAGCATGCTCCGAGGAAAAAAAAATACAGTGTACTTGTGATTCGTGATTTGGCGTTCGCGCGTAAGGAAAGACGAATCCTCAGCGGAGAGAGCGCGCGTTAACGAACCTCACATCGTGCCACCACACCGCTCACCAACACACACTTATACGGGCTGCTATAGCAGCCCGATATAGTCTGTCCGCACGCCGCTTCCTTCCTCTCCTCGCCAGGCTTAATTAACCTCAATTAGAGATAAGCACGGGCCAATGTACACCGCCGCGTCCACAACTCGTATGCGTGGGACATGATCCAGCGCCGTTCTAATTGGGCCCGCGGTCGAATCGTCAATACGCGACTGGGCTGCAGTATTGTGTGTGCGAGATGTTTATATATACGGTTCCAGCCGCGTTGTGTATTTACCTCTCTCAATCACGCTCGCTTCCCCGCGTGAATCACATTGTGTACTCGCGCCAATGGAGTGAGTATAATGAACAAATAACGAAGAAATCAAAGAAAGAAAAAGCGCTGCCCAAACGCGGAAGATCAACCGACCCACATCGCGCCATGGAGTGTTTCGGGCGGCGTGCAAGACTCGTACGATTGATTATCCTCTTCCATATAGCGGAGGACAGTTCTCTCGGGATGGGGAAGCTCGCACTCTTGATTGCCGATGAGGCATCCTATATAGCTCTATATCGCTGGCCACTCTTCGAGACAAAAGGATGCGCGCCCTTCCTATATATATACACAACGCTCGTCGGTATTAGACACGACTGCAGGCCTGCGGTGTATAGATGGCCAGCACGTCGTCGTAGTAAAAACTGCGCCGGCCCCTTGCCCGCGATGGCCGATAAAAAGCTGGCGCGCTAGCACGCCGTTTATATACCAACGGCCATCAGTGCAGGCAGGCCGTGTCAGCGAGCGACGCGGTCAGATCGAAGTGCGCGCTCACGGACCACTCGAATTCATTAATCTCGACGCGACTCCGTATATCTCTCTATCGGGGTCGATATATGTAACTCACCCGTTCCAACTGTATACGTAAACAGGAAGGCTGACGCCTCGGCTCCTTGGGTGTATGCATAGAGCCGATACTGCGGCTCGCTATTCAAGTGGTGCGCGGCGGAAGAAAAAAGGTGCTTGCGGAAGTTCTTACTTCCTATTTTGAACGCTCGAATGAAAAAAAAAAAAAGTCCTTTCGAGAAATGTTCTATGATGTATCGCATCGAGGCGAGTTGACGCGACGGCGTAATTCAAAGGCTCGATATATCTATCGGAATGTATGAGCTGTCCGTATTCCGCTGGGGCAGTCGGAAAAAGAGAAGAAAAACAAGACTTCAGGTTCAGTTTAAATAGCCTTTCAAAAACGTAAAGCGCAGCTCACGCGGAAGGGATTTTTTTTTATCCGCTTCATTCTAAAGCGAAATGGCCACGCTAAGAAGGGAGGCCTTGGGATGTTGTTACCGCTGACTATAGTTAAATAAACAAACCACCACTGGAAAGCCAGAAGGAGGCAGACCAGCAATTTCCAGGCCACCTGCGCACTATGGTGATACATGCGACCGGCATCGTGCTTGCACTCTACAGCGAAAAAACGGCGGACCAGTCTGCCCGACGCCTTGGAGGACACATCTTCGATTTAAAGGCGCGCATTGTTCAGGAAAAGCACTGCCCTGCAGGCACACACAGCACCAAGGCAGGGGACCATATTCGAGATGGCGTGGCAAGTGCGACCTCTCCGACGCCGGACGGCCGCTACAGTGCGGGATGTGGGACCACCTCGGCCGCATAACAGCGAAATGCCAGATAGGCTGCGATGATACAGTGCGATGACAGTAGCTCGCTTCGATGGTAGAGACGCAGCGACTGTGACGTATACAGCGACTGTACCGCCGGCAGTGCGAAAATTGCCGAGGCACTCATGTGAAGCAAGAACTCTCCTGCGGCTACTAGCTGTATAAGAACGCCATGACGGCACTGCTTGCAGGGTCAAACGAGCCGCTGCCTCTATGTACGTGTTGTCCAAGATGTCATGATGGCCGAAAGTGCTGAGCTGCCAGAGCAACAGAGACGACCGATGCCTGCATCACCCATGGACAAGCAAGCCTGCCGGCGCAGCTCCGTGAACGTCGCAGCTCGATGCCAAAAACCACGACGGTGGCAGCTAGCCAGCTGGCCAGCACGACAAACAACTGACCACCACGTTGTAGTAAGTTATTCTATAGTTCCCAGAGTGAGCTGGAATAACTTACCACAAGGCCAGAACCCTGCGACACCCTCATCAAGCATCATAGCGAGGCGTTCAGAGTCCAGCTCCTGTAGTGTCGGCAGAAGCCTTATATGATTATTAGCGTTCGCTATATGGTTATAAGCAAATATCAGGGCGTTCTGTTTGCAGCGATCAGCGAAAAAGAGTAATAATCAGACCACCATGTGAATGCAACGTCTATCCCTCAGTCGGCAAGCATGAATTCCACGCTATTCGGACGACCTAACTTGCTGCGTCTTCATACATGTCCTGCTTCCCGCCGCAACAATAATAGAACCTGCATCTCCGCGAGTGAGAGACAAAATGCCATGAACGATGCACGAAGTCAGCATGCGAAGCAGCCGGCGGAGAAAGGTTCCGAAGAAAGGAGCAACTTGGTCGACTGCGCACAGCCTATACCCAGCGAGAAGTGGAAGCTTCAGTGGCTGTTGCATATCTATGTGTGTATATCGGAGGCAACGTGTATGCACCCGATGGCAAATGAAATCAGAGGACGCCCTGCAGTGTGAGAGAGGCATCCACTCCTGCGCGGTTCCGTGAGACACCAGTGCCAGCACGAACAAAAAAAAAAAAAAAAGTACGCCTCAGTGCGCCATATTGTCGCTGCTGTCCGTGCAGCCGTTCTTCGTAACAGGATTCACGACGCTCCTGGATGCTGGAAGCAATCTGCCGGAACAGTGCATCGCGCGAGATTAAGGGTTGCAGGCGCGTGATGTACAGCGGGTCGAATATAGGGCACGAAGCCAGGGGAGTTGGGCGAAGTATTTGTACCTCTGCATATTGGTACTTGGCGGCCCTTTCTTGGGCAAAGTCGGCATTCACCTTACGTACTACATTCCAGAGCAAACAAAGGCTTGCAATATGACAGAACATCTGGGATTACCTCTCGTTGTCCTTATATATATGTAATATTGCGGCGAATTCAAGGGGAATTATGTGCGAAGCACCTTACGGAATAACATAAATAGAAGCTGATATGAAAACTGCTAGCCAACGTTATGCAAATGATGCCCAATACTAGCTAAAGCTAGTATTATGCAAGTGTGCACGATAGACTTCAGAGAAGCTCATGCACATTTTAACTTGTCCAGTGCACATTTTGTCTCCATCGTAGTATTATAAGCATGAAATACATTTAGCTCCCTTTGTCAGCGGCCTTGAAGTGACCCTGAGCCACAAGCCAGAGCCGTTGTTCGGCAGTCGAATTAGAGCATATGGTGGGTTGTCAAAAAGCGGACGATGGCCTTCATTGCTTTTTGAAGACCGCATTACATACGATAGATACTGCGCAAGGAAGTTCCAAAATATACTGCTTTTGGGTTCTTTTTTGCTTCTTCACAATACCACTGGATCCGTGACCTCAATTACGCTGACGTTTTGTAATTTCAAATAGCGACGTTCCAAAGGCAGCTACAGGGAACGATACACTTTGTTTCATCGTAGGAAATTCTGGCGGGCCAGTTGGTTCATATATTTACGTCTTATACTGCGTGAAAAGACCAGGACAGGCGGAACGAAACACACAGAATACCACAAGCGCAGGCGTTTATACCGGGCTGACCGATTGATTTCTTCGGGTTTTACGTCCCAAAACCGCGCTGCGATTATGAGAGACGCGGTACTGGTGAGCACCGGAAATTTGGGCCACCTGGGGTTCTTTAACGTGCACTGATATCGCACAGCACACGGGCCTCAACATTTCGCCTCCATCGAAATGCAGCATCCGCGGCGGGGATTCGATCCTTCGACCTTCGGATCAGCAGCGGAGTGCCGTAGCCACTAGACCACCGTGGCGTGGCGGGGCTAGACCGGGCTGCTTACGCTATTCTCAACGCCAACGGTCCGCGAGTGCCGCCGCGCGGGTTCTGCGCCGCCGTCATCGAGAGATGGCGCCACGCTGCGCGAACACGCCGGCAGCGTTCGGCGCAACGCGGATTGTGTTTTACCGGGGCGAGACCCGGTAAACACAATCCATTTATTTTACCAATCGGCTTTGTTAACGAAATTTAGCGCTTTGGGTATTATTTAAAAAACCCTTTTCATTTAGTTTTGATTGGCTTTAAACCTGGTATGCTTCGGCAGGGACAGGTTTTCCCACGTATTTAACTTTGGAGTTAATTTCAAGGAAGTGGGAATCAAGTTTGGATTGGGGCGAGACCTGCAACGATGTTCAGGCCCGATATACTCGTAGCCATTTCATGCTCCCATCTACCCCCCCCCCCCCCCCCCCTCATTATGACAGAACCAACAATTTTATATTGTACTTTATATATAGTATAGTTTTTACGTTCTGTACCATACAAGGATGTCTTCTCCCCCAGTTCGGGGGCAAATGATTTTCGTTAAAAATGCTGCCCGAGCAATGGTGTGACGAAATATCGGTTTACTTTCTTTTTATATAAAACGCTTTGAAACTATATACGGTGAGACTCACTTTTTCCCAGTAACTAGTGACTTTCTTTGATAACTAAGCCTAAGTCAGGCACATCCGCAGCAACATATTGGAGTTTCTCCGCTATGTAAAGCGGCCGTCGCACGCTCATTATAACTTACGATAGATGCACTCCTAGCGATTGCTCTACAGTTCCGTACAACGACCACGCACATCTCGGTAAAGAACAGCGGTAAAAATGCTGGTGCCGACTGTGCACATTTTGTCGGACCTGCCACTTTCGGGACAGGGAAAGAAAAAGAAAAGAGCTCGAGCAGTGTCTCGCCTTTAACGACCAAGAGCCGCCCCACGACTAAAAATGGCGCACGCGTCAGCAGTTAATACATACAAGCCAGCACCTGTGGTAGCTTTAAAAGAAAGAAAAAAAGAAGACCAGGGAATTGGAGAGAAGGTAGCAACGTGCTCACACGTAAGCCGCGTAAGGAAATGAAAAAGCAAAACTGCGCGAGCGACACAAAGGCTTGACGACGTGCAGCTCGCACCTCGAGCTTCAAGTTCCACTGGTTCCAATCTAGACAACAAAAATACGTAGTGCCAAATCGACGAGTCATGTATGACGAAGAACGCAAGAGAAGGGTTTCCTTCCTTGAACATTTGGGAAATTTGATAAAATAAAGAATAAGAAAGGTGAAGACCGTCGCAGAAAGAAGAAATGCTCACTTGCGGAGAGAAAGTCCTCCGTTCCCATAAAAGGTCGGTCGCCGGAGGACGTCGGAATTGTAAGCGCCGCGTCAGCATCGTCATTGCTTTCGGAGACAGCGTCAGCACGTTTCTCTCTCCGAACGACAGTGGCTTTCGACCGGCGAGTAGTTCCGGAAGGTCGCTCCACGGAGGTGCGGCTTTCAAAGTCAGCCGGCTTACTCGCATTGATTTCCTCTTTTTTTTTTTTCAATAAACACACACAACTGGCACTCTACCAGAGAGAGAGAAAGAGAAAAGGTTAGAGGGAAAGATGTGGAAGTGCAACAGACAGTACTTCTACATTAATAAGAGATGGTGAAAGCAACGTTGCCCTTCTGACACAACTCGGCAGCGTTTTCTTTTTCTTTCATTTCTCCTGTACCTCCGCCTTTGAAGGCGACGTGTTTATTTTTACTTAGCATTAACACAACATAATTAATTTCCAGCTTGTGCCTAATACAGTCTCGTTCAGTAACGCTATGTGTGATTGCTTAAGCGTCGTTGTGCCCTGACTTGTTGCGTCTTTTCGGCAACTCTTTCGAGAAAGACGTACAGAGGAGAAAGGTTTCTTTCTAGGAAGGTGTCTTTCTGTTCACTGGAGCGGTTCTATATACGCTCCCTAGGGGGGCTTTTCAAAGGATAGTTGCTTCTGAGAATTCTACTGCTGTGGAAGGTGGCATTGCAACTTTCTGACTTCTATGTTCGCTTTTTGAGCCTGTGGAACCCTGAGGGACCAATAACAGAGTAAACTCCCGACTGAAAAGCACTCCAACGATAGTCCTCTTGGTGTAAACTTTGTAGGCCGTCTCAAATTACAGTCAAAGCTTTGAAAACGAAGAAAAAAAGAGAAAGAAAACAGCGACAGCGCATTTCTTAGAGAGTCTGGTTTTAAAGAAGACTGCTTGGAGATCAGGAGTGCAGGAAAGACGCGGAACATCGCAGCGCTGAAGAAAGCTTTAAAGAAGCTTCATACAATGGCCGCCATCAGACGCACTCTCTTCCCCTACTTTTATTTCGCCCAGGCTGTGCTCTATGACAAGCTTGTCTATCATGTCGCCCCCTTTTTGGCATTATAGTATCTTACTTACTGCCTCTGCTCCCAATGACAGCACCTATTTCCTGTAACACAGCGCCTGTTCTCAAAGTTATTCCTCTATTTTAATCGAATACGAGATTACTATACCATCAAACACTTACCGAAAAAGACGGAAGCACGCAGTGTACGGAAAGTTCTTATTACGTTACGCGGATGACGAACTGATTCACCGATAGCATGGCTAGTTAGCTCCGAAAAGCGCCATGCACTAGTTTTCCTGCTAGCTCGCAAAAGCTTGTCTATTGTATGTACTACGTCCAAGGCGAAACTTCTGTGTGTCTTGTTCGAATGCGACCTTGAAAGACTTGACAGCGACCTCATCGGAAACGTGAGACTTGGCAGCGACTTCAGCGGAGGGCACGAAAAATTGCTGATATTTAACACTTGTAATCTCAGTTATCACCACAGAAAGGTATGTTTGGCATGCCTCTTATCTATATGACCATCTTTACATGGCGAGGCGTCTTGCCATGGCTTATCACAATTAGCGTCTCTATAAGAAAAGTGCCAAGCGCTTTCCTGGCATCTTGTACCGAAAGCACCACTAGGTTTATGCACTTAATTTTTCAGAAAATGTTGAAGTTAAGCGCCCACAGCAAGTGTTTTGGTTTTCATTTGCGTTACAATCGTCGTTACGAGGCATTCATACCGTGTCCTCGCATAAATTTACTTTCTTCAAGCGTGGGTGTAGTGGTTATGACACTCGCCTTCGGACCATGAGGACCCGCGTCGCCAAGAAAATTAACTTCGTTTTATTTCTTTATTCTCACCTACGGACCATATACTACTGCTACTACTACTACTACGACGACGAAGGCGCTGGGTATACTAAGACAGCCTCGCTGTAAATATTTCCATACATAGTCAAGTGCTAGCGCAGCAGATCACGCGGCATGACGTCCTTCACTTGCGTCTGACCTGGTCACGTGGTAGAGCAGCGGATCACGTGGGGTGACGCCACTCGTGCCCTTGCGCTCTGGCGGCTCAAGGCCACGCGGCAAAACCTTGCGAGACAAGGGTTATAGTGGAGCTTTCGCTCTAAAGGCGTGTCACATGACTATAGAAAAGCAAGCGCGTCACGCACATCCAAGGGATCTATAAGACGCCATTAATGATTGACAGAAGCACTACGACGTTGATATTTGCTTAAGCATCAAATGTTTAATCACCCCGAAGCCCCTAATCCATGCGTGTTTGGAAGTTCGAATGCAGATCTGCAAAGGCGTCTTTGATAGACGACGTCAAGCGCTTTCGCCTCTACGTTTCCCTAGGCAATCGTGTGCCCCGCCACGGTGGTTTAGTAGTATGGCACTCGGCTGCTGATCCGAAGGTCGGGGGATCGAATCCCGGCCGTGGCGGCCACATTTCGATGGAGGCGAAATGTTGAGGCCCGTGTGCTGTGCGATGTCAGTGCACGTTAAAGAACCCCAGGTGGTCGAAATTTCCGGAGACCTCCACTACGGCGTCTCTCATAATCAGAGCTGGTTTTGGACGTTAAACCCCACAAATCAATCAACCAATCTAGGCAATCACATTTGTTTTCATCCTTTTTTTTCCACTAGAGTGAAGAGGAGCCCATAGGAGGCGTCATTGGTTAACGTCACTACATTTCATTTTTTTTTCTTCTTCTATCCCTTTCCATCTCTATCCTACCAGTGTTTTGTCCTTCACAATACGTGTGCACTGGTACCATCTCTGTAGGCCAACGGACACAGGCATAAAGCGTAAGACGCTGAAAAAGTTTCGCCTTGAAGGCGACACAAGTCGTATTTGTCAGAGCGCCCTAACTTCCCACAACATCAGACGAACTCTAGTGCGTGTACAAAGTGCACCAACGCCCAATTCACGCAACGTCGAGTCCGATCTAGCTATATGCAGCCCTCAGAATCGCAGCCACCAATGGGCGCGGTTCGCCCATTCGCCGCAGTAGCTACCCGCGCCGCCTATGCGGCCTTTTTTCTTTTTTTTCGTCGGCAAATGCATGTGTAGTCAAGGAATCGACATGATCATGCGCTTATACGTATATATTCACGGACGACTGAGCTTTGCTCTTGCCACCCCACCGTCACCACGCTGTTCGACTCGAAGACCATCACAGCAACGACGCAGTCCAGGCAGATTTGTTCCGATCCACCGACCACCAGCGGAGTATATACATCTCGCCGAATGTTCTCTACAAAAGCAAGAAGACATCCCCCCGAACGGGACCGGATGTGCCCGATCATCGGGAGGAGTGGGACATAGAAAAAAAAATAACAACACACAACCATACGTCTCGGCTGCGTTGTGGCGCATGATAGCGGGAACGTATAAGCACGCGATCTGGAGAGGTGTGCACCCAGCCATCTCATATGTAACTCGGGGATCAAGGACTGGGCCCATGTACGACAGACGGCGCGTGAACGAACAAGAAAGAAAGAAAGAAAGAAAGAAAGAAAGAAGAAGGAAAGAAAGAAAGAAAGGGAAGCAGCGGGGAGAGAGGGTCACGAGTGAGGGAAAGAGTGTGGCTCTGCTCGAGTGGGTTGATGCTGACGCAGGATCGCTTGCCTGCTTGGTCGCAACCAAACATCGGCCCAATGTGGGAATGAGGGGAAAAAAAAAAGGGGGGGGGGGCTGCGTGTGAGGGAAGATGACAGGCGGGAAAGACGAAGGAGGTCCTTGGTCGTTCCCGAAATCGTTCTGGCCAAATGGCCCGTAGAGTTGCTCGGCTGGGCCGGTTATACGCGCCATTCGTGTGATCTTCAACGCGAACTTTCGTCTTCTTCCTGCTCCTCGTTTCCGGCAGCGGTCAGCTCTTTCGACAGCGCGCACCGTGAAATAGTTCCCACGCGAACGCATACACAATACTCTTATAAGAGCCGAGTGTTAGCCCTAAATTCAAGAAGAGTATGTCCGTACGCAATTTAATTATCTCTCTTCCAAGCGGTGCGGCGACATGGCCGTACGTCATCTTCCCTTTGTAATATAAGGTGGAGGGACTAATAATAATAATAATAATAATAATAATAATAATAATAATAATAATAATAATAATAATAATAATAATAATACAAAGAATATTGCCGTCATGAAAAGCCAGTCCATTGCCCAGTCGTGTCCACTGTTAAAGGGAACACACAAAGTTTGGTTTACGTCATCGATTATCGTTGACGTGTGGAGGAAGGACCCGAAAACAAATTCTTTATGTGTGAACATGCTACTACTTTACTATATCAGACATTAATTCACCGATACTAGTACAGAAATAGTTTCAGTTATGGCGGTTTTATGAACTATCGCCGACTGTTTCCTCTAACAGCGGATCCTCGTATAATTCGTTCTGCTGACGCCTATTTCCATATGCCCTCTATCTTAAAGAAAGCAAGTAAAGGAGGTGGGTGGTACATTTGATAACACGTAAAGGACACAGACGAGCGTAACGTAATGTATACGAATGGCCTACCAACGGGCCCAAGCAGCAGCCCACATACAGATGGTTCACAGAATGACGTAGTGCAAGTAAACTAAGAAGTGTAGGTCTTATTACTCCAGTCTCATCTCGTGGAGTGTCTTCAGTCGCAAAGGTCAGAGCTACATTTATATGTGCCAAATAGTATACAGCACCGCGAAGGGATGACCACCACTCAAGTTGATGCCAATCCGAAGAAACTAAGAAATCGAGGCAGGCCGTGCGTTGTGCGTGCGTTACGGTGTGTGCGGCTCGAAGACGATGTTACGGTAATACAAATCAAGAGAGAGAGAGAGTGAAAACCACGGTGCGCGCGTTTGCCTCACGCATGCCCGAGCGTCGACATAACCCCTCCATGCGCGAATTATGATGAACTGCGCGTCTCTTAACATTACCTCAAGTTTATTCCAACGCACTCTGTATTCTATTGCTTGAAATAGAAGGTGGCTGCATGTCGATTTGTGCACGTTTTATGCTTTGGTATATTTAACTGTGTAAAGGTCCACGGCGGTGACCTAATGGTTAACGCGCTCAACTGCGGATCCAAAGAACGTGGGTTCGATCCCGGCCGCGGCGGGCACATTTTCGATGGAGGCGAAAATGCCAGAGGCTCCTGTACCGTGTGCGATGTTAGTGCACGTTAAAGAACACCAGGCGGTCAAAAGCTTCGGCCTTCGCTACGATGTTCCTCTTCTTTCTATCTCTTTCAGTCCCTTTCCTCTACCCACACAAACGCTTAGCCGTACTCAGTGCCAAGGACGACGCGATAGACTTTGAAAGCGTTTAGGTGGGTGGAAGGGAGCAGCCTCTCCAGGCAAAATCCTTTATCGAAAATGTCGCTAAAGAGCTAATGAGCTAAATCACTTGCTCGGAAATTAGTTTGTTTTAATCATGCTTAGATGAGTTTCGTTATTCTTTATTTAGGATTTACAACTTTACCTACTACAGAGGAAATTCGGATGGTCGGACACGACTTACTATAATGGCCTGTAACAGAATGTTTGCCAGCTCTCCGTAGCATTGCTGTACAGACGTACCGTTGACGTCACTACGTGTTCGCTCTCTCTTTTACTCCTTCTCCTGCTCCCTTTAACTACTACTACTACTACTACTACTACTACTACTACTACTACTACTACTACTACTACTACTACTACTACTATACATCGCTGCAAGCCACGCAATGCTCAAACTGTCCGTCATCCTGACCTATACGGGATTCGTTCAGCAAGAGATGTTCCTCAAAAAGTGTAAACTGTCGCGGTCTCCTCAATTCGATTCCACAGCGCATTTCACTTACTTCCGAAGCGACGCCACAGGATCCGGCAAAAATTCCGTGCAGCACCCCGTTCGCCATCACTGCAGCGGCATAGCGCACAACATTCATGCACTTCAGCGCGTTGCGTTCAACGATAAAGTAGGGTATCGAAGCAGAAACACTCGTTGCCCCCCCCCAAAAAAGCGTTGTCGCTTTTTCAGGCAACACAAGAGCAAGAGCAGCAGCAAATCTCTTAACACGCTGCCGCACATTTGCGCACGATACAAACGCCGTGCGCCCCCACGGTCGCTGTCACACAAGCGCGGCTTACGTCGCGACGTGCTAGGGATTTGATCGTATTTCGACGAGGACAATCGGTGTCTCCGTATATAGCTGCCCCTTCGCTGCACAGAACTGGCGAGAAAGTAGGAGACGTCGTCGACAGTGTGCGTGATCTGTGTGCGGAAATCTCGCGCGACTGCAGCATACAGAGTACAGGCCGATATATATAATGCGACCTCTCACGACAAGCACGGTCTTTCGTGAAGACGACGTTTGGTGCGGCGAAGGGCCGAGAATAGGAAAAAAAAAAAAAAAAAGAAAATTCAAGCGTCGATCGTGAAACTCTCACGACAGCCGATGTGTGCGACAAGAGAAAACTGAACGAAGAAGAAGAAGAAGAAACAAAAAAGAAATACCGTACAAAACAGCATTCCCGTTAATGCGACGGGCCCAAGCGACGCCGCTCAATATACCGCGAGTGCCCGCATTTCGCGCATAAGACGCTTTTCCTTGTCGCTCGCTGTAAATGCGTCGGTGCGCATGCAGAACTCTCGAGTGTTATGGGAAATGTCAAGAATAAAAAAAAAATTAAAGAAAGGAAGAAAGACAAAGAAAGTAAAGGAAAAGTCGGAGGGCACTAATACTTGAATGGGGAAAGCTGCACACGACAATCGTTTATTTGTCGAGCTTGAAGAATTTTTAGGGGGGACCTACGATGCGGCTCTGCGCGATATACAGACCGTTTCGTCGCAGGGCGCAAACACGAGATGCGGCAATTGATTTATCGACCACTGAAAAATCGAAATTCGAGAGTCACCCTTCTCTAACTCCTCCAATACATCCAAAACTCTTAACGTTTCCAACACTTGGGGCATGTCTATCGTCTCTGAACAATAAATGTCACCTGTCTTGCGCGACTTCTTCCCATCCGTTAAGGATGGGAAGAACTGTGTGTAACTGTACCGCGCGTCTGGTACAGTTACACACGTCACGCACAGCAGGTTGGTTATCTCAGTGACATGACATTTATCTGAAGGTTTCAGCAAAATTAGACTGTTAAGGGTAAGAAGTAAAAAAAACACGCGGAGTCTGTCGCTGTTCGGCTACAACGTGGGTCTCAAGCTCTAACGGACGCAAAATTTTTCAGTGTGTATTCAATTGTAACACGACAGCCGAGTCACAAAAAGCATCGCTTATAATAACTCTAGATTTCTGCGGGCGCACAAGAAGTAACCTCAAGGTCAAAATTTACTCCTTCATAGGATATCCTTCAATCAGGGTGCTGATCGTGGGCACTATCAAGAAAGCATGTGCGGTGGTGGGGCTTGAAGGAAGGGGAAGGGACACTAACATATGCAGCACAGAGGCGTTAATTTAGGTCACCGGCTGGAAGGCTGGCGCGTTTTGGAGCAAGGCAAAGTGCTTGAGGTTTTTCTCGAAATTGACGACCTGTTTCCGGCTCGACAGGCGGGCTGTCACCGACCTGTTCGCGGTCAAGCAGGCGACCACTGTATTAGCACAGCTTTGAAAGGAGGATGATGAAACGGGTAGGTTAAATAAAACCGCAAGCAAATATCGCACGAACGTGCGAGAAATTAGCTTCCGCTCTTGCAGGCATTTCGCCAGTGATCTACATCAAATTAAGAAAAAAAGAAAAGAGTTTCGACTAAATGCCATGCGCTCTTACCAGCAGCCCGACGACAATTTACTTATCGAGTGACGAGCTCACAATATCGCGTGAAAAATTTAAAAGAGTATGGGTCACCTCAATTCGTGAATTATATAAGAATTAAATATCATTTTAACGTCGTATTCTGGTGATGTGAGGGGTCAATAACTTTCGATTCTGCCCCGTTCTACGTTTCTTTGACATACTTATTGATGAAGGGAAGTAAGTACAACACTAACCACTAGAATGAAGAATGAGAAGAAAGCTTCCCGGCTTCCACTGTTCTTGATGAACCGACAACGTGCGTGCGATATTTAGGTAG
Source organism: Hyalomma asiaticum (assembly GCA_013339685.2). Lineage (NCBI taxonomy): Eukaryota > Metazoa > Arthropoda > Arachnida > Ixodida > Ixodidae > Hyalomma > Hyalomma asiaticum. Next base: position 82,079,057 of record CM023484.1, read on the forward strand.
GCTTTAAAATATACATGTTAGCGAGCGCAAGATTATCTATATGGGACCTACTCGAGCTGTAATTGCGAAATACATAGCGGAGAAAGTGCTATCATGAAGCAAGGCGGGCTTACGATGACACTAAAGAGAATAAACGTACAATGGGTATGCACTTGACGTCATTATCAAAGATCGCTAGCGGTGGTCGCCATTTAGCAGGGCTCTGCGCTCGTCACACGTGCACACACACACACACACACACATACGCACACACACGCACACACACACACGCACACACACACACACACACGCACACACGCGCACACACACGCACACACACACACACGTGCACACACACACGCACACATACACACACACGCACACACACACGCACACACACGCACACACACACGCACACACACGCACACACACACACACACACACGCGCGCACACACACACACACACACACACACACACACACACACACACACACACGCGCGCGCACACACACACACACACACGCACACACACACGCACACACACGCACACGCACACACACACACACGCGCACACACACACACACACACACGCACACACACACACACACACACTGCTGTAAAAATAGCAATGCAGAGAATAATATGCAGTTCCCTCTGTAGGTACTAGTAACTTTTCGAATGACCTTTGCACGCTCGCTGGTGCATATAGGGCTTTCTCTAGAATTTCGAGCCCTGCGCGTGTGGCATGCACACCCCACAAAATGCGATATTTCGTTTTCTCCTTCTGTCGTTTGTTCAGAGCTTGCAGTTTCGACAGTTCGAAAGGTCAAGTTACTTTCCCGCCCCGTTCTTTCTGTTCCCGTACAAAAAGCACGACATTAAGAAAAACAGTAACAAGGAAAAAAAAAGAAGAACCCACTAAATACTAAAGAAAGAAGTGTAGCTCTTATGTATACAGCGGCCTCGCAGTTCCTATAAAGGCGCGTATATATCATCTCTCTTGCGACAAGAAAATTCAACGCGTTTCTTCTATATACGCGTATATTTTTGCGCGCGTATGACGCGGGTCTCCTCTTGGCTTCATGGCTTTCATTCCCGCAACTCGGGCGGCATAGCACTGCGAATATAATTTGCGGAGATCAAAAGGTAAACTTGGCGGTAGCGGCTCGCATTCCAGCGCTTCCTAGAAATGTCCTTCGCTTCCCTCCCAGGCCAATATAGCTTCACGCCTTTCGAAGCGCTTCTTGCGGCTTCCAGAGAAGCTTCTGGAGTTGTACAGTCAGCGGTGGATGGTAGGGATATATTAAACAGAAAAGAAAAACGATAAAGGCATGCAGCGCCGCATAGCGTGCTGGAATGCGTCACACGGAAGCTCGTGACGTCGGAAGGAGTCCTGTGATCTTCCTTCTGTGTAAGGCCAACATTTGTTAGCGACACCTTTTACTTGGCATCCTCCTCCGTTAAATAAACAAAGATAAGAAAAAAATGATTATTCATGAGAAAAACTTTGAAAGAGAGCAAATTTGCGTTCATGTTATCACGGCGCACCAGAAGCGATCGAGTCGTAAATGAAAACAACGAGGAATTTATAAGCTTGAGGGGTGGAGCTGAACTTCTGCCTTTATCATGACCTTTTCGTATGTGCACACTAAAACGCGCTCGCATCAACTTTTAATTCGAACATTCTGAAGGCGACATTACTAAACCCACAATACGCTCACTACAATAAGTCACAATAAGGCATTACTAAAACGAGCAGTATACACTATGAAGTCGATGCCAAATACTCCTCAATGACCGAAGCATCCTGACGCGAAGGCAGACGCTTTTTTTTTTTTTCGCGCAGCCTCTATCTTCTCGGACAGCTCCGCAGGCACTTTGTAGCACACGTACAATTCTGAACACGATAGTATCGTTCCACCGGGCAGAACATACCGGCTATTGAGATTCGAGCTGTACGCACGCAACCAAAAGGACCCTCTGTATATACAGACATCGACTCGTCCGACACTGACCCCCGAGGCGCGCAGAAATAGGTCTACAGCCGTAGAAATGTAACAACTGCTCTATATCCTGCACACACAGCCTCTCTTTGAGGTCGGTATTATATCTTGCCTTCCGAGCATCCGCAAAGCGGCTCGTAAAAGGGCGTTGAGCGCCGCACATCTCGGTGCGCATCTATCTCAATGGAGTCCACCTGGTGCGGGCGCAATATATATATATATATATATATATATATATATATATATATATATATATATATATATATATATATATATATATATATATATATGCAGCTAAGGATCTGTGCGGCCGGCGTGTCTTGTCTTGCCACGAGATAGATCGGCGCGAGGCGTTAGTCGGAATACAGATCAGCGGGCGCGCAGCTCGCTTTCAAGGTTGTGTGTACCGTTGTATACACACTACACCTCGGCACGGTGCAGCGTCGCGCGGAGCGTGTATACGCGCGCGCTTTTGACGCGCTTGTGAGCGCCGAGATGGAAGACGGGAGCTTAGCGCCGCATTGGCTAAATGGGTCGAGATAAAACTGTGCATATTGTACATGGGTACAACTAACGGACGTGCGGAGGACGACTCGTTACAGTGATCAGAGTTGTCTCAGATTGGCTATATAAAAGGGACGCACAAACCGTGGTCTTATTGCGACTTATTGTACATATAGAAGTGGTTATCGACTTTGCCGAGATGAGATGTTAGGGAGGATAACTTTCAAGCCGAATACAGACTAGTTTTTGTAGTTTATTCGTACTTTATTCAGGATCGGTAAGCAGTTAATTCGGGGGATATTGAAAGGAGAACAGGAAATGTGTGTGAAGGACAGTACCGGAACGTTACATTGCTAAGTCGTGCGCTGTTGGCTGCGTGTTACACATTATGCGTGTGCACATGTATACGCTTGTTACTCTGGTTTGTTATCGGCACGTAATGTAGTATATAAATTTCCTGGTTTCTTTAAGGACATTATAGAACGTTCGCGCTGCCTCTACGCTTTTTCTCTTCCTCTGCATGGTGGCATGTATTTCAGAAAGATTTTGTGATTGCGGATTTTCGCTGGACGGCCAGAAGTTTCATCTTGAACGATAGCGACGACGAAGACCACGGTAACAACGACATCGTTTCTGTCAAACCGGGGGTTTTGTGTTCGACACCCGCACAAGACGGATACCTTTCTTCACGGTGTGGACGGAAAGCTAGTTCACAGTCGTGCACTGTTGGGGCATAAAGCGCAAGTTTAAAGAGTTGAATGAGATGAGAATTAATGTGTATAATTCCAATGCAAACAGGGTCCCGTCAAATAAAGTTCAGGATTAAGACAATTTTCAGTATAAGCAATTCTTTTTGTTTATTATTACTATCAGTGCAGCAGGCTCTAAAATTTATACAGTGATGAACATGTTAACAAAGGCCCAGGAAAAAAAAAGGAAAACAGCGAAATTTTTCCTGCGTCACTGTCGTCAAAGCAAATCACGTCGTTACGAAGTTCCTTGCTGAAACGGCGCAAAGAACTTCTCTCGAAAGGAAAAACAAAATCAAAATGCAAACTACAAAAGGCGCGCTTTTACAACATCGCTAATGAGCCAGTCTCTCCTGTCATCGAGTTTAGGACGGCTGGTACAAGAAGCGCAGCGCCGCGCATGACACTCCTGATTGGGGTCACCAGCGTTGGCCTACACGGCAACGCAAAGACTGCGACGTCGTTCGCGCATTCATTCGGGCTGCGCACTCACTGTTCGCTCGCGCTATTCGAAGACTGATGCTTTAGAAAGGAGTCGCCCCCTTCCGCCATCGTTATAGAACTGCCCCTCGCCTTACAGATCATTAAGAGGCAGAGAAGAAAGAAAGAAAGAAAGAAAGAAAGAAGGAAGAAAGAAAGAAAGAAAGAAAGAAAGAAAGAAAGAAAGAAAGAAAGAAAGAAAGAAAGAATCACACTGCTTCAACCGAAAGTGATCGGTGTGCCGAAAATCGCTGCAGCAGAGAAGTGAATGTCCTTCCAATGTCTTCACATTTAAATAAATAAATAAATAAATAAATAAATAAATAAATAAATAAATAAATAAATAAATAAATAAAGCGAATGTAGGAAGTGCGGGCTATTAACTTTTGCTCTGCTAATTTGTCAGCAAAGGCAGGTTGGAGAGAGCTAAAAGTAGACGGCAGATGCAGTTCCGTTTACAATGTGTGCAGTAATGTTACTGGCGTCATGGTCGCATAAATCTTCTGTTACAACAACAACAACAACAACAACAACAACAACAACAACAACAACAACAACAACAACAACAACAACAACAACAACAACAACAACAGTTATTTTAACGTAGCTTACCATGGATCCCCTGTTTTCACATTCAAATAAACAACAACAACAAAAAGAACAAGGAAGGGAAAGTCTAGTTTAAAAGAACCCCGAAGAAGAAGAAGAAGAAGAAGAAGAAGAAGAAGAAGAAGAAGAAGAAGAAGAAGAAGGAGGAGGAGGAGGAGGAGGAGGAGGAGGAGGAGAACGAAGCGGCGCGTGAGGCGTCAAGTACCAGCAAGGAGTTCTCAAGTTTTCTTCGCCTCCGGCGATCCTCAAATCCACTTACGTCCGGTGAGGAATGAACTATATTTAGATTTTCAAGAGCCGAGGCTTTTGTTCGCGCGCTGATAGGAAGAAAGCGTTTGCGGGATTGAAAGAAACTCACTGTGAATCTCTTTCCTTTTACAGTTTCTTCAGTGGATCCCGGTAGTGTCCGAGCGGTTACATTATTTCCGTAGCTGTTATTCCGCTAGGCTTCCGGCGCTGTCAAGCGCGTCATCGCCTTTGCACGATGAAGAGCTGGAAGATCAGTCACCGAAACAGGAACGCGGACGACAGCGACAAATAGTCCGCGGAAATGAGCATCGCCTTAGCTATTTTATCTGACGCTAAACGCCGCCCCATATCGGTAATGAGCCGTCCTAACGTTGTCGGCAAACGACGCAAAAGTACAGCGCACCAACTATCACTAACTATAACCAACCATCACTAACAGTGATACTAACTAACTGTCACTATCACTACAGCTCGCTAACTATCTGTCTGCAAGAGCAACTACAAAGCACAAGCGCGGAACTAAGCACAAACGTCGTCACGTCGGACACAGTACAGAGGCGAATTAGCCACGGATGCCATTTGTGATGTTCTCATCGTTAATGCATGAAATAAACGTACCATCCGGGGACGGCCTCAGCGCCGCGTTCGACGCAATCACGTCCGAGGCCTAAAGTCTGTTTCAGGAGTTCCGTGCAGCGCAGCCAAGGCTACGAAGCCATCGAGCGCAGAATTCTTCTGAGGCGAGACGAAATGCCATTGTTGGGACACGCACACCCCGCTTCGTCTTCCCCCTTCCAGGGCTGCAGCTGTCACTGCAGCGCCCGCCATTGGCATAAGGGAAGCTGCGGAAGCACACGTTTAACACGTGTTCGCCCTCCGGATTGGCTGAAGAGGGCTGTAGCTTCCACAGTGCTGCACGGAACTTCTGAAACAGACTATAGCAACATCTGCGCGCGTTCACTCACGTGCACGATGCACGCGTACACTTTGCACAGAGCCGGGTCACACAGACGTTTTTCGTGAAGATGAGCCCAAAGAGGGAAGTCGACGACTCGCTAGGCCTGAGCTCCGCGTCAGCGCAGATTGGAAACATCTGCGTTCAGCCGAGGCGCCACCGGGAAAAACGACCGTTCCAGAGCCGAAAGGGGTTGCCCATTCTTCACGAGAGCCCACATATACGTAAGGCCATTAGGCCGAAGAGGCGACCCCGTCCGGCACACCCGAAAGTGGTTCGTCGTTTCCGGGATGGAAACGGACGGCTGGCGAGTGCCCACTTTATCAGCATCGGACCACACAAACTTTTATTAACAGCTGGTGTGTCTCCGCACGGGTGTGGTAACGGTTGTGCTGAACGCGTGATGTAATCGGCTCCGGCATCGTCTAACGGGACTCCGCTCCGGTGACTCCAGCCATGGCCAGGTGAAGGACAATTGTCGTGGACGGCTTTCTTCCTCTCTCTCCTTCTTCGCCCAGGAGCCAATGGGGGAAGAACACAGCCATCAAAAAGGCACGAGACCGGGCGAATATTGGAGAGCCCCATTGAGAGTGGAGTCTTGCGGAAGCAAGCTCAATGTCTATGCGTGAATAAACTCCAGTTTTAACCTTTTATCTCGTCCTCGATCCTCACTGGCATGCTGTCGGCCCCGAAGCGGGCGACTGGTGGCAGCGGAAGGTGGCAGTGACTCCCCGCTCACAAGACGAACGTTGCTACGTAAGTTGTATTTTAAGGGTAGTGTACATATCAACGATATAGCGAGATGAGAGAGAGAAAGAAAATGAATGTGGAAAGGAGGAAAAGGCCGTTCCCCACAGCTGAGCGGCGCCTTGTGCAAGAAAGCCGAAGCAGTCACATTTTTGTACGCCTGCAGCCGAACACTACTACTCGGAATTTCTGTGCGACGCTGTCAGCGGCCATTCTTCAGCGGTCGTCTCGTATTTACGATTCTTCGATCACATTTAATTAATCAAGTTAATTAATTAGGTCACAGTTAATTAATTAGGTACACCTCGCTATGCTTGTTTGTGGATCCTCAACAACACGAAGCAAGCCCAGAAGAATTAAAGGATGGAGAACCAAGCTAGGATAGAGAAGCAGGTTAGGAAGAGGAAAGAGGGCGGAACAACTGATATAACATGGTTAGAATGGAAAAAGCGCTAGGAGATAGCAACATTGGTTTTAATCTGTCACACAAACAGGGCGGCGTGATGATTGAGCAGATGCTTCCGGGTTTATTTTATGCTGATGACATTGTCTTATTCGCGGACAGTCGAGATGATATACAACGGCTGGTGAATATATGCGGGAAGGAAGGTGAGGCTCTAGGACTAGGATTTAGTGTAACAAAATGCGGATTGATGGTATTCAATGATCCCAACGACCAGGCGGTATCCATACAGGGCCAAGAAATACCGAGAGTAAGCGAATACAAGTACCTTGGCGTATGGGTTAATGAGGGTGATATATACATGAAGGTACACGAAAAAGCCTTGGCAGCAAAGGGAAAAAGGAACGCAGCAATAATGAAGCACAGAGCGTTATGGGGACACAATAGGTACGAGGTGCTTAGGGGTCTGTGGAAAGGGGTAATGGTACCGGGGCTTACATTTGGGAACTCAGTGGTGTGCATGAGGCCAGAGACACAATCAGGAATGGATGCGAATCAAAGAACTGTGGGACGCCTCGCGTTGGGTGCTCACGGGAAAACGACAAACGAGGCTGTAAAGGGCGATATGGGATGGGCGAGTTTTGAGGCAAGGGAAGCGCAGAGCAAAATAAGGTTTGAAGAAAGGCTAAGGAATATGAAAGAGAGTAGGTGGGCAGTGAAGGTGTTCCGCTATTTATATAGAAAGAGCGTTGACACGCAGTGGAGAAAGAGAACTAGGAGGCTCACCAGTAAATATACGGCTGTAAGAGAACTGACAACAAAGAGCGTAAAGGGAAAAGTCAGAGAGGCGGAGAAGATTTACTGGAGAGCAGCGATGGAAAAAAAGCCGACTCTGAATAACTACCGAGAGGGAAAAAACGAAATAAAGAGGGAGGCATTTTATGATAATTCAAGAGGAAGCGCTTTATTGTTTGAAGCGAGATCGGGCTGCCTTAGAACGCGTACTTATAAAGCGAAATTCAGTAAAGAAGAAGAAAAATGCACATGCTGTGAGGAAGACAGGGAAACGACGGAGCATGTTCTGATTGAATGCGGAAATATCCGCCCAGGTGTACGTTTGGGCACCACCCTACAGGAAGCCTTGGGTTTTAGGGCGAACAACGGGAAGCTGAACATAGCCGCGACTGAAATAAGTAAGAGACGGTTAGAATACTGGTGGCAGAAAACTAGAGAGAACGGACAAAAATAATTATAGAGAAAAATAAGGACCTTCTGCCATAAGGGGCAGGGAACTGGGCTATGAATTTCCGTTTTTTCTATAGTATGATCGATTTGATTGAAGTAAATTTAAAAGGCATGAGGAAAATTTAAAGAGAGAGAGAAAAAAAAAGTGCTTAAATCTTCTTACAAGCCTGGTGGTGCACATGTCACCGCCCCGCTACAAAGGGGACGCTCATAGCATCCATCCATCCATAGTATTTAAATCTTTCGGTGGAGGCGAAAATGCCAGAGGCCCGTGTACTGTGCGATGTCAGTGCACGTCAAAAAACCCCATGTGGTCAAAATTTCCAGAGCCCTGAACTGCGGAGTTCCTATCCTTTCTACTCTTTCAATTCCTTTCCCCCAACCTCCACGGTCGCTGAGCCGTTGTTCTTACGTGGGCTCCAGAAATTAGCGTCCTTTCCTTATATGAACACTAAAGCGCATTTTTTTTTTTCTCGTATTAGTAGGTTAGCTTTTCAGGATGCCAACGGCGCCAATCTCGCGAGGAGAAGACCCTCAGGATCATAAGCTAGGAAATGCGCAGGAAGGAAATACGGGTCGCGATGCCGTTTTGAAGTTCCAGCACTAAAACACGTGACGTCACAGATATTCGACGGCGCCTGCTAAGGCCTACGTAACTATTTATTGTTAAGAAATACCTGCACTGTGTTCCAAGGAAGCTAGACACTTAACACGGGGAGCTTTAAAATGTTTGACGGAGGAAATTTGGCGAGAATTCAAAAAAAGAAATAAAGTAAGAAAAATGAAATAGGCCCTCTGACGTGAATCAGGTTTCGAAGTGCCGGCGGGAATGTCAAAGCTAAAACTGTGACATTCATTTTCTCTTTTGATATTGGATATATGAACCCAAGGACATCGAACCCGTTGAACCCAAGGACATCGATGTCGTCCACCATGTCCCGGCAAAAAATGGATCAAACATTATTGCGAGATTTTGCTCCAGGGCAAAGAAAGCAGAATTCGCTTCCAAAGCGCGGAAAGCACGAATTACGACAGATGCCATTGGCTTTCGCAAAGACACGGATAGACCCGTGTTCGTTAATGACCACCTAACCCCGGAAAACAGAAGGTTGTTTGCTCAGGCTCTGGAACTAAAGAAGGCTAAGAATTGGAAGCATCTATGGACGGATTCCTGCGTGATCAAGGCCAGAAAAAGTGACGACAGCCGCGTGTTCCGTATACGTGAAACAGACCATCTGTCTATTTTTCATTAAATAGTGGCCTCTAAAAAATGTTTAACCATGAATTCCTCTGTTTTTTCTTATCAGCAGACTAAAACATTTCTTAAGGATAACCCCCCGGCTTTATCACTGATTCACTTCAACGTCCGTAGCCTAAGAAAGCATCATGATGACCTCATACACTTCCTATCAGCAATCGATCATACGTTTTCCGTCATATGCCTCTCTGAGACATGGTTAACAAATAATGATGGAAATCTGTATGGCTTATCTAACTATACGTCCGAGTACTGCAACCGTGACTCAACCCGTGGTGGCGGCTCAGCCGTCTTTATTGATTCTTCGCTGTCGTATAGGCGCCGTCACGATCTTTGCTTTACTAACTTGCACTGTGAATCAGTCTGGCTTGAATTTGACCAGACAGTTTTTTCACTGAACGGCAGAAACACGATCATTGCATCAATCTATCGCTCTCCGTCTTCATCTATTGTTAATTTTTGCTCGCAACTTGAGTGCCTCTTACACGTTCTTGTCTCTGAAAATAAAAACATCATCATATGCGGCGACATTAACATTAACATACTTGATCTTTACAGTCATTCATGCTCCGATTATGTTCGTGTTTTCCAAAGCTTTGGCTTCTCTTCGTTAATCACAATCCCTACTAGGTGCGATCCATCAGGTACGAATACATTAATTGACCACATTTTGGCCAGCTTAACTACGAGCGCCTCTGCGGCTGTAATAGACTATCCATTTAGTGACCATTATCCTGTTTTTCTCGGAATAGGATCTGCTCCCTTGTCCCGACCTACAAACCTCAAACAATTCACGAAAGCGGTGTTTAACACAGAAACATTTGTTTCCTTGGTTAACCAATTAGACTGGCTGATGTCACACAAAATGAATCTCCTGAGCAAGCCTACGACTTATTTTCTCATCTAATTACAGACTGCATAACACAGAGCACATCGTGTGTCCCGATTTCTCGGTTGTTTAAAGAGCGAAGAAACCCATGGATCACTAATGGATTATTGCGCTCAATTTCAAAAAAAGATAGAATGCATAAGAAGCTAAAATGCCAACCATTTAACACGACGCTACAAATACGATATAAGAAATATTCGAATATGCTTGGCGCAGTTTTGAAACGCGCAAAACGTGACTATTTTCAAAAGCGCATATTGCTTAACGGAACTGATACTAAACGAAACTGGCAGCTAATTAAAGAGTTCTTGAACAAAACCGATTCCCATACACGAATAACTAAAATAAGTACTGCATCCAGGACATATACTGCGCCAATTGACATTGCCAACGCTTTTAACGACCATTTCGCCAACACCGGAGATAATCAAGACACACCATCACTCTCCCACTTATCGCGCTGTCCGCAATCCTTTTACTTATACCCTACTTCTAGTGCTGAAGTTCGCTCTGTCATATGATCGTTAAAAACAACCGGGGCTGGTTTAGATTCCATTCACCCTTCACGAGTTAAGCTGATAAACGATGAAATTTCACCTGTTCTTGCCAACGTCATCAACAAAATGTTCAAAAATGGCATATTTCCAACTTCTCTTAAGAATGGTAAGATAACTCCCGTTTACAAGAAAGGTAATCGTGAATGTATCAACAATTACCGTCCGATTTGCATACTTCCATTTTTTGGTAAGGTAATCGAAAAGATTTTTTACAAACGCCTAATGTCATATTTAAAAAAGTTCGACTTACTTTCTCCTCATCAGTTTGGCTTCCGTCCAGGTTTCTCAACTGAACTGGCGCTCATTAGTTTTACAGACAAAATCAAACTGGCTATTGATGACGGTTCACTATTTGGTGCAGTTTTTGTTGACCTTACTAAAGCTTTCGACACCATTAATCACGCCATTCTTTTTCATAAACTCGCATCTTACGGCATTACAGGTCCAGCTCTCAGCCTTATAAAGAGTTATTTAAAAAACAGGTCGCAGGTTGTTCAAATGGACGGTAACGTTTCCAGTCCAAAGACTACTAACCAAGGAGTGCCTCAAGGATCTATTTTAGGCCCTCTGCTTTTTCTATTATTCATCAATGATTTGCCCCTAGTGCTTCGCCATTCTGACTGCTTGTTAGATGCAGATGATACAACCATATATTCATCTCATAAAAGCATCCCCGTACTGCTAGAAAGGCTAACCGTTGACTTAAAAAATGTCAGTGATTGGTGCTCTAATAACTTCCTGCACATTAACCCAAGCAAAACTACATTTGCGATATTTCATTCTCCGCTATTAAAAGTGACACCCGCGGTGCTCATGATAGGGGACAGTGAAATACCGGCTACTAACAGCGGCAGGTTTCTAGGTGTGACATTAGATGAGCACCTCAAATATAATCTTCACGTTCATTCACTAATGCATAAAGTTTCTTTTGGTATACATGTAATCATTAAATCACGTAATTATTTTCAAAAACACATTATTCGTTCGCTATATCACTCCTATATTCATAGCCATCTGTCTTATTGCGTATCGTCCTGGGCTAACACTTATTACTGTCACCTAGATTCCCTTCAATGCCTTCAAAACCAAGCTGTACGATTAATGACCTTCAGTAATGTTTTTACATCTTCTAAACCGTTGTACCAAAACTTAAATATTCTGCCACTAACAGAACTATTTAAACAAAGACTATCATTGTTCATCTTTAAGATTAAGCATTGTGGCACCTCCATCCAGGCTTACTCAAACGAATTTCTTATAAATACTAACATTACTAGGTTCTCTGCAAATGACAATCTACTTTTTCCCCGCGTTCGAACGAATTACGGAAAACTAACAGCTCTCTTTTCAGGCATATCATACTGGAATTCAATACCATACGAAATTAAATCATCGTCATCTGTACACATTTTCCAAAACCTACTTAAGAAACGCTCTCTTGACAAATTATGTAAATAATTACACTAATTACTAATCTATTTATCAGCATAATTTTTTCTCTTTCCTTGTTTTGAATATCTTACGTTATTGTTTCTACATGAATACATGTTTCGTAGCCAAAACTTGCATATTGCATTGTATTCCTGTTTTGTGTAATACTTTTACATTCAATATTATCGTATTACTTTTGCGTTAAATCTTTGTATTTTCACTTTATTCTTATGAATTAATGACGCCTGCATCATGAAGGGTTTTCACTAGAAGTTTCTTGCCAGTTTCTTGTCACTAGAAGTTTCTTGTCAGTTTCTACAAACTATTGTATAATCATAGATTTACGTACCATGCCTGTTCTTTATGTCTGTCGCTTTCAGTTTTCATTCATTCTTGCTTTCATTCTTTTTAATCTTGCGTTCTGCCTAGCTTTTCTGTAAGTTTTATAAATGTATTATTCTTTTCTCATGCTGCACTTGTCACTTAACGGATGGATTTGGATGGATTTGTGGGGTTTAACGTCCCAAAACCAGTTCTGATTATGAGAGACGCCGTAGTGGAGGGCTCCGGAAATTTCGACCACCTGGGGTTCTTTAACGTGCACTGACATCGCACAGCACACGGGCCTCAACATTTCGCCTCCATCGAAATGCAGCCGCCGCGGCCGGGATTCGATCCCGCGACCTTCGGATCAGCAGCCGAGTGCCATAACCACTAGACCACCGTGGCGGGTGTCACTTAACGTACATATGTTTTAGTATTAGTAGGTCCCCCCGTCAGTTCTCGTAACTATGGGACCTCCGAATGTAATACATATCACTAACAATGTCACTCTGTATTGAAGGAAATAAATAAATTGAAATTGAATTGAAATTGATATAAAATGTTGAAATTAACGGCGTTCGAGTTCACCAAATATAAGTTATCATTCTAAACCACTTCACATTTTCACTTCAGTGTGCCTTTAACCGAGTCACAATCACTATTATTTACTATTAATGGGAACACCTTTACACAATCACGAAGACCTTAATTTACGTAAGCAGCGGCAAGCAAGCACCACTGGGAGGAACAGTAAAGTACGCAGAATAAAAGGAAGAAAAAAAGGGACACGGTGGAAATGTGCTAACGGGGTGCCGTTGATATGCTCCCTGAAGAAAAGAAACACTCGGCCTATCTTTTGTTTTCCTTCGATTTTATACAAAAGAAACTACCGTTTCTTTGCATAAAAATTACGCGTTCGTGCCCGTCCATGGCAATTTCGGTACATGCGAAGTAACAGTCGCGAGTTCTCGATTTCTTCCCTGATCTCTTATTTGTTTATTTTTTTCCCTTGTCATCCTTCTAAGGACACACTTATGACTAGCGCTGTAAAAGTAACGAGTAACGTGACACCTCACGTTACCGAAAACGTTAACGCAAGTACGTAAGCAGTTACCGTTCTGAGTAGGTTAACGCGTTACCGCCAATGCATGCACTTAAACCAGTGTGCCTTATTTATTTATTTATTTATTTATTTATTTATTTATTTATTTATTTATTTATTTATTTATTTATTTATTTTTATTAATTCATGCATGCACGGATGCTGTAGGTCCACACTCCTCGAAGCAGGAGGAACAGATGAACGTAAATGAATAACAACATCCTGTGTGATATTCTATGTTTGTATTAATATTTGAAATAGACTTCAAGAACGTCAAACACAAAAAAGGATAATTAAATTAATAATCCTGAGGCAATTCAGCAAAGTTGAGAAAAATAGAAATTCAATTATTACATCAAAAGAGTGCGTTGAGCGCCGTCGCTTATTATTATTATTATTATTATTATTATTATTATTATTATTATTATTATTGCCTTTACTGTCACTGAAGGTTAAAAAAGCGCGGGTGCCCTTGCTTACCACCCCCTCCCCTAACCCCTCCTTTTTCCTTTCGATGATGATATTCTCGATTTTTCGTTCTCTTATATGCTTCTTCTAACTCCCCGAAACTTTTGGTAAAGATAAACGCACACGCCTCTGGTTACGTCGAGTGAAATAATTAGGTCACTGCGCGCCCTGAACAGCAAGATACCGGCATCAAAGCGCATATATAGATAGCTTCCATCGAGCTGATTTTTCCGACGAGCAGCTGGCTGGTTCCCAGAACGAGAAACCAAGCGGGAAAGGTAGAAAGGTTAACCTATGTTAGTTATCGTGTACACAGATCTTTCGGAAAGAGGAGAAACATGATTTAATTAACTGAAAAGGCGCCCATATATAACTATACCGAGGTGGATGGATCTATGCCCTCCGGAGGCATAGCAATGGTATGCCAGTGCAGTTCGTGGTGGCCAGAAGCTGGATACAATGTAATACTCGCTCAAACCTTAACTGTGTTTTCCTATAACACGCATATGTGCGCACAGAGCCCACATCTTTTCATCATCAAATGCACACGCCGCCATATTACAGATCACGACATTTTCTGTATACTATACTACTTCGCGGCTCTTCGAAACGTAACCAATGCATTACCGGATTGAAGTACACGGCTCCGATGGCTCACGCTTCATGTTTTTGAAGTCAGATACGCAGACGGGGTGAGTGCGTGCTGGAACCCTTTTAGCGAGTCGATTTAGAACTGGTCTTTCCTGCCCGCGTTCAAAGGAGCGGCCGTGCTGCGGCACGGTACATGCAATACAAGAGCGCTTCAGAGGGCAAAGAAACAGTCGACACGCAAACTTATGGCGAGCTTGTAAACAAAAGGAAGGCATTAACGTACTAGACAAAAACAAAAACAGTGACGGCTGTGGGGGTAGCCCGATATACCTTCTGGTGGCGCGGGCTACCCCCACTTTATTTTAATTTTTTTTTCCATACCAGGGGGACAAATTTAACACACGCACACGCACGCACGCACTCACGCACACGCACACACACGTATATATTGCAAGTCTTGGAAGTGGTTCCAACTTAATACCAGGATGAACACGGCGGAACTGCACGTGTGCGATATGAAGAAACTACGCTACGGCAACTTATGCTACCGAAACACGAGCGATGTTATAGTGCGGGCGTCAAGACGATACGTCGTGACAAGTTCGGACACGCTACGTGCACGCGAGGAGTCGGTGCAAATCCGATACGGGAGCGGAGAAATATGCATTAGCGTATTGTGAAAGCGAGATGTTATAAAGGCAACGGTATTCGCGGCGGCCAAGTGCTTCTTTAATGTTTACCCTCCACCCACAACGACAGCTGGCCTCGAAGTGGTGTGCCGGCTTTTCTTCTCTCGATGTTCGGCGCGGTTGTCAAAAACAAAGGGGAGAGATGGGACGGCGGCGCACATTAGTGGCCTAATGGAAAGTGTATGCGTGATACACGCGCACAGTCACATGACACTTGCGCTGTGGCGTGATGTGCTGTGCGAGTCCAGTACGCAGTTATACATATACGTAGTATAAAAGTTTCAAACGTAACTTCATTCCAGACCTTTCATCTTCCGTTGCGCGTTTGTGCTTGCTCTACGATGTGGCATAGGTGTTCAGCTATTATAGAAGCTTCATTGTTACTGGTAAGCCGTTCCACACACACGGCATGTCCCAGTTCGCCGATTCGGTATCATATATCCGATTCTATCGTCGATATCACAGGTTGTAAAGAAAAACTGTAATGACGGTATATGATAAGATAAAAGGCAAATAGATGTTTGGAGCCGTCAAAGCTCGTGAAGGTGGCTCCCATAAACATCATCGACAGGCAATTGTGTCATTTGTGTGAAGACAGAATCAGAAGGGTTTGGACGCTCACCGCAGAGCTCCACAGGCGCTGGTGCACCGCACCACTACTTCCGAATGTATTGCTACATATGTTATACAGGTCACGTGACTTGCACTCGCGCACCGCGTAGTTTCGGTGGCTGATAAGACGTTCACGGCAACCAGCAACATGGGGAGCCAAACAGTAGGGTTCCTGTACACAGGCTGCCTTCTACCAAACCGAACAAACCGGCTGATCCATATAAGCCGAGTCTATAGACTGCGAGATAGTCTATATACGCCTGTATTGTTGTGTATAAACCATCGCGGTTTTCACGGTAGTAAGCGCACGCTTCACAGGTGACGCGGTCCGCATGGGGCGCAGTGGACCTCCACACCCTCTGCCAAAAGCGAGCCACCGACCGCCGCAGCAGCAACTCGTCGCCCGCGCCGCGAGACATCCGTGGAAATTGAGACCCGCCGTTTCACGCGGGGTTCTCACGTCGCGCAAGCGAAGAACAGACAAGTCACTCACGGCGGCGGACACCGTGGTCCCAGGGTCAAGTCACAGCAACCACCTAGTGGAGGTCAGTGGTCACAGCACAAGGTATCCCTACGAGTTGCCGGTCTCGCGGAGGCAGGAGGCCAAGTCAGCCGCACGAGCTCCCGTACAGCTAAACGCCGGCCCGGCGCGAAAACCCACCGAACCACCGACGGCACCTTCCTTTGTTTGCCTTCGCCTCCCCGCAGCAGCACCATCCACGAAAAAAAAAAAAAAGCAAAAGAAGAAAAAACCAACCTCTACTACACCCACACACACGCGCACTGCTTCGCTGGAGGCGCGACGAGAAGGTGTTGTGCGCGCCACTCGCAAATGCGCGTCCCAAGAACGCCAGCGCAAGCCGATGAGCACGGCAACGTTTATTTTGAGGAGCTGCTCGCGCTGCCGACGAAGTCGTGTTTTTCTTAGCAAGCACGAAGCGATGCTTGTTTACACTACAAGCAACGCGCCCGCACAGGAAGTCGTGGGGTAAACGTGGCGAGGTGGGAGATGCTCTTATAGGCGGGAGAAAAGTTGGTTTCCGCGAGGCAAGGCGCCCGTCTCAACCTTAATGAATTGGAGAAAGGCCGTTTCGGTACGGCCTGGACGCGAACGCGAAGGTCCACGCGCCCCCTCCTCTCCTCCCCTTATTTTACAGCCGGTCGCCCGTACCGTGTCGTTTACGCGATGTGCAAGGTCAGTGGTGGGCAAACTACGTACACGGAAGGCACACGGCGAAGGTGACGCAAGTGGTGCCTGGCGTGCACGGGCCGTTGCGAAAAAAAGAAAAAAAAAAAAAAAAGACTACAACGTGACTCGGTCCATTTCATTAACGAGTCGCTCGGTGATTTCGTGCCGGAACAGTTTCGAGGGACGTTTTTACGGTGGGCAGCCTCTGAGCGCTCGTAAAGTCGACCTCGAGCAATTAGACCGGACGCACTCGATGCTTGACGCTCGCCTGTCATGAGTGCCCGCGCGTGCGTGCGTGAGGCTAAGCAGCTGGTTTCGCAAAAAACAGCAGGATAAGTTCGCTCCGTCAGACGTGTCCTCTGGACCTTGTCACGTAGCACATATACAAACATAAACGTCCCAACCGCATGGTACCTGCATACCGCTAACGTTTCAGGCTTTTTGCTCGGAATGATACATGAAACCGCGGGTTCGTTTGCGTTGGTGCGTGACGGTAGAGGCACAGGCAGCGTTGCGAACATGTGGTAGGGTGCCTTCCGCACACGAGAGCCACGTAGTCGGGTTATATGGTCAGTTATTACGTGAAGGAACGGAATGCGTCGCTTTGTATGATGTTACCTTTGTGCGCTTCGGGTAACATCGACTATGGAAGGCGCGTCATTGCAGCGCTGTCTAATGCAATGGGTACACGAGGCCAGGCTTGTCTAACCAGAATGTAATTGCGAGGACCTCGTTATGAACGATTAAAACGAAGTACGAGCCCCGGGAATCGTTACGGGGCTGTAGCGCGAACTTACAGCATGCCCGGCATTGCGAATCTCGTATACTGCATGAGCATTACTGACTGTGAGGAGAGAAAATAATACATGTTTATGTTTTCTGGCGAGCTTAGTAAGTTCACTGGACTGCCGCGAGCTGATTTGTAGGTCTGCGTTAAAAAAACTGTAGCATACTATTGTTGTCCAGTTATTCCATTAAAACGCTGTAGATGTAAAAAAGAACGGGGGAAAATATGGGATATTAGGGTATACGACATAGACGACAACACTAATATTACCAATTAGCAAACACTAATATTACAAATTAGCGCAAAGAATGCTTCTGCCGGCACTTCAGTCCAGGAGACGTAGTCCGGTCGTCAATCGCGTAGCAGTTAAGTTCTGCACAAGTACTGCATTTCATTTACTTACACAAATGCTGTTGTTTTGTGGGGTTTAACGTCCGAAAAGCAGCTCTGATTATGAGAGACGCCGTAGTGGAGGTCTCCGGAAATTTCGACCACCTGGGGTTCTTTAACGTGCGTTGACATCGCACAGAACACGGGCCTCAGCATTTCGCCTCCATCGAAATGCAGCCGGGATTACACGAATGCAAGACAACCATGAGATCGGTATGCTAAAAAGAAACACAGTGTGGTGGAGAAGATCAATAACTTAGACTGTTATGAACAATTACAACTGCCGCTGTCGTCGTGACTGATCGCGGAGTATACAGTTCTAAGTTGCCGAACTCGAGCGAGCTGGATTTCTACTCACACATGCGGATTCCGGCTTCCTTTTGCTACTGAACCTTGAACTTTCAATAGCAAAAGCAAGGCCACCCTGATCTTGCTTTTGAGGACATGAGCGTTTCGTCTCGGGCACTTCAAATACAAATATGAACGTATAGACGCCTGAAGCGACGGAAACTATACGATATTAGCATTCATCGACTATGCTCAAACACGCGCTTATACAATGAATATAGCCGCTTTACGACGCTCAAAGACAAGAAAATCGAGACACATTTGAAGATCACGTGACATCCTCACGGATCGCCAGTTAAGCACAATGTTCTTAACTTAAGCAAAGTGTGCCACACGGGAGCGTGCTTCAGCAAAGAAACAAAAAAAAAAATAAAGAGAAAGGATATAGCGACCTTGGAATAAACAAATGGCCCTGGTCATACAAGACTTCCAGTAGGCTTGGTCATGGCCTCCGATATTTGAGCGTTCCACGGTTTGGTAAAGGAGACCAGAACTTTATCAACAAAACAGAAAGAAAAGAAAGGAAGTGAAGGCAAATATATTCCGCGAAAGAGCGCCTGCGCAAAGAAAAACGCCTGAGCAATTTCGAGGTTCAGAAGAACTACACTCACGGCCAAGATTGCCGTTTCAATCACCGTGGTCATCTGGAAAACATCTTTTTCTCTTTTTTACTACGTGCTTTAGTAACGCGGAAGTTATAACATGCTTTAGTAACGCGGAAGTTATAACAGAACCCACAGGAACCGGAAAACCATCACCAGTGTAGTTATAAATGGTGCGCGACGGGCGAGTGGAAACACCGTGATGTCAAAAAAAAAAAAAATAAAAGGATGTCTTCCTGTTTTCAATTTCATTCTTTACAGTTAAGGAAGCAGATCAGCGGGAAACGAGATTCCTTTTTGTTCTGGCTTTGCAGGGCATACGTTGCGGTAGTGTACGCAAACAAACGAACGGCAAAGAAACGACTCAACCAGAATTTCACAGCATGGCCTTCCGGGAATTGTAGCGATGGAGATAGAAAGAAAAAAAAGAAGAAAAGCTTCAAGTAGACCACCAATAAACGAGCGTCTCCGCTGGTAACGACCGATGGCGGAAGCTGTGCACACTGTTGCACCGTTTACTTGGATTCGTTCGTTGCAAATCGATCGGTTCAATAACGGCAGAGCGAAATGTTCTATATGTTCGGTTCTCAGCGCAAGCTCGCCGTAGCCGAGCTTTGAGCCAAGCATGAGACAAAAAAAATTTACTCCATCCGCCGCTAGAAAGGGAACCATGTGTGGATGCGAAGCAGCGGGGAGATGGTTATCTTTAGCGGGAGATGGTGTAATTTCATTGAGAGGACGAATGAGAATGTATAAGAGAAGAGAGAGAACGCGGTGGTTGCGTGATGGCCCGAGCGCTCATCGTGGCGCTGCACAGGAGAGAGAATGAGGCGCGCGCGCTCGTCATTTTCATACCGTGGAACTACCGTGGCTCCCCCAGCGATTGATTGTGGTTCGGTTAGGAAAGAACGCTAATTTCTGCAGCCCATGTAGGGAGCACGGCTAAGCATCCGTGGGGGTGGGGTAAAGGGAGTGAAAGAGATAGATAGGAGAGAAAGGCCGTAGTGGAGGGCTCCGGAAATTTAGACCACCTGGGGATCTTTAACGTGCACTGACAACGCACAGTACACGGGCCTGTGGCATTTTCGCCTCCATCGAAAATGCGACCGCCGCGGCCCCAGCGGAGTATACAGCTGTCGCACCCCCTGTCGTGCTCGCCGCTCCGCCGAGTAGAGGATTCCTAGAGGACAGGTTAGGGAACAAATGCGTGTTAGGGACATATGAATAGAAATTATGAAGAAGAAATGGGCGTGGGCGAGCCATGTAATGCGAAGACAACTGTTGGTCATTAAGGGTAATACAATGGATTCCTAGAGAAGGCAAGCGTGGCAGGAGGCGGCAGAAAGTTAGGTGAGCAGATGAGATCAGGAAGTTTGCGGGGATAAATTGGGCCCAATGAGCACATTTAGATGAAAACAACGAAGGAAACCATTACGGTTCTCAAATTCTCTGACTAATTCAGATAGCGTAACACATCCTAAGGAATCCATTTCGAGTGCCATGGTGCGTTACTAAAACACGTAGGCTTAGACAAACCGCGGTTGAAATGTTGAAAAGCCCCCCCCCCCCCCCCCCACGCCATAAGCTGCTTCGCATCTAAAAAAAATTGGCCGCGTATCTGCGTGCTTCGCAGCAACTGTCGTCGAAAGACGATAGTTTTCTGCCGGCCGTACTACGCTGCATGAGATATGGACGCCGTCTGGCAGCGCCGTCGGGAAAGGTGAGCTTGTGCAGAATCCCTGGGCAACTGGTGCCAGGTGGTGCTGGCACCTGGTGCCAGCTGGCAGCACCAAATCGTCGGCAGAGGCCTTTTTCGTGCATAGCGTCGCATTTTTAGCGCAGCATAACAAACAATAGGGTCTTTAGAATTACGTATCTATGTATTTTCTAGTAAAGGAACACACCACCCAATATTTACGTATTGATGTTGCGCATCAGATATGCGTAATATTTGCTTTTTGATCGACAATGTTAACAAGTATATATGAACGCAGCTACCAGTTCAAGATGGCTAGGCATCAGACAAGTGCTCAGACTTTGGCCGGATGGCTGAATCGTGTGACAGACAGACACACAGACAGAACGATATTTCTGCGTTCAAGTATCCCAAGACAGACTGTCGTATTTAAAAAAAGGAGATCAGACAGATCACACGTATTGTGGGAAAATTGATATCATGCGAAGCAGTCAGCGAGGGAATCGCCTGTACCGAATTGTTCGGCATTCAGTCAAGTGTAATAAACGAGTAGCAACGACAGCTTTGTGCAAATTTAGTACTTGTGTGCTCAACGTGGGCTAGCCATGCAGGCTAGTCGGAAGCATTGTGGTGTCTGTACTAGCGTCCACGCTAGTACACTATACGCTAGTGCAACTAGACAGGCTAGTGCAATCTAGTGTAGTCTACTGTACACTACAGACACGTTGGTGCAACTGTGCTAGCGCAAGTGCTCTACGCTAGTGCAACTGGACACGCTAGTGCGACTGTGCTGGTGCAGCTATGCACACCAGACTAGTGCTAGTGCACGCTAGAACTGTGCACACTAGAACTAGTGCTGGCGCAACTGTGCACTAGACACCTTAGTTCAATCTTGTGTAGTGCAGTCCAGTGTGTACACGACACGACTGTGTACTGTTGCATAGCTGATGCACAGTTAGCATTTTTATCGTAGAGAAGTACACGCTTCCATGCGCTGATGTGCGTATCATATAACCTACGGAGTCGAGTAAAACTAACGAACATGTGCTTAATGATATATAGTAATACATATGTATAATGTAAAGTTGGAGGCTAAGTAAGAGGGTTCAGCTTAAATTGAGGACGACGCCCCGAGCTATGGAACGGATAATGGTATGTGTAACATTTAGGGACAAGAAGAGAGCGGAGTGGGTTAGGGAACAAACGCGTGTTAGGGACATATTAATAGAAATTATGAAGAACATATGGGCGTGGGCGGGCCATGTAATGGGAAGACAAGACAACGGTTGGTCATTAAGGGTAAATGAGTGGATTCCTAGAGAAGGCAAGCGTGGCAGGGGGCGGCAGAAAGTTAGGTGGGCAGATGAGATCAGGAAGTTTGCGGGGATAAATTGGGCCCAATTAGCACAGGACAGGGATAATTGGAGATCCATGGGAGAGCCTTTACCCTGCAGTGGGTGTAGACAGGCTGATGATGATGAATGTTTCTCACATTGCTCAGGAATGTGTTGTAAGAAGTAAATGACTTTTTCCACTACAGCGTCGCCTATACGAACGAAAAAAGATCCTCCTGCGCCTTCAAATTTAAATGAACTTCGTTCCCTGCTTGGACTAGCCCGCTTGCTGTCTAAGTTAAGTTCGTTCCGCATTTTTCTAATGTCGCGGAACCTTAAAGAGCAATGCTTCGACGAAACGGAATCGCTTCAGCACCAGCTTTGTTCCAAAGGCGCGTGCAATCTGTTTTGCAGAGTCTCCCGGGGGTCTATTTAGATTACATTGTCGTCATGGCCGCGGAGGCGAAATGTTGAAGCCCGTGTACTGCGCGACGTCAGTGTACGCTACAGAACCCAAGATGGTCGAATTTTACGGAGCCTTCCCCTATATGGCGTCTCTCATAATCACGTCTTATTTATGGGGTGTAAAACCCTAGATATCAATCATTACATTATCGTCGCGGAAAAGAAGCACGACGGTATGTCCGTATTGCGACA
The DNA here is from genome assembly GCA_013339685.2 of Hyalomma asiaticum. Classification (NCBI taxonomy): domain Eukaryota; kingdom Metazoa; phylum Arthropoda; class Arachnida; order Ixodida; family Ixodidae; genus Hyalomma; species Hyalomma asiaticum. Next base: position 82,101,904 of record CM023484.1, read on the forward strand.
GATGTGCCAGCGACAGCAGGGCAGCGGCCTGAAGCTGAACAGAACTAAATGCGGATTCCTGAGAAAAGCAAGCGACTATTGCGGGCCGTCGCAGAAACGAGAAAGGTCTGCATCCACTGCAAGACAATCTGTTGCATCCACTGCATCCACTGCATCCATCGTCAGTTGAAATCGTTTCCTGATTTGATCACTTACCACTGTGAACTCTTGCCCAATAAGCTCTCAATTACATGCAAGCGTACTGTACGGCCTGTTGACGAAGGGAGTTGACAGGCTGCTGACAGGCTAAGCCTCATTCGCTGTATACCCCGCACCTGAGTAGCCAGGCGGGCTCCACCACCTTTACCCATGCTTACTCTCCCTTTTCAACAGACCTGAAACTCGCTCGTATCTGTCGACGTTCGTTCTTTAAGTGCAGACCTTGCCAGTTTCTTGATCATTCTCCTTGCTGTCTTCGAGCAGTACATCTTGTTTCTATTACCATAGGCTTCCCGCTCGGCGAGGAGCCCGAAAAAACAACATAAAAATGCAAGTAAACAAAATTACTATACGCAGTGCATCCCGCGTCAGGTGGGAACGCTTGCATCATTAAACGTGGCAGTCTCTCGATAATTCGCGCAACGGTGAACTCGGCCACAGAAAAAGAAAAAAAAAAGAGAAAGACAGCTTCTGCTTGAACTGGACAACTTCGAGATCAAAGTTTTCTGGAGCGCGCCGCTCGATCACGAGAAAGAAAAAAGGAACGTGTCGGGAATTTAAACTCACTTTAGACCTCCAACTTTTTCCTCCCGAGATGTTGCGGCAAATGAAGGACGAGCAAGCGCGCACAGATAAAAAAAAAAAGTACCGCGCTAATTTGAGCGGGAAGTCATTAATTTCAGGTTGCCGGTTCGGCGCTGTCAGCACGCTTTAGGCAGCTTCGTAGTTGTGAAATATGAAAACACCACTGGGCCTTGTGGGAGGAAGAGAACAGCGTAAGAAAAACAATAACTGAAAGGAGGGGGGAGAAGGGGGGGGGGGCTTGGCTATAGACATGAACGCCACAAGGCGATGCTCCCGTTGGCACGATCAAAAAGTCATTACCCATTAGCCGGGTTATACGACTTCGTGCGCCAGAACTTCTCCGCTTGCCTTCGGCCAAGTATTATAGTGCCAGAGCGTTAACGACCGCGACCAACTTCCATTGTATTTACACTTAACGAGAACTGTTAACAAGCGAACGGAGCGAAATAGTTTAACCAGCGCAGCGCAGTGCCGTGCAAAGCTACTCCCAGGAAACACTTGAATAAACAATGTCTTTCAAGTTCGATATGTGACTACACAGTTAAGAAGACTTGTTCAAATCTGAGCCGACTCCCTGTTTCCGGAAATAAATCATGAGTTGAAAGTGAGCGCTCGTGTCGTTGTCTTCCTTGTCCTTGTGTTCTAGCGCTATGCTTCCTTCAAATTCCCTGTTTACGTTCGCTTGGAATGCAAATGAAGTCCACCAATGCACATTTTTTTTCGCTGTACACTCTGCAACCTAAGCACGCGATGACGGTGACACTGCGGACTTTAACTACTGCTGACTTTGTTTTTCGACGTAATTAACATTTAATGACGCCTAAAGAAAGTTGTTCATGAAGAAGGTTAATCATCGATAGGCCCCGGTGAACACGTGCGTATTTAAATGAGCCGTGTCTTTAAGGTTTGACACCACTGGCACAATGAAAAAGGATGTGCTGAAACTTGCGTGAGTAGTTTCGTTTTCCGCAGTTCTCAATTACTTTCGTTAGGAATGGAAACGAGGCCATCAAAGTAGGCACCATCAGTCACGCTGCGACCTATTTTGAGAGGACGAGAAGTCGACGGCAAATTGTGCCGATTGGTTCTTTTCCTTTCTTTGCCGCGCAACACGTCACACTATAGGAAACGACCCTTTCAAATTTAATGACGCGCCAGTTCTAAGCACGAATTTCGCTCCTCGAGATTTCCCACGCTGTTGCATTTGCGCTTACGCCAGCGAGGTTCCGTAATTGAAAAAAAAAAAAAAGCTTCAGTCGCAATCCACACCGCATGCATAATGCGTTTCCGAGATAATTTGGTGTTGACGGGCGGTGTTTCAAAGAAACAGCAGGAGATCGATTCATGAAAAAAAAAAAGAAAGAAAGAGAAAGAACATCGACGTTATAGTAACACGCTGACTGTTTTTACGTGTCCCAAGAGGGTGTTTAAATGTTAAATGAAGCGGCTGTGGTCATTCCGTCCGTAGTTCGCCACTTACACAAAGAACCCTGAATACGGTGGTGTGATTTGTATTCAAAAGGAACTTACTCTGGGGGAAAAAGAAAAGAAAGAAAACAGACTATGGCATTGCTTGTAGATGGCGCGGCATTTTCATCGAGGATTTCCGTGAACGAGGCATAGCCGTCGGTGTTTCAATTAGCGGGTGTGTAATTCCAAATGCATCGCCTAACCTGAATAGTCGTTATGTTGATCCGCCCAAAATAGAACTTTTAAATTCGCATTTGCATTATAAACGCGGAAGCATGCAGTTACGCACCCAAGGGTAGCATAAAGAAACAATATGTGGGCTTATATGAACGCGAGTTATTGCAAAAGTTTGCTCTTCTGGCCAATTACATGTTGACTTCTTGGTATAGGTCTGTTGACAGAGCTACAGCCCCTCAAAGCTAAAAAATAGATAGATAGATAGATAGATAGATAGATAGATAGATAGATAGATAGATAGATAGATAGATAGATAGATAGATAGATAGATAGATAGACGTTGGCGCCCGCATGCAGTCACGACAATTCCGTGTCTATATAGTCAGAAATATAATACACACGTACACGTATAACCATGCTGATTTTCTGGGGTCGGGGCAAATGTTTCTGGACAAGGCGACCGAGACAACACCGAATTCGGAGAATAAATGAATTAAATTGCGCTCTGACTCTCCCGTGAGGAAGTCTTCTCAGCGAATCTCAGCAAAACGTCGAGTCCGTGTATAGTTCCTTAAATATGGATCTTTAAATGTGTAACTCTTGGGCCACAAGCAATCTACAGAGCCAACAATTGCAGTATGCGTATACCGTACGCAAACACAACACGTATGTAAAACTAATATTCATTGTTCCACACCATTCTAAACGCATAACTTTTCTTTCGGCTTGTCAAAAGCTACCTTTCTCGTAATGCCGCATGCATTTGCTTTGCCTAGTACAGCTTCGCATTAATTCTGGATGGATGGCTCCCTTCCACATAAAACTGAGGTTCATTCCCCATTAAGGACTTGTCTGTCGCTTTCGCATTTTCCTGCCACAACTTGAAATGGAAACACCACTCACGTATAAAAAGCCATCACGTCACACGTTAAAAGGGCAGCTGCCTCTGAAGTTCGCCTCGTCATTTGAAGTCGTTCTAAGTTTCGCGACGATCGTGCAGCTTTCGTTCAAGAGTTCAGCGTAAAGAAAGAATCCGAACCAAGCATTCCTGTTTTCGCAAGAACTGCCAGTTTCTTCTTCTCATTATAAAATTTATTTTATTGCTTGTTCTGAGGAGCACCGCATTTAACGACCTGGACAACTTTACGCGTGTGTTCAGCTCAAGTGTGTAGCGGGTGGGCGCGTGTCCCGGAAAGTCTTAAGTGAAAATCATTACGACGACTATTGCCGACACCTGGAAATGACGGCGGCGGGAAGATGGACAGCGCGATATTACCCGCTCGCTTTTCTATCTCCAACGACGCAGAAAACACTTGTGTAAAACGCAGTAGTTGTACGCACCGCACCTTGTTTCGACGAATATATATATATGAACTATCTTTAGGATTCATATATATATATATATATATATATATATATATATATATATATATATATATATATATATATATATATATATATATATATATATATATATATACGCTTTCATAACTATGAGACGTAGCGCTTCAATAATATTCCATTTATTAGTCGACGTTTCGGTCAGAGTCTGACCTTGATAGTCAGGCTCTGACCGAAACGTCGACCAATAAATGGAATATTATTGAAGCCCTACGTCTCATACGGCAACCGAAGCTACCTACTGCGCCAAACTATATATATATATATATATATATATATATATATATATATATATATATATATATATATATATATATATATATATATATATATATATGGTAACGAAGGAAACAAGAGAACAGATCAAAGGTTCGCTGGAAGGTCCGGCGAAATTTTTGAAACTGTAGTTTTAGCCTTTCGCGGTCAGCCAATCTGCATGTGTAGGGACGCCGGCAATACTAGTTAGTGGATTTTGCACTGTTAATTTAGAAGTGAAACTTGCCCTACATCGCGAAAAAACGCTACATTAGCAATTCTGACATGGGTCACTGAGGATGGCGCCACTGGTAATTTTTCACGTCTTTCAGGGCAGTCGTGGCATATATGTGCAGTCGTGACCAAGAGCGGTAATCAACGGGCGCATATTTACGCGTCTGTGTCACCAGACGAGCTGCCTCGGCGCTTAATGATTCGTGGGATATAACTGACCTGGACACAGGCACGAGAGAACTTCTCAGCCATTTGGGAAAAAAATCAATAAAAATAAAATCGAGTGCGCGTGTTCTGTCAGAATGCGTGGCAACGGACTTTCTGACCTTCTCGAAGGCCGAATTTAAATTCGCGTCATTAAGCGCGGAAAGGAGCAAGGGAATGAAGCCTAGCGCGGCAATGTCATAGGTGTAGTTTGCGCGGCCAAGATCTCCTCCGTGCTTGCTAACGAGTTTAAATTTGAAGAATTTCAAAATTTACTGACTGCGCCCTTTTGTTGACATAAATGGAAGTTAGGCACACGGCGCTGGCGAGCAGCCCCGTCATTCTTTCGGCGCAGAAAAATAAAAAATAATAAAAGGAAAGCTCCAATTGTGGTGTCCTATAAGAGTGCACACGAGGATTCTATCCAGGAATTTTTAAACGGCTGAGTTGTGAACATTTCGAGAAAGGAGGTAAAGGGGGGAGGGGGGGGAGGTGTTTTCTTTAGAAACTTTAAATTTTCGCCAACAAAGACAACTTTATCACGAACATGCTCTAGTCAAATGAGCTACAGTGAGGTGCTGCAACGTTGTAAAAAGTGGAAGCCCCTAAACAAAATAAAAAAAGTTGGAAGACGCTTAGGCTTCACCTTTATAGGAGTGAACGCCATAGCGTCCTTGGGCTTCGTTCGCATCGCCTCCTCGTAAAAGAATTCAGTTTTCTCGTATACACTGAAATCACAGTCCGAGCTATCATGTGTGCGTAGTTGTTTAGTTAAGTCGTAGTTCACGATTATTCTCACGGATTTTACTTCATGAGACTGATTTTTGTGCACTAACGCACCTGGTGCCATAGCGGATGGGCTTGCGTGGTCTGGTGCAGCGGGAAACACGGCGGTATAGCTCGAGGTCGTTATTTCCGCCGCGGACGCCGACACCGACACCGTTACTGGATCTTCTCCGACAAGTGCTCCTCGATGAGATCGTGTTAAATGTAATGCGCATTTTGCGGTCATCAATTTCCATCAACTATATATGTGACACGCATCCGCCCTTTGCAATGCACGAGCATCGACTCCAAGGGGAGACTCGCACTGCAGGGAAAACAGAAACAAGGGGCGCTTGTGCTAGAGCGCTCGCACTGGGGAGTTGGCGATCGTTGAGGCCACAAGGCCACTGTCTTAGACCGTTGGCGTTGCGCGTACAGCTAATGCATGTCTGGTTCATTATAAGGCGCGCATTTCAAATTTCAAATGGGTCACTCAGGAGCACCGGTGGGCGGCCAATCGAAAGCGGTGGGCGGTGATCCAGACCAGAGGGCGGTGGAGTGGGGTGGTGGGCGGCACCTGCACCGCCACCCTTCGTTAGGATAAGGGACCCTGGTTTACACTAAACACGTCATCGATAGCTCCGCATAACAAAGAAATTTCCTTTCTGAATGATTTCGCTACATAGCATAACTTGTACTGGTTCTGACCTTCATTTTGTCTTGTCTTGTCTTTATCACGGCATCACGTGGTTTTGGTCATTCCTTATAATATGCGCGTGGTTGTCTAATAAAGGTTAGTTGTGAGACAGCGCTGTGGTTTGTGTCCCTTCTTGCGGGCTGTCCTCGTTTTTCGCGCTGACCGTTAAAAATGTTTAGGTAAACAGACCACCCATTTCAGCGAGTGTTGACTGGAGAGAGCGCGGAGCCGGCGGTCACGAGCGGTGCCGGTGGTATACGCTGGCTCTTCATGTATATAGGCAACGAGAGCGCGCTTAAATGGACATTCCATTCACTGTACTTGTTTACAGAATAACACCCCACGACGTATTAGAAGAGTTCGCATCATTTTGCAGAGCACTAGAATATTGCGGGTCGACTAAATAAACCAGAGTCAATCTCGACCACGTGAACATGGGCTTTTGTATCTTTCGACAACTTGTAGACGTAGAATGTACAAGTTACAACGCAGTCGCATATTATTTTGTTGGTTTTTTTTCCCCAGAGTTCATTCTGCCTATCATAACACGCGTGATTTGGAGCAGAACGAAACGGGCTCGTTGAAACTGTGGATGACTGCTCCTTTGACTTTGAATATTTATTCTGGCGACTTCAAGAACAGTTAAACTCCGCATAGATGACATGTTCTTGAAATCTAGACGTATTGAACGCCATTTTTTTGGTTACTTTACCAGTTTTCCACGCAGATCCATTTCGGTCAGAGTTTTTAATTACTTAGGAGAGCTTTTAAAATTCTTTTTTTTTAATGACGATCACTTGAACAAAACGCACACACGCAGGAAAGAAAAATGAAAATAGGCGCTGCATTTTATTTTCTCGGCGACGGAGTGATTATATTTAGAAAATAAACAATGTTCCGAACAGGATTCACCAGCGACAAAACATTGGGACATAACACTTCTCGAATGTCTCGAAGTTCCCCTATATACCTCTAGGCGCGGGGTTTTCGCAGCCAGCACACGATACCATCCTGGGGATAGGGCAGAGAGTTGTTGCGGCTATCCATTGTTCCTCGCAGACCGGGATCGAGCAGGCCGGCTGAAGCATGACCGCTAGCGCGTCGTACACTAAGCAAGAGTGATGGGCCCAGCTCTCTACGCTGTAACGCGAAGCTGGTCGCTCGCTCGATGACCGCGCTCTCTCTAGCCTCGCCTCCTTCACCGACACAACTAACGGTGCTTCTGTGACGGAGACACCTGATTCCGTGTGGCTATTTCTGTACAGTGGAGATGGGAACCGCCGTCAGCAAAAGGTGCGCTCGCTTTTCATCAAATTCGTAAAACAAATAGAAAAAAGAATACGAGTTCGCAAGGTGCCAGCCGAACGATAACACGTAAAAGAAAAGCACTTTGCTCGGGAGGCATGTCGAAAAAAAAAAAAGATGGAGAAAAGACAGGCTCATGGTCAACGACCAAGACAGAGGTTAACTGAACGCAGCCAACCAATGAAAGGACTCGCAACTCTGCTTTGAAGACGCTGGCATATAAGATGAATGCCGGCTCGACTATACACGTCGCGCGCGTGTCCCCTGCTTGCGTGCAACGGACATTCGCAGACTCTGCTTTTTTTTCCCTGGAGGATTTCTTTTTTCATGGACAAGCATTAACTCATAGAGCGCAAGAACGTTTCCATCTTGTCTAAAAAAGAAAGCAACATGTGAATATTCAATTTAAAGCATAACTTGCGTTTTGGCTTCGCAAACCACCAGAACTAATTGCATTTTTTTATGTTTCAAAGATTAAGCGGATAAAACGGAGTAGCAGAAATTTCAGCGTGAATTAAATTCTCTTGGTACGATACCGGAGTATTAATCAAAAGAAACAAGAGGTGTTGGGCAAGTCGTGCAAGCACATCGCAACACTTGCTGAGCGAGCTCATCGTAAACACTGATGACGGAGCTACCTACAGACCGACCAAGTGATCGATCGATCGATTGTTTGATTGATTGATTCAATAAATATTTGAAAATGACGTTACTTGGCTCCGTGTGGCACTGTCGCGGCGCCGGTCCACGCTTCTGTTTTCGAGAGGGAGGAAAGCCCAAGAATATTCTTCCCTTTTACCAAGCTGCTTCTTTTAGGTGTGCGTAGGATTGGTGTTCTCTCTTCCTTTCTGTTCCCCCTCTTCCCTCTCCGACAGTGCAGAGTAGCAAACGGAACGCGTATCTCGCAATCAAGATCACCTTTATCTTCTTCCCCACCCTCTCTCTCTCTCTCTCTTCGACACGTGCCTGGGGTGCTGTTCATTACACTGTCTAATTCCGCCACATTGTCAAATTCTGTAATGGCGGCATTTTTTACCCAATCAGGGAGCCTGTAGCTGCCCTCTCGGACAATCAGAGCTGCCAAGATGGCGGAATTCAACAATACGGGCGAATTTAACGATGTCCAGCATAGCACCCCTGGTTATAACACAATGACACACTTTACGCGTTGTTTACAATTACATACGTAAACGATCGCGACATCGTCGAAGTCCACACGCTGGCGTTCCTTCCTAAACCGAGGTTTATCAAGATGGACGGTGCCCTCGAGACGAGGAAGCCCCACGATTGTCCGAAACAGATACAGCAGGATTATATGCTGCCATCATGCTGCTGCACGCAAGAGTCGGGACGATGTCGGAGAGAACTATCAAAGGAAAATAAGGAACCGCGCTCCCGTAAACGTATACGAGGGTGATAAACAACCGCCGGCAAGAGGGTAAGATGAGAAAGCACGTCCGCCGTGATCCCGTCTAAACACCTCCGAGAAAGGCCAGGAGGATCCTGTAGGTGATGGAGCTTGTCAGGGTTGAGGGGGTTAGAAGGGAATGGCCGCGCGTCGTTCGGGACGAAAAGGAAGGAAAGTCGGGAGGAGGAGGAGAAGTTCGCTGATGCGACACGACCTAAAAGCCGGATAGGCAAGCGCCAGATAGTGATGGAATGGGTGGTCCTCCATTTGGACCGTAGATTCGCAAGAAGAGCGACGCATTTGTTGTTGCTGTATTAGTAGCAGCAGTTGTGGATAGCAAGAAACACATTCCAGGCGGCGCGGCGATGCCACGGTCGTAGGTCGGTGGCTCCTGAACAGCGACAAGGACCGAAGGCGCGTGAGGGATAAGGGGACTGCAGTAATCGAATATACGTAGCTGTGTACGACTGCAAGCGAACAGTCCAGGAACGAAGCGAGTATGTTGTACATGAGGATTTCTTCGCCAGCGGCGTTGACAATGTATGTATGTATGTATGTATGTATGTATGTATGTATGTATGTATGTATGTATGTATGTATGTATGTATGTATGTATGTATGTATGTATGTATGTATGTATGTATGTATGTATGTATGTATGTATGTATGTATGTATGTATGTATGTTCGGGCTGTTCACGCATACTCCTATAGTACTTCGGTATTGACTAACGCCCATATTCGACCTGACGGCAGCGACAGTAAAGCTTTACTAATGGAACAGCAGAAGCATAAAAGCATTGCCAGCATAACAGCTTCATCTGTAATTGGGCATTCCTACCATACTCGTAAGAAATACCTTTTGTGATAATAAGAAGCGAACGAGGGACGCAAAATGCTCACACACTAAAGCGTTGCTCAAGAAAGGAGAAAGAATCCCTTAACATATCCAGACACATTTGTTTAAACTATTAACCGATGAAGAGAAAATATCATAAGTCGAAAACGTGACATCGAAACCAGCCAATGTACATCAGCGGGGGTCAATGTTCGACTTAATGCTCTTTCACTTCTGGCGCTTTGCAAACGCAATACAGACACACGCGTAAGGAATTTGTTCCTCCTCCAAAAAGCCGAAAGTTCTGTCGTAGACTGCCGAGCTACTTGACGCAGTGATACACGTTCAGCAAGGCCGACCCTCCCGCTAACGTTACTGCAACCGAAGCTCGTGCGAAAGTGTAAGTACGAACTACGCCATACGAGTGCGTACACACCAGACGGAAACACACAAAACTTTCATAGCCACCGAGCTAGTGCCTAGACAAGCCACCAACGTCCATAGTGGATGCTTTGTAGCGAGTATTCTTGCGGCATCTAAGGCTAGAGGGAAATCAGAACTAGATCATTCGATCTAGATTTAGTCTCGCAGGAACTTCGAAACATGCGGCGGAGGCTTCATTTTTGCGCTTCGAGACTTAAAGAAAACTGCGTGAGGAATGATTGCGTGCGTGTGCCTTGATATCGGCTGACATTGGCTTACGTGGCTGAACCTGACGGAACCGACTGCAATAAATAGAAAAAAAGACGTTAGCCACGGAGTAGTGTTACCTATTAAGGAAAAATAAAAAGAAAAGGGTCAGCGAAGAGAAAATTAACAAATAGCTTTATATTTATGTAAAAGTCCTGGCCAAAAAGAAAGAAAAAAGGTGAATAAGAGGAAAATACACTTTTTGCCATCGCTTTCCGTTTTATTTTTTTTTAAACCACCTTTCCTTTCTCTAGGCTGAGCGGACGCAACTCACCCCCCCCCCCCCCCCCTCCCCTTCTCCGCCTAATCCAAAATTAGATAAGGCAAAGCAGGTCGCATAGCGACGATTACACTCACTGTCATTTCCTAGTCCTTACATCTTGTCCGAAGACAGACCCTCCTATGTACCATCCGCAACGCACATTCTGTTCTCAAGCTGTCACGTTATCCTACACGATCTAGGCGTGCTAACAGAACCGGAACATGCCGGTAAAACACAATTCAACGATGGTCGAGTGGGAGACCCAGAGCAGCAGCAATCTCTGGTTAACCAGGCTCAAGACGGCGGCAAGAGCCAAGAGGTCTTCTCGACTATGAGGTCCAACCATTAACGACTCCTAATTTGTCACTAATAAACGTTTTACACACACACACACACACTCTCTCTTTACTTTCTTTACATTCAGCCATTATCCACATTCAACGAGATCTCGGCAGTGTTCTCTCCCCTGTTCGTGGCTTTTTGAGCGCAACGTCGTCACAACAGTGGCCGGCCAACTTTTCCCATCTGCACGCGGAGCATCAATAAAAGCGAGCGCGGAAGTGGACGCAAGGGCCAGCCTTGGCCGAAGGCCATAGACATGAGGCTGCGACCGGAAGCGTGCAGAGAGCGCAGCGAGGAAGCGCGGCCCCCCGAGGGCTGCACTGAGCGTAAGCAGGACGCTCGCTCACTGAAACAGCGCCCACGAAGAAAAAAAAAATAATAACAGAGTAGAGGCAATGAACGAGGGGTGGTGAAGAGTGCGGAACTCGGGGGCCTATCCATTACGGTTTTAGTCGGCCGCGCGTTCTACATCGCATAGGGCAGCCACTGTATGCACGAGAAGTCTGAGTGTTTAGTGCTTCACTTTTCAGCCGCCGTGCTGCATTTCCTCGGGCCCAGTGCGCCTCTTTCTGTCGTGATGGGACTAACAGGACAAATCCGTATTCATCGTTTGCTTAATGCGGAGGTTTCGCCTCGCAAAGGAAGGACAGTAAAGGTGTCCTAAGTTGGTCCAGTTCGTACATGACTGAAGATGAAAACGAGCTAATGCAACGCGAAGACAGAAAGGAAGGTGACGGGAAGAAGCTGGACTAACAATGGAATTCTTATTTCGGAAATCAGCCATGTAATACCTCCGCTATCGAAAGGCGCACGCGAAAGAGACATTAACAAGCGCGCACAACACACACACACACACACACACACACACACACACACACACACACACACACACACACACACACACACACACACACACACACACACACACACACACACACACACACACACACACACACACACACGCACGCACGCACACACCAAACTAATCGTTCAGTTGTTAGTCCGGCTTCAACCTGTATCCTTCTTTTCTGTTTGTTGTCCGGTTTTCATCTTCAGTAAGGACAGCAATTCGTATTCACCGTTTTATGATGACGCGCACAGAGGAAGCAAAGAAAAAGCGGTAGATGTACAAGTTGACCGCCTGATCTGCTACTCTGCGCTGGGGATAAGATATTGAGCAGTAGTTAGGGGGAAAAGACATTCAGCTATGCATGCATAATGTGCATGCACATCAAAACAGTAGGCTAGTGGGGCCTGGGCATTCCCTTGACGTGCACGACTTCAGCTATCTGACATTCGAAAGAAAGATTGCGACCAGTCTTACAAGTGCGACGCAGTGCCAGAAATACAACAATACACAGTCTCATACGCATGTCACGCGTTTCTTTAGTACTATATCTAACGTTTTCAAGACGAAGATTACGATAGTACTGCTCCAAAGTGCGAGTATGGTGAAGCAAAAGGAGGCGTTCTTGCTAGCTGGAACCTTACGTTGCTCAATCAGTTCATTGGCCAATCCAGCGGAATGTGGTGTGCTCCTGTTTTCAAGTTTAACCACAACAACAACAACATCCTAGAGATACCGCTTGAGTAACACGGAGTGCATATAGCACGTCCTCGAAATATACGCGCATGCACGTTTTCCTGAGACGTGCGTCAACGTGTTGATTGTCAAACATCAGTGCCACCTCACGGAAATGGATAATGAGCGAAGCTGAGCACTTGTATCAGTTGTTACAAGACACACCGCTAATTAAGGCGGAGTCCTTCACTGGCACAACGCAATAATCCCCAAATGTGCTGGTTACGAAAAGGACAACGTACTAGTGGTAATTAAGAAAAATACACGCTGGCGAGAAATCAAGTAAAGCTACATTGAAACGCCCCCGCACTATCTGGCTTGGCTAAAGCTGGGGCCACTGCGCAGAGAAACTGGGCTCTGGCATTGTGCGAAACTGCACTAACTAACTAACTAACTAACTAACTAACTAACTAACTAACTAACTAACTAACTAACTAACTAACTAACTAACTAACTAACTAACTAACTAACTAACTAACTAACTAACTAACTATCTAACTAACTAACTAACTAACTAACTAACCAACTAGCTAACTGAAGACGTGATGAGAATGAATCAAGAAACATTGACCGCACGTTCGAAGGCAAACAAATCGATACGAAAAACGCGAGCGATGGAGATCTGTTCATAGGGATAAGCGCACGAGCAAGCAGATCGAAAAAAGATACTCGAAATGAAGGATAGTTACAATAGATGAGAAAGATAGACAGCCACAGAGGGCTACAAAAGCTGGTTAAGGAGAAAAGATGATCGACCTCGATGAAAAAAGAACAAGAAAGAGGGAAAGAAAAACGGGACAGGGAGGTTCAAAGAACCTATACCAAGAGAAATCGTCGATGGAGGGATGAAAGGAAAAGAACGAAAACGGGCGAGAGGCAAAGCAGGAGGAAGACTGGGCCAATAGGATGGCTGTAGAAGAGGCGGCGGCTCTTGGCCGGAATCCAGACGTCGCCGAAGAGACCTCACGCCCCTCGATTAATCAGAAAGGGGGCTCTCGACTCTGTCGGCCAAATCGATGGCCCGATGCGCAGCAGCAGAAGCCAGACAGCGGCACGGAGCCCCCTCCTCCGACCGCCAAGGTTACGAGGCGGTGGTGGTGGCAGCCGGCACCGGTGACTCCCGTCCCACACACAGCGCCACTGCTCTTCGTTCGTTCGTTCTTTTACTACGAGTTTTCTACGTCTTAACGTGTCTCGTTCCAAGAAGCTGTGTGCGCCGTTTCTCCCTTAAGGAAGCGACGCAAAGAATGCAGATATACGTAGAGGATGCGAAGACGCACTTCTATTTGATTTCTTTTTCTTTTTGTTTCAGCGTGGGAAGGGCAAGGGAGCTGTGCTGACGAACAACCTGGCGGAAACAACTTTCAGATCTATCTATCTATCTATCTATCTATCTATCTATCTATCTATCTATCTATCTATCTATCTATCTATCTATCTATCTATCTATCTATCTATCTATCTATCTATCTCACGATTACAAGTTCTGTCTCTCCAAACAGTCCTTTGGAAGCAACGTCAAAAGCCAACGACACTGCCCCTGCAAAACTGTTTCGCCGCATCCTTAGTCATTATGTGGCAGAGCCCAACGCTGCGCTAAAGAAGCGGCTTTTTTTCGAACAGGGTAACTCGAACGAAGAGCTACTTCGCAAAGCCCCCCCCCCCCCCTCTCTCTCTCTCTCTCTCTCTCTCTCTCTCTCTCTATATATATATATATATATATATATATATATATATATATATATATATATATATATATATATATATATATATATATATGTAAAGGAGTGGGAGAGAGGGATATGAAAATGTGGTATAACGTCCACCATTAAGGAAACAAGATGTCTTCGAAAATTGATGCTCTGCGCGCCAAAGCTCAGACATCACATGGATGGTCGTCTCCCTAAGTTGCGAAGGAAATGAGCCATATAAAAACGCCACAGAATGAAATGGAGGCGTGTTTTAAAAAATGAATACGGATCTCGAAGGCACGTTAGGAGCAAACGGGTGACTGCTCAGTCTGGGAGTCACAGCTCGTTTCGCTGTGAAGAACGAATGCGTCCTGCCTTGCAGTTTTATTCCTGCATCTTTCTCCCCCGCGCATTTTCGAGCACGGCGGTGTACTGTTGGAGCTGCGAAAAAAGTAGGGCGACCGAAATGCGTACTATACTGAAAAAGAAACCGTATAACTTAAAAAAAAAGAGGTAATGGCGACATCACGCGCTTGTGCAGAAACGCATTGCAGACTAGATTTCTCTCTTATTTCTTAAAAAAAGAAAGCTGTCCGCTGGGTAATGGTGCCCAAGGATTTTGACATTTCCTGCTACCCTCTACAACACACTGTCCTCTATACAGTCACGCAAGTTTGCAAATGGACAACCAGGACATTCCGAGTTTGTGAACTGCACGCAGATGACCGCCTACTGGTAGCCGCAAAAATAAGTCGTGTTCCAACGTCCCGCCGCAGACCACTGAAAGACGGTCTGCTGGACACTGGTAATTTTAGAGGACTGTAGACGACAAAATCGGATGACAAAGTGACTACAGCGTACGCTTAGCGTGCTACCAAGAAACGCTGTGACGAATTTTGATCGAGAGCGGAGGGCTTAATTGACAACTTTGGCAATTTTTCTGTGTACACGTATCTCAATGAAATTTTCAATGTACATATATATTGTCCTCGATAGTGTGATAACATATGCCAAGACAGACAGTTGCAATTAATTTAGCTTTCCTGAAAATGAGTTTTAAAATTTTTTAGCGGATTCCCATGCGAGTCACCCCGTGTTGTGGACGTCACTACTTTCAACGCTGCCTGCCCGAGCAGGCGGGCGGTGCATAGCAAAACGGTGATACTTTAGCATTCAAATCGTCGCTGTCACGTTCAGAAAAGCTGGCATAACTCAACGTATTGTCATGTGACATCGCCCCTTTCATTGTTCTGCCGCCAGCTCCATATTTCTGATGGCTGAGAGGCTGTGACGTCATCGCATACGCTGCACGAAGCAGCTACCCATTTCGATTTCGCTTTGAACGCATCGTTGTTGTTCTGTCGTTTAAAATAGTATGAGGAAACTAAACCGCCCTGCCTGCGACATGACTGTCGGTGCCATTGAAAAACGACATAAGAATATAATGAAAAAAAAAATTCTATCTCCCTTTTCCGGATTTATTGCCACAGCTATCGACAAAATGCCACATCAGAGGCCAAGAATAGTAACGTTGGAAATGTTTAGGGCAACAACGATGACGCGTCGTGAACGTAGACACGTTCGACGTGGCGCAGAGCACGCAGTAGGTTGCTGTCGTCACTGCTTCGGTAGTCCACGTGATGCTAACGCCACACGATACACGTCTGTGTCTGCGCTCTTGAGTTTCCCGCTGCTTTGGCGGGATATTTGAAATCACTAACTGCGCCATATGAAACAGTGCCGTATTAAAATACTTGCGACGTAATCGCGCACTTGCTGGCCGTTATCGTGGTGGCCAGTAACTGGCATTTCGCGAAAGGTAATTTTGGTCTTTACCGTCCATTAACTGAGCTTACTTCAGTTCCGTAGAATTAAGTTAGCAAGATATACAACTTCGCGAGGACAGTGTGGAATACAGAAACGGCGCCGGCTGCTTTTATGTGTAGAAAGGGAAAGCAAATCAGACAAGTAATGCGAAGAGTAGAAAAAGTAAAAAGGAAGAAGAGAAAAGCCAAACAGGAACAAGGTATCTAGAAGGTTTTACAGCTTCAAGTCTTCTCTTTAAGAGTTCCAATATGGGACTCTTTAAGGATATGATCACTGAATAAATAACGTTGGGAGCCGAGGCAAGCCAAGGTAAGTAACTGATAAATGGAGACCGTAAGTAATTGGCAGGAAGAAGACAACTATAAGAGAGAAACCCTGCTCAGCTTTCTTCTATTTGTTCATGTGTCCCGATAGGTGTTTAGTACAAAATTTAAGCCATTTAAATTTTATTTTCTTATATTTGGAATCACTAAAGTTTTCTTTTTCTTTTGTCTACATTGCATCGCGATCTTAGATCTCTTATTTAATTCACCTTTCCAGTATGTAAGTTATCGTATTTTTAAGCTTTAGAGAATTTTCAAGGACCGAATTCTCGGCCAATTTCCTGCACTGCGTGATAGCCACAGATGTTTCAGGTCTCTACGTGAAAATCGGCCTTTAATGCTGTAACAAATTCACTTCATTTTCCATAATTCATTTCTTAATGGCTGCCGGCGAGTCCGCTATATGTTACACGTGTCCAAGTTCGTTCCTAGTTTCAACATCGAAGGTGTGATGTGACGGTATTGATAAGACACAGATAAAAATTGTAAAGTATCAAGGAAAAGTATACATAGAAAAACCAAGAAAAAAAAATGTTTAATGTCCTAGCAACTGTCAGTATAGAGCGATAGTGCACGGCAGTAAGCGCGTTTTTCAAGCCGATAGTGTTCAACGGAAGTCGTTTACACCAGATAAATCTATATAAATGTAATAAACAAGAAAAACAAACAAAAGAAATAGAAAGCAGCCCTCGAAGCATTAGTCGAGGAGGGAGGCAAAAATATGTCGCTGATACACTTCGTAGAGAGGAACGGGAACGCGTTCAAGTAAAATTTTAAACAAATAAATCAACTAAAATTTAAAAATATAGACAAGAGAAGTGGAGCCAAATGGCATTTTTATTCTATTTCGAGCGATAAAACTCGGAGTGAAGTGCTTTCCTGTTTTAAGTTCGGTTTTCCTTTTTCTCAGCGCAATTTACGGTGTATGCCGCGCCCTTCATTTCTATCTCGTTTGCACAAACTTCTCAAATGCGAGAAAAAGAACAGGCCTCTTCTTTTTTTTTTTTTGCAGCCACGAAGTTCGACCAGGGAACGCGGAGGCGTTCTGGAGATCGTTTTACAAAGTGAATCCTTACAGCGCGAATTTCGCTCTCCTTTTCCGCCACCTCCTCTTTTTCCCGTTACTCCTCGCGACTTGGCGCGGCACGTTTTCGTGCAACGCGTTTTAAGCGGGAAAGTCACGCAAAGAACGCTATAAGAAATGCGACAAAGAATCCTCGATTACGAACGTTTTCGAGAAGCAGTTCTCCGCTTCGAGCATATGCGATAAACCTTTATGGCGTCTAAATTTTCCAGCGCGACATATTTCAGCGAAGTTCGGACCAGCCGGTATATACATTACTACTTTAACTGCTCGAGGGACCCCTTTTACGTGAGCGGTCGTAAATGAGAGAGCTGGCCATTTGAACATGCTCGGGAACATAAATATCTTGTGTGGACTCCCGCAAGCGACTTGTTCGAGCGAATTTCAAAGCTGAAGTCATTACACTTCGTATACTTATACCTGCCTCTATTGCTCTGGATTGATTTCAGCCCGATTATGATGTCAGGGAGGAAAATATGTGGTTGTACTTACGGGCTTAAGCGCGAACAAACGATATAACAAACAATATCTGCCTAAGCGCGAACAAACGATATAAAGGTATTCGTACACGGAAATGCTACAAAGGTCGAAGGGTAATGAGCATCATTTCTCCTGCGAAACAGACTCGGACGAGAGTGCGCGGCAAGTAGCTTACTGCTGACTTTAACGAGAACCTAATTTAAGAGAAGGCTTACAAATAGAAGTTTTTGATATCAAGCCCTCTATCGTTGCCGGTGTCGCTCTGTTTGTGATGGCAAACCCTGGAAACATTCTCGAATACTTTTCTCAACCTCGTTTAATGGTTTGTCCATTTTGCTTCGCGAATCGTACAAGAAACTTCGTAAGTTCAGTACTTTGCCACCTATCCTTCCCTACGTTTCTTCTTCTTTTTTTTTTTTCATCCGCTTCAAAGCGTTTCGCTACGAAGAGGTGCAATATCCGTTATAGTAAAGCTGTCGTGTTTTACACCTCCTCGGCCTCCGGTCGTCACGTTAACTTCCGCCTTCACGGTACTTTTCAGGGTACGAAAAAAAAAAGAAAAAGAAAGAAAAAGAGAAAGAAATAAGAAGGCAGCGCTGATTGGTTACGCCACTAACTTTCCCCGACGGGCAACTTTGTCAACAGTGAAGCGAGGAACACTGACTTCGCTGAAAAGCACGCGAACGCACTAAAAATTCTGATTAGATAAAGGCGAAAGCGAAGCGCGCTAGAAGTGCCTGCTGGGCGTTGTTGTAACAGAAAAGGTACTGTACGCGTAGTATCGGGACTGTTTACCTTAAGTTCGCAGTATACTTGTGTGGTGCGTGTGCATTCTATCTATCTATCTATCTATCTATCTATCTATCTATCTATCTATCTATCTATCTATCTATCTATCTATCTATCTATCTATCTATCTATCTATCTAGACAGACAGACAGACAGACAGACAGACAGACAGACAGACAGACAGACTAGATGAAGAAATCAAGTTACAGCCTCTGTGCAAGGCTGGTTCGTTCAGCAAATTGCGCTTCTAGCTCCAAAAAGAGCGCCCAGCGCTCTTTCACTCCATTTTCTTCCTGATTGCTGTATTACGTTTTTCCTTTTTCTGTCTGCGTACTGCTATTGCTATGCCAGCTGGCGAAAGACTAAAAAGGAAGCAAGAGAGTACTAAATGCTAATGAGGTCAGCATTAAAGCCCGGGAGACGGGATGTTTTATGTACAGGAAGTTTAGAGAGTTGAACGGGTGCACTTGTGATGGTGGCAGCTTACGAGAACGAAATAAATTAAAGCGCGGCCATAGTGCTGAGTTTGAGAAACGGGCAGATTGTCGAAAAAGCACTTAGGATGTTTTCGCATATTGCTGTCCTCATGGTTTATATTAAAAGTCATGTAGAGACATCCTGCACTTGTGGTTAAAAAAACAACAACATCAAGAACAAGTAAACGCGTAGTTAAACTAACTACCTCAAGAATGAAAAAAATAAACGAGACAAAATGCAATTTTGATGTCGCTTTATTTTAAGAGGCGAATTCTTTTATCACTGCCAAATGACTAATGTAACCAAAGGAGAGCATTCATTCGATGTTAGCAGCTGAATGCCGAAAATAATTGTTCGATATTGTCATTGTTGTGTCTCGAATATACGAAAGAAAATGGGCTGACAAAAGCGGTAGGCGAGCCTTTTTTGTGATTTGCATGTGTAGCGCAGTTTTGCGCTATGCCTCTCGACGCAGGCATTCATGCGATTGGATTAAATGCGTCACGAAGTGGAAAATCCAGCGTTGGCCTACAGGGCTGTGTCACGGCACAGTGGCAAAAGAACAAACGTGACAGTGTGGTGACGTCGCCATGACGTCATCACATCAGGTTATATGGGCATGTCAGCACATCGTCGCAGCAATGTCATAGACAACTCTAAATGAATAATACTGCGCATTTTTTGTTACTTCAATTAGGCAGTTCCCGCCTTTCTTTCTCTCTCTCTCTCTCTCTACCAGTAAGGAGTTAGTTTGGGCGATATCAGTGTCACTTGAAATTACACCGTGAGCGCGTGCGCACGTGGATGGGTGATAAAATGTGCTGGGTTATGTGACAACCAAAGGCCCCTTCCCACTTTTAGTATGTTTCACTGCACGACAACAATGTACTACAACGAAACCAATAACACGGTCTGTAGCATTTTATATTTTTCCCGCGCGAATTTTTCGTGACCTTCAAGTCGAAAGCCACGACGGCGCTGTTGAAGTTCCTATGAGAAACGAACCTCGCTGCGTGATTGTAATAACCCAGCTGTGTTTGCGTGTGTGTGTTTACCTTTCTTTTTCTTCTAACTTTTCTACCCCCCCCCCCCCCCCCTTCCATCAATGCAAGGTGGCAAATTGGAAGTTCTGTTCTAGTTAACCTTCCACACAACGCTCTTCTTTCTCTCTACTCGCGGATAAAAACGGTTTTGCGTGAAAATTAGGTAACGTGAAATAGTAACACAGGCTGAAATTCTTTCACTTTACGGGCTATTCGGAAAACTTGGCAGGCATGCATCAGTGTTATGCCAAAAAATAGTAAATAAGGAACAAAGACGAACGAACGTTTAGTTTTGTCGTAATCTTAGCGTTATATCAAAGTAGAAACACTTAAGCTGAGATGGGCCCGAGCTAGCGCGACTATCTGACAGAGGTGACTGGCAGCTTAATTATCATCGCGCTTTCACCGTGTGGGTAGCCTGAGCTTAGTTCTCACGCCGGCACTGAAGTACGGCTGTGAGTCGAAATCTGTGAGATCGCTACAAGGTTATAGACGAGCCCCAGAGGAAACAGACGCAGTCGGAGCCGTCGCGGCGCGTTCGCTTAAACTGCGTCGCGCTCCGAAAGGCGCGCAGGGCGAAGGGAACAGAATTGCAAAAAAAAAAAAAAAAAAAAGCGAGACAGAGCGCAACAACACGCGACGCGACCTAAATAAACGACCCTCAGCAGAGCGCCAGGGGTGCTGCTCAGCTCTCCCCTGGCGCACCGCTCGAGTCAAAAGAGACACACGAAGGCTGCAGAAACGCGAAGGAGGTGGCGGTGGGGGGAGGGGGGGGGGAAGCTGCAGGGACAGAGGAGGTTATTACTAATTACCCACCCCGGACTCGTCGGAGCTCGCCCAGTAACGTTGGCGCGGCGTCAGGCGTCGGCCCGGAGGTAACATGTAATAGTGAGGCCCGTGGGAACGGTACTGTATGGGGGCTACTAATTAGAAGACTGCAGCGCGCCCGATTGCGCGACCGGATTCAGCGCGTAAAGCCGCGGTTTCGTGTTCGTCCCTTAACAAAGCAGAACGCGAATCCGTTTGCGCTGAGCGCTAACGTAGTTCACAAATGCTTCCTTAGGATCACATTTCTGTCCACGGTGCGAATAGAGTTCAGAGGAGAGGTAAACGGGGAGAGAGAAAAAAAAAGTGCGAACAAGTTGAAATTAGGAGGCAAGGTGAGGTATAGAATGTAGTTTGGACAATTTAGACACCGCGGCGACACCGTGTTGGGAGCTTCGAGCACCACCGGTGCAGAAAGGGCCCCTAGGCTTGACGAATACGTGCTTTAGGCGTTGTTCGAAATTCCCAGCGGACGGAAGTAAAATTAGGAATCTCTCGAGTTCGGGAAACGGGAAGTCGAGGGTTGCAGAAAACGAAGACGGAATAAAAGTGGTAGGGGGCCAATAGAACGCTCGCGTCTGCGGGAGGGAAATTGCCTCGGAACGGAGGTACACAGGCCGGCGTGATTCGCTCGGTGCAGCCAGCCAGCACGAGGGTTGAAAACGACGAAAACGATTCCCTCGGCTGGAGTTCTTTTTCTCCGCGTGTAGAGCCTGAACCCCCGGAAACATGTGCAGTCGAGGGGCGTTCGGCTTAAATTAAGCTATTAGGAAACCAGGCGATGTGTGCGGGAGTCGGAAATGCAGATAGATAGATAGATAGATAGATAGATAGATAGATAGATAGATAGATAGATAGATAGATAGATAGATAGATAGATAGATAGATAGATAGATAGATAGATGCGGCGAGCAGCATGAATTGCTGAAGTGGAGGCGACTGCTTTTGAGACATGCATATGCCTGACGATGGATGCGAAAATGAAGCACAGTGGAGGTGCTAAAATGATCTCGCTTCTCTGCCGTATGCTTCTATGCTATACGTTAGTTGACATGTCGGCGTGGTCTCAAACGTGACAATAAAAAAAAATCGCGTGAGCTTACACGTTTAAAGCAAGAACTACATTACGCAGCAGGCGTTGCCTCCAAGCTTAACGGATTACTATACAGTGGAGCCGTACATTGAGTGAATAACTCAATGTAGCTGCACATTATCCTTTGCTGCGAACTCTAACCGCTGCGCGCCTCGCCGGAAATTGGTCTCCATTTCCTTCCACATAGGAACCTACACAGGGCAGGCGTTACGGCAAACACAGTCACTTCGTATAGTCCTGCTTTAGCGTTTACACAAGCCGAGATTATTGCATTATAAAACTCCGTTTAATGTGCACATTCGGATTCCGCAACTCCGTGTCTAAATTTGTTATTTATACTTCAGGCGAAACGACATTGTAAGCAGGCTGAAAGCACCCGATGGCCAAGGTTTTTGTCCTGCGTACCTCAGTAACACAATGGATTTGTGTAACTCATAGTGCGCCCCCCCCCCCCTTTCCCTTCCCTCCCCATTCTTTATCTGAAAACTGGAGCTCGAGATCTGCCCATAATGAGGGAACAAAGTCGAATCAAGCCTCCGTTCTACAACATCCAGCTAACTAACCATTCAAAGTAAGACGGGGATGGGGTGGGGGCTGTGAAGTACAGTGAAGTAAAATTGCATTACCGCGAACTGAACAAACGTACGCGTGATGCACCATTCTTTCACACGGCTATGTCGGAGAGTACACAGCGATGCGGGTCGCGTATAATAAACGTGTCACAAAACGGGTCCCAAGGCGCGCGGTAACGGCGCTTAATTAACTTTGCGAAGCTCGCGGACCGTGACGTTGCAGGCAATTAAATATCGTATCTAGCTCTGCGCAGCATCCGCGAGTGCACCACGATTACGTTCTTGTAATGAAGGGTGTCGCTTTCTGTCTTACCGTCTCCTAAAGGTATATCCTAAGTGAAGAGAGAGAGAGAGAGAGAGAGAGAGAGGGGGGGGGGGCTGCGCGATGCACGCATGGCGATGTCGCAACAACCCTCTGGAATCTTCTTCGCCGAAGTTTTCTTCCCGGCATTCCAGGGAAGAAGGACATTCCGCGCGGGCGTGCAGGCTTCAACTGAAGCGCCGCAGGACGCGCGCATACTTCGAGAACTCGAAGTGTCCGCGCGAGCAAGCGAGTAAGCGACGATGTTTCTTTAATGACACTATATACAACGAAGTGTACGAATCACTGGGCAGCGTACGCAAACCTAACAACGAGGCCCCTGATGTGCGCCGATGAAACTGAGATTCCTCAAGTGCGCTTAAAGGTGTGGGCATCAGACGCCCTACGACGTTATTCCTTTTCTACTCTAGAAACACATAGGTGTGCGGCTTGCTGATCTATCTATCTATCTATCTATCTATCTATCTATCTATCTATCTATCTATCTATCTATCTATCTATCTATCTATCTATCTATCTATCTATCTATCTATCTATCTATCTATCTGACTGACTGACTGACTGACTGACTGACTGACTGACTGACTGACTGACTGACTGACTGACTGACTGACTGACTGACTGACTGATCGGGAAAAGGACAGGACAAGGCAGAATCCGGTTGACTATCCGATTGACTGCACTACAATGGAACAGGCAAACAGTGACAGAATGATATGAACTTCTTATAGCGCACAAAGGGATGAAGACTATCCGGGGCGATAAGGAAACAGTCCTTGTTCCCTCAAGCCCTTGCGCCTCCTGTGCGCTAACAAAAGTCAATTTGGATTATCCGTATTGACTTTTGATAGCGCACAGAAGGCGCAAGGGCTTGAGGATAACCAAAATGCTTCGGTGTATGCGCTTTGGAATAGAATGAATGACGAGAACTGGAGATGTTCCACAGGACAGAGCTGCCACCTTCCTTCACTTCTTCTCTTCCTCCTAGCTATTTTCTGTTTAGTACCGTGCACGATGAGGTATATGACCTTGAGACGTATAGGTGTTTCGAGCCGGAGTATACGACACCACAAATACCACGGGGAAGTTCATCGACATAGACGTCCCTAGTATTGACACATCTAACGACCAGGGCAGTTGAAAGCCGCTGTAGACGGCTTGCATTTCGCAAACTCGGTTTCGCCGGAGTGCACCGGCAGCGACGACACTTCTGTCGAGACGGTTTGTCTTCTTCTGCGGAAGAACAGAAACGCACTCTGGCGGTGGCGCGGATTCAGAATGTCGCCAAGGAAAGCACGGCAATTTGCAAGCAAGAAGCACCGTGCTGCAGACGTCGCAGCCCGGTGTACGGGCTTCGAGGAGACAGCGTAAGCACAGTCCGAGATTCTCGCTGTCAGATTGTCGCATACTCTCGACTGTTCACAAAGGGACGCTGTAGTAAAGAGAACGAATCGAGCAACGTCCACCGCTCGGAACATTTAGTTTCGGAACTGTCCTGCCACAGTAACGCAAGCTGACAGGCATGCAGCAATACCTAACGTGAGATGTGGGAGTATATACCGGATATAGGTATGTCGATATGGAAGGCGCGCAATGTCTGTAATGTTCTGTACCGTGTGTATTATTTCGTTTTGTCCGAATCGAAGCGTTTGCAGATTGGAATAGTGTTTTCCGACGTAGTGGGATCTTTCCTTTTATTGCCTTTACAAGCGGACAGCAACGCATGAATGTAATGGAAAATCTCAGCAAGAATCATTGAACAATGGATGTTGACTACAGGATAGATAGATAGATAGATAGATAGATAGATAGATAGATAGATAGATAGATAGATAGATAGATAGATAGATAGATAGATAGATAGATTCTCAAATAAGGGAAGCGTGGCGAGGGGATACGAAGAGTTAGGTGGCCAAATGGGAGAAAGAACTGTACTAAGGTGGTCCCAGGTAGAACTGCAGGACCGGATCAACTGAAGCAATTTGAGAGAGGCGTTTTCCCTGCAGATGGATGTAGACCAGACGACAACGACGACGACTTTGCATTGCGGACTTCCGACCATTCGGACTACGTAGGAGTAGGCGTTAGCGAATCCTATATACTACAAGGCAAGACAAGTAGGTACACGCATGTCTAGGTGCATATATAAGAAGATATGCGGACAAACAAACAAAGAAATGTTGATGAATAGAAAGAGACAACATGTGGGATAGTGAGACAGACACAGAAAAAGCACGAAGAGAAGGGATAAAAAGTGGATAAGGACAGTGCGACGCCAGAATGGCTGCTTGATGTCGGCGCCTTCCGAATCGTTTCGTCTTCTACCGAGTGCCGTCTACCGCGCCCGCGACACGTGGTGAGTGCGCGACGCCGTAGCGCTATAGCGACTACTTAACATAAAGACCGGCCGCGCGCGACAGACAGAACACGAGCAATGCGCGGGGACACACGCTGGCTTTCGTTCTCCCTTTTACTTTCATTTCTGAGACGCGGTTTCCGCAACATATTTCCTCGGCGCCAGATCTCTCCGCGCCGCGGGGTGTGCTCTTTTAGAACGCGACTCGGTCCATTAAAGCGGCGAGCCGAGTTGCGTCATGGGACAAAACGTTAAATAACAGAAACGGCCAAGCAAAAAAAAAAAAATGCAATCGAAATAAAGGAACGCGAGGACAAAACTGAAAGTGATACGGGAAACCGAGGCATACAGCATTGTTCAGTGAGCAGACGACTACACCGAGTTCGTTCATTCTTCCGCCGGCATTCCACTTTTTTTTTCAAGCTTGCTTCATGATGCGGAGGCCTCGCATACTGCGTAATGCGTCTACATAGTGAGCGGTGTTTTATATAGCCCCCAGCACTTTCGCACAGCTCGAATTACGTCACCGCTCGTTGCAAGCACTACAGGATTGCGCATGCGTGACTAAACCAGGTGCTTATTCTTGCGCCCGAGCGGACACGTTTACACTCGCTATCTTATTCTCGTGTTGTCACGCCCAAAAGTGGTGCCCGTGGCAACTACACGAAGAAGCTTGCGCACCCTACTGAGGCATACAATGGCTACACGGTAATGTATACAACAGCTAAGGATGTTTATGGGACCGGAAGACAGGGGGGGGGGGGGGGATATGAACAGTGAAAAGTTTGCGCTGTTTTATGTCTGACCAGAATGACTCCATTAGCGCAGCAGCCGATTTTGTTTCGGTATACGAGGTGTAGGTGTTCACATAATCTCCACAGTGCAGTGAATGTCGATGAAGCGCTACTTCGCGCAGTAAACGTTGACGCAGACCTAACACACCTCAGTGCTTATAGCAGCCACAGTACATTACGCGTAAGCTTGGAGCGTCAACACTTGAAGCGGCCTGCGCGATTGTTACAGTGAAGCAAAACCGCCGTTTACGAGATGTTGGTGGCGACACGCTACGCTAATTATTTCTCTCCATCAGCAGCTCCCGATGTCAAAATAACAAGCAGAGTATGCGTGTACACCGACGACCGAGCGATAAGGCGGATTGCGTTGTGCAACGCACAGGAAGGCTTAACGTTATCAGGACTTCCGGTTACCGGACGCGCGCCCGCGTGCCTAAAATTTATTGCTGGCGCTCAAAGCCGGCACCGCTGAACAATAGATTAGCACTATAGCCTTGCTGGCGCTGTGCCTGTGAAAGCGGTTGAGGCAAGATGGCTTTTTGAGATTAAGTACAGGTACGCTACTTTCAGAATGGCGACAGGAAACGAAGCCCCAGAACCAGCTGCTGGGATCCAAAGGTGCGAATCGCCATCTTCGCAATCGTGACTAGCACACAGTGGCAGCTTGCGTCTGTCCCGAAAGCAATACGTGTACGACGATCGCATTTCGCCTGTACTAATATCTGGGGCAGAAAACTGGGGAACAGCAAAGGAGAAGAAGGCAGGAAGGTCAACCAGACGCGTGTCCAATCGGTTTGCTGTCCTACGCTAGGAGAGGTTGATTGATTGATTTGTGTGGTTTAACGTCCCAAAACCAGCTTTGATTATGAGAGACGCCGTAGTGAAGGGCTCCGGAAATTTCGACCACCTGGGGTTCTTTAACGTGCACTGACATCGCAAAGCACAGATTTTTCGGTTTTTTCCCGTTTCGGCTGTCGCTGTAGTGTTACTGAATAAGTCAACTAACTAACTAACTAACTAACTAACTAACTAACTAACTAACTAACTAACTAACTAACTAACTAACTACTAACTAACTAACTAACTAACTAACTAACTAACTAACTAACTAACTAACTAGGTGTATTCTTGAAAGAAAGATATGGCCAGTGCTGTACACCTTGCATTTCGCTGGAGTGGGGAGAGTAGCACCGTTCATCCCATAGCGTTGCTTCCACTGAAGCCATTACTGCCGCTCGGCGCGCAAGCCTTTCCATTGCACTACACAGCAACGGAGAGAGCGCAATTAAAACGAGAGGAACGCTCCCTACAGCAGAGGCACAAGCAGAGGAGGAACACACATTGCATACTGCGTAATGCGTCTATATAGTGAGCGGTGTTTTATATAGCCCCCAGCACTTTCGCACAGCTCGAATTACGTCACCGCTCGTTGCAAGCACTACAGGATTGCGCATGCGTGACTAAACCAGGTGCTTATTCTTGCGCCCGAGCGGACACGTTTACACTCGCTATCTTATTCTCGTGTTGTCACGCCCAAAAGTGGTGCCCGTGGCAACTACACGAAGAAGCTTGCGCACCCTACTGAGGCATACAATGGCTACACGGTAATGTATACAACAGCTAAGGATGTTTATGGGACCGGAAGACAGGGGGGATATGAACAGTGAAAAGTTTGCGCTGTTTTATGTCTGACCAGAATGACTCCATTAGTGCAGCAACAGATTTTGTTTCGGTATACGTGGTGTAGGTGTTCACATAATCTCCACGGTGCAGTGAATACCGATGAAGCGCTCTACTCCGCTCAGTAAACGTTGACGCAGACTTAACGCACTTCAGTGCCTATAGCAGCCGCAGTATGTCACACGTAAGCTTGGAGCGTCAACACTTGAAGCGGCCTGCGCGATTGTTACAGTGAAGCAAAACCGCCGTTTACGAGATGTTGGTGGCGACACGCTACGCTAATTATTTCTCTCCATCAGCAGCTCCCGATGTCAAAATAACAAGCAGAGTATTCGTGTACACCGACGACCGAGCGATAAGGCGGATTGCGTTGTGCAACACACAGGAAGGCTTAACGTTATCAGGACTTCCGGTTACCGGACGCGCGCCCGCGTGCCTAAAATTTATTGCTGGCGCTCAAAGCCGGCACCGCTGAACAATAGATTAGCACTATAGCCTTGCTGGCGCTGTGCCTGTGAAAGCGGTTGAGGCAAGATGGCTTTTTGAGATTAAGTACAGGTACGCTACTTTCAGAATGGCGACAGGAAACGAAGCCCCAGAACCAGCTGCTGGGATCCAAAGGTGCGAATCGCCATCTTCGCAATCGTGACTAGCACACAGTGGCAGCTTGCGTTTGTCCCGAAAGCAATACGTGTACGACGATCGCATTTCGCCTGTACTAATATCTGGGGCAGAAAACTGGGGAATAGCAAAGGAGAAGAAGGCAGGAAGGTCAACCAGACGCGTGTCCAATCGGTTTGCTGTCCTACGCTAGGAGAGGTTGATTGATTGATTTGTGTGGTTTAACGTCCCAAAACCAGCTTTGATTATGAGAGACGCCGTAGTGAAGGGCTCCGGAAATTTCGACCACCTGGGGTTCTTTAACGTGCACTGACATCGCAAAGCACAAATTTTTCGGTTTTTCCCGTTTCGGCTGTCGCTGTAGTGTTACTGAATAAGTCAACTAACTAACTAACTAACTAACTAACTAACTAACTAACTAACTAACTAACTAACTAACTAACTAACTAACTAACTAACTAACTAAACTAACTAACTAACTAACTAACTAACTAACTAACTAACTAACTAACTAGGTGTATTCTTGAAAGAAAGATATGGCCAGTGCTGTACACCTTGCATTTTCGCTGGAGTGGGGAGAGTAGCACCGTTCATCCCATAGCGTTGCTTCTACTGAAGCCATTACTGCCGCTCGGCGCGCCAAGCCTTTCCATTGCAACTACACAGCAACGGAGAGAGCGCAATTAAAACGAGAGGAACGCTCCCTACAGCAGAGGCACAAGCAGAGGAGGAACACACATTGCCTCTAGACACCCCTTTTTCCGAATAGCCTTCACTTCCTCCCGGCTTCGTCGATTTCCATACGAGCGCTATAACGAGCCCACTATGCGCTTGCCTAATGACTCCCAACTTGCTCTTTTTTTTCTCGAGTGCAGGCTATATAGAAAGCACGAGCCGTGCATTTGCGTGTCGGGTTGCGTATACGCTCCCCTCGCCGGCTTGGTGGAACGAACTGTTGTGTGTGTGTGCGTGAGGGGTGTGGAGGGGGGTTCTAACACGTAAGGTCACTTTGTGTCGCCACCTTCGACGTGTTCACTCAAGAGGGGGAAAAAAAGTGCGAGTGTTGAGTCGGGGTTAAAGGTGACTAATGACCTCGGCAGAAAGGCCGACAGCCTTTTTTTCCCCTCTCCAAAACTGCATCAATTTTTTTTCATCCCTCTTTCTTCTCAACCTTGTTCTTGTGCTTAAAGATTTTCCCACAGTCGCTCTCGTATAACGAGGGTATCGCTCTCGCTAAAGTACCGGTTGTGCGTCGCGGATTCCCGTTTCTCAAGAAGAAGAATCCTTCGCTCGAGACGAAGCGGAGGCTGAGGTGAGAGACGAGGCGCCTCGTTTTCGACGACGCCTAGATGTCCCTAAAACGGGACAGGCTATAGGGGTGGCGATTAAATGGCCACTCGCGAGGTCTCTCGCGAAGTTTCGTCCTCTTCTTCATCTTCCGTTGATCTCTCTCTCTCCCCCTCTTTCGGCAACAGAGAGTGTGCCTGTTCTCGACGCCAGCGGATACGGTTTACACTAATGACGCCCTGTCGTCGCTCAGGAAAGCCTCCCGCTCGAATTCGCGTGTGGAGTTCCTCCCGAAACACGATGTGCACGCCGCTGCTTCTGCTCCCCAACAGTTGCCCCGGTCGTTGCACCGTCATTAGGGGGCCCCGCGACAGTTCTAGTACAGATAGACGCAGGCGTACAGAAACTGGGCACGGAACGAGGCCCGAGAGACCATCAAGGCAGACCGGGGTACCTGGAGTCTGTGTGTGGTTTAAACATCGCCCCTATATGGACGGCGACGAAGATGCGCTTTTACAAAAAAAGTCACAAAAACAGTTATATATATATATATATATATATATATATATATATATATATATATATATATATATATATATATATATATATATATATATATATATATATATATATGAGACGTAGCGCTTCAATGATATCCCATTTATTGGTCGACGTTTCGGTCAGAGCCTGACCTTTATCAACAGTACTTTTTTTCTCCTGTTCGTTTATATCGGCATGGAAGAAAGTTCAGAAACTGTTTACTCCCACTTAGCACTTAGGAAACAGTGTATATATATATATATATATATATATATATATATATATATATATATATATATATATATATATATATATATATATATATATATATATATATATATATATATATATATATATATATAGTGTCTTGGTATTGCTAATGGACATTTTCGGCGGAGATGCGCGTGTCAGAGGCTCTTGGCACACTATCTCGATGCACAGTTTTTTTGTCGCAATAAAACCTGGTGCACAGATGGACGGCCGTCGCCGACACCGCGCGCCTGTCGTGTCGAGTTGCTCCATTACGCTCGGAGACGGAGCTTCGCACGATATTCCTCTCGACGGCCATTAGTACAGCAGTGCCTCTGTGCTCGGCGGTGTAGCGTAGTAGCAGGTGCTTTAATGCTATCGGTGTATATTAGAGGAACTTGCTTCACAAGCTCGATGAAAAAGTGTTTACTTCCTACTTCGCGAAAGGTAAAGCAAAGAAGAAAGGAACGAAGGAGGAGTTTCAACGGCCACAGAGGCCGCACTTTTGAATCAGCGTGGGCCGAAACAAGCAGTCCCCAAAAGGGACTCTTATAGACCAATCTTCCACGAGGCACGTAACTAATGAGAATAGGGTACTCACCGTAGGACGACCCCTTTGAGTGCGGGAATGGACTCCTGTATGTCCCCGACGTCGTCCTCTATGGCAACGGCGAGGTACTCTTGGCTAGGGACCTGCGGGGAATGACGGGAAAATAGCGCTTGAATGCGTAGCACGGCTATATATAATATTCTGTACACATCATTACTCATACCACGCGCGTTATCGCGGCGTTTCAAACAAGAAGGTCCCTATGTGCGATAAGCAACAGCTGAGCAACCGTGAAACAAACAAGAACGGGTATATTGACATATACGGTCGCTGCGGTCACGTCACCGGGCGTGTCACTGGTATTACGAAGGTGTCCCGTTTTAAAGAGTGTGACGTGAGATTCATTACAAGCGTTAATTTTCGGGCCTTACACTAATCTTGCCCTTTGTGAACCGTTTATGAGCAGGGCTTTCACAATCTGCGCGACTCGAACTCCAAATCACGCTTACAAGAGTATACAAGAGCAATAAGTCACCGGTTTCACGCGGATTACCAAACGCAGCGCATTTCAGAATGCAATTCCGCCCAACGAATAGGAAGTTTTGAAAGAAGGCGCGAGGAAGTCAGATGCATCTATTATGGTGAACGAAACAAGTAGAATTAGTGCTCAAGGTGTCTTATTTCTTTTTTTTTTTCACAATTTTCGCGCGGTGGCTTGCAGAGAACCCACTGTTACGCATAGTCATGCATCAAGACCACTGTGAAATGATAAAGTCGTTGACTATTAAAAAAGAAAAAGAAGAATAAAAAGCAAGAGGATCTTAATTAAAAGATGACAGAAATAATAGCTGTCCTGCATTGTATTTCTGTTATTTTTTTCTTTTCTTTCGCGACTGCTTCATTGCTACGTTTGCACTAAAGGATACCACATTGGCATTGCCTACGCCTTTCTTTCTTTCTTTCTTTCTTTCTTTCTTTCTTTCATCTACCGGCATCTACCGGCAGCTTTCCGGCAGTTTTGTTCACCGGAAAGTCGATGATGCTCGAACACTTCCGACACGGAAAGCACGGCGCCAGCTAGGCTGGAGCGACCGCCATCTTGGCCAATGCAGGGTGAATTACGAGATAATACGAGAGAACGCGAGAAAGAGGGAAAAGAAAAATGGCGCGAAGCTGGGCGCAGTGTGTGTAAAGGAGGCGCCAGGAAGTAGATAGAGAGACAAACGGAGCGTCGGCGACAATGAACGGCCTCTTGTGGCGTATAAATGACCGAGACACGTCCACAAATGCGTCCCGCGGGAGCGCTCTCCATACAGTTCGGCGCGGGGCGCGTTGTTCGGAAGTCGTCCCGGAACAATGGGCCGGAGCCGGAAACGGTCGCGCCCACGCTGCTTGGACGGCAAGAAACGCGGGCCTCCCACAGCGTGCAAGCTACGCGAAACGCATGGCACGCACCGCGGCGTTGTGACTCTCCCTAATATTATGTACGTGTCACAGGAGTAGTGGATTGTGTGCACACTGTGTACTTGACTACTGGCTTCGATGATGATGATGATGATTATTAGGAGGAGGAAGTTGAGGAGAGGAACTCTATATTGATACATTTGTGAGTGCAGCGTTAAAGAAGGGCAGCCTGTGTGCCTAGCCTATAACGTCAAGGCCTCTTCAGTTTTTCCCTAACGTTCCTGTATGACGGTTATACGGGCACCTTAGCTTTGCAAAGCGGTTATGCAGGGACTTCGAGCCTTTCCGTGCCGACTCGCAAAGGTATGAGAGCCCAGGTTTGCCGTACCGAAGCCCACACTGCCGTTGATGGACTGCCTTTCGCTGGCATTTATTGAAATGAAAATTTCATATATGCTGGGGTATACCTCAGTACGCCTCAGTAAGCATACCTCGTATATGCTAGAGCTAAACCCGCTTCCCCCAACGCCCCACACACAGCCATACCCTCGTGATTAGTGAAAGGTGGTGCACAGCACTAATTAGTAGAAATTTATGCCCCTTCCCCCCCCCCCCCCCCCCCCAAAAAAAAAAAAGAAAGAAAAAAGAAATCCCCAGATAACCAATGACTCGGTATCCACTTCCACACGCCCCTGCGTACTGGCTGCACAACGGATTACACCATGGTCTAATATTCGCTAGCGCTCGACAAGAAAAGCATAAATGATTGCTAATTTCGTCCACTGTTACTATGCGCTGTTTAGATGAACCTTAGTGCCCCGCCACGGTGGTCTAGTGGTTATGGCACTCGGCTGCTGAACCGAAGGTCGCGGGATCGAATCCCGGCGGCGGCGGCTGCATTTCGATGGAGGCGAGATGTCGAGGCCCGTGTGCTGTGCGATGTCAGTGCACGTTAAAGAACCACAGGTGGTCGAAATTTCCGGAGACCTCCACTACGGCGTCGCTCATAATCAGAGCTGGATTTGGGACGTTAAACCCCACAAATCAATGAATTGAACCTTAGTGCAGATTGATGTCGACTCTCCAGTGTTAGAACAACCCTGTTATATTCATGCAATTTAAACGCAATTATCGACACAATTGTATACGCGTGTTATAGACAGTAACGCAGCCGGCTACGTCTGAATTCCTTGAAGGTACTGCCATCCTCGGTTGCGTACGTTGCGGGTCCAGGTGTGACGGCCATGCTTTTGATGACGGCAAGGAATTTCTGACAAAGTTCAACTATTCCATTAGCTCACATACTAGCAGCATCCGCTAATATTGGCTGGCTGTTGACTTAATTGGGTTGTCTACTACGTTGACCAACATCGACGCTCTCGTATGGCCCGAGGAATGCTCTCTAACAATGTAGTTCAACGGCCGACTAGCGTTGGTTTCCGCAAAAGGGATGTCACAGGAAGGAAAACAGGGTTTATAAACACTTACGCTGAAAGATGACGGCGAAACAGAATGAAGTGAAGCAAAATGCAGTCAAGTGAATTCCCTGAGCGCACCTTACCATACTTTCGGATTCTTGAACCTGCTTTCCAAGCCGATATGAAGGAAAATAAAGAAAAGATGAAAGCTCTCCGGAACCATCGTCTCGTCAAACTGGTTACGAGTTCCTCCGAACGCTTTCAAAATCTGCATAAGCCCTCACTCAAACAAAACGCTCCGCTCTGGTATATCGACGCGCGGTTATGCAGAGTGCTCGGGTGCGTTCTGCAGACGCGTCAAAGTTTAGAGCTCTTAGTTTCCTGGAAGCCTAACTAAAATCAGTCTAAATCTACGGCATCTCTTTCCGGGGGCACGCTAAAGCACATTTTGTCTTCAACTCTGAACTCGAACCTAAAACTTCACTTGTGTACACAACTTGACTTTCGCGTTTCTTTTTCCACGCTTTGCTTCGGCAGCGCATTTCGCGTGCGTCCTCTTGTTTGTCGCCAAATCGTGCGCTCACAGGATCAAACGAATTTGTGCGGATCGTATCTTTCGCCGCAACCACGATAACAGGAAGAGCACACACGACGACATAATACGCTTACGCGACGCTCTTTTACCAATGAAAAATTTACTGATGTCGGCTTGTCTGCCTATATTTTAAGCCTTGCGGGCACACTTCACTTTCCCATAAGCGGTCCTATCCAAAGGATACGCTAGAAAGGAAATACAGTTTTAAAGAAAGTGATGCATTTTT
This sequence comes from Hyalomma asiaticum, assembly GCA_013339685.2. Taxonomy (NCBI): domain Eukaryota; kingdom Metazoa; phylum Arthropoda; class Arachnida; order Ixodida; family Ixodidae; genus Hyalomma; species Hyalomma asiaticum. The sequence goes on from CM023484.1 coordinate 82,136,562, forward strand.
TTTTTCTGTTTAGATCGTGCGTGCTACTTTGCCCCGGAAATCGTGCAGCTGTTTTCAGACTGGAATCGAGGAAACCAATTTCCCGCTCTCCTTCCCTAAACTCCACCCTTTTTCATCCCTATAAAAACCGTAGGAAATAGCACTTCCGCTTATGCTACCACGCTGCGAGAACATTGCGGCGATCAACCCTTCGGTCGTGTATGGTCGTGTATGGCCGTACATAAGATTACAATGCTTTTTTTTCCCTACGGAGAGTTATTTACAGAACAAACCTGGATGGCAAACTAGGACTATACCTAGCACTTTCAAGCCCGCTTCACAATAAGATAGCGATTGCCACTGAGGTAAGAATCAGCAAAAAGAGCAAAGAAAAGGAAACTGAAAAACACGGCGTTTCCTCCTCTTTGTCCCTCTGAGTTGAGTGCCAATTTTCTATGTTTTCGATAAAACAATGGGGCTACGTACGAATGGGATTCTGCGTGGAAGTGGAAACACGTAAAGAAGAAAAATCCAAAGAGGGAACGGACGAGGCAAGAAGAGAGAGAGAGGCCAGAGAAAGAACAAACAACAACAAGCAAGGAGTCCAAAGGAGATCAATCTATACTTCGACGGTAATGGCCAAGATGTACGCATGTATATAGGAAGTTTAATGTATTTCGCATACTGCAGGACATGTCCAGCTGAAGTTGCTCAATACGGTCAAGGTATCCTGTACACGATAGCTACCGTCGCGATCGTTTGTATTACATGATCCAAGAGCACATTTTCGTGTCCTTGTTTTATAATGCTACGCCTGTATCACGGTACCATGTGTTACGCTTGAAATCTGTTTCTTTTTCTCTCTGCCTCTTTAGTTATAAATGAAATTGCTCCGTGCATGCCAAAATTAATGCGATGCTTGTCTCATCGATCATCTCACCACGACACACTTACCGCGGCACCTTTTGCTATTACGTCGTTTAATGGTATAAATGGCCCTTGGATACATGTGCACACCTCACCGACTAACTGCTCTCAGGATTCGTTTAACTTCCTTCAAGATTACAATCTTTCATGCAGCTAGAGTAGTGCTTGTGCAGGGGCCGATGGCATGTTAGTAAACAAGACAGACAGACAGACAGACAGACAGACAGACAGACAGACAGACAGACTTTTGCAATATGAGTCATCGTACTTGGCATTTCCTATGCTGTTCCGGATTTAAGTATAGATAGATAGATAGATAGATAGATAGATAGATAGATAGATAGATAGATAGATAGATAGATAGATAGATAGATAGATAGATAGATAGATAGATAGATTCTTAGCCATCCCTCGTTCGACATCCACAGTGCCCACTGCAGTTCCAGTTATGTCCGGCCACTGAGCGACCCACAAGATGCGCGTCCCGCGACAACGGCCACCAGCACTGCGTGGCACACGTCAAACACCGGCAGTGCACGCTGCACACCTCAGAGCCATCGATCCAACCGAACGGAGCTAGAAGCCGGCCATGATGCAGAATAGTACAAAGCAAAATAAATGGATCAATAAAAGGGGGCTGACCGCTGCTTGAAATCGACTGCGTGCGTGCCCTCCTCCGCCCCCATAACCATTCAAACCCGGCGACCCAGCCACCGGAAAACGGGCCGAGCGGGCACGGAATCGGCGCATTCCTGGCGTTGTCCTTGAAAGTTAACCGAGCGCGAAAAAAGTTTTCTGCGGCAAAGCTGCAGAGGTGGGGGGAACGAGCCGAGGTGGAACGCAGTTATCATCGCGAAACGTGACGAACTCCCGCTCGTGTACAAACAGAAGCGTAGTCACGCGTGAAGCTTGTGTTTGAACGAAGGAACGAACCAACGAACGAACACATGGACGAACGAGTGATTTAATGAATGAATTTTTTTTACTGTGCATACATACTAGTACAAGAGAGAGAAAGAGAGAGAAAGAAGGAAGGGAAAGCAGGGATGTTAGCCAGTCAGCATTCCGGTTGGCTACCCTACACATGGGGATGGGAGAAGGAGAAGAAAAGAAAGGAGAAAGAACTAGTAGAAAGTATGCACAAACCGTATGGCCCCATAGCCTAGTATGAGGCCTATTCAGAGATATACGTATCAGGAACTGCTCTAGTTATACTAGTAAGCAATAACAAAAGTGGAAAATAAAAGCAAATATCCAACCGTAAGGAATGACATTTAGCTATACAAAAAAACAAAAAAAAAAACAAGAGAAGATGGAGGAACACGGGGACTTGATGTGACGAAAAAAAAATTAGAACGCTGGACACAGCATGTCGCCAGAACCAACATTCTTGCAAGTGAGCTTGTTTTCGTCAGGCCTCAAGGCTTGACGAAAAAAGACGAACGCAAGCTAATTTGTAAGAGTTCTGGCTCTAGCGACATGCCCTTAACAACAGCCTTTTTCAACTTTTCATCTATCCTATATGCGCACACTTGTACACGGATATGTGTATCTGCGTGTGTGTGTGTGTGTGTGTGTGCGTGTGTGTGCGTGTGCGTGTATGTGAAGCGAGCAAAAGACGTCCCTTACATGCAAACCCAGTATAGCCTAGACAGTTACAGTATGATAAGCAGCAAGTTACCCTTTATTCATATTTTGTGTACGTTCGTGTTCATTATTTAAATAGAACAAAAGAAGCACAAATGTTATTGCGACTACATGTATACTCGGTTACGGCCTGAACATTTCGCACGCACCGCCACGGTGGTCTAGTGGCTATGGTACTCGGCTGCAGATCCGAGGGTCGCGGGATCGCATCCCGGCCGCGGTGGCTGCATTTCGTTGAAGGCGAAATGTTGAGGCCCGTGTAATTTTGCGATGTCAGTGCACGGTAAAGAACACTGGGGTGGTCTACGTTTCCGGAGCCCTCCACTACGGCGTCTCTGATAATCGTATCGTGGTTCCGGGACGTAAAACCCGAGATATCAATCAATCATATTCCCTACAAGCTCTGCTGCCAAAGGCACGGCGAAGCAGCCCATAAAGTGATCCTGCAAGATTTTCTGAACATAGCCAGAAAGCAGTGCCGATCAGTCGTGTGTACACTCCCGCGAAAATGTGAGCAAAATGTTATAGCGCTGCACGAGCCAGAGAATTGGCGATTACGCTTTGAGGGAAAGCGCAGAACAGGATGACAACAGCAGAATTCATCGAATGTCGCTCCATTTATTTATTTATTTATCGAGGGGCTTTACTAACACCTCCTCGTCACATCAAACATGGTTCTTCACCTCACTTTGTCGATGCTGTATACAGAGTCATTCACGGAAGTTGATTGCTCGTAATAACTGCAAGAACGCGTACCATATATCCTCCGGTACTGCTGCAGCCTATGAGACCGGTGTAGCGCTGAATGAGCAGTGCCTATATTACCCTGCATGACTACACAAATGTACGCTATACGAAGTATCAGACGAAAGAATTTGACGGTTTTCGACGAGATCCACTTCGCGCAGTGAGGGCCCTGTGGTTGGTGCGCCTATCGAAGGTGGTCGGCTTCCCGCTTGAAGAGCATCCCTTCGACAACACAAAGACAGAAAAAGAAAAAAGCGCAGGTAAAAAATAAAGCGACTAGGGCACCAGAATGCCGCCGAGTCGCATATACCGAAGAAACAGGACAGCGAGAGAAAGAGAGGGGTACTATATAACTAACAACCCCTGAGGCAAAGCATTGCATTGAGGAAGAGTGAAAAAGCAGAAGCCAAGCGAGATAAAGTGAGAACAAAGATATAAAACAGCAGTTATTCATAAGCATCCTCAGCTCAGCTTGCATTCTTCTGCTTTATTCACTTCCACGCAGACGTCGTACTTTGCAAATAACGCTTATCTTTCTCGTCTTCTTTATGCAATATTCCATTCGCTTCACATAAATCGCGCGAAATAGGGCGCGTAGAGCGCATTCTTTCGCAGCCCGGTGGCGAATAGCTGGAGATTTACGGCAAGTGCGTCCATAAATTCTCGGGTAGGGAGTGCAGCGTCCAACGCCATTGTCTGATCGATGAACAACAAGATTGCTGGGCTCGCGAGGAGGAAGACCATTCATCCAGCGCAAGATCTCTATATTTCTCGAACGTATTCCTTCGCCCTTTGCCGTTGCGATAACGTTGAAACAAACGATAACGGTGGAGGAAGCGAAGGAATTTCGAGCAAACTTGGCTATACGGGATTCAGCGCACAGAATGCAGCATGTATATACGATAGACAGGTTCAGATCCTGCAGTTTTCTAACAGAATGTGCACTGTGATAGATAGATAGATAGATAGATAGATAGATAGATAGATAGATAGATAGATAGATAGATAGATAGATAGATAGATAGATGGTAAAGGCTACGTGAAAATCTCCAGAGCCTACTAAAACTACCCAACATTGCAACATCATCGTAGGGGATTTCCCTTTCACTGTCCATTTCCAAACATACGGTTTCGTAATGTAAACGTTGTAAATATTCACTTGCGAAAGCGAGTAACGGGACCGCCCTCACGAGTTTCCCAAAGCTCACATTTATTCGAAGATCCCCGCGTGACATCGTGTAACACGCATGAAATCTTCGCCGGGAATGCGGTGGCTGCCCCGAGGAACGCGTGGCACAATGCGACTGCATGCCGCTTCGTATACTTTTGTTTCAACTTGGCGTGTTAAGTGAGGGTGACGCTGCGTTCAGCCGGCGTCTATGCGCACAGTGCCACGGCATCGTTCTCTTGCGCAAAAAAAAAAAAAAAAAGGCATTCCCCGCATTCTGCTCACTTCTCCAGCTCAGATCTGCGTTTGAGATCTCGCGCGTAAGATACTACTTTGCTTTATGCAAGCGATTCATGACACTTTATGCACGCCGTTCCACGTCCTCCTTTCTTTCTTTTCTGTCTCTCTCTCTCGCTCTTTCTCTTATTCCGGTCGTTCTGCTCGCAAGAATCGCTGGTGAATCGTCACTGTATATTAGAAGATATGAAAAAATAAAATGGAGACGCAGCTAACTCCGCAAGCGGCGACTCTTGTCTTTCGCAAGCTGTGGAAATCAGTAAACAGAAAGCGTGCGGCGCGGTAACCGAGAAAGTCTCGCACGCTATACAGTTCTGACAGCTGGAGCTCACGTATACGAGCGGAGCTCACTGTACGAGCACATTCAGAACATGCCATTCATAGCCGCGTATAGTCGGTGGCAGCCGCTGCACCCGCCTTTGGGTGGACGTGTCCCGCATATACCGCTACCAGCGGTAAGTATATGCAGGCCTACACCCTTAACGGGTACCGCACAGGACGAATTGGAGTGGGAGTCGAATGACTAACGCACTCAGCCGCGCCGCGTCGCTTCAAGCATGCAGGAAGGAATGAATGAGCGAGAAGCAAAAGGTTACGTTGAAAGTTTCAAAACATCGAATGTCGGGCCAACACGTCATCACGTCACCCCACCACGGTGGTCTAGTGGCTGTGGTGTTCGGCTGCTGATCCGAAGGTCGCGGGATCGAATCCCGGCCGCGGCGGCTGCATTTCGATGCAGGCGAAATGTTAAGGCCCGTGTCCTGTGCGATGTCAATGTACATACGTTAAAGGACCCCCAGCTGGTCGAAATTGCCGGAGCACTCCCCTAGCGCGCCTGTCATGGTCCGTGATATTGGGATGTTAAACCCCAAAAGCAAATCAATCCGCAAACGTAGTCGATCAAGAGCACAGGTTGCAGCGGATCACGGAAACTGCACGATCGTACATCGCGATAAGATATGCGTCGAGCGGTTCACAAGCGTTCCCGGTCTCCGATGATGAGTACTCCCCCTATCTGTGCTCACGCATTCCGAACTTCGCTTCTTTCGTAATGTAACTAATTCATGACTATTTTCTGCTTGACAGCCACCTCTTGGACTTATTCAGTGACACTGACTGTCTTCACCATCTTTATAGTAATCTATTAATGACACTTATATAGAACATGAAGCTCACCTAAAGATTTACTTGAACATTCTAAAACCCCTAAAGGGCATCGCACGTAGGGTGAGGAGCGGGGGAAGAGGGTTGAAAGACAGACATGACTGGAATAGTCGTTTAGGAAGGATGCAGTCATTTAATGCAGTCCGAATGTTACACGGGCTCCCTGGTCACCGCCTGAACTTCCTCTTCTGTTTGTTCAGTTCGAGCTTGGTCTTCCGGAGAAGCTCTTCTCTGTCGGCTGCAAGCAGGCGTTTCAGCTTGCTTATCCTGTTCTTTTGGCGGTCCGTTTCAAGGTGAAGGAACTCGCGCACTGTGATGTCCTTCTCCTCCTTCATTCCCAGGGCCACGAAGGCGCAGTCTACGGAGCGCGAGTGCTCCTGGAACGGGTCGTCACCTGGCTCCCAGTCACCGAGCTCCTCGTAACAGACGTAGCAGCGTGCGAGGTCTGGGTCCGTCTCCGTCGGGCAGTGATAGAATCCTGCCTCTGCCATCCGTCGCGGACTGCAGGCGGAGCTGCCTCTCAAGGGCCAACGGTCAAATGTGGCTACCCGGTTTTCCACGAGGTTCATCATTTGATCAGTGCTGTCCTTCAGCACCGCCTTCAGCGAAAGGTCGACGACTGGAACAGACGCGTCAGCCATCCTGTGGTGTTGTTCTCCTGGAAATTGTTGGTGATGATGATACTGCTCCTTCACATATGGCATCTACCCACTTACGGGGATTAGCTAAGACTCGGGCGGATTTGAGTTTAATTTACAAAGTTATACTACCTGAAATGATTATTCGTCCTTTGATGTGAACTCGGACATTAAAAACGTAATATTTTGATACGAAATGTGGCACTTGCCCACTACGCGGGATTTGCTATTGTCATGTGCGCGCCAAAGAGTGTTGCCTGTGCTCAGTGCCCGAGATGAAAACGAGGACGACGCCGAAGTGATCGCTCGCTCAAACGTGCGCGAGCGCGAGCACAAGAGCGTCGTGGAGGAGTGAGATAGAGGAGACGGACTGCAGCGTTCGGCCAGAGGCCCGTGTACTGTGCGTTGTCAGTGCACGTTAAAGAACCCCAGGTGGTCTAAATTTCCGGAGATATATCTCTTTCACTCCCTTTCCCCCACCCCCACGGACGCTTAGCCGTGCTCCCTACATGGGCTGCAGAAAGTAGCGTCCTTTCCTAACCGAACCACGATCATCATCATCATAATCATTTCCGAAGTCCTCCACTACGGCCCTTCTCTCTTCTCTATCTCTTTCCCTCCCTTTCCCCTACCCCCACGGACGCTTAGCCGTGCTCCCTACATGGGCTGCAGAAATTAGCGTCCTTTCCTAACCGAAACACAATCAATCAATCAATCAACCAATCACAGTCGGGTGCCCGGGCCCGAGTGTCGAGATTGTTCCAGCGGTCCAGCTCCGGACTTCACGTGGCCACCTGTATGTCCTCCCCGTCACCTCTCCTGATCCAAGGCTGCAGCGGCCGGCCGCATTCTTCAAGCCATCGCTAGTTCGCCTCGTCGATCCCCGGCACGCTCTTCAGCAGGCAACGGTACTTCGGCTCCTTCCTGTCGCCCGTCCCGCCAGACGGTGAGCCTGCGTCGGCCGAGACTGTTGTGCTGTTATTAGGGACGCCAAGTTTCAGTTTTCCTTTTTTGGCCTTGTTTATCCGCTCTCCTAAGTGTGTGTGTGTGTGTGTGTGTGTGTGTGTGTGTGTGTGTGTGTGTGTTGCGCGTCTTCTTCTCTGCCTATAAAGTGCCATTCGTAATGCACAAGCAGCCTCGTCAATTCGATTAGAACGCCCGCGTTCCCAGCATAAATATTGCTCTGTTCGAGCATCCCATGACAGCTATGAACCCGGCGGTCAAGATAAGGGGGAAAATACGAGCTAAAACAAAGGAAGAGGGAGAAATCGGCAACGTAACGAAGGAACAAATGTTGAAAAATGATAGCCTATTTTGTAATAAAAATAAGCTATAAAATAATATGTGGTTCAGTGTACTAGTGAGAGCAATTTCGAAGTACAAAGTTTTGATTGGAATGACTGTTTTGGAATGGTTCGAATGACTCTTTTTGTTTCTCGAAGGAAATTGCACGTGTCTAAGCAAACGTTTCTGTTTGTGTAGCCTAGTGAAGATGCCCCAGAGGAAAGAATATTTTGAGAATTCAGGGGAATATTTAAATTCCTGTGTAGATAGCATGCGAGGGCTTATCGGGCAGCAGGCATCTCATCATTAGTTCATGTTCTACGTGACGCCTCCTGGCAAGAAAGTATGTTTACACACACGCCGCCATGGCTACGAGTGGCGCTGCCTAACACTCCCAGGATAATATGTACATAAATGCCCAATAAAGTGGACGGCGGGACGACCGCCTTCGTATCTCAGCGGTAGAGCATCGGACGCGTCATCCGAAGGTCGTGGGTTCGGTTCCCAACGAAGGCAGGTTTGTGTTTTCGTCCACTTTAATTCCTTTCTACTTACTCCACAAATACAAAACTACAAATAACTTTCCCTATGCTTTCCTAGGCTTCATTGTCTGTCTGCTCATTAAGTTGTTTCTGAAAAAAATTAAGAACGAGCCCTTGACCTCTTCCCCTTTCGTTAAATTCCTGTGTGAAATTTTCAAAATGCCTTTTCCTCTAACTAATATAATGCTGACGGGTAATTAAATGGTCAGCGTTTTCAGGCTCTTGACAATAACAGCATAGAAGAGGTGGTGCCACACCAGACCTGTGTAAATAAAAACTCTTGGAGAAATACGACAGCGAAATTTCGTAGCGGCCACTTTCAATTTACGAGCGGGACACCACTTATTACCCCAAAACAAACAACCAAAAAAAAAAAGATAGCTAGAGAGGTACAGTTGTTTTCACGCAACCTTCAAGTAAGGAGCATGGACGGTATCGCTGGTGCGGAGAAAGCAGCAGCAACTTCCTTTATCATCTTCCTCTTCTCTCCGGACCGCGCTACACATCCAATGCAGGGTATTGGCGAAGACCGAATTGACTTAAATATTACTTTTCTATAAGTGATTTGACAAGGCGTAAAGGTACATCTGATAAAAATTAAGGTGGAATTTTTTTAGTTCGTAGCAGCAATTTCATCATTGTAAAACAGACCTCCTTGTGGCTGTACCCCAACCCTACAAACGAAATAATAGCTTTAAAACAGAATTTCTTCTTCTTGAGTTGTCTGTGATGCCACATACTCAGAACAACCTAAACGCTGGGTCTAGAAAAGAGGCGAGATCTAAGTCACATAATAAGCTGCGTTCCACCTCTTTTAAATGTCCTGTCCTGAGAAAAAAAAAAAAGAACACCTATCTTGCCTAAAACACCTAGCTAATGAGGAGCGCCTTTTGCTTGTTGTGTATGCATAGCGCCTTCTACATATCTAGACGCGTGTACTTAATGAAAGCCACTCTCAGCATGAAACAGGCCAGAACGCAATACCAGGGAAGGGGAGATATTTAAATTGAGCCAATCGGACAATTTTTTGGAAACCATTGTAGCGCCGTCTGGTTGATGACAGCAATCGCACTAAAAACCCTCGCCATCCTTCGTGTCGTACCAAACATGAAAATAAAGATTCAATTCAATTCAACTAAAAATGATGATTTCCTAAGAATTTGCACATTTTTGACAATTTTATGCGTGCAGTTCGAGTTTTACAACCGCCAACCTTGTTTGCACACTTTAGAAATGCTTGAAAAATGAAATCCGTTGTAAAACCACGAGCGCGCTTTCGAAACTTCGAAATGGCTGCTGACGATGCGCAAAAGAGATTATATGCCGTCTTTGTCTGCTCCTGCATCATGCGGCTTCAGGCAGTAGCCCCCAATGTTTCTCTTGTTTGCACAATGTAACTGGATCCTGGATCCACAATGGAGACCTATAAGCATCTTGCATATTTACTTGGATAGCTACCACTGCCGTAGGACAAGCACAGTCATAACACTGATAAGATAATCTAGCGGCAAGTATACGGGGGAATTAGCGTAGGCACTGATGCCGACTTCGTCTTCATCACCTGTACAAAACCATCATCAGTCATTGTCTCCTGTGTCTTCTTCGTCGGCGCCAACTTGGCTTCACGGAATAAAGCGTTACCTTAACCGTGGCATTTCAATATTGCTTTATTGTCATCGATTTGATTTTTACGTGTAATAAATGTAACGTCAGTAGTGTTTTACGAATTCACCGGTGCACACCATGCGTAACAGTTCGTATGCAAAAAAGGTACGTACTACGCGCAGCTCCATAACAGATATGTGGAGTAGAGCTGTCCACTGCTGAAGGAGTGAATGCATATAACTGCACAAATCCGTGTCAACAGAGTATACCACTGAAGCCCCCGCACTTTGCGATGACGCTGTATGACTCCGTTCAGAGTATACGGTTCAACGTGCGTCGATTACTACTGAACGAAAACCATAGGATATCGCATACGGCTGTCAACCGAATTTATGGTAATTTAACTATTTTTTACAGAGTTCTTTCACCTCAAGTGTTGAATGATTCTGGTTTGGGCAGTGAGATATGACTCCAAGTAATGCCGCGGTTGTCGTGCGAAAGGCGAACGGAGATGGCTTCACGAAAAGCCGGCTAGCGAAGGGTGCCTGGTCGTTGTCATGCGCCCTTTTAGTGTTTTTCCTTCGTCCACGCATTTATGGAGAGAAAAAAAAAATGTAAGCACGGGTGGAGGAGAAAGACTGCGCTTTGTTGTCTGCCAGCGTATTTAGCCTTGCCAAAATTGCCAGCAATTGCTGCCGGCGCTGCGCCGCCTTTCATCACAGTTTAAGGCGGCATAAAGCGTAATTGCCGTCCAGTGAGTCATCATTCAAAGCGCAACGCGACGCATGGGCACTCCATCTTTCGTGTGTCTTTTGAAGCGAGGCAACGTGCATTGCGCCGTACATACATGTCTCGTCCGAGAGAATGAAGGCAAGTGTGTATTTGGCTGTTTCTCGCTGGCACTCCATGTCACTGAGGCGGCTCCTTTGAGCTAGCGCTGTCACTTCCTTTTTTTTTTTCATTCTTGAAATAGCGTAACAGAGCGTCGCTCTAGACAAAAAATAAAACATATAGCATTTTCAAGTACACTTTCGGCGAAGAGTGAGGTCAGCTGTAACAACGAATGGGAGTGGCCCGCGGTGGTCTAGTGGTTATGGGGCTTGATGCTGATTCTGAAGACGAAGGTTTGATTGCTGAAGGAGATGAAAACGCCAGAGGCTCGTGAAGAAATGGAGACATCAAGGAATTGGAAGCCACCTTCTTCCTTCTCTTCGCACCAACAGTAGCGATGTTCAGAGCGCATAACCTTTGCGACAGCAGAGAACTTTTTTTTTTTATCATCCAACGATAATGTATTTTATCCTAGACAAACGATCCTGCAGATCTTCTCCCACTGACGCACGAAAATTCACTTCGTGTTACACCGAATATCTTTTCTGTTCTACTATACGCAGAAGTGAACCTGTGCCCGAAGACAGCATGTGCTGATATATAAAGGTGTGAGATGCGCTTCATGCATGCAGCCTGTATAGCTCGTTGCATATGGAACGAAGCGCGAAGCCATGGCATCAGCGAAACCCCTGCAACGGCATTGCAACGAATGCGCGTTTGCGGCACTGGGGAACCGCAGCCACAGCGACAGGGACGGGCGCGCATCGAGTAGACGACGTCGTCCGCTTGTCGTCTGCTTCTCGAATCTCGAAAGCGAAGAACGACAATGGCAGTTTCGATTCTCGAAGGCCACGCATGTGCGCCGGCTGGCGATCCCGCACCGTCTCCGCGAAAGGACGCCGAAAGCCGAAATAGATGGTTCGATCCCAGAAAGCGGCTTCCGGTAAGATTGTTTATGCTAAAAAGGCCCGCCGTGAGCACAGCGACTGTACAGCGCACCATTATTTGCAATCTTCTTGTTCGTTTGTTTCCGGCAAAGATCATTTTCAAGCCAACCGTAGGTGATGTGCATGGGTGGTTGCAAAAAGGCAAGCCGAATCCAAGCACAGCTTTTTTTTTTTTTCGTATCGTGTTGCATGTAACAGCAGTAACAGCTGCAGCAGCGCATCTTGAATGAGGAGAGACGTAGCTGCGACAAAGAGCGCAGGAGAGGCGCGTGCATTACGTGAAACACGCTCTGTATGTTCCATTACAAAGCGAGTCATTTGAAGGGATCGGATGCCGCGATAGCGACGCTTCAGTTTATTTGCGAGGCAGCTGTCTCTGTCGACATCGCGCGAAATTAGCTCATCGCGCACGTAAACAATGAGATTATGCTTTATCGGAGACCATAATTTATCATTGGACACCACTTGTTTAGCTGTGTAAGCAACGAACAATATCTCGTCGAAACATTGTCAGAGTCAGTGGCACCTGCATGGTACGCGACATCACACATCGCTGTTACAGTCGCTTGTGCAAGTGCGCTCTCTCTCTCTCTCTCTCTCTCTCTTCTCAACTTTCAATCTCCCCCGTCCCCTTCCCCTCGTGCAGGGTAGCATACCGGTTGTCCTACACTGGTTAACCTCCCTGCCTTTCCCTCTCTATTATTTCCTTCCTTCCTTCCTTCGTCGAAAAGTGTTTACGCGGCTTTCTTTCCCTGGCGTCACCTTTTGACGCCGAAGCGCCGGTCGATTACCAAGGTGCAACATGTACAAGAGAAATGGAACGATAGACAGGTTCCATTTTTTAACGTTCAGAATTATCCGTTGTACACAGGGCGAAGCTTTGCTACAGGCTAGAGACGTATGTAAACTGAATGCGCTGGATTCATAGCTCAGCAATCAGTGCATCTAGGATGCTACAGCAATACGAAATAATGTGGCTGATCCCTCTGTGAAAGGAATCCGTATAACAAGAAAGTGAAACGTCTCTTCGCTTAAGCAGTTGGATGTTTATTGTTACATCGAGGTGAACTTGCCCGTTGCTATCGGTGTTTCGCTGGTACGGCCCGGTTTGAGGCAGATGAACGCCCCGCCACGGTGGTCTAGTGGCTATGGTACTCGGCTGCTGATCCGAGGGTCGCGGGATCGAATCCCGGCCGCGGCGGCTGCATTTCGATGGAGGCGAAATGTTGAGGCCCGTGTGCTGTGCGATGTCAGTGCACGTTAAAGAACCCCAGGTGGTCGAAATTTCTGGAGCCCTCCACAACGGCGTCTCTCATAATCAGAGCTGGTTTTGGGACGTTAAACCCCACAAATCAATCAATCAATCGAGGCAGATGAACACACCTTCACACATCGCCTGCATAACATCAAAGGCCAACCCTTTGTGGTAACTGAAGTAGTTTACTTAATAACTGGGCGCAGTCTATAGTAAATGCTGCGCGACAAGGGTATCAGCCATATTGTGCCACATTGAGCCGTGAACATCTTTACCGTGCTTGGGCGCCTAACGCAGCAGTTTTTCGTGTTCCCATAACGCTCGAAGAGCGGTTGGCGGGGAAGCGCCACCCACGATGAAAGGTGACCGGTGCTCTATACCACTGCGCTATCGGCGCATATGCGGTCGAAGCTGTACAAATGCGGCTATGCGCACGGCTCTGCACGCGTTCATCGAGGCGGACTATGGAACGCGCCTGGAATGGCGGCGCCATCCAGCAGATACGAAGTAAAGCTGCAGTGATTCACTTTGCCTCTCCTGGATTGTGGCACCGTTCCACGCAACGTGCGCCTGGATGCGCGCGTGCTGAGCAGGACGAGGCAAGAAGGCGCGTTCGTACAGCGCACCGAGCACCTTTCGTCGCGGCGCGGGGTGCTGCAAGTTCGATTCAAGCACATCAACAGAAGTTTTCTGAGTGTTCTTCTTTATTGTTCTTACGTGTTTACTGCATCATATCCGTTACGGTAGTGACGTATGGGGTTGTGTTGGACCCCGGCTAAAGGACTTTCGTGTTAAAAAGAAAGGAAAATATCCCACAAGTGTACCATCCCCGCTCTAACTAACTAACTAACTAACTAACTAACTAACTAACTAACTAACTAACTAACTAACTAACTAACTAACTAACTAACTAACTAACTAACTAAGCCATGACTGAGACGACAAAAAAAGAAATGACGCTCGGCATATGTACGCGCCAAACGCAAAGAGGCCAGCTGCTTGGACTCTGGCGCAAGAATCACGAGTAAGTGTGTGAAATGGGTGGTTCGAGTGGTAGATTGTGTCTCCGTAACGTACGCAGTGGCGTACGTATCGCTGTCGCGGCCTGTATTCCACCATGACGACATCCCACGACTTTAGGCGTGTCTGTTCTGGCGCAGCGCATAGACGAATCCAATTGTGAAGCGAAACAAAACTACTAACGGACACCGCTGCAAAAAAAAAAAAAGTACGAGTGAAGGGACGAAAAGAAATATGGCAGTAAGAAATAAGGAACAGTTCCAAAGCATATACGAGACGGCGTACTCCGTGAACACGTGCGAGACGGTAGACGCATGTGACAGGGCGAAATTCCATTTGTGTCAAGAGTCTGCGCGTGGGGCCCGACTGCTCCTTTCCAATTCATTCATGCAGCTACAGCTTCCGCGAAGTTCGCGAAAGAAACTCCAGCCGTCCAGACGAGGTATGGCGAAGGAGAACGATTTATTTGTTCTCTTTCTCGACACACACACACACACACACACACACACACACACACACACACACACACACACACACACACACACGGAGAGAGAGAGAGAGAGTCACGGGAAGCGGTTCTCGAACGTCCAAGAAACTGACAGCCCGTCAACGTCACCGTCCAGAGAAACAGCTGCTTTGTTTGCCACTGTCGCTTTTCAATCTTGTTCTTCTCGCGAGCTCCGCGTGCGTTTTCGGTCACGTTTCAACATTACAACAACGGGGGAGATCGCTGCCGCGTAGCTGTTCTTCACAACAGCAGCCCCTGGCCGCCACACACACCGCGTTCATGCGCGAGTGCGCGCACAAATGCGTCCCGCGGGTGTTCGTAAGGCAAACAAGGTGGCGCGTCTGTGACAACGATACTGTATACAATGTAGTATACAGATGCGCCAGGAAGAAAAGCAGCGCCGATTGCCATGCGTTCTTGACGGTGCCGACGCAGTGAGTATACGAGGAGTACAAGGAAGGCGAGATGTTTACCATCCGAGGAAGTAAACATTTCCGAGAAGCGGGAACGCGAGCGACAGAATATAGCCCGCGCTGTCTCGCCGGCCTGTCACTTTCCCGAGTTTGGACCAGGCGGGCTCGGGCTCGCGCGCCCGTCACGGGATCTCGCTTTGTGTTTGCCAGGCTCTGCTGTACGAGATTTATACGGTTTCCCGGTGTCGCTGAATTTTAATTATTTCGTTTCGGCTCCTCCTGCGGGCGGGCAGTGTGTAATGCGAGCAGCGGAAATATACAGTGTATGAGATGCCTATGCACGACGGCCAACATCGTCAGCCTCCACATTACTTCTTTTTTCATATCTCTCTTACTGTATTATTTATTCAGTTCTATTGTCCAATCAAAGTGAAAATGCGAAGAATAAAATTGGGGGATCCTTAAGCTTCGCCTTTAAGAGTTGAACGCGATAGCGAAATCCGGCCCCTAGTGTGCACTTCAACCACTCAGTGCATACTTATTAATGTGTGTTGTTACACACACACATGCGCACAGACACAGACACACATACGCGCGCGAGCGACATATCTATAGTAATGGTAGAGGTTTTCGATCTATTTAATAGCACTTTTATATCAACTTCATGAAAATATTGTACAGTGATGTAGTCACATGGTCCGGTATTATGAACTGCGCGTAGGCGTGACACTTTCATTCGTAAATGGTCACATTCTGTCGTCCTTCTTGCGTTAACTATCCGGCAGCTGTTCGATTTATTCGATTTATTCTTCTGGAGACGTCTTCCGGCCAACTGCAACAAGCATCGCCTTATGGTCGGTGAAATGACAAACAGCACATTATCTAATGTTTGCTGTTTGCTTGATATGATATTTTCACGCAGTGTTGTGACTAGAAGAGCCAGACGTAGAGAGCGTCTTGGGGCAGCCACCTTATTAGAGACCTTGTCCTAATTCGGCGGTGGTAGCGACGACAGGCGCAGCTGTCTTTCGGCGGGTCACAAGAGCACCACGGCTTGGCGACGCACGCCGTTTTATACCCCGCAGAGTTCGAGGTGGACGCTCCTTAAGAGCGCGTTGACACTAAGGATGAAAGTCGAACGCCACAGCATCATTGACGTGCGTTCATACCAGACGCCTATTGTTACGCATGCATAGACGCAAGTCGAAGATAGAAATGCTAAGAGCGCACGTCTGTCGCTTTAAATGAAAAGACGCCATGTGGCAATATGTTTCCTGTGCTAGAACGGCGGAACCATATAGGCTCTGCTGTAGTCGCATGGCCTCCGAGATGGCGGGCGCGCCCGCCGTCTCGGAGGTCATGGTAGTCGAGACATGTTTTTCGCAATGTCTCACAGATGGCAGCACATTATCTAATGCTTGCTGTTTGCTTGATATGCTCAATAAAGTTTATTCCTCCTACAAATCGCCGAAGGGGCTCATTTTCGTCGTGACACCTGCCGAACAAAATGCGTTAAGGAGACTACTTCCACTACCTGACATTTATGTGGTGTTTTTTTTTCCGAGGAAGTTCCAAGTAACATCGTGGCTGGTTAATATGTGTGCAACTGTATAGTACAATTCAAACCCATTTACGGAAATATTTCCATGCAATAAAGAAAAAAAAAAAAGTAACATCATGGCTTTGTGGTAGGACACCTGCTTGCCACGCAAACGGCCCGGGTTCGATCCTCCATGGGACTGAAGATTTGTGTTGTCGTTAAATTTTATTTTATTTGCATCATTCTCGATTTTTCGCTCACGGAGAGACACCGACGGCGGTATTTTTCTGCGAAACGAGCTCTCTAACGCTATCGCGTTAATAATTACGCTTGGCGTGCTATCACAAAACGCCAAAGACCAGCGAAGCTGTGAGAAGCCGAATTTGCTCAAAGGGCAACTCCGGTGATTTTTCAGTGTTCAATGATCTCAATAAAATTTTCAATATATATTCTCCCTGGTACTGGAATAATATATGTCAAGTCAGGCGGATGTAGGTCATTTAGATTTCTTGTAAATGAATTTTAAAAAGGTTTTATCGGATTCTCACGCGGGTCACCTTGTGTTTTTTAAGTCATCACCTCCGCGCTGCCTACGCGAGCCAGCGGGCCTTCAAAAGCAAAACGGCGATACTTCAGCGCTCAAGTCGTCGCTGTCAAGATCAGAAAAGCTGGCATAACTCAATATATCGTCGGATGACCTCGCCACTGACATTTATTTGGCGCAGGTTCCATATTTCTGGTGACGGGAAGGTTGTGACGTCACCGCACACGTTCCACGAAGCCCCCTCTACCCGTTTCGGTTTCGGCTTGAAGACGACTTTCAATTACTTATTTAATTTTATTGGTGCGTTTCTGAGCAAACCGAATCACCCTGGCGGTTACAGGACTATCAGTACCATTGAAAACATTAATATCAGAACATGGCGAAAAAAACGCCGGAGTTGCCCTTTAATCTAGATTTTGCTGGGCTTCCCACAACTTCACTGAGATTAGGTGTCTGCGCAGAGCCACGCACAATTATTTTGATATGAAATGCCAAGATTAGCAATTTCTCTCTTGGCAAAGTCACAGCAATTCAGAAGTTTAGCATGTGAAAAATCAAACCATATAATTTTTCAATGAAATCCTACATTAACCTTCACTTTCGTTTATACTTTCTTGTTCACATTCAGTCAAGCACATCTGTGTTGAGCGCGATCATTTATTTACCAAACGCAAGCATAATATTACTTCGCTAAGCAAATGACATGTTTCTGTTCGCTGTACTGCGACAGCGAGAGAGACAGAGAGAGAGAGAGAGAGAGAGAGCTGGCGAAGCGAGATTTTAATCGGAGAGCATGACGTAACACCGCATATGGGCCTTGGAAGCGAGCGCGCGCGTTCCGGATGATGTCAAGCCACCCGCGCACATGCGCCGCGTCGCATGACGTCACCCCACTAACGCGCATGCGTCGCGTGCCGTCTACCCTCGCTGTGCGCCTCTCCTGGTCCCCAACGCGCTATGCTCCGTGATGCTATTTTTAGCTCGGCCAAACCTGTCCACGTCGACCAAGACATTCAAGCGAGTTGCTAATAGCTCCGCTGTAAAAATTAGAAACGTGGATGAAGTTTTATGAGTTCGCATAACAAAAGACATCTACGCGCGCGCGTGCGTTCGTGTGTGTGTGTGTGTGTGTGTGTGTGTGTGTGTGTGTGTGTGTGTGTGTGTGTGTGTGTGTGTGTGTGTGTGTGTGTGTGTGTGTGTGTGTGTGTGGTGCTCGTCTTTCTGACAGCCGAAAACATTCCTGCCATCCACGGGAACGTTTTCAATCGGCTTGCCTCCCAATCGGGGGTACATCTGCCTGTTTGGCGAGTACCAGACAAGTTAATTGCTTTGTGTACACTCCGCAAAATAGCGCGCCGGCTGCTGAACCACATGTATCTTCCTTATAACGGGTACGCGGTGCGCGAGGTTGACGCTTTTTCGAAACTACGACGGGAGGTCCTCTCTTGTGTGCCCTTAGCGTTGCGCTAAAACACAGCGGCGGGATTAGCAGGAAAGTTGCGCCGCGCTGAGGGCCGAACTAAGAGGCTTTTTGCACGTACGTGCTTTTTGAAACTGACACATTACCGACTTTGCTAATATTAACCGCACGATTAAGAGCGGCTAGAGCTCGCTTTTACGTAAAATCAGCGCGTAAGAGCCACCTGCGAAATACGATCCCTGACACACAGCTACGTAAACGAAAGCGCAAGGAAAACTGCGAGACAAGAAATACCGAAAACATAGACTATCGTGAACTGCGTCTGGCCCACCAGCTATGCGAAAGAGGTAGCTTGAAAAGTTTGTTATCGCAGACATAGTGGAGGGGCACCTTCATATACTATAGGAAAAGGCTGCCCCACTTTGCCGATCAATTGACGCTCTTGCTTGATGCGCCATGAATTCGCCATCATCAAATATTGCGCACGATGCATTCCAAGTACCCACGAATACGTGAAATAAGAATCTCCCCCGCGTAGACCTATGCAATGCTTTCGCTAAACCTGTTATTAATGAAAATCAATCAGGTGCCACAAGATAAAAGGGTTACGTACGTACGAAACGTATACGCGCGTCATACCACATTACTTCTCGATTACGTACGGGGCTTAGGCATACAAACGAATAGGCCTCGAGTGTAATAGGCACTATCGCAGAGAAATGCCGGGAGTGCCCTTAATGCGCACTCTCATTGTACTCCCGCCCCCTAAATTGCATTGGTGGGATACCACAACGTCGTCCGACCCCGCCACGGTGGTCTTGTGGCTACGGCACTCGGCTGCTGATTCGAAGGTAGCGGGATCGAATCCTGGCCGCGGCGGCTGCATTTCGATGGAGGCGAAATGTTGAGGCCCATGTGTACTTTGCGATGTCAGTGCACGTAAAGCAACCCCAGGTAGTC
Organism: Hyalomma asiaticum; assembly: GCA_013339685.2. Lineage (NCBI taxonomy): Eukaryota > Metazoa > Arthropoda > Arachnida > Ixodida > Ixodidae > Hyalomma > Hyalomma asiaticum. The sequence goes on from CM023484.1 coordinate 82,155,998, forward strand.
GAAATTTCCGGATACTTTCACTACGGCGCATCTCGTAACCATGTCGTGGTTCAGGGACTTAATACCCTAGAAATCGATCAGAACATCGTCCGAGCGACGACATCTCCACAGGTTTATGGTCTTTCCTTTCTTGTATACGGCGCTGTCACTGCGAATGCGTGAGATCGTCTACACGGCTTCCTGCATAACAGCAGCGTAAAAGCAGCGGAATTTCCTTTCTATTCCACACACTGGCGGGTAATTAACGTAATACGGTAATAAGCAGTACGAAAGCGACCGGTGTAACATCATCCGAGTCCTTACTGAGAAATGAACGAAATGAAGTGCGAATACCTGGGCTTCTGTTAAATATATACAGACATAACTGTTGAAGCGTATCCAGGTGGTCGCCATTGCAGAGAATGCCCATTGCCTCGACAACCTCGATTATAACAAAAGGAAATATATTAGAGCTGTGCTGTCCGAAGAGCACTCCAGTGATAGACGAGTTTCCATCAATATACACAAAACAGAGCTTTATTTCTCTGGTTGGCGGAAAACTATGGCAAACACGGTAATGCAGAAACAAACGGTCACGTCACGGACAGGCCTTTTAATCGTAGTAAGTGCTATTTAATTCCAAGGAGATGATCGTTATTATCGTAAATCACGGTAATAGCGTTGTGGTTCTCTCACAGCATGCAACTACTGCACCTGTCTAACGGCCAACGGCCGAAGGGAAGAACTGGAAAAAACAGCTCAATGAAAACGGCTATCCCGTTACCCGAACACATATTACGCTGATTGGAGGTGCTGGAAGCGCGCAAGCAGTACCAAACATCTAAACGCGGTATACATAAAAAAAAAAACGCATCAACTATAAAGCTGTCGCTTTGCTTTCATGTTGTCGGCTTAACTACGCGGGGCTTGAAATTATAGCAAAACGATCGAAACCCCCCCGATGCGGCACCAGGAACGCGCCCTTGGGAACGAGTATACACGTCAAAACAGTCGAGAATCACGGCATCCGCACTTCCCAGGCAAACACTTTAAAACCCGAGGCCAAAAATCAGAAAGCAAACGACAGCAACGTATATCTGCATCGAACAACTGCGCAGTCATCTCAAACGCACCGTCTTCTCTGTTTTTTACGACGCACTTGGGACGGCATCAAAGCGAGGCCCTTGTTTTGCTTTCGGCGCCAGTTTGTAGAGCTACTCTGAGCGCACGTTTTCTATAACGCGTCACGTTAAACTCTCATCCTGTAGCTCCTCCCTTCCTCCCGCCCATCGCAGAAGTGTCTCGACGTCAAGATGCGACCGGACATTACAGGACGCGAGCCTAAACGGCTGTCCCTCGGGCGCGCTTTTGCCCTTGCTCCTTTTTCACTCTTCGGCTTATCGTAAACAACCTTGCCGGTACGGGTTAAAGGGTTTCTCCTTTATGGCCACCAACAACACTATATAGACGACGGGACGTCGACGGTGGACCTTGGTCGGGCGAGTCGCGGCGCGCGCTCTGGTGAAACACTGTGTCAAGACGTCTCGAGGTTGCACAAACGCGAGAATGATGGATGGACAGGGGAAGAGAACGTCGTACGTGAGACGTCGCCTTTCGGGTGGTCGTGGTTTTCGTCGCCCACTTGACTGCCCCGCACGCGCGCGCCGGGGTCTCTTGTAAATCACGCGGTCGTCCTCCGTGTATATATCCTCTCGTTCACTCGCACACACGCAACCCGCGCGGGCGAAGGTTTTAGGCGTGCGCTGTCGTTGAAAGGATGCGCAGCCCCGGTAAAACATATCGGAGGAAGCCTATAAATCGTCCGACGAATTATTCCTTTCTTTTCTTTTCTTTAACTATCTCTTTCGCGTTGTACGCAGTCTTTCTCAAGGCATCAGCGTCAAGCATAGATCAAGTGAGCGCGAGGAAGTTAATGGCGCGACCCTGAGCAATATTTTAGCTTTATTATTATTATCACATTTTGCGCGCATTTTTCAGTAGTGCGGCAGGAACTAAACTTAGTGCACTTTTGACAAATCGCTGCCGAGCGCTCTATGGAAGGCGGCCGCGGGCCGCTTTGCACTCGGATGGCGCAGAAACCGAGCGCTATAGACCCTTTTCTTAATTCGCAAGTGCGCTTCTCTGCACTGCACATTTGCCCTAGTGATGGCGACAGCTGTCTTCATTGAAATGCTGTCAAAATTCAAGTTGCACACGCTAAGGCCCGTTTTTTGTGCATGTTTGTATCAGAAGGGCGAATCGTCATTTTACGTGCCCAGTCACAAGCAAACTGTGCTTACACACGCTGTTTGCGGGATTGCCCACGCCGCCATTAGTAGGGCAAGCTGCATCGCAGCGAAGCTAGCTTTACAATTATGAAAAGGGTCTATAGAACGCATTCGGCTACAGTGCGATAACAGTGGCGCGCTACGAGTCTGAGCGCTCGAACGGGTGATCTCGCTTTCGAGCTGGGCGGACTAAACTATGATGCGACTAAATTACGGATTAGATGCCAGTAAATTAAGATCAAGAGACTCCTCAGGTAGACCTATAGGGGCTGCAGAATGCTGGGTTTGAGCGTGCTTTGTTTAATTCCCATATCGACATGTGCCATGTCGATACATGTATTTGTTAATGCACACTCGGTGTGCCGCAAGAACTCTAATGCAGTTCGGAGGCACATGCGCATGTGTTTGTATCGTCACGCGGAACTCTAACGCGTTGACACAGAGACACATAGTTTCGTTATTCGCAGCAAAAAATTTCGATTTCAGGGTTTCGTCCCCATACGCTGTAGGCCCCTCAAGCAACTTTCACCGTGAAAGCTGCTGATAAGAGGAAATTTTCTCGTTGTGAGAAGTTTTCATGAGAGAGAGGAAAAGAAAAAAAAAGAGATTCATATATGACAGCGGAAAAAAGTGAACGTCGTTGAAGATCATAAACAGAAAGAGAAAGAGATAGAAATTATGTTATCACTTGCGATGCAGCCGTTATACAATAACGCTCCTTAAGGAAATTTCTTCGGCGAACATACCTAACAATAAATTCAACAAATTAGAAAAGAAGAGTGAAAGAAGAAGTCGAAAGCAGGAGTATCTGCTCTCATTCTGCTTTAGCGAAAGGCATTCGGTGCTTTATTTTTCTTCTTCACGACTACCCTTGCATATATGCCCGGTCTTCTTGAGATAACAAAAGTTGGGAGCTGGCATTGAGATCCTTCTATTCCTTTTCCCTAACGTTCTTCTTTTTTTTTTTCGATTGCGCCGTATCGTTGTTGCGCTAAAGGCGCGAGGAGAGGCTGTAGTAATCACCGCAGTTCTGCACTACAGCGCGCACGTATTGCATGGCAAACGATAGGAATGTAGAACATTCAATGCACTTTCGCACTTCAATGCCGCACGTTCGCTCTTTCGCGAATACGCGCGGTTACACCGCGATATTTGCAAAGAGAAACGCAAGCGCGTGCGCTCGACCGCTTCAGCCACCACACCTGTATCATATCTGGCGCCCCGCCATCTGTACTCTCAGAGAGAGAGAGAGAGACAAGCGCAGGAAATGATAACTACAGGGAAGTTAAGAGGGAAACCCTGTGCGCTACCCTACACTGCAGAAAAAAAAGAAAGAAAAATACGGAGGGGGAGGCGCTAGTAACATGCGAGAGCAAAGAGAAAGAGATAACTTTTACGCCCAAAAACTATGATATGATTACGAGGGGAAGCCATAGTGGAGGTCTCCGGAAATTTCGGCCACCTGGGGTTCTTTAACGTGCACTGAAATCGCACAGTACACGGGCCCCAACATTTCGCCTGCATCGGAATGCAGCCGCCGCGGCCGGGATTCGATTCCGCGACCTTAGGATGAGCAGCCGAGCACCATAGCCGCTATACAACCGTCGCGGGCAAGACGAGAAAAGAAATGGACATGACAGGCACACCGCCATAATAGGTCACATATTGGCAGCCATTGCCGCTGAGTAATGAGTATCGCAACGAACGAACAGCTTACGCTGCAGACGATCACGCAGGCCTGTCTGTCGATGAAAAACTTAGTACACAACTCAGTCGTTGGAGTGAGACTGCATGAAGTCAGCATTGATGTTATAAAACAACGAAACTTATCGATCTTGAACCAATGCTAGTCTGCACTAGCTATAATATTGGTAGCATGCAGATAAACGTAGCAGTTAAGTTCGGTCATAAGCGAAAGTCGTCGTCGCCATCGCGTACATCACTACCGTTAACTTCAAAATGCGTGGAGTAGGTTCAGAAAGACATAGTCTTCAAAACTGCATCAGTGCGTATACGTCATTCTCAACAGGGATGAGTTATGAGCTTGACAGTCCAAAATTAACGGTTTTCTCTGACGCCGCGTCTATCTTTCACCGAAACGAGCTGGAGCAATTGCGAACGACAGTCTCAGTGTATGCACCTAATGGGACAATAGTCCAGACTGCGTATAAAAAAACAGCGCGGATTTTCAGAAAAAAAAGAAAGGGCAGCAGGCGCACTGGATGGCTTCCCGGCAGCGCGCCAGTGTACGGCAAGAAAATATGCATGAGAGGGCTATAGAGTTGCACGGTGAAGCGACGCGACGCGACAGTGAGTAATGACAGGTGCGCACGACAAACGGAGACCTATACCTACTTAGCATTTCGAGCGAGAGACAAAAGAAAGTTGTCAATGTTGCAGCCACCAATGCTGTACTTTGGTACGCGTTTAACGAGCGACACGAACACTCGCGACGTGCCACTTCAAGAGATGGTACGCGCGTAACAGTGATTGATTCGCGACGCCTTTAATCGATACCGAGCGCGCGATGCACTTAGATGCTATATCGTCCCGCTTTGAGCTGCCGTTTCGAAACAAATGACACCTTGCAGCGCATTATCCTGACGCCGAGTAGGTATTCCTATTATTTCCTGCGCTATACGGGAAAAATATAGGTCTCGAAGTGGCAATTTTTTCCCGCATGACTGGGATGCAAGCTGGAGCGATGACGTTGCAGAACTGAAGAGCCATGCTTGTTGAGCGATGATTACCACCTTCTCGCTGTGCGACGAAGGCGGTCAGACCCAACGGCATTTTGATCTTCCGGAAACGACTGCTTGGATACGCACGGTTCTGAAATAATTTGTGCTGCGCCTTGTAAAGCAGGATATAACGGCACATTAGATAGATAGATAGATAGATAGATAGATAGATAGATAGATAGATAGATAGATAGATAGATAGATAGATAGATAGATAGATAGATAGATAGATAGATAGATAGATAGATAGATTAGGCCCTGCGCAAGCTGCGTTATGCCTAGTTCAGACCAGTTCGCAGTATCTTCCAAGGACGCTTGGCTCGACAGCACATGTCACTCCAGTCCAGTACCTCTTCACGGTCGAGTAGTGTGCATGCAGTTGTGCAAGGCGCACTCGTGGTCTTTTTGTAGTTCCACATTATAAATTAACGTCCTCGTCCGAGCTGTCAGGCGACGCCAAAGGCGTCAACTGCGCGACGTAGAAAGGCGTCATCAACCTTGTGCTTCGGACAGCTTTTGAAGGTGTCGCGATGGTCGCGCTCCTGGAACGACCCTGCCACGCCTTTCTTCAGCTGTGGGCGTCGAAAAAAAAAATAAAGTTCGCTACCCTTTAGCACCAGCTGCCGCGGCTCATGGAACACGCCTTAGCGCGCCGTGCCCGCGAGCGTACGTTTTTAATCAGACTATATAGCTGCACTTGCGCGTCGACCATAAAAGAGTTCTTTTGTTTTCGTGTTGACTTAGCGCTCTCCTTGGCGTCACGTCGTGAGCTGTTGTAGAACGTAGTCGAGACTACTGACTTCGAGAAACCGTGGGCAAGGCAAACAAGCATACATATAACAGGACGTCCAGGGAGCTAGCTATGTAGCCTTGACGCGATAATATTTTCTGGCGCCGAGCACTCGCTGTCAACTTTTGAACATGAATAAAACTACCAGACAGCAATGGACAACGCAAGCTAAAGCCGAGCACGTTAGCCGAAGGAGTGCCAGCAGCGCCAGAGCGCGAGGTGCTTTTACAGTGTTCACGCCTTACAAAGCAGAGCTGATGGCAGCGCCACCGAAAAAGTGCGCATCGGTCTATACCACGAAGCAAATATTCCATGGTTAATGCGCTAAGTCTCTAAGGTCGCGTGTTGGAACGATAGTGCGAGGGAGAAGAGAAGGGAATGCATTCACCGAAAGCTGAATGGCAGGGGTTCGCCGCGTGAAGTGTTCCTGTATCCCACAGTTTATTTCTTTCACGCCTCGTGCTTCATCCGCGCGTTCATTTTAGGAAAACAGGCGTTTCATACTTGGTAGGACTTTCGAAGCATTGTTTAGATATCGCCTATAGTTGTCAGCAGTGTCAGAGCATAGAAACTTCAACACAAACAGGTGCTATACTCGTGGAACAGAAGCTGTTGCGTCCCGGGCAAAAGACACTTCTTGAGCACGTCATCTGGGGATTCAGCAAGGAACCTCCCCCACCAGACCTCCTTGGCGAGCCACCATCAAGCGAAGCCTGGGAGAAACTTCTCTTGAGCAAAGGCATGGGCGCCCAGCTGAGGGCCATTAAACGCGCCGAGGAAGTGGCGTCCAGGCCCTCTCCTCGTAGGAAACCGGGGGTTTTCTTAATAAAGTTGTGTACTACTGCTACTTGACGCCGAAAAACTGACAATCATGTCTTTCGGAGGTTTTCGTTGGAATCTCTGTACCCACTGCAGGCAAACGAGCCGTGGGGTGTAAGGTGATGTTAAAAAAAAAAAACTGGTTATAAGAAAATTCGGCGATCACCGATTCAGCGATTCAACTTTACATTACAACGACACCTCTGACAGTGCCTATACAATTGTTACGAGGGCTTTCTTAGCAGCTGGCCTTTCACGCCCGCGCTGTTCGATTCCGCATACAAAAAATCCGCTGCCGTATGTTAAAACTAGCGTCGCCTACAGTCGTCTTTTACATCCGCTCATTTGCCAGGGCACAAAACGGCGATCAACGTGCACATAAGCGACGTCGAAAGCTATTTTCCGTCGCCGTACTCCAGCGCAGCTCATGTAGCACGTCGCCTGTCGTTCTACCCGATAGCCTTCTCGTTATTTTTTTCTTCATTTCTGGCACACCATACGCCATCCGTTAGGCGTCATAGTTAATAAGTTCAAAAGGGCTCGACTTCGAAGTGCTACGCTTCCTACTCCCCCGCTTTTCTTTTCAACCCATCGTGTACTTTCGAGCACTGCGCACACACTTACGGCGACGAGTTCGCCAGCGACGCCATTAAGAAAATTGGATTTCGCTCGGAGGTTCTCGTGTAAGGCGAAAACATTGTCGACAGTTTTTTCTTTTCTTCGTCACGTTTTCCGAAACTGGCGGAGCAAATATCGCGACGGCGAAGGCGTTGCTCGTCGGCAATCACTGAGACCCGCTCTCCAACGCATTCACGAAAAGGAGCTCTAATATTGCTGCACATATATCAGTGCATATATACCACGTGTGCGTTTTCTGTTGGAAATAGAGAAATGACGCACATGTATACGTCACATGCAAATGCTTGGTATTGAGCGCATATGCGCGAGGCTGTTATCATCTTGATTTGACGCGAGTGTTTGATTTTTCTTTTTCTTTGTGAGCGGTTTTTTCACTGACTGACACAGACAGAGGCGTAACTGCACAGGGCAGGCAGCGTCTGAATGCAACCGGAAGTGTCTCGATCAGTCCTTCCGAATGTTCTATTCGGAGGCACCACGAGTGTAGGTCAGCATATATTAACGTGCTTCCATGACGCTTAGAAGGTGACAGGTATCTGCGACCGCCTGTACAGACGACGTACTCCTGCAAGTGTGCGCATGATCAGTGCTTTCTTACTCTCTCTCTCATTGTATTTCACCCCTTTATCTCTTCCCCCAATGCAGGGTAGCAAATTCGACGCGGGTCTGGTTAACCTCCCTGTCTTTCCTTGCGTCCCTGTCTCACTCTCTGTCTCTCGACGTGTGTGTGTGTGTGTGTGTGTGTGTGTGTGTGTGTGTGTGTGTGTGTGTGTGTGTGTGTGTGTGTGTGTGTGTGTGTGTGTGTGTGTGTGTGTGTGTTTGCTTACCCAAGACGCCGGTTCGATCCGGATCATCATCATCATCATCATCGTGATCATCATCATAATCATCTGGGTCGTGGCGGTCTCACTTTCGAACGAGGCGACACTGCTAAAGGCTCGCTCACTGTGCGATGACAGAGCCCGTTAAAGAACCACATATGGTCGAAATTTCTAGAGCACTCCTCTGTAACGGCGTGCCTCATAAACATATCCCGGTTTCTCCACGTAAATACCCCCATCAGTTATTCTTCACGCGAGTATCAGCGACTAACGCTGGCACATATACGATAACGCATGTACGAACGCTTGCGCGTTTCACCGAGAGTGCAGAGTGCCGGCGACCTTTGCCTGTGTTGGCCCGTATCACTGTGCCGTGGGCGTTTTGTTTTGCTTGACACAGGATCGTCCAATAAAAACGGTCAATATTTGCCCATTTGATTGCTACTTTCTATAATAGTAACTATACCACGCGACAATTTGCCGCAGCTGTGCCCTTTCTCTCCCTTTCCTCGCTTTTCTACCCCCCTTTCAGTCTCTCCAATCCAATTCCCGTGTGTAGGGCAGCAAACCGGTTATGCGTTGGTTAACCTTCCTGCCTTTCCTTCTCCACTATTTCTTCTTCTTAAAACAAAACTGACACTTGTTAGTAAATGTCACTTTTTGTGTGCACTTGTATTTCGTGTGCTTACAGCGTCGCGAGCAAATCGAAGTAAAGAAAAAAATACTGCATGCACCATGCAAAGCGATCAACCATGGTAGCTATAGCTCTTTGGGTGCATGTCTTTCTAATACGTACTGTGCAGCATGACGTCGCAGGTCAGATTAATGGCCCCGCTGTGGAAGCATTATGAGCAGGTGCACATATGCGTGTGTATTGAAACCGTAGAGCATATTTTGTTTGAGCACCGAGGGTGCGAGGATGAGCGTGCGCTCTATGAACATTGATATATATACAATCACACCGTTTACCACCTCACTGTGTTTGAGGCCCTCTAGCTTGTTCCACGCAACAGAGACGTGTGATGGACATTTTATTTGCATATTTACACAGTACAGGCCAACTCGATAGGCTTTAATTTTGTCTCCATTGTCACCATCATTCACCCACCATGCAACGCATCCTATCACCTCACTGCCGGACGATGCAGACTTTAAATAATATCGTTGAATGCAATTAGTCATTATAGACAGAAACACAAAGCCCAACTTTTTTCTTTGTCTTTTCTTTTTTTGCTGTTCTTTTTGCACTTTTTTCTACTCGTCTTTCTCTTCCATAACCCCCCTTCCCCACGCAGAGTAGCATGTCAGCGATGTTTCACCGCCGGCTAAATTCTCTGCCTTTCAATGAGTTCTCTCTCTCTCTCTCTGAACGTGTGTCGGCTGCTGTTACGTGTCCGTGCGTTCGTGCGTGTGCTGCATACACTTCCACATAATAAGCTATAAACACACGTGAACATCCGTTCCCGTTTTCAGGCACGCCCATTTTCATGTGAAACTGGATCTTATTTAGGATCGCACATTTAGATCAGAACTCCATCGTTGTAATGGCCAGTTTCGAACACGTTGGCTTATTGAAACGGCACTCTCGAGTAATTATCAATGGAACATACGGGAATTATCTAGTTTGAAGCCTTCCTGTAACGTTTTGTTCCCTTAGCAAACTTTGTATGCGTGCGCTGCACGTATTCCTATGCCCTATTTGAAGGTGCGTGAGCGCCGATGCTGAACAAAAAGAGAACACACACGGAAAGGGCGCTTCTGTCTGCTAAACATGCACACGCGCATGCATTCGTTTGCGTACGCGCGCTTACCCGAGTGTACTCAGTTCGTGCGCACATGGCTGCGTCGGTAGGAAAAGAATCGAGTGTTCGCGTAACAGGCATCGGTGAAGCAGCCTGAAAACTAGAACGCGACTGCGTAATGCTTCTTCAAATAAGCGCATTCAATAGCAAAACGTATATACCTCCATGACGTCGAATCTGAGCGACTAAATCGGCATCTGCGCCGTTTCGATGTGATCTCAAACAATATACGAATCGTTAGAACAAACTCTCGACCCTCACGCGACAGGAAGTCACAAGCCGGCCGGTCGTAAAACCGTATATGTGTATAGCGCACGCGTGTTCTCTGAATTTTGCCTCGCTTGCATTCGTGCTCGGTTCACTCATCACTCCAGACTCTTGGTGCGCGCATTTTTGTGCGCATATTGGCCTGCGCGACTTGTGTAAATCTGTAATCCGCCCGGCTTACTGGCCCTTTCCCAAAATGCGCTCCAATAACGACCGAGCGTTCCCGAAGCTGAGCTGACAAACCAGTTCCTCTTTTTTTTTTTTTTCTCTCGAAAACTCCGCCCGCTCATGCAATTTTGCGAGCTTCTACGACGAACGCTCGCCGAGGGATTAAAAACGTAATTGTCGTCGTCCTCGGAGCGTTCGCATCAGGCTCATATATATATATATATATATATATATATATATATATATATATATATATATATATATATATATATATATATATATATATATATATATATATACAACGCGGCAGTTCTCACCTGTTAAACGAAAGCACGAATTCAATTTCAGTTTACTATGTACCTTTTCGTGCGTGTGTGAACTCGCAGGTGCGGATATCGGCTGTGGCGTGCGCGCGTGTTTGCTGCCGTTACAGTTATATAAGCAGGTGCGAAGAGTTGTGTAACACTTTTTTGATTAACACGGCCCGTGCCGAAAACAGAAAATGGCGCAATATTGGAACCTGGTCAGCGCCACTGTTCCGTGCAGCACCTTCCCTTCACGGTTAGCCGTGCGAAAAGTACAACGTGCGAGCTATCGCATCGAGGAGGAGAAAAACTTTATTTATCCCAGGAGGGAAAGGGGCAGTGGCGGAGGCAGCGGAGACACCTACCCTGTGTAGGTATCCGCTGCCTTCTTGGCCCAATCCAGGATCTGGTCCTGGACCTCGCGCGCCGAGCTGCACATAGCAGCCTCCCACTGCTCCTTATTATTAATATCGAGTCCCTGTTATTTGAAGGATTGGAGAGCGACGACCTGTGTTCCCTGAATGCGCGAGCAAACGAAGGTTAGTTTTGTGCTATCGCAAAACCACCCGTGATGCAAATGTATACCATCTACAGCGCGTAAAACGGTGCAAGTTGTCGGGGCGTGTGTCGACAGAAGAAAAAAATCCACAGCATATCCACGGAGTGAATGATGATGAGTGGGCGAAGCTCCGGAAGTTCATCGTAGATCGTGCCGAGTTCCGGATTAATTTAGTTAACGCGCACGCTACGAATCCTCATGGTTGAATTATGCACAAGTGAAATCTCCCACCGGCACTTCATTGCAAGTCAAGGTCCAGTGCATATATATATATATATATATATATATATATATATATATATATATATATATATATATATATATATATATATATATATATATATATGGGTTGCCGGTGAACGGTTCTCCAGCGCGAGCAGTCGGTATTTTTCAATCAAGAAACTCGCTGGAAGACGCTGCCTGCGCCAACGTTGTCTCTCGCGGGTCAGGGCGCGTTCTCCTTCTTTGCGAGCTGGTGGAGCGTTCATCGAAGAAAGATGATGATGATGAGTGTGGTTCGGTTAGGAAAGGACGCTGCTTTCTGCAGCCCATGTAGGGAGCACGGCTAAGCGTCCGTAGGGGTGGGGGAAAGGGAGTGAAAGAGTATAGAGAGGAGAGAAAGGCCGTAGTGGAGGGCTCCGGAAATTTTGACCACCTGGTGTTCTTTAACGTGCAACAACAACAACACACACGCACAGTAGACGGGCCTCTGGCATTTTCGCCTCCATCGAAAATGCGACCGCGGCGGCCGGGATAACCGACTACACACGCACGCGTTCCGCAGCTGTATCACTCGCTCGCAAAGTCTCGCCAAGTCTCGTGCGCCAGTCTCGCGGAGAGTAGGTAGCAACATGGCTAGCTAAGGCTTTCGCCTTACAAACTACACCCTGATTGGTGTCTTCAATTATCTGCATTATGCCACGTTCGCGGTCGACTGCAGCGAGCGAAACAAAGTGAAAGGAACTGACCCGTGAGGAGTGCCGCAGCCTACTCCGCTGCGGCGGCGCGTCTTCGGGCACCGACAGGCGGTCGGGCGACGGGGGCGGCTGATGCGACGGCGACGACTGCGACGGCTGCGACTGCAGCGACTGCGGCTGACCGGAGGCGTCCGATGGGCTGCTGCCTCCGCTCGGCTCGTCGTCGCGACGGCTCATGCCGCCTTCCAGGCAGTCGATCTGCGTCAGGCTCTTGCTCCGGTGAGCCTGTGTGCACGAGGGAAGAAAAGAAAAAACAAAGGAGAAGGGTACATGAGTGACAAGCACGTGGCAGGTTTCGGAAGCGCAGATAGGTACAACAACTCTTCCTTCGCTTTTTATGCGACCGGATAGCAATCCTGGCCAAGACATTCCCACAGGATGAAATAACAAGTGATTTATTTCCTCTTCTATCTTACCTTGATATCCCCCTTCCCATTCACCCCACCTATACAGTTGTTGACCAAACGCTGTTCTGGTTAACCTCCCTACTTGCTGAATCTGTTTCCCTGCTAGATAGATAGATAGATAGATAGATAGATAGATAGATAGATAGATAGATAGATAGATAGATAGATAGATAGATAGATAGATAGATAGATTCCATGAGTGAACGAATCATGCCGCTGTAAGTCATGACGTACTCCGAACGAGCGCCAAAATTAAATGGTGGTGACAATTAATGAAGTTTAAGATAAATTCCAACATATCCCTAATGACAACCTTAACTGAAAGAAAATGGAAACAGCATTCTAAGTTTAGCTTAAACAGCCAAATCGTACGCACCCTTTCATTAGACACTATTTACCAGCACAGACGATAGCAAAATTTAAGTACACTGGTCTAATAAAGTTGAATATCGCTTGCTCACGTGGTTATTTTGAAAAGCGAATCGAGAGGGACTTTGGTGTGTACAATGTCCCCAAGGGACGTTTCGACGTATGAGTGCTTCATACATGCGCTGACTGTTAAACAACACACGCTGCGCATCTATATGGCGTGCTATTTTAAATCACCTACGACGGCGCATTGTGTATACGATTGAAGACTTGATACAAACTTCACAGCGACCTGTTCGCCATCGTGCCGAGGGACAACAAAGTAGGCAATCAACGGCTGCTGCAGCTGCCCTTTTCAAAAAACGGCGCGGCGAGCGGCAGGCAGCCATCGCTCTTCGCTCGTGAAAGACGTAGCCTTTATAATAAACGACCTCGTCAACACCAGCTGTCGTCGCTTCTGTAGTGTCGGGGCGGTCGTTATATATCGACGTCCCACGCTGAGCACGCCTACAACGAAATGGCCATTTCCAGAGGGAAAAAAAAAAAACGATGACATACTTGCACATATGGATGTAAGCAGCGTACAATATACTTTAGGCACGTCCGACACGTGCGTTGAATTGTGTTGGTCATTTCGTATTTCTTCGGCCTAACAGATATAACTTTCATACCATAGCCAAGCTGAAACCTTTTTAGCAGCGAAGCCGCTTAAGCTAGCCAAACTTTGTCCTATCACGAAATACGACACTGAAATGACCTTGTCTATATACAATCCAAACGACGCTGCATCTACCAGCGTAACGTTGTATGGGCTCGACGTCATGCTTTATCACGTAATATGACGTCACAACGACACGTGACCGAAAGAAGATGAAAAGGTTGATTGATTTGTGGGGTTTAACGTCTCAAAACCAGCTCTGATTATGAGAGACGCCGTAGTGGAGGTCTCCGGAAATTTCGACCACCTGGGGTTCTTTAACGTGCACTGACATCGTACAGTACACGGGCCTCAACATATCGCCTCCATCGAAATGCAGCCGCCGCGGCCGGGATTCGATCCCGCGACCTTCGGATCTGCAGGCGAGTGCCATAACCACTAGACCACCGTGGCGGGACATCATAAAGGTAAGAATGAAGATGACGAAAATGCTGGTAATTATGATAAGATTATTATTATTATTATTATTATTATTATTATTATTATTATTATTATTATTATTATTATTATTATTAAAATGGTGATCAGCAAGATTTGCTGTGATTTGGCCTTGCGCGACCTAGCGGAAGTTGCATACTTTTCTTTTTTTTCGTATATGTCATAGCGCAATCAGCCTGAAACCATTAGGCGCAAACTTCTGCTCAAGAAGGCCTATGTCCTTACCTATCCCGTTACGCGTCGAATACAGTAAGCACTCGGCGCATAAGAACAAAGCGACAATGTGGAATGCATTATAATAAAATGTAATGAAAAAGGACAAAACAAAATAAAATGAGAAGTGTAAGAAAGCGGCCATGACGCAGGTGCTCAGCCTACGCCGTAAGCTGAGCGGCTCAAGTGACGCGCCTTTCATCATCGCAACTATGAGCCAACGTTGCGGTCGCGTGCATCCATGATTAACAATTACATAACGTGACGACGGTAATGCGAAACACAGGGGCTTTTCCTTCGTTATTTACGCTACCGGAGAACGCGCCATACCGACATATATCTCATTCCTGGAGGATATGACATTATATGCTCGCCCAATAAACGAGACACTCACAGGATAGCATCCGTATTGTGTACACAGCGCGCTGTCCAAGGGTCTGTCTACAATATAGGTATAATGGCGCCGACGTGCTCGAAACGACACAGCTTGCGGCCCCATCTACTTTATGACTGGCTCCCTATAGCACACCGCAGAGGCCCAGTCATATCGCGCACTGCCCTTCCTATACAACAGCTGTCGACGACGCTTCAGGTAAGTACACTTACACTATATGAGAAGCCCACTCACTGCGTAAGAGTCCGTAAAGAGAAAGTGCCGATGGGTGTCGGTTTGGAATGGCGCGGCAGTTTGCTCCCTAATGGCGCGCGGCCGACACAGCGCGTGAGACAGTTTACGGCGTATAGGTTTGGACTGCCGGTATTAATGAAATAAAACAGCAGATGTGCAACATGTCAAGCGCGGGTAATGGTGACGTTCGAAACACGCGGAGTCCCGGGCGCGTCAATCGGCACCAGGTGTCGCGTACGACCGCCACGGAAAGAAGCTATACAGCCGCGGCTCCTGAAGTCCCAGCCATGGCATTGACTCTGTTGTTCACCGATATTCTCTATACTTTCTATACGTGTGTGCCCGATAACTTTCGCGTGCCGCACGGACCAGTAAAATGCACGTGTCGCACCCGCTATACTATAATGTGAACGGCATTACTGGAGGCTGGGTGGCGGTTATAAAGATTGTTACTGATTTAGCTGAAGAGAAAGCAAAGGACTCGCATACAGAGAGCACCGCCTCATCCTCCCTGACATGCATGTATCCATTAAAGCCGTCTTTCTCAATAAACTCGTTGACCTTCACAATCCACAGAGAGGTGTGTGCCTCGGAGCCGTGGTACCGATCGAAGACGGTGTACTCAGAAGCAACCAACCATCAGTAACGAGATATGAAAGCTTAGTGGAGATTTTTCGGTAAATGCGAGGAAATTGCATTTTAATTAGCCTCTTTTTAACTCAAAAAATACCCTTAACTACCTCGGTAGACAGCGCAAGCCAACGGTGCTGGTAATACGCGAGTGAATGCAGTAGCCAAACATGGTGACAATACTATGCAGATAAATACGGCACGTTTCACACACACACACACACACACACACACACACGCACACACACACACACACGCACACACACACACACACACACACACACACACACACACACACACACACATACACACACACACACACACGCACACACACACACACACACACACACACAAGCACGCACGCACACACTTTTTTTGCCAGTGTCCCTACTAAAGGTAGCGTCAACCTAAACGGTAAGTGACTTCTCGAATTCCGTGGGGAATTTCGACCGCCGCAGCTATGCCGGAAAGCACTTCAACTGCCTGAGGCTTGCAGGCGCATCTATGTGACATCATCTGCTTTATTATAAGCATAGACAACTCGACAGCGAAACTCACGGGGCGACTCCAACGCAGACGCCCCGTCGTTCGAGGTCGTTTCCGCGAACGAAGGATGAACGGAAATTAGCAATTAAAAACGTTAATCAAATTAAAGCCGGTAATCAAGTAATCAAGTCACACGCACTCAGTGTACAGCACTGTGCAACACAACGTGTGTTGTTTCGCAGCATTGCGAGGGTGTCATAACGTTCGCATGCATCTCAATTGCGTCTCATCGTCTGAGAGAGTCTCGGACCACACTATCCACCAAACGCGGACCTCAAGATTACTACTACTACTACTACTACTGATACAGTAATAATAATAATAATTTTGCAGCACGTTAAATGTTCCGGGCATGACGTAATGAATTACGCGTGATTCAATCAGCAATTGAAGCCACCAGTTCCACATCCACTGAAGAAGATGAAAGATAGGTAGAGCAAGCAACTTCATAACGATGACGAAGGAGGATCAGACGTCGCGCCTCGTCCATTTCGAAGTTGCACCGGCAAATCTAATGGGCACAGGGGCCAATGCCTGAGGCCACAATTTCCATTATCCGCTAGCGATTCCACTCCCCTTTGTTTTCGATGCCTATACTGTTCCTATCGGACTCGGCACCACCTCCATCATTCAATTCTGTTTCTTCTCTTTCTCTCGTCTTTCTTTCTTTTTCGCACGTCGATTCGACGAAGTGAGTTTTGGTTTGCCCGGCTCGGTTATTTCCCCCATGGCCTTCGGGTCGTGATTGGTACGGGGAACGCCACGCCGCCTCTATATTCGGAGCCCACTAAGCGCAGTATAGTGGACGTGACTTCGGTGCTGTTGCGGCTGGTTGCCGGTATCAAATTTGTCCGCGCGGCACTGTGCAGGGAATGACATTGTCTGGGCGGTACACACACGAGAGACCGAGAGAAGGAGAGAAAATTGAGCGGATATTCCGATTCGGTGTGAGCCCATTTCTTGGTTGCATTGCCCTCATCGAAGTCGAGCTGCAGCAGTTCACTCACGGGTCGCGCACACACACGCACACATACAAACTACAAAGAGACCTACGAACACAAATGAGAGGGGGAAGGGGCTGCTGTTCCGCTAATCTGAGCGTAGGTATAGCTATCCAAGCAAAGCTGCATTAGTTAACGATATGCGACGGTGGGGGCACGCTAAATCAATGCCCGTGAGCTGCGTTCATAAGTGAACTGCGCTGCCCGGAGGGGGAAGAAACAAACGCACGCACATAGCTAAATTTCCATGAACAACGATTTACGTTTGTTTTATGAAAAAGGCAGTGTTGTAATAGGTAGGTAAGTTACATAATCTTGCTTTTGGTTGCTAAGGATACTGCCGCTGAAAAAAAAAAGAAGAGACGACTATACTTAAGAGAACGGCACTGAACACAATATCATCATATATTCAATTAGGCTATTGCTGCAGAATATAAATAGCCACCGGTAGAAAGACGAAGAAAAAAGAAGGTAGTAAACGAAGTAAACTACATTAGAAAAACGAAAAACAAAGAAACAAAGTCTATAGGATGTCGATACCTTCTTTTATTCTGTGAGCTCATCATAAATGCCACAGGCACGATGGAAGTGACAAACACTTCTAAATATTTGCCGCGAGAAAGCGTATAGGTGTGAAGAAAAAAAAAAACTGCGTTCTGTCGGCGGCAATCGCAGTGATATAACCAAGGGACTCCCAAAACGATAAGGACGTGCTTCCCCTTTCAGACCAGACTTTGGAAACTACGTTACGAAGACGATCACTCTTATGTGCAACGTCACAAATTCCAATCAAGAAAAGAACAAAAATAAAGCGCCCAGCAATAAGGAACGAACTGTGCAGCGGCATCATAGCGCTCAACGTGAGCAGACATGTAAGGAGGCTGTGTGGAAAGGAAACCCGGGGCGAGATCGGAGATCGTTGCTTGTCGAACGAGTTCGGTTTTGTTCGTTTTTAACTGCATGTCATTGTCCGAGGCCATGCTTACCTCTTAAGCAGCGGGGAGCGGTCACGTTTTTGCAGGAGCACGTTTTCCCTGCAGGTCACGCGTTTAAGCTCACGAAAAAAAAAAAAAATGTCTTCGTTTTCATAAAACAAATTTTTCATTTGAAAAAGAAAAATATTTCTGTTCTGTAGTATATTGTCTATAGAAGAAGACAAAAAACATGCTCGTCAATTGTTGGTATGTTCACCGCTTGCCCATTGGCTGCTCTTGCCCTCCTGTTCTCGCATATATTATTGGATCATCTTGTCACACAACAGTGCCCACTCAAACAAAGAAAAATGACTAATCCGGGAAGCATGCGTCGCTCTCAGATAGCGACAACTCCGCAGCGCGAACAACAAGAGCCGCGCCCCAACTTCGTACAACTCCGAACAAAGATCTCCGATCGCGCTCCGGAGCTATATCTCATAAAGTTTCATACTATACTGTGTAAGTAGGAAACTCTATGCTATATATGCAGACGGCGTTCGAAGGTAACCGTATGGCAGAGCAGCAGTATAGCACTTGCTTCATGTCATACACTGTCCGCGTCTCGTTTAGGCAGTTTTTGACACGACAATGTCGTTAGTTAGAATATATACGCTTGTATCATAGGTTCAGCAACGTACGGCAGCGGGAGGCTAGCTTCCACGCTTCAAGGTATAAACGACCAGAGCGTGATAAGCTCACAAAATAAATGCGCATGCGAGAGACCTTCACTCAATACACGCTGGGACAGAGGCCATGCGAGCATCGTGCGCCGTAAAATATGCAGACATCTGCCAAAAAAGCCGAAATATTTATTTATTTACTTTAGGAATAAACGAGTCACAGGCGCCACTGCTCATATAAGAGCACGCACTTTTTTACGCGTGACGCTCTTTGTGATACCTCTCTGTGGAGTGACCAGTGCAGAGTACCTGAATTTCGCTGACAGGTACTCTGCACTGGTCACTCCACAGAGAGGTATCTCTCTCTCTCGCTGACAGGTTATTGCTACAATTTCTTTCTTTCTTTCTTTCTTTCTTTCTTTCTTTCTTTCTTTCTTTCTTTCTTTCTTTCTTTCTTTCTTTCTTTCTTTCTTTCTTTCTTTCTTTCTTTCTTTCTTTCTTTCTTTCTTTCTTTCTTTTTCTTCTTTCGTAAAGATGACTGGTGAAAATGACGGTGTCCTTATTATCTTTATTTTAATAACTACTTCCTCGTGCGGATGTGCCCCGCTATCAGCTAAGACATCGCGTGAACCGTTCAGCTTTACAAAAAAGTTTCAAAGAAGTAGTTAATTCTCTGCCTCATTTTTCCAATGGCGTGAGCACTCGCTACGATCCAATGCGCTGATCTGTGAATGTTGTGACGACAGTCGCCATGACTGCAGTGTTTCAGTTTCGGGTTTGGTTGCTGCAATGAGGCACAGTTAAGGATCACGTAGTTAAACTCTAGCGTATTCGTTTGCAGGTTCCCTTTGTATTTCAACTCCGCAAAGACACAGCGAAATCATATGCGACTCTGGAAGTAAACCTACGAATCTGTACGGACGTGCAGATTTGGGGGGGGGGGGGGGGTTGCGTGACAAAACAAGGACACACAGTTTGTTCTTGCCTAGTTGCAGAAATGAACGTCCGCCGTTTCTTCTTTCTCTCGTCAAACCCGTGGTACTTCGTTAGCACTTTGAGAAGGCCTAACAAGAGTAGAGATTTGCGAGCGATAGTGTGCGAACAACAATATGTGTGATACAATGCTTTCCAGACGATAGCATTTACCGCCAACATAACTTTCTTCTAATGAATCTCGGCAAATAAATTTGCGCAACTTTTCTGAAACGTAGACGAATGCACAGTAGAAAATAAGATGGTGCAACTGCAAAACCTCACACTATTACGCAGATTTAGTGTTTCAGCAGCCAGTCGCCAGCAGTCAGCGGAGAAAGACTATTGCATGCGCAAATGGGTCGTTAGTAACCGTCTCTACTTTCGATACGTTCGTGTATTATTTCGTTTCTTAACTCCTCTCGATGCGCAAGCGCATACGGCATTCAGTTAACGACACCCCTTGCCACGCCCATTATTGCTAAAGGTGCAATGACCCTTCTGCCCCTTGATTAGCCGTCGAATTAGCGGTGCTGTGAATTTATCGACAGCTCCGCGTCTGCGAGGTACGCCCTAAGCTGGGTCGGCGCATAAAAGAACGAGGGGTCGAGGTGGTGGAGGGGGTAGTGCAGTTAGAAAACGCCCGATGAAGGGCAGCTGGAAGTTAACTAATTCCTAGGAAGAGCAGAATAGGAAATTGATCGCATTTCTTTTTTTTTTCTATGTCACAACCCCGCCTTCCTGTTTGTGTGTGGCAGACGTCTAATTAATACTGCAAACGAGCCGATACAATCAGTGCTCATTTCCTTTCTTTCTTTCTTTCTTTCTTTCTTTCTTTCTTTCTTTCTTTCTTTCTTTCTTTCTTTCTTTCTTTCTTTCTTTCTTTGGCGCACCGGTATCTCTACAATATTTCTGCTTTTATGCTGCTTCAGAAATGAGTCTACGGCAAATGTGCTTTGTCTTGCCATGACGGCACGAAAGAAAAAGAAAACAAGAAAGAAAGAAAAAGGAAAGAGAGGAAAGAAAAAGAAAACATCACGAGACCACGTGCGCTTTCTTATTGCGTGATCTGTTCCGCAGCCATTTATTAAACGCCGTTCTTTCGCACAACTGAATACCAGACAAATAGGCATCGGCGCCCTTTCGCCTCTTAATCCCACTCCTTTTGTTGCAAGATACGTTCCTCGGCATTTTCTTTTGTAAAGGATAACGACCACGAACAGTTCGTTTTTGAAAATTTTATCCTTGAGAAAGCTGGCACTAACTAATGACTAGTACAACTCGTTGCTGGGAAAGTTGGTGAAACATTGCTTCAGTGATTTACGAGGCCAGAGCACGCACGCACATGCACACGGCACATACTTGGTTTACATATATATGCTACGGGCCGCCTGACGTGCAAACGCGACGCCCATAAATGCCCTGGGGCTTATCGCTTTCGCTCCCTTCACCTCCATTCCAATTCCCTCGGGCACAAAGCGTATAGGAAGTCATGCACGGCTTTATCCTCTGTCTCCCGGGCCGATTGCGTGCTCTTGCTCGCTTCACGGACGGCAGGCGGTAAAGTGCGACAACGCTAATTGATTCACTCGCAGGGTTTTGCATCCCAAAACCACGATATGATTGTGAGAGACGTCGTAGTGGAGGACTGCGCAAATTTCGACTACCTGGGGTTCTTCAACGTGCACTGGCATAGCAAACTAGACACGGGCCTCAACATTTCGCCTCCATCGAAATGCAGCCGCCGTGGCCGGGATTCGATCCCGCGACCCTCGGGTCAGCGGCCGTGTACAGTAGCCACTAGACCACAGTGGCGGGGGTCGCGAAAACGCAACGCTAGAAATTCGTCATTCTCCGCGCTGTAGTTCTAATCTATGCCAGCGCATGTACAGCAGTTGAGTACGCAAAATGTTTCCTGGATGGGCCGAGGCAAATAAGGTAAAGGAGTCCTATTCGTCTGCTGGTAGCCTTGCTCCAAGATAGTGCCTTAATGAACGACTGATTACACATCAGCATTTGGCTGAGTCGTTCCCTTCCCTTCATCGGCTGTCTTTACTCGTTGCGCCGTTTAGCCTGTGCAGTGGTGACATATCAGGGTTAACGGGAGGCACTCGGGCAAAACAAATTCACGGCCGAGCTTGCGCGACCGGTCCTCTCCTGACCGAACACCAACGCCACACGACACAGAAGTGAACCTGGCGTGATCCGAGATGCCCATTACAGAAGGCCATAAAGTGAGATGCTCGAGGCACAGAGTTTCCAACGTGTGGAAGAGAAGGTATAGTTATGGTTTCTGGTACGTATCATGGAGAGGGCTTGCTTATACGGATGAGGTTGTTCGAACACCTTTAGGGTTTTATATTTCCTGAAACTCGGGGAGAATAGGAGGTTAAAATTCAGGTGCAATTTAACAATGTGGTTTTATATTTCCTGAAACTCGGGGAGAATAGGGGGTTAAAATTCAGGTGCAATTTAACAATGTGATAACAGGGGGAAGTGCCGTCCTATTTTTTTTTTTCGGAACGATTTCGAAATTCGGGTCTCCTCCGGGTTAAATTTACAAATTTAAATTTACCACAGATGACAGCAGTGTAGCCTTGGTGGTGCTTGTACGGGGCTTGAGGAATTAACTATGCATAACTGGCGTTCAGAGAGTACTTTTCCTATCACGATGCGGGTTAGCTAGGGCGTGTGCACAGCAAACTCCGCGCAGCATAAAAAAAATGGTTGCTGTGTGGTACTGGAATTCGGGGAGAAACCGCGGGTTTGACCCAACAACGAGCAAACCTGCTTATACACTGAATCCGCACCTTGCACTGTTTGGTGTCGCCTCAGCCGTCCTTTATCGATGGCCGAGATGTCAAGGCGAACTGACCGCACCGCCGCCTTATACGGACTTGCGGTCATGACAGTTCCTCAGCGCTATATCGAAGCGTCGTAATGTAATGAACGGCGTGATTGGTTCGTAGGCGGGGAGTGAAAAGAATGTGACAGCATATATACGTTCATGCTCCGTAACTTCCTTTATTTCTCCGTTACCGTGAAACCGCTCGTACCGTTGCAACATAGTTGCACCAACTGCACAGCAAACCACTATCGTGGTGAAAACGTCAGTTACCTGTCGACACATAGTCAGGATGGCCCTCGTGCGAGCGGTAGCGCCTTGCCCATATGCGCACGTGCCCCATACATGCCCTTGATATACCGGGGTAGCGGGTTCACCGGGCGTTAAGCTTCGAGGGCCCCCTTGTGAGTTCGCTCAGTCCACACGTGCGAATCCGGAACGCTTTCCCGTTCTCTCCCAACTGCACCGCGAACGTCTGCGCGTTGTTGGGGGAACGTTAATTAGTTTCGGCGAGTAATGACCCTCCACGCAATGTTTCCCGCGGGACGCCCGCCGACGTGTTCCTTCGCCTCCGCTTCCGCTGCCGCCAGATGGCGCGAGAAAGTGGCGACGCGAGCGCCGCCTGTTGCACAATCTCAACGTTGAAAGGTCGCTCACGTGTGTTCTCGTTCGCTACCCTTACCGCCTCTATCCAAACTAACGACGAAATGGGAGTAATCTGAACGTTTAAACGCATGGAGGCCAAAGTGGAATCTGAGAATCTGAACCATGCTCCTTGTATAGTTAGCCAAGGCGTACCCTTCTTTCTTTCAGCCATCATGGCTGTTTCGGGGGAGCAATGCTTGGCTTATGACTGGACTGGGCTACTCGTGACAGGGCTGAGAAAGGCCGTTGAAACCACAGGAGGACATTATATATATGTGCGTTGGTAGACGTATAGGTTGATCAGTCCGAGAGCTCGTGTGTGGTTTTGAGATCACGCGCTGGATATTGATACCATATCGATGGACAAAAAGCTATGTACTCTACAGCGTTCCCTGGCACTATAAGAGCGGCCGAAGCTACGCAATGCACGAATTACATAAGCATGACGCTCTCTTGTATTCTATCCGCCGTCGCAGAAACATGACGATGGCGGGGATATGGCGAATATCGGCAGCCCTGCCAGCTAGTGGCGAACGAATCGCCCCTCCGCTTGACTTACTTAACTCACCTATATAGGAAGGAAAAGGAAAGAAAGAGACAAAAGAAGCAGCAAGACATCAGTACACTGTTATTCTCTTGGGTTTTGGCTTGTTAGGCGAATTGCCTGATCGTCTGAGCTTTCAAAATGTTACTGAGACGCGGTGGTTTCACAAGGAGGAATTTTCTTTCCAGTCGCGTATGCCTCAGTTTCTTGTCAGCTTACGCAAGGTTGCCGCACAATTTACCTTCATTGCGTACGGTTTCGTCATGGCTCGAAAACCGCCTCAGGTACACCGCCTTGTTTCTTTTTGTAATCATTTGTAATCAGTGTAAGCACCGTCTTCTTACTCCGTCAAGGGAGTCGCACTTGCTACTACAACTTTCCTACCGCCCCTGGATTTCTCTGGAAGCCCACAGACTGCTCGTTGTCACCGAAATTGGACGTTCTTCTGCTGTCGGGCGTATAGTTTAAGCTTTGTTCCAGAACGCGCCCCTTTTCGAGACAGAAACAGCGCGCGCTGTAGCAGCATACGAGGTACTTTCTTTCTTTCTTTCTTTCTTTCTTTCTTTCTTTCTTTCTTTCTTTCTTTCTTTCTTTCTTTCTTTCTTTCTTTCTTTCTTTCTTTCTTTCTTTCTTTCTTTCTTTCTTTCTTTCTTTCTTCTTTCTTCTTTCTTTCTTTCTTTCTTGGTTCACGACCGTTAGCCTACTCACAATGCGGGTTTACTTGCTGAAGACCCAGCTGCCGAGGTAAGGAACTCGAACTGAGCTGACAGGCTGGCGACGGATCTTGAATCTTTCAACCGCCATAGTGGCAGGAAGTATAGCTGGCGCCTTAATCATGCGCCAACACCTAAAGAAAGAAAGAAAGAAAGAAAGAAAGAAAGAAAGAAAGAAAGAAAGAAAGAAAGAAAGAAAGAAAGAAAGAAAGAAAGAAAGAAAGAAAATTATTAACTTCAAGAACAATACATAAATATAACTTTTTAAGATGATGTGAGAGGCCAAAAGAAGTTTCGGGAGACTGATTTACCTCATTTTTTTATCGTTTCTCTGTTATAACGGGCGCAGCAGCAGTTGTGAACTAAAACGCCGTAATGTGGGCATAATTGGAAAGGCCGATACGCTTTTCGTGGTTCTTCTCCAGGCTTAACAGGAAAGGCCCGCTTCTGTGAATTTCCAATACGAAAGGACGGAGGAAGGAGCGAACGTGGTGAGAGCTAGACCCGATCCTGCCACCCTTCGAAAACCACCCAAGCATTCGAACTTCTCGATTTTCCGGTGGTCCCGGCAATTTGACTTCGTGCGTTAGTTCTTTTCGTAAATAGCGATATGGCGCTCCTGGAACGAAGAACAGGAAAAAATAAACTTTGTTTCTAAACGATGTTCTTTCGTCCTCGTTTTATGTAGCCGTTACCGTCGAAACGAGAAATGTAATTTGCTTCTCAAACTGCCTCGGCAATAAGCCTGGGAAGCAGCCCTCGCAGCTCGTGCATTTGCTCATCTGGCAGACAGTGGTGTACAACACACACACACACACACACACACACACACACACACACACACACACACACACACACACACACACACACACACAGAGAGAGAGAGAGAGAGAACAATATGAAAATGAGAAACAGAGCAAAAACGCTCCTTACGCCCTACGGTATCTCATTACTCTTCGTAGTAAACAACCAACGCACACGTGGGGGGCAAATGTGGCGTTACACGCACGACAGACCGACGGCAGGAAGTCCGCAAAAATGGGCACACAGTCGCACCGACGCGCGATGCGGGAACCGTGGCCAGGGAATCGCACGATGCTCTTGAAAATTTCATACGCAGACTCTTGCAAACGCAGCGGCATTGCACTGCTTACTGCTCTTCCTAGAACCGCGAAATGACTTCTCGTTGCCTGTTCCGTATCTACGCGTACCAAGTACCCGCGGCCTGTACTACAACAGCTTGTACTACAACGCCAAGCGTTGTAGTACGGACCCCCTATTGCACTACAACGCTCGCCAGAATACTGCAGTACACTGTGCCTGGAGCCAACGGCAAGGCGGCTTCCCTGTCTATCTCGCGGCACGCTCGAAAGTGACAGTGATCAGCGCTCGCCCAAAGTTGCCGAGGCAGAACCGAAACGGACGTGCTGAGCTGCACGAAAGAATCTCATTAGGGTAGAGACATACGAAAGCCAATACTCGCTAAACAGAAAGCTCACGGCTGGCCACGACTATATGCGAGAAAACAACGTGGGTGGACAGCCGCTAGCCGGCCGACCGTCTTCCTGTCCCGAAAAAGAGATATGCGTGGTTGCACACGCCACGATTCCATCAGGCAATGCGATCGAAATGTGTTGATCAAGGCGTATACCATTCCATGGCATATCAGCTGCGCGGAACGTCCGCTGAATGTACATGAAAGGTAAAAAAAAAGTGCGCTTACTTGTAGCGCAAAAAATATGCTAGCGGAAAGCGTCCGAAAGGATAAGTTGACGACAGTTTTTTTGTTTGATTTTTGAGAGAAATGTTTCATCCTGTGGCTTCAAGTGAACTGAATTCTCACATTCGACGCCCATCTGCTTCGAGCTATCGATCAATGCGGCACGGCAGCCTGGTCAGTTCATGTAGCTGAGTGACCGCACCGCGCCTTTGATCACGTTTAATCACATAGAAAGCGTCAATTTTTCTTAATCTTTGGGAATATCTAAAAGAAAGTGCGTGGGTTTCGTTAGACCCTGCTTACAGCCCACGTGGTGCTGATTATTATTCAGGTGAACACGCCAACAGGAGATCAACACAATACACAGCTCCTCACCGCCCTGCTGTTCCAAAACAACGCTACTAGTAACATTGGTTCAAAGTTACTGCAATAGTGAAAGATGATAAAAAGAAAAAAAAAAGAATGGAGCAGAAGAAAGTCGCGCTCGAAATCTCAGCGCATCATAGCTGCCGCAGCAGGGTCGTTACAACGACTTGAGATAAGCACGTATTTATGTATCGCAGACAGCAGAGGAGCGCGCCTGCGTAAAGGATCTCCCGAAGTAAATAAAGGGCCACAATTTCGCCGGAGGCCAGTAACTGCCTTCTTAGCAATGCAAACACAGGAAGCGAACCGGGCTTCGGAGGCCGAGGTCGAACAAGAAGAGGCTTGGGAAGAAAGGGGCAAAGACAAGTCTACCGGACTTTGTTTGCCTATCTTCCTGTCTTATCCCCGAATTTTTGCCCCACTCTCACTCCTTGATTCCCTGTCTGGACTTTCTCGTCAACATAACATGCGCTTCCCGAAGAAGAAAGTGATGCGCAGGCAAAGTACACGAACTAAGTATAGAGTCACGTTTTGAATCAGAGAACCTCGACGATTCTTCTCCGCAAAGCGAGTTCGCTAACTACGTTAAGAGTCCGAAACAGGCGCGCTTCGTCGTTCGGTATCCCAGTTTCAAACCTCGCCTAAATTGCTTTTATTTTTCGGACCAACAGCGTGGAAGGACACAACTGCACACACCGCTTCTGTATTCCGTTCCACGCTTTCAACGCCCGTCATGCCTCGTCGAACTGGTCTTTGCACTCCAGTCTCGCATTTCAGTTCTCCATAGCCTCCCTCCCCCTCAGAATTACACACACACACACACACACACACACACACACACACACACACACACACACACACACACACACACACACACACACACACACACACACACACACACAATCCTTGCCTATAAGGACATTTTTTCCGCTCTTTTCTCTGAGCTAACCATAAGAATCGTTCCCCGCGCCCACCGCCTGCAACCGACGACAGATAAACCTTGCAGCTCTTCGCTAAGCGCAACATAAAGACCACACCCCTCCTCCGGAGTACGGCGCGGCGGCAGAGAGCAACAGGTAAATTTTTGATGGCACGATTCAGTCGCCCGTTTGATCGCTTATTTATTACCCTGCAGCCGCTTATTCTTTCCTCGCCTGACTGTGTGCCCGGCACGTTCTGCTCTATTCATCGCCCTTTTGTTTGCGGCGGAACATAAACAAGCGCGGCGTTTGGAATGACGTCCTCCTGACCCCGACGAGGTACGGGCGATGCGGTCGCTAATGAAAGATGCAAGCGCCATTCTGTTTGAACTTGCCCCGAACAACACGCTCGCGACGTGCTAAATATATGCGCCAGACTGAGAGTGAATCACGAAAGGAGAGAGGCAGCCGCGAGAGGGAAATCGGGAAGATAAATAAGGTCTGCTATTTGCTACCGCACGTGGGACAGGGTTAGATAATGCACAAAACAAACAAACAAATAAAACGAGCAGAAGGAACAGATAACGGGACCTGCTGGTATACGTGCGCATATAGCGCAAGAACTCCGCAGCATCATTGAAAAGCGTGTGGTTCACTCGTTTCTGTGGCAGCCGTTTGAAACGACATATGTTTATGGCCCCGCCACGGTGGTGTAGTGGTTATGGCACTCGGCTGCTGATCCGAAGGTCGCGGGATCGGATCCCGGCAGCGGCGTCTGCATTTCGATGGAGGCGAAATGTTGAGGCCCGTGTATTGTGCGATGTGAGTGCACGTTAAAGAACCACAGGTGGTCGAAATTTCCGGAGACCTCCACTACGGCGTCTCTCATAATCAGAGCTGGTTTTGGGACGTTAAAGCCCATAAATCAACATATGCTTACGCAAATTCGGTAAAATAGAGCGGGCATGTCAGGCCGAAATCATGGTCGGCGGATTTATGCGCATGATAGCGGGCCAAATTTTCGCGGGGAAAATTTGCAGCTAGGGGTGGTTGTGTAGGCGCTTTAGATCATTCCGTTCTTAGTGATACGTTAAAACGACGTCTGTTCGCGTCGTCACTGGACGAAATCGCGTCGAGTTCATGTAAATAAAGCCTACTACGGGTGACGACAGAGGGCTCCAGAAATCAAACTTCCCTAACTGAAACAGAATTACATTAAGTATAATCGATGTTTCGGCATATATACGAAGCCATCGCAAATTTAGCGAATTTAACGCAAAAAATACTTAATACGACAATTAAAATCACTAAGTTAAAAGCAAACACAAGTGTTCGCCTAACCAGCCACAAAGAAATATGGACCGTACACACTCCTAGAACTATTTATGATGAGATCTCTCTCATACAGGCTACTTTTCCTGCTAAACTTATTAAACCACGAACATTTTTGACCCGTCATTTAAAGAAAATCGTATAATTAAACGCTTCGCCCAGTTCATCTACTTTCACGAGTACTACATCTCTCACGACATTTTTTTGTTCTCTTTTTCTTGCCCCTATTCTTGATGATCGCTGCTTTTTACGTTTACTTCATGGCTATTTGTTTTTGTGTACTCTTCAGTCCTTTGTTAATATTTTCGTGTTACTCGATTCTGCGTGACAATTATTGATATATTTGTACTGTCGGTGCATGTCCGACTGCCTTACTGCTGTTTCGCCTACTTGTAAAGGGGTCGGGACCCCTTTACAAGTCCCGCACTCCTCCTCTCAAAAGGAAATAAAGTACATGACACGCATTCAGAGCTGTTTATTTCTTCGGTATGCTAACAGATTTATTTTCGTGAAGCGCCGGAGGAGGAGCCAAACCGAAGTGGCTGCTCTATCAGTCAACCGGACGCAACGATTATTACTGTAAGCGACGCACTAGATTGGCTTGCATCGTGCGAGCGTGCACATATACTTGTGTTCAGTATGGCTAACCTCCCTGCCTCTCCTTGATGAGATCTCTCTGGCCTGAGTGCAAAAACGCGCTATGTTTTCTTCGTTTCTTTAACTGTTGTATGGTGGCCATGCTCAGGCAGGCTCGAAAATCAGCTTTGTCGCGGGATTAATTCGGTTTCTTTGCGAGATTATCTTCTCATGCGTGAACCACCCAGCAAATCTGTATCCGCGCAGAAACAGATGCAACACTAATTTAAAACAGTTCCGATTTCATTTGACTTGCTCACTCGCAGACGGCAAATCAATGTCTCTCATCTACAGCGTCGAGGGCACAGAGCTCCAGAAGAGCAGAGAAAAAAGAAACAACGAATCAAAATGAAAGAAAAACGTATTGTGAAGCTGTGATGACAACGCCGTTCTATTAAGCCTTGAGGCTACGGAGAAGGTTTCGCACCAAGGCACAGATTGAACTCTAGATCACAACCCACGGCAGATAACGATGAAGAAACCTAGGTGATGATGATGACGTACAGATGAAGTGGAAGACACTAATGAATGCCCTCAGTATTAGTAAGCTTATCACTCCACGCGCATTAAATTGTTATGCAGACATTCACAGTCTGTTGTTGGTCAGGCGTGTTGCATATTGGCCTTATCCGGCACTTATCCCCTTTAGTTCTACGAGGGAGTCGATGCCTCGCTGAACGACTGTAACTCTGTCGTGTTTATGTGTGCGTGTTTATCTTCCTCTCTCTCTCTCTCTGATCCCTTTCTTCTAACCTTTCTATCTCCCCTTACCCCTTCCGCAATGCTGGGCAGCAAACTGGAAGTCCCATTCTAGTTAACCGCCCCGCTTTCAGCACAACTCTTTATATCACTTTCTCCCTGCCCGCCAACGTGTCAGAAGTTTTATCGCAACGACGACGAACAGCATACACCAAAGCGGCAGTGTAACAACGAAGTTGTTTCAACTTCAACGCATCGCTACCACGTGAACACCACAACGACGCACTATATAGCAAGAGTGATCCCTGTGGGACAAGTTGACAGCGCGTGGGGACTCTCCAGGAAGCCGTGCTGACGAAACACTCGTATCGGCCCGGAAAATGAGCGTTCCCAAAGGCCTTCCCGACGCTGTCGATATGCCATTCGCTTATTTACACAACGCACGCGAATGAGCACGACTGTGACAGTGACGTTCGGGGCTTTCGGGCCCTTCGCCGCACGGTATGGAAGTTGAAACGAGGGACAGCGCTGCGCTGCTGCTTCCTATGTGGCACGGCGAACACAAAACGGATTTAATAACTAGCCGTACTTGTACTACGTACTTGTCAGCTCGATTCCTACCGGCGCTGTTTGGAATCAACTAACGCCACAAGTTAAAGCATATAGCACGAAGTGTAATGAGAAAAAATATATTTGGAATATCAAAATTTGCAAGTATTCCCTTCTACTTGCTGTCGTCAATGCATCCTACCTATTTACATGCCGTATGTTGTAATGACGCGATTGTGAACATGCCTTGTTACATTCTTTTATTATTTTACTTTATCAGAGCTTGTCACTTGTGTACGCATATGGTTGTACTGGGGACCTGGGCGACGTACTAAAAAAAAAAAAAAAAAAAAACGTCCACTAGCCAGCGTAGGTTATCGGCTCAGATAATTCATGCTCATATCTTGAGACTTATCACCAAAGCTAATTAATAACCAATAAGGCAGTCATCTCGCTCTCCTCCCATGTATCTTCTGTCTCTTGTCCTGTGCTACGCTTGCAATTATTTAAAAAAATTCAAGGGTCCCTTAGGCGCTACCGAAGGAGGACGCAGTAGTAGTAGTAGTAGTAGTAGTAGTAGTAGTAGTAGTAGTAGTAGTAGTAGTAGTAGTAGTAGTGGTAGTAGTAGTAGTGGTGGTGGTGGTGGTGGTGGTGGTGGCGGTATAAAAACCTTATTAATAATAAATAAGGTTTCCGGACAAGTGGGCGGGGTCCTCACTCCAGGGCCAGGGCTCCATCGGCCTTTGCAACTCGCTGGGCTTGGTCGAGAATGTCGAAAGCCTTTCACGACGCTCATTAAAAACGATTTCGGAAACATGCTTTAGAACCAACGATAACGTGCGGCGTATACCTGCACGCGGCCGGTGCCCTTGAGAATATTAATTAGTCTCAGCTTAAGCAATTATAACTCGAAGTCGTAATGTAAGTCCTTAATTACGTCTTATAAACGTCTGTTCACGGTGTGGCACGCTCATGGACTTCCCATAGCCACGTAACATTCCCTGTACCAGCTGCGACGACGCCGGGTCTCGCAAGGTCGTTGTAACCTCTTTCAAGGTCACCTCCGGAAAGTCCCATAAGGCTTCGGATTTAGTAAAGCCGTGTCTATAGCTCCTGTAGCTTAGTGTGCGCGTGCTCAAACCGAACACGCATCGATGCAGCACCACAGTCACTCCAGCCATTAGTGGTACACCATACACGGAAAACGTCGGCAAGAGGCTGGCGAGCAGCGTTTATTATAAGTATAAACGACGTCTCTCATAGGTTTATCCGATTCAAAACCAGCCGAGTGTATCTACATTTGGCAGGCCAGCATTGCGCCGTCCCAACGAGAACATCCTGTTCTTTTCTTCGCCGCTCCGTCGTTGTCGCCCCGGCTGACGTGGTATGCTGTATAGACGGCTTCGTGCAGACCGTTTCGCTTTGCGGCTGAATCGACGCGCGTACAAAAGACAGGCGAGATGAGGCGATGCGCGAAACGTACACGGTGGGTAGGCAATCCACGTGCGCGTGAGGACAGGAGCTGTTGCAGACAAAGGAAAGAAAAAAAGAAGAAAGGAGCGAGGAATACAGGGCCATCGATCAGAACTTTTCGCAAATGAGGTTATCGGGTTATTGGTGCACGCGCTCCCGTTGCTCGCGCGAACAACTACATCGGCTTGCAGTCCAGCTCGCGTACAGATTTCAGGGTGCGATCCGGCATAAATAGGCTTCGGGAAAAGCTCGCTGGCTTCTTATATATTGCTCCTTTTTCCGTTTCAAAAGACTACGCTTCGGTATTATACTTGCGAGAGAATTAAAGGGACATACATCCCGATTCTCTCTCTCTCTTCTTCTTCTTCTTTTCTCTCTCTCTCTCTCTCTTTTGATGGCGTGAAATGAGCTTTACGGAGCAGTAATTGAATATATAATGTACACCTGGCGGTGTAGATGTCCTTGAACAATCGACGCTGTTTATTCGATAACAGCAACACCCCTCACCCCCTACCCCTTATTTTTTTATTCCCCCAATAATAATTGCTAGAATTTTACGTCCCAAAACCACGATATGATTATCAGAGACCCACCACATAGGTTTCTCCCCCCCCCCCCCCCGCCCACACCTCCCACCCGGTTTTCTCTATTCTTTTTTTGTCAAGAAACGAAAACCCTAACCAATATCAAAAGGCGAACTTTATAGCACATGCTTCCCCATGGAGAGGATATAACCTAGTGCGCAGAAGTTTATTTCATAGATCTGCGGTTTATTTCATAGATCTTTCACGCACTCACAGAGCTGGTTAAACGCGGCCAGTGGGGAGGACTCATGCGGTAGTTAATTTGGTTCCTTGATACTCCGTTCGTAGAGGTACTAAAAAAAGAAAAAGAAACTCTCACGTATATGGGAGTTATAACTTGAGCGTATACATGTACAGATGGTAATTTGCTAGCCAGAAAAAGGAGGTACCACCATGTGTGCGGTCCGCTAAGTGACAGCTGAAAGTGCAAAGCTGTATTACAGCATCACGCAGGACAGAGCCAGAGCACATCGGTCGACTAACAGGGTACACAAGCGAGATAGTAGCGGGGCCACTTACAGAAGGAGCGGAGTACTAAACACACACACACACACACACACACACACACACACACACACACACACACACACACACACACACACACACACACACACACACACACACACACACACACACACACACACACAAAGAAAAAAAACGGATGAGTGTAACTCTGGCAGTCACGAACGCCTTGTTCAGAGCCACGTGACCAGGACAACGCTTTGTGCATATGCCTGCTTAACATATTTAAAGTATACTTCTCTTCGCACGCCGGTCGTAAGTGTATTTCTGGAATGCAAAAGAAAAAGAAAATAGAAGAGGCAAATGTACAATTAAGCCCCAACGGCCACTCTAATTCGATTTCACTAATTACCTCGGAGATTGGTATTCTCAGAGACAGAATGAAAGAAAAATGAAACGAAGAAGTACTGGGCGCCAACGTCAACCGTAAGATGCATATCAGCGTAATTTAAGAATAAATCTGCTTAGTAATATCTCCTGCGGCAAATTAGAGTTTAAAATTCATTTAGCGAAATGCACTAAATGGGTCTCTCTCTATTTAACGAAGCCATCTCCGGACAACAGAAAAAGAAAAGACAGGAGAGAGAAAGAAAAAAGCTTCACGTCTGTGACCCTGCGATGCCCTCGACGGGAAAAAAAAAGCTACTCCATTATTAGATTAATGACTGCCACTTAGCGACCCTCCAATACACACACAAAAAAAAGTACGAGGACGCGATGCAGCTTTATACAGGAAACTTATCCTTCAATGTTTGTTTCCCGCGTGAAAAGTAGACAAAAGCCGTCGACGAAAACCAGCGCAGTCCCCTAAGTGCTCCCTGCGTAACGCACTTTACGTGACAAGCGTTGGGCCACACTCCAGACGAGACACCTTTTTTTTCTTTTATCTCTCTCTCTCTTTGTCCGTTACCAAGTTAACGTCTCCTTTTACGAGCGCGGGAAGAGAGAACGAGAGAGGGGAAATTCATTACATCGTACAAGGCCCATGTACTATTAAAACAGGACACGGAGACACGCTGTAAATGTCGCTATATAGTGGTGCTGCTGTTATCCGCATCGTGTAGCACTTAAAAGCACCGAAAGCAGCTCCGCCGGTTTTGTTTCTTTCTTGCTCCACGCGAATTGTAAACGCTTATTTAATTACTCCGTCACATCGTTCATCCTGAGCTGCTATTAAAAGGGCAAAACGCTGTCCCTCCACGAATTTTCATTTTGCGTCGTCATTTTTTCGTAAGCCATTGCCATATATCGTGCAGCGTCGAAGAACTATCCACACCGCTCTGCCCCAAATGGTCTGTTTAATGGACACAGAAAAAGTAGTCCTTGCGTCGCATAAACCACCGAACAACAACATGTCTCGAACTCTTGTTCATGTTACGATACTCGAAGCGATTCTTCTTTTCTTTATTTTGCGCACAGTACTGAATCGGCTGGATTTCTAAAGAGCAGTGATCAATCATGTGGCGTACGTATACAGGAGAAAACCAGTGAGGCGGCAGCTTTCGCGAATGCGTAAGCTTGCTTCCACTGCACCGATTAAGTGCGAAAGAAAGGCGAGTGGCCGAGTGTCCCCCATGTATCTCCGCCTTACTTCACTTTCCTTCTCCCTCTCTTCTGAACCCACTTCGCTGCCCAAAGAAAAAAACCGAACGCTCATCCTGTTTCCCTTCCTAGAGTTCCATTGCGTCACTGCCCGAGACATCGCCCACCATTCGTTTAGTTAATTAATTAATTAATTGGATTTTACGTGTCACAACCATGATATGATTATGATGCAGGCAGCAGGGACGGGCTCCGGAAATTCTGACCTCCTGGGTTATTTGCTTATTTATTTTTTAACGTGCACTAACAATGAAAAGTACACGCTGGCCTCTAGCACTTTCGCCTCCATCGAAAGCGTCTTCTCGGGCTGAAGTTTCGTTTTCCATTCGAGATTAATTCCCGTGTTTCGTATGCTTGCCGTCGGCGCCATCTTGTCATTGTCGATGTGCGCCGCTATCTTTTTCATCAACGTCATCGTTATCACTCTTGTCGCGCTGTTGTCACCATCGCGGGTCCGTGGCTTGTCGCTAATGTCTTCCCTGTCCACCCAAGGCTTTTCTTTGGCACTCGTTCACCACGTTTCCGTTTGTTTCTGTTAGTATACAAACACGGCTTTGTTGCAAAGACCGATGCATAAGGATTCCTTGCCAGGAGAGGAGAGGCCTCACCGCCGCGTGTTGAGTATGGACAGACAGACAGACAGACAGACAGACAGACAGACAGACAGACAGACAGACAGACAGACAGACAGACAGACAGGCAGACAGACAGACAGAGAACAGTTAATTAGGTCCTGAGAAGCGCCGCCCTTAGAGCAGCACTGGGGGCCGCTCCCACGTGGGGACAGGGAGGCCTCGCCTCACCGCCGCATCATGCGCTCTCTGGACAGCCCGGAGTTGTGGAACAAGCTCGGAACTCTTGATGGTAGAATTGCACTCCACCTCGGCGACTTGATTGGGCCCATGTAACGAGGGGCACCGCCAGAGCATATGTTCCAAGTTGCTAACCGACCCGCAGTCCGGGCAGGTAGACGCGAAAGCGTCCGGAGCAATAATGTGCCGAGGAGAGCTAAACTTGAATATGACCTAGTTTGCAGCATTCGGAGTGTGATTGCCTCAGGCCTGGAAAGTTTACAGTGCGGGGGCGGTAAAGTCCGCCTGATAGTGTTTTGTTACTTCATTAAACGTAGATAAAATGTCTTTGAATTCGCCCCACCCCTCCTGAATACCTGCGTCCATTCCAGCGCGGAAGGTTAGAGCGCGCGCCTGAGAATGAGCAGTTTCATTGAGGTTGGTGAGGGAATCTAGCTGTGAGTGCAGATGTGCCGGAAACCAAGTAATGGTGTGCGGGGAGATAGTCTTTTTGCCGAGAATTTTAGAGGCTTCGACGGAAATGGAGCCAGAAGCAAAGGCCCTAAAAGCCAATCTAGAGTCTGTGTATATATCTGATTTGCTATCATACAAGAGGGCGAGAGCTATGGCCGCCTGCTCGGCCTTCGAGGGAGTAGAAGCTTTGAGAGATGCGGAGTTGAGGATCAAACCCTTGTGATCGATGACCACGGCAACGAACCTGGCCGAGCGACCATACTGGGCCGCATCTACAAAGCAAGCTGAGTGAGGTTCGTTCCTAACGTGTCTAAGCAGCGCGACGGCCCGGGCCCTGCGCCTGCCGACGTTGCACTGTGGATGAACGTTACGAGGAAAAGGAGAGACCCGAATGCTGGCCCTTTGGGTGTTGAGTATGGAAGTGCGAAAAAGTCGCGAGCCTCTTAGAGGAGGAGGAAGGAAAAAAGGAAAAACAGGGAGGTTAGCCTCTTGGGCGCTAGAAACGGCAAGCACGTGGGAAGAACAAGTAAAAAGGAGGAAATGGAAGAAGAAGAAGAAGAAGAAGAAGAAGAAGAGACTGGCGTGGGCCTGGCGTCTAATGGCGTCTAAAGCGAGCTCACGACCCCTTGGCACAGACGGGCGTTGCGCAGACAGTCATCGTTCTTCGTTTTGTGCCGTTCCTTGTCCTCGGATGAAGTGCCACAACCCTTTATGCGTAGGCAGCGTGAAAATCTGGAAAGGCTGAACGAGGCGGGAGGGGTAGCCGAACGCTGATAATCACAGGGGAACACCTCCGTTTCCTTTTGATGACGCTTCGGCGTGCCGTCGATATCAAAGCGAGAGCGTGTATTGGTGAATAAAGAAAGGAAGTGGGAGAGGGATAGATAATGGAGAAGTATACCTTGTTTCAACAGTTACATGCGGCATTGTGGAAGCTTCAGCTGACCTGCACGAGCAATCATGAGGGCGAACACATCTGAAATGTGTGCTTCCGCACCCTGTCATCCGCTAGCGGAGATCGCTGCAGTGGAAGCAGGAGCTATGCATCTCCCAATAATGGCGATAGATATCACTTCGCAAGGTTTCTTCGCTCCCGATGGTCGCGCACAGCTTTGGCACCGCTGCACAGAACTATACTGAAACAGAGTATACTGCGAAGTCTCTTCGGTTCGGAAAGCAAAACAAAGGGGAGAACACAGAAAGAAGCTCCTACGGTGAAAATCAAGAGACAGCGTGCGAGGAATTCAAGCAGCCAAGAAAGAGAGACAGTGAGACGAATTCCCAGGAGACGCAAGCAACTGGGACACAGCAACAGAGTGCCAGCGATAACGTTGGATAAATGAGATGAGAGTACGGCAGAAAAATAAATATGAGGAAAAGAAATAAACAAAGAAGGAAGGAAGGAATGAAGGAAGGAATGAAGGAAGGAGAGAAACAAGGAGACCTGGATAACAGAGAACTACAGCGACGTGTTTACGGTTCTGAAAACGAGCAGCGCCCAAGTGTACATATACGGCCCTCGGAATAGGCTGTCGAGCTTTCCCTCCGGGGACAGCGGTGCGGGGGAAAGCAAGCGAGGCAGGCGACGCTACCTGATGCGCACCTCTGCCCCGAAGCTGCGACTGCCGGCGCCAGATGCAACTAACCAACATGCTACGTGCGACACCTGTGCCCATTACGCGTTGCCCGAACTCGAGGGAAACTGGGAAGGCATTTATATTCGCGCTAGGAACCCGAAGGCGCCCCACCACCAGAAACTTGTTTACGAAAGGTGGTGTCACCGTAAATGGGTGGGCGCCCTTTCACGCATACGATGGGCTTCGGGAACAACAGCGTACCTTTGTAAACAGTTTTCGGAAGGAAACTTCCAACATGTCCTCGGGGCGACGACATGCCCAAAAGCATTTCTTCGGTGTTCAGGGAAAAAAAAAACAGCCACAAAATAAATGAAGCAGACGCAGTATGCGGGCACCAAGGCGCCTTGTTTTAAGGCCCATAATGGCGCGAGAAGGTGGCAGGTCTAGACGCCGAGAATCGGAGCAGAGGCGCAGAGGTGCCTTCACAGAAGGGGCGTGTAAGTGCACACGCATGACACATTGTACAACGTCCTTATACTTAGTACGGCTAGGTTGGCCACATTGGCCGCTGCCTTCTAAGTTGTGCGTTGACGACACAGCACAAAGCGGAGACCCACGATACGGCGGAAAGGCTGTGATTCAGCGCCGAGCCACGAGAAAGATGGTATAAATATAGTAGCACACCAGCAACCTCCGGGATTAACTAAGTTACCCCGCTCCCTTATACAGTATGCGCCAACGATGGTATGCATAGCTTGCCCGTGTATAGGGACGCAGAGAGCATGATTTCGGCTACGACGAGTTCGATCATTTCGCAGATCTAGCAGAACGGCCGTTGAACTTCCACCGTTACGTCGGACATACATACATACATACATACATACATACATACATACATACATACATACATACATACATACATACATACATACATACATACATACATACATACTTGTTCATTCTTCAGACACCGCCAATGCTGAAGCTCTAAAAAGACCAAGAATTACGATGGCTATATAAAGATGAGAGAGAGATGAAGCTCCTGGAATACGCTTGCAATCTACGTGAGCATGTATCCACGCTGTCATCGATCGCAGGGTGAACAATATATATATATATATATATATATATATATATATATATATATATATATATATATATATATAGCACCCCTTTTGTCGCAAGTGCGGCACATTTCAAGTACAATCGAAGTCTACAGCAAAGAGAGCCATCGGCTCCAGGCGAACGCCGCGTGCCTCGAGAGTCCGTACACGAGGACAATGGGGACATTTAACGCAACGGCGCTGCCGCAACCGCTCGGCGGCCGGCCTGTCCATTGGGAAATAATCGAGACCCCGGCAGATACAGAAGACAGGCACGCCGCGTATGTGTTTCGTGTCCCCGAGTCGTTGTCCGTCGAGAGGCGCTAAATGCGCCTTCCGCGCGGTGAGAAACGCGACGGCTGACAGTTATGGTACCCATTGTTAATGGAACTCGCCGCAAAAGAGCGCTTGACTGTATGTACAGGGATCCGGTACGCGCAATGCGGGGAAAGGGTGCGGTCACTGAATGCGCAAGTAAGGTCGTGGCCAGATGTGCGGTGTCCACATACCGCTGATGGAAGCGGCGAAGCCGTCGCTCTGTCTGCAGTACTGCGCGATCAATGCCGGTTAAGCACGGCATACAGGTGTACACATCTGAAGGTACAACAGGAAAGGTACAGCTGCGTATGTGTTTGCGAGTCTGAGCATTCGTTGAGAAAGCCAGTTAGTGAGGGAGAGAGAGAGAAAGTGAAAGAAACAAGGTCGGGTTGAGCCCAGGTGGCTCCCGAGAAGTTATTGTCTTCCATGAGCAGAATCTAAGAATGAAAAATAATGGAATAAGGAAAGGCCATGCTCACTATAAAGAAAGGTTATAACCAGGTCGCACCTCGTTCGCTAATTCATAAATTAGGGGAAAGGAAAGCATTCAGGCTTTTGAGCTAACTGCAAATAGGAAATTACCGTCCCATTTCAATCCTTCCCTCCCTAAGTAAAATAATTGAAAAGTTATTTGTGCATGCCAGTATTTTTCACCTCCTACATTGCTTTCACTTTACTTTGCATTTATCCATTCTCATATTAACTATGGCGTAATCGCTTGGGGTAATACATATGACTGTTATCTTCATTCTATCAAGCATATACAAAATCAAGCATTACGCATAATAACTTACAGTTCTTCGCGTTCAGATGCCTTGAGCCTGCTTAATCAGCATAAAATTTTATCTGTTAAAAGGTTATTTCAATACAACATAGGTATAATGTTTTATAAGTTAATTCCCAGCTCTCCTTTGAATATATTGAACGTAGCTCACTCAAGAATACTAACCCCACCAGGTTTGCTTCAAATCATAATTATTTGCTACCAATCATTCGCACTAACTACGGTAAGAAAACACCAAAATTCTCTACCATTCAATTTTGGAATAGTTTACCTGTCGAAATTAAATCTGTGCATACGTTTCACTTTTCAAATCATCAATAAAATCTTTCCTTTGAACTGCTGATTCCTCATCTTAGTTAATGTATAATTTTTTTTTTCGCTTGTCCACATTTATTTTATTTGCGTTTATTTTTTTCCTGTATAAGTTGTTTTCATTTATTTCGTGCAATTTTTCTACGTTATTCTGTATTGTTCTGTGTTGTATTTGACTTTGCGTTGCATTGCTTGTATATTATATTTCGCATTTTGCTTTTTATTTTATTATATTGCTATTATCTAATTTTGTATTTCAACTATTCTGGCATGATGCTGTTTGTTTTGTCTTATATATAATTAGTATTACCACCTGCTCATCTTCTGCCAATTGCTTTAGTTCACTTTTGTTGTAGTTTATAAGTGAGGGTCCCGTTCTCAGTATTCATACTTTGGGACCCTCATCTGTATACAAGTATTATGTAACTGATGCTTATATTACCAATAAACTGAAACTGAAACTGAAAACAAGTCACGGCTTATGGCTGACTAAAGTCGTGCTCTCCATTAGATTGAGCGGGTTTTCTTTAATTGAGTTAGATATCCACTGTCCGGAGTGTAGGATTTGGTTTATTCTTTGAAGCGCAATAACTTGTTATAGTTATGATAAGTTCCCTTGACTTTTCCACGTCAGCTTCGACTGTCAGTACAAGCTACCCTCGGTGCTACAGGCGGTGTTAGCCTGGCGGACTTGGTCGGCAGTTGCTCCGCCCGAGAATATTTGTCAATATCGTATATGCGTCACAATGTGTCACTCAAGCGTGTCTCTTGCAAAAAAGTTAGAAGCAGAACTGTGAACCGTCCGTGCATCTCACGCCTGTGCAATCTGTTC
This sequence comes from Hyalomma asiaticum, assembly GCA_013339685.2. NCBI lineage: Eukaryota > Metazoa > Arthropoda > Arachnida > Ixodida > Ixodidae > Hyalomma > Hyalomma asiaticum. The sequence continues at coordinate 82,197,010 of CM023484.1, forward strand.
GGTGAACGCACGGGGAAACCTCCTTTTTTTTTTTTTCCTTGTTGTCAGTGAGTGTTCTTTTTACAGGACAAAAGCGCTTGCAGGACCAGATGATTCAGTGGTCAGTATCTCCCACTTCATTGCGCTGAGTGTACAATGGTGAAGCAGCGAGCGCCCCTCAATGAACAATGTGAAGTTTAAACATTACAACGAAGAAACTCATTAGTAGAAAACTATTTATTTTTTTTTTTTGCGAAACATTTCCCTAAGACACCTAAAAACTTTTCGGCACGTTTAAAACCTGAGAGCATAAGAATATGGCTCGAGGAATTATTTTGGTTTTACCAGTTATAATCTATCGCGACGTGAATCGGCGGCACGGCACGAGCATTGATGCATTGATCTCCACATTGCGCACACCCTGTGCTCGCCACTCGAAGTCAGATTTCTGTCAAGCTTGCGTTTCAAGAATGAAGATTTATTGACCCTGGCTGCGACAACGAGATTCCATTCATCTTGGAGGCGGCGAACTCACATGTAAGGAAATAACACACCAATCAAGCAAAAAGAAAAAAAAAAGGAAATGCGCTCTCAAACCCTGGGCATGCAGCCCCAACGACGAAAACTAATTTATCTCGCGACGAAAATGTTTCCACTCAAACAGAGCGTGAGCGCCCCCACGCATTTCTGCGCCATCGAATTGATCTATTTTTTTTTTTAAGAGGACGCAAGTTAGGCAGTTCATAGCCTTTTTCCTTTTTTTTTTTCCTTTTCCAGGGTGGTCAACTTATTTCAGCGTTGTCCGCACGTGCATTGGCGTATCTGTGGAGAAAACCGCACACCGCTTTCGACACGCCACCAAGGAAGAAAAATAACAAACAAACAAATAGTATAGATCGCCCTAGAGCAGTAGTGTTATATGGCAAAGTAGTGCTACAGAAAAGCAAGCAGGATGATGGAAAAAAAAAAAAGAAAGTTCATCGAAACCCCACATGTCCAAGGCGCGTTTCAAATTCGTGTGCCGGTCACGGCGCCTCCGTCGCCGAATCGATCTTTGCTTCGCATTATATCGTACTCGGCGCGGCCAGGTCGGGGCACCTTGTATATATGTGTGTATATGGCAGTTCAAAGATATGTGTATGAGGCACGCTTCGATGACTTCGTCGATATACAAGTGCCAGCAAGTTGTAAAGCGCAGCACGACGACAGGACGTTGTTGACAACGCGTGAACTTTGAGCAGCGACTAGCCACTTTCATAAGAAGAAGAAGAAGAAGAAGAAGAAGAAGAAGAAAACCAACAACAACGAGGAGGCGGGCGGGAAAAGAGACGAGTAAGATGAAAAGAGCAAGTAAACACGCAAGAAAGAAAGAAAGAAAGAAAGAAAGAAAGAAAGAAAGAAAGAAAGAAAGAAAGAAAGAAAGAAAGAAAGAAACTTGGCAGCTTCGATTTTCCCTCCCGAGTAACCGAATACTGTCCCCCAAAATCCTGCTCTTTCTTTTGGAGTCCCCTTCGCGCTCTGTGTCTGGTTATGTCGCCGATAAGTTTTTTGGGTTTGCTTTGTGTTCATATATGCAGCGACCATGTGAGCGATCGTGGCACGGCGCTCAAGAGGCTGGAAATTCTTTACATACCTCGTGACCCCAAACACAGCGTGTAAGTCCCATTTAGGGGAAGTCGTGCTGCCGAGCTCACCTATTACGTACCGGATGCAGCTCTGCACATAAGCACGGGCTTTGGCACAGGAAAGCCACCACCTACCCATCTTTCTTTCTTTCTTTCTTTCTTTCTTTCTTTCTTTCTTTCTTTCTTTCTTTCTTTCTTTCTTTCTTTCTTTCTTTCTTTCTTTCTTTCTTTCTTTCTTTCTTTCTTTCTTTCTTTCTTTCTTTTTCAGGAATGACTGCGACCAGTTCTGCTTCTACGCCGTGAATACTGAAATATGTAAAGCTACAATACGAGAGTTTGTGCTTTACATCTTCTGCCCACCGAAGCTCCTTTGACACGGAGGGAGCCTCCTTTGATGTGCAGATGTGGCGGCAACTCCAACTCAGTTTTCGTGTGTACGTTTTATTCTTTCGGATTTTATCGCAAATTCTCGGAGTTGAACGTGTTGAACGCGAAGACAAAGTAGTATACCTAGCCCTAGCGGAATCTCGCTTCTCTCTTTATATAGCCTACTAGTTTGCGGACTTTCGGCTCTGACTGGAAGATGGGAAGAGGTTGAAAAACAGAAAAATAGAGTAAGGGGGGCCTCCACCTACAACACTTTGCTCAGGAGAAAAAAATATCGAGCAAAATGAAGAAAGGAAAGGAGAAAAAAAGAGACAGAGACGCATTACCTTCACAGGCGCGACAATGAAGTTGCCGAGTCATGCACAATAACACTTGTTAGAAACAACTTAATGGGCCAACAGACAATGAAGCCTAGGAAAGCATACGGGAAGGTAATTGTAGTATTGTACTTGTGCTGTAAGTAGAAATGCATTAAAGTGGGCGAAGAGACTCCACTTTATTGGGTATTTACGTATAATATGTACATAAATACCCAATAAAGTGGACGGGAAGACGACCGCCTTCGTAGCTCAGCGGTAGAGCATCGGACGCGTCGTCCGAAGGTCGTGGGTTCGATTCCCACCGAAGGTAGATTTGTCTTTCCGTCCACTTTAATTCCTTTCTACTTACTCCACAATTACAATATTACAACTAACTTCCCCTAGGCTTCGTTGACTGTTGGCTCATTAAGTTGTTTCTAACAAATAAAGAACGAGCCCTTGACCCCTTTCGTAATAACATCGAGGTAAGACATGCCGCAGTACATGGTGCAGTTGAAGGACTTCTGGGAGGCTGCACGCATGCTGTATTGCAAAACTAAGCGCGATTGTTTTGCATAAATCAATGGGAGTCGTTCGATACATACATCGTCAAACACCGAAACACACATCTGACGGAGCAAACGTTCAGTCAATTTAAAATGAGAACGACTCGTATCTCTCTGAACGCCCATTCAACAAGATAAGGAAGCGAGAATCAGAAAAGGTGCTTTTGACACGGGCACACTGTGCAGAATGCAGGAGCTATACCTTTCGAGTTTAATGCACCAGCAAGCACCGCTTATACACATGGATGTTGCCAACATCGCGTCACAATGGAAGCGTGACACCAGCAGAACGAAGGCACGAGAAGAAATCAATATCGCTTTATTAAAAAGAGACGTACGCGCTGTATGTCCAAAGTGTGTTTGTTTGCTCGCCCTCTGTAGAGTAGGGAGAATTTTAGTGCGCGGGATTATCTCTCGCATCGTAGTCGCTCTCAGGAGGGATATTGAGTTCCAGAGAAAGGATAATGGACCGACGGAACGCACGCAACAAACACTCTTCAGACGCTTCGATTCCGCGCATGCCCGGGCAACTTTTTTTTTTTTTTTTTTTTGTCAAGACCACTTAACCCATGTAGCGGCGCCGTGTTGGCAACGACTCAGAGGCGATGCGATTGCCTCATCGTGTGCCAGATTTCTCGCGAGACATCAAGCCTGCGCACGATACATCGCGTTAAGAGCCGAGGTGCGTATAATAGCCGCAACGGTGGGTAGTGTTTGCGTTTCAATGCAGAATATGCTCCGCGGCAACAAACATGCGAATAAGAGAGCGGGCAAATGTGCGCGTCAGCCTTCAGCGAGTACTCTGTACAGAAGCAAAAAGGCTTTCTAGTGCATTAGCGAGGAAGCTTTCTTTACGTACATTGATGGATACGAATTCTATGGGACCGCACTATGCAGAAAAGATCCATGGTAGTCGTACATATATGTCCGCGAAGAAACGACGGCCATGCTGTTACAGATTGGCCGTGGTGATATAGGTTTAGAGAATGGCACATGTTCTCATGAGCTTATAATTCGTATGTTTTTCGCTTACCACATGTAAGTTTAACACGGCCCTTCTGTGCATAGCACGCATATACCATTGTTATGTCTCGTGTGTATGTATGATTCCCACGCCCACATGATGTTGCTTATACTTGCCCCCTTCCTCTCGTACACGACACAGATTACACTGCACTTTACGTAGGTACTTTTAAGCATACGGGTGTCCTATATGTTTGTATATTTTGGGTTGCCCTACCTGATAAGCGTCATAAGAATACGGCAGCTAATTTTCGCCCGACGAATCTTTGAACCTTCCAACCTGTATAATTTCCGAATGAATGAATGAATGAATGAATGAATGAATGAATGAATGAATGAATGAATGAAACAGTCGCTCGAGAAATCCTCGCGTTTGAAGGATGAAAAGAAAGGAAAAACAGAAAATCGATGCTGATGCTCGCCGCCCACTGCTCAGATAGAGAACTCTATTGTGAACTCGTGCAACCGGCGGAGAGAATCAACGCCAGCTCATGCGCGCCTCCGCGCTTGCAACATGATCAAATAGAGCGCGCATCCCACAGCACAAACAACGGAATGAAAGAGCGCAAAAGAGAGGAAAGTGTACTGGAGCTGTTCGCAAAGTTTGACTTCCTGGGGTTGTTTAACGTTGACTGACGTGGCACAGCACACGGGTCTATGGTATTTCCGCGTCCATCAAAAATGCGACCCCTGCGCCCAAGTCTGAACTCGCGCCTTTTGGGTACGCTGTCAAGCACCATAACCACTAGACCGCCACGTAGGTATATATCTAGTATTTTCGCTCCCATTGTAAAATGGAGGCAAAAAATTACAGAGACCCGTGTACTGAGCGACATAGGTGCAAGTTAATTAAGGAACACCCACTCGGTCAAGGTTTCCGTAGCCCTCAATTACGGTGTTTTTCTTCTTTCCACACTTTCCCTTCCCCATACCCTACGCTAACGTACACTGAGCCATGCTCGCGCTGTGGCCGCAGAAAATAGTATCCTTTCGACAACCAAATCACAATTACAATTATACGCAAACCTGCTTTCAGGCAACGCCTTTCCCCTGCCTGGAGCCATAGCATGGCGCACTAATAGCGCGAACGGCTCGCTTACGCAAGCCTTCTGTCCCCAGGTTATCGCGGAGAAGAAAGCCAAGAGAACGACCGCTCACACATAGGCTGCCAGTGTCGTGCAGTCCCGCCAGTATTCATAGCAGCGCCAAACGCGACGACGTTCCGGGCTGGCAACCGGCGGCGTGCCACTGAGCCAAGCAACCAAGCAGCAGAAAAAAAAAAAGAGTAGAAGAGATGGCAGAAAGCGAGCGACCAGGAGGCACAGAAGCACGGACAAACAGACAGGCAGGCAAGGTAACGAAAACGACGAGGTAACGAACTGCTGCCAACACGAGTTTGGGGACCGGGACCCAACGTAACCCGCATTAGTCGCGCGTCACAGTTGCGCGTTTGGCCCGCTCTGCGCGGGAACGTGAAAAAGAATTAGACAAATATAAGTAGGAAAGTACTTGAGAGAGCCGTGTGCGAGGAGAGGGGTGTTGGCCCGACTACCGTAGACGTGTGAGGAAGAGAACGAGAGAGAGAGAAGGAAGAACAGCTGGGTAACAAATTCCTGAATTGCGAGACGGACAACGAATGGCTCTGCGGAAACCGAACGAGCACGCGTTATTTAGGGCAGCTAGCTATGGTACGGAGACAGTTAGAGGTACGCAAGCACGCACTGTAGCTTCTGGTGCGCCAGTTGCCAAGCGTAAGACGGCAGCGGCCGCGCGCAAGAAGGCGTGAGAGTTCGCCTCGCGAACAAATGGTGCCGCAGGCAGCGAGCGAGCTATCGGAGCGTAGTAGGTCAATCGGACGAACAGATGCGAGCCACGAAGGAACGGTAGCACCGCGTACCGCCTTTCGGAAGGCGAAGCGATCGCTTGGAACAAAGTGTGTGTGTGTGTGTGTGTGTGTGTGTGTGTGTGTGTGTGTGTGTGTGTGTGTGTGTGTGTGTGTGTGTGTGTGTGTGTGTGTGTGTGTGTGTGTGTGTGTGTGTGTGTGTGTGTGTGTGTGTGTGTGTGTGTGTGTGTGTGTGTGTGTGTGTGTGTGTGTGTGTGTGTGTGTGTGTGTGAAGCAGCCAATCCATGTTCGTGATGGACTTTCGAGGCACTTGATGGTTTTGCGCCAGTAGTGTGCTACTTTATTGTGTTGAGTGAGACTCGTTTAAGAGCATTCATACTGCAAGTTACCAAAATGACGTGACGCCAACCGTAGTCCCTCTCCTCGGGTTCCTGTTGCATCGACTTCCTTCCGTAATCTCTTTTTCGACACTTCCAGGGTGCCGGCAGTCGATAAGAGGAGAAGGGAAAATGGAACCAACAGCGAAAGCGTGTCATTATACGAGTGAGCGAGATAGAACGGAAGGCGAGACGCAGGTTAACCAGATGTTTATACCCGGTTAGCTACACCGCAAAAGCAGAATGTCGATCGAGTAAGTCATCAGTGTGTATATTTATGGTCTCTGCACCATCAGAAACAGCACCCTCAAAAAGAAAAAGGAAGAAACAAAAAGAGAAAAGTCTTGCATGGTTTCGATGCACGCGAGAAATAAGAGCACTGCTTCCTCAGCGTCCACAGGGCAAATCGACGGGCCATCGACGGGCTACCATATACAGAAGACAACGGGATTCTCTCGGGAAAGGGGATCTGCCCTCCCTCCCCCCCCTCCCCCCCCTCTTCCTTTATGATTCGGCTTCTGAATGTCCAACGAGACGGAATGTCCAATGAGACGGAATGTCCAATAGGTCACGTGACAGACGAGACGGAATGTCGAACAAGACCGAATGTCCAACAAGACCGAATGTCCAGTCGAGACGGAATGTACAACAAGACTAAATATCCACTGTTGGACATTCCGTCTCGTTGGACATTGAGGCCGCAAGCGCCCTTTTATGTACCTTCGTGCGCGCGTTTGTATGTGCGGGTGTGTACATGTATACGTAGAAATTGGATCGTTAAACAGCGCAACCTACACTCATCGCTATGCCAATGATGCAAATGAGACACAGAGAGAAAGAACACGTTGAAAACTGTTGAAGTGAGACGCAATAATTGACCGACTTGGTGGTCCGTACCTCTTGCAGCACCTGTACGGGCGCTGGGAAATCGTTGGGGAACGCAAATACTAGCACAATGGATCACAATGCCCACCCCCCCCCCCCACCACCCCTCCCCCCACCGCCGTGTAATAGTACGTCTCAATGCATTAGCTTGGTGTAACCAGCGCCCGCCAATGGTGACAATGTATCGTGTTTCACTCGCCGAGTACTGTATACATTCGTGTAGGGACGGATCCATAGACGTATAAGGCATTGTCTTATCCCTCACGGGACTAGCAGCAGCCCTCAACTTTTGTCCCCGAGTCCTGACTCCGACACTGATGAAATGTCTTTGAAGAGCGCTCCTCCGCCAGAGCATCAATTGCTCTTTAACTTTTTCGAGCCTGTAGCTGTCTTACGTGCGGCAGAGATGTTAACAGCGCGATGCCTGGCAGACGACACTCATGTAGGAACCGCTGCATGGCACATGTTCTGCTTTGACACGAGGAGGTTTCTTTTTTTTCTTCTTTAGCTACAAGCGAACGCTTTCAGCCGCTGGCAGCTTCTATAGTACAGCTAAAAAGGACAACCACTTCCCATATGCTTTGCTTGGCCTGCCTTAATCTGGTTGCACATAAGAGGAAGAGAGAGAGAGAAGAAAATTTAAAGAGCCCACTCACGATGCGCCAGCACTACTATACTACAGTGCAGAGCAGGTGGCTGCCGTAGGAGAAAGGTTCGAAAGCGGCACGGAAGCTCGCAAAGCAATGTTCAGTGGTAGCCTGCAAAGGTCTTATAATAAAGAGCGTTTATCTAAGCTCGATTTGCTTCTTTCCCGAATCATCCCGAATCCAAATGAAGCTCCACAATAGGTTCTTTTTTTATGAGCGCTCAGTCGTTCAACGCCCGACCGCACCAGAGACTGCAGTGTGCCCTTTCTCGCGATATAATGGAACTTCGTGTCCCGAAAACACTAAGGTCTTCCAACTAAACGAGGCTCCTATTGAAAAGGCGAAAAAAAAAAGAAAACAAATCAAGGGGTAAATATCAAAGTGCAAATTAAAGCGTCCTGGAGAATTGATGCCAAATTAACCTCTAACTTGGACGCACGTGTTCCAACAAATGTGGAGGCCTTTCGCGTCGACTGAAAGCTGTAGAAGTAGCAAATAAACACACACAAGGTGTACACGCAAGTGAACTGCGCTGCTCCGACATAGAGGACGATGCCAGCACGAACTGGAACGCTTGACTACCTGCTTACTATGAAGGCGGAAAGTCCTCATCATCATCAAGTTCATCGTCATCATCATCATCTTTCAAGTCCACTGCAGGACGAAAGCCTCTCCAGGCCGACTCACTCACTCTCCAGGCCGACATCTCCTCCTTTCCTATCATTAAATGCTATCTTCTGCTTGTTCTTCTCCCAGTAATTCCCGATTTGCCCCGTCCTGAGTGAGTTGATTAAACTGCTCTGACAGCGCCTAAAAGGACAAAAATGAGTGTGCTGTGTGCGCGTCGTCGTTCGATATGTGCATACGCGAGGAGTCGACGCACGGACTGCTACCTTCGTACAGCGTTGCGCAAAAACTCTATTGCGTCACAGCCGTGCTACATGTTTCGTCGAGCCGGAAAGCCGATCGAATCGAATTTGCAATATCGACTGAACGGCGTCGCAAGCCGATGTCGACGCACAGCCCCTACCACGCAACGACATTATCGGTGTTTGGAGCCGATACAGTGCTACTCACAAGACGCGATAACATGCTTGCATTGGGGAATGAAAGCTATCGATCCGGATGGAGGAGAGAGCTATGGACCCACAACAAGAGGGCATGAACCGAAACAGCGGTAGTTGCAAAGGAAGAACTGAAATGGAAATGAAAGGAAGGAATGAAATGGAATGAAAGGAAGAACTGAAACTAACTAACTAACTAACTAACTAACTAACTAACTAACTAACTAACTAACTAACTAACTAACTAACTAACTAACTAACTAACTAACTAACTAGCAACTAACCAACCAAAATCTTTCAATCATTAAGTTACTGATCCGCTGGCAAGTCACAAGCCTTAGTGAGACAAGCATCTAAACGGTGCAGCAGCGCACGCTGATCGGCCATTTTGATGAGGTGCGTACATAGAATCGGCTACAGTTATTCAGCGCGCTTAAATTTTTGTTCGAAACTGCAGAGTGAACGGGGCTTCTGAATCTACATAAGGCTGCTGAATCTACGAAGAGTAACTCTAAATCCGCGTTAGGTTACGATGAAGAAGAAGGGCTTTAGCTCGCATGCCATGTCAAACTTCTCTGTTGTATGCATAGTGCGTATATATTTCAAAGAGTCAAGATATGCATTTAATAACGTTATTTCGTGTTGCCACAAAGGATTCTGCGTTGCACTTCCCACCCGAGCAAAAGCCATCAGGAGTAGCCGCTAGCACCATAACTGTCAGGCAGAATCTTAACGTGTCGATACATCCCTTTTGAAAATCCCTTCTTCTGCTCATTACAGTAATCCATCCAAAGCCTATCACGGCCGCGGCTGCTGCTTTTCGATGAAGGCGAAATGCCAGAGGGCCTTGTCACTGTGCAATGTTGGTGCACGTTAAAGTGCCCCAGGTGGTCGAAATTTCCAGAACCCTCCACTACGGCGGCGTCTCTCACAATCATATCGCGGTTTTGAGACGTAAAGCCTCACAAATTATTATTAATATTCACCAAAAGCACCATCATAATGGTGCTTCTTGTGGTGGACATGGTGGTGATGGCGGGGCATGCTGGGGACGTGGCAAATGATGTTACATGCCTCAGTGAATGCACAGCCAATTCTGTTTAACCCGTTCCGCCCTCCCATGCATATGCGCCTAGCTCACTAGCCTTAACTAAGATATAAAAAGTACAGCAGTTGCTAACGACAGCTGAAAACAGAAAGTGTCGTCTGTGGTTCGGAGATGGTGCCTACTATATGCATCTGTCATGATTTTCTGCGCTGTTTCCATCCCTATTAACTAGTTGCCAACTGGAATCATATGCACGAGAGGGCGGGACGCGTCAATAGGGATTCGCTGTGCACGCAGCGAGGTCCACGATACGTCCCCACCATGTACCCACCATCCATACCATGTACCCAGCATTCCTACCATGTGCCCACCATGTCCACCTCAAGAGCCACCACTCTGATGGTGGTTTTGCTGGATTCGGGTAATGGGCGATTGTGGGATTTTCAATGGGGACATAAAGAAAAAGAAAGTGGATAAACATTTGTCCAACCACGTATTTCGACATGAAAATAGTACTTCCGACATCCTCTGACCGTAGGGGACGTATGTCGGGCACGCATGTGCATACTGGAAAAAGCGACACTCGTAACGTTATGGCGTTAAAAAAAAGTCAGAACAAATTCGAACGCAAAAAAGAAAGAAATGTCAGAGACGAACCTAGCAACGTTGCTACAGAAAGCAAAAAAAAAAAAAAAAAGTAGGCGCCGCTTCCCCTTTCTGTTCTTAGCCACCCCCTGTTCTATTTTAACCATCATCGCTCAACACCACGTCTCTTCTAAGTCCAACACTTCGGACCGCATGTCTTCTAAAGTCTAGATCAGTTCGCTCTCAACAGACAGGCGTCTTCGCTCTTCCAACAAACGCGTCGCGGGCACACAGTGAAGAAAAGAAAAAAATAGGGGGTACGCGTAAGGAAAAAAAAAAGCAACAAACAGGAGGCGACGGCTTTGGAAGTCACGTACACACAACCAAGCTGTGATAAATGATTGCCTTCGCTTTTGGGGAAGCGGTGTCCACAAGAATATGAACATTACAGTTCTTGAACACCACAGTTCACGAATATTAGAGCTGCTAAGTTACCGTACACAACGCAGAACTCCGGAACTCGTCTGTGTGAAAAACTTTCGCGTTTGGCAATTCACAGTCGGCGATGACGCGCGTAAGGACTGACTCGTTACGCTCGCACATTACATGCTCTTGGCTTTCTACCTTATTTCTTGCGACTTTTGTAAGTTGGAAATTCCACTGCAAAATGTCGTGTGAGGAAGCCAGCGATTCACCACGGCGGTGACACATGCGGACGCATACTAACTGCATCGCTGTGTCCTTAGAAAGGAGAAATGGTTTGCGGAGCTATATGATTGCTGGTTCGACTTTCTGGGGGTCAATGAAAAATAATATAAACCCGAAGAAAGAAGAAAGCGAAGTCAGCTAAGGGTTCATCTTACTGTCTTCCTTCGCTGTGTTCAAATTGTCTTGCGCAGTTGACCATAAGAAGCGAGCTATTTGAGGGGCTGAAAGTGGCTATATTGAGGGGCTGAAAGAAAGCAGCGAGAAATATGACATGGGCAAGGCAAAGTGTTATACCAATAACGAAGCTTATATAATGACCAGTAATGCGATGCAGCACACGCATATGGATGTCACAAAAAGAACTAACGAACAAAGTGAAGTCCTGTGCCAAATAGCGCGTGCTAAACGTGCGCCCTTGCATGCGACTTCTTCAGGTGGGCGCACATTACCCAACGCTGCAAGAACACTGTCTTTCGGTAAAGCTTACCGTAACTACTTGCGCCATAAGTGTGTCTTCCCTGCAAACTACATACAGCACGTGTGTTAAAAGAAAAGAAAAGTAGTGCGGCGAGGAAAAGTCGATTTTTCGCTTAATTAGCCCCTTCATGGAAGAGCGAACAAATTTGGAAAATGCCTTGTAAGCACGACATTAATTACAGTTCCCGTTGGCACTGTGCGCAGCGCACATAGTTCTGGCAGAACTGTCCACCACGTCGTGTCATAACTTATGACAGAAAAAAAAAGAAAATCCATGAATTTATCAAGTCTGCGCTTACACACAGGCGTCATATTCACGCTAAGCCACGTTTAGTCCGAAAGGAGCCACGTTTAGTCCGCTAAGCCACGTTTAGTCGGAAATCTGTTTAGCAAAACAGGAACCCTTGCATTTTTTTTCCAATGAAGGCGTTCCATGGGTACCACATTTCAGCGCAAGTAGTAGTGTAAACATACGTGCACTTCTGTTTGTGACATCACGTACATGATTAGAGCTTCCCCAGAGATGGTGGTGAGCATTAAAATCTCCGGTCATCACCCATGGCTGAGGAGTCGCTGTCAGGATTCGGCGTAATCGCTCGCAGTCTAGTCGGCTGGAGGGCGATATGTAGGCTCCGACAACTGTGAAAGTGAGCTTGCGTCTCTTCACTGTTACACACACATATTCGTTTCCATAGTCGGGTGGCACCGGATGATGAACATACGTAAGGTCACGACGCATGAAAACGATGACCGACCATCTACCCACATCACGCGACCCCCGCATGGACTGCCCTTTTACTATGGGTAAACTCGAAGCTGCACTTGCTTTGTGCAAGCGTTCGTCATCGCCAGGACCAGACGATATAACCTACCGTGCCTTACGTAACCTAGGGGAAGAGGCTCGGAAGGTGCTGCTCCTCTTATACAACAGCTCGTGGGAGACGGGCATGGTTCCCAAGGAATGGAAGACGAGTCGCATAATTCCATTGCTTAAGCCTGGGAAGTCGCCTTTAGACATTGCATCATATCGACCAATTGCACTTGCAAGCTGCGTTGGAAAACTAATGGAGAGAATGATTCTAGCACGGCTGGAATGGTACCTTGAACACTACCAGATATACCCAGACGCGATGTCCGGGTTCAGGCGTGGTCGCTCCTCCATAGACAACGTGATTGACCTGGTGACATATGTCGAGCACGAGAAGTCCCGCAAACGATTATCTGCTGCCATGTTTCTAGACGTTAAGGGAGCATACGACAGCGTAACACACGAAGCAATTTTGAGCACGTTAGAAGCAGTCGGACTTGGTGGCAAGACCTATTTGTGGATCAGTAGCTACCTAGAGCAGCGATCATTTTATATACTTACAGAGGATGGCCCAACCTCTCAACATTACAGTAGCCGTGGAGTTCCCCAGGGCGGAGTACTGAGCCCAACTCTCTTCAATCTAACGCTCATTGGACTCGCCGGCATCCTTCCTGGCACCGTTCGGCTCTCCATCTATGCCGACGACATTTGCATATGGGCATCGGCTGTGACACGACTTCAGCTTCGTGCGCGGCTTCAGAAGGCAGGTTCCTTGACATCATCCTACCTCCGTGAGCAAGGTCTGCAGCTAGCCTGTGAAAAGTGTGCTGTGGTGGCATTTACCAGGAAACTAATGTCGCCATACGTCATAACCCTCGACGGGCAGGTGATCCCCTATAGCACAAGTCACCGATTTTTGGGAGTGATTGTTGACAGAAATCTGTCCTGGACACCCCATGTGAACTATGTGAGGAAAAGGTTGACAGGAATCTGTCACATGTTTAGATTCCTAGCAGGAAAGACCTGGGGAGTGTCAATTACATCTGTGCTACAGCTGTACCGAGTCCTTTTCATTGGATTCCTGCGGTACAGCCTACCAGTGATCGCGAACACCTGCAAAACTAACTTGAATACACTCCAAGGCATCCAAGCCCAAGCCCTGAAAATATGCCTTGGTCTGCCAAAGAGCGCGTCGTCGACAGACGTTATAGCAATCGCTCGCGATCACAATGTCAGAACGCATGTAACCATTGAAACAATGCGTGTGCACATAAGACACTGTGCCCGGACCCCTAATCACCACCTCGCAGGTCTTCCAGTGGAACGACCCCGCACAACGTTCAGTTCAAAGGTCCTCGCCCACCGTGCCTCTCTTTCGTCAGGGTATGCACCTACAACAAAGGCTTCAATTCCTCCATGGTGTGTGAACCATCCCCAAGTTTGCCTCAACATCCCTGGTATTCTGAGAAAGTCGGACTTACCACCATGTGCACTCAAACAACTAAGCATGTTACACATGTATGCGAAGTACAGGGGCTGCACAGAAGTTTATACCGATGGCTCAACCACATCAACCAGTTCCGGTGGTGCTATAGTTATCCCAAGAATGGGAGTCACCCAGCACTTCAAAACTTCCCACGTCACCACATCTACAGCTGCAGAGCTCGCGGCTCTCCGCGGAGCGCTTCATATTATACACGCTGAGAGTCCTGCAAAGTGGGCAATCTTCTGTGATTCAAGATCAGCTCTACAAAGTATACAGTCGTTTCTTCGACACGTGGAGCAAAACCACATTACATACGAAATCGCGGTTCTTGTGCAAAATTTACAAGAAAAAGGACATGAGATATATTTTCAATGGATACCAGGCCATTGCGGTATCAGTGGAAATGACTCCGCAGATAAGGCAGCTCGGACATCAGGCGATGAAGACCGCTGTGTTCCCATTCCGCTCTCAAGGACCGACGCTGCAAGACAACTTCGCACTCTTGCGCGAACCATGTCCTTAACTGAGTGGAATACCCCATACACGAGGCGCACCAGACTGCACCGGCTAAACCCATCGCTGCAACTCAGACCTCCGGCTGGTTTGCACCGACGTGAGGCTTCGCTTCTTTGCCGATTGTGGTTGGGAGTGGCCTTTACGAACGCTTACTCTGCGCTGATTGGAATGGCTGATAGTCCTGCGTGTCTGTCTGCGGATGCGAAGAGACCATAGATCACTTGTTGTGCCACTGCCCACAATTTGAGGAACATCGACTGCCTATGACCGAGTCCTTCACAAAGCTCGACGATCGTCCACTTTGTGAACAGACAATCTTAGAATACCGTCCTCACGGTCCAACGGCTCAGAAAGCAATGAAAGCGCTTTTGGCCTTTCTAAAAGCATCTGGCCTAGCCGAGCGCCTATGATATTGTATAGGACTGCCCTGTAGGCATTCCCCCTCTCTCCATCTCTTTACTTTTATTCCCCTTTTCCCATCCCCCAGTGTAGGGTAGCAAACCGGACTCATGACTGGTTAACATCCCTGCCTTCCCTTCCTTATTTCTCTCTCTCTCTCTCTTTAAGTTGGAAATTCCACTGCAAAATGTCGTGTGAGGAAGCCAGCGATTCACCACGGCGGTGACACATGCGGACGCATACTAACTGCATCGCTGTGTTCTTAGAAAGGAGAAATGGTTTGCAGAGCTATATGATTGCTGGTTCGGCTTTCTGGGGGTCAATGCAAAATAATATAAACCCGAAGAAAGAAGAAAGCGAAGTCAGCTAAGGGTTCATCTTATTGTCTTCCTTCGCTGTGTTCAAATTGTCTTGCGCAGTTGACCATAAGAAGCGAGCTATTTGAGGGGCTGAAAGGGGCTATATTGAGGGACTTAAAGAAAGCAGCGAGAAATGAGACATGGGCAAGGCAAAGTGTTATACCAATAACGAAGCTTATATAATGACCAGTAATGCGATGCAGCACACGCATATGGATGTCACAAAAAGAAGAACGAACAAACAAAGTGAAGTCCTGTGCCAAATAGCGCGTGCTAAACGTGCGCCCTTGCATGCGACTTCTTAAGGTGGACGCACATTACCCAACTCTGCAAGAACACTGTCTTTCGGTAAAGCTTAGCGTAACTACTTGCGCCATAAGTGTGTCTTCCCTGCAAACTACATACAGCACGTGTGTTAAAAAAAAAAGAAAAGTAGTGCGGCAAGGAAAAGTCGATTTTTCGCTTAATTAGCCCCTTCATGGAAGAGCGAACAAATTTGGAAAATGCCTTGTCAGCACGACATTAATTACAGTTCCCGTTGGCACTGTGCGCAGCGCACATAGTTCTGGCAGAACTGTCCACCACGTCGTGTCATAAGCTATGACAGAAAAAAAAAATCCGTGAATTTATCAAGTCTGCGCTTACACACAGGCGTCATATTCACGCTAAGCCACGTTTAGTCCGAAAGGAGCCGCGTTTAGTCCGCTAAGCCACGTTTAGTCGGAAATCTGTTTAGCAAAACAGGAACCCTTGCATTTTTTTTTCCAATGAAGGCGTTCCATGGGTACCACATTTCAGCGCAAGTAGTAGCGTAAACATACGTGCACTTCTGTTTGTGACATCACGTACATGAGCGCACACACACACACACACACACACACACACACACACACACACACACACACACACACACACACACACACACACACACACACACACACACACACACACACACACACACACACACACACACACACACACACACACACACACCATCTATTCGATCAGTTTGTAACAGCGCGAACCGTACACAGAAGTATGTATTCGCACACACCCGAAAAAAAAAGCACGACAACGCGACAAAAAAAGAGAAAGTGCCACTGTTGCTGAGGGACGTCGGTCCATGACGACACAATGCACCTGTTTTAGCTAGTGGGCTAGCATGCCTCCCTCGCCGCTTCAGCGCGGCGCCTTCATCTATATTCACGAGTGTCACGAGAAAAAAAAAAAAAACGACGGCTCCATTACGCTCACCACCATGCGGAACCTCTGCCGTAGGAACCTCCAGTGCCACATTAATCCCAAGCCGCAATCCCTCCCCCGTCGCTGTGGCTCTTCATACGCTCCTTCATTCACGCCCGGGTCGTCACACACGAAAGGCGGCGCGTAAAGCGACTGACAGAGTAGGCAGCGCAGATCCCACTCACGAAAACATAAATGAATAAACTACGCTCTCATGGTGTATTGTGTAGCGCATGTATGTATATCATGCAACTGAACTGGGAGGTCCTCGCGACCTTCGAGCGCGTAGTCCGCTGGCCTGATTAGTAGCTTCTTTCGCATCGGCGGCGATTGCGGGAAGCCCCCGCTGACCGCAGCTGTCGGTCGCGGTTTGCTGATCCCCTAACCTTGACTCCCAACTTCTCGTCCGCCCTCCCGCGTCCTTCTTCTTCTTTTTTTTATTATTTGTTTTCCCCCGAAGCGCTCGGGGGCTTTGGCGCGCGACGATGGCTGGCTATAGCTGACTGACGGGACGCATACGGCTGGCTCGACGGTTGGCTGGCGTCGCCACGAAAATGCGCGGCTACCGTTGTTATGGAAACGGAGTCTCGGACTGGGTCTTAAGAGCCTTCCGCTTCGCTGTTAGCTAGACGTTTACTTGTTAGGGCACGCGCCTCTGATTCGGCGAGGATCGCTACTTCGCGCTACCAGATTTACGCTGGTGGTCGGTTGATGCAATTGTTTTTTCGGTGTTCCTGGATGCTTACAGTGCTGGTGTGTTTCGTGAACAAAAGTCGTAGATTGTTACTTTTATTGTTACCCTCTATGTCTCAACAAATCATCATCATGCACGAAACACCACAGGATGACAGAAAAGAGTGAGTAATATGCGGTCACCGAGCAGAAGTCGTAGTGAGTGACAATTAACCCTAAATGTGCCATTATACGTGCTGCAACAGCATTCACAATCACGTCACGAGCGACGTGTTTTGCTAGCGCCACGACGCCCGAGTTACTACACGAGGCCTCCGTTCTTTTTTTCTTTTCCTTCCTTCCTTCCTTCCTTCCTTTCTTCCTTTTTTTTTTTTTTTTGAGACTTCACTGACTGTCCACGTACAGAACGAGGCACCCAACCCGAGCACCGTACGACGGTGCCTGAAATTCTCACAGATTACTCAGATAGGAAGGCCGGCGCACCAGCGCTAGACAGCGTGCGGAGAATCACCTTGGCCTTCGACATGGTTCTCAAGTTATTTTTGTTTCCATTCCTTGGCGCTGAGTTAGACGGTGGCGTCACTGTCTAGGAAGCTCGGTCACGTGGCCCTCAACTTCTCGGCGAATAAACGCTGAAGCAGATGTCGGGTGAAGTCCAATTCCGACAGCTATGACAGTTTTTTTTAATTAACATATCCATGTACATGCCACCGCTTAAAACAGTGTTATGCTACAGCAAACAAACAACCTTCAGCACACATGCTAACCATATACGAGGAGACGCCTGTAAAGTTTGCTTCGCCTCACACATAATCTTACAGCGGAGAAGCACGCTTGCCGTGACCCTGCGTGCGTACCATTTTACGTACGGAAAGGAGCGAAAGCTTGTCACGCGAGTTAAAACATCGTGGAGAGAAAAAAAAATAACTGCGACAATAACAAAAAACTGATGGGAGTTGACTAAGGCTTCGGGCGGCCGTCTAGTGTCTCAACGAAGTGATCTTGTTGTAGAAGTCAAGCCAGTTCGAGAGAAGCTTGCTACACCGCGACCTTTTCCACCTTTGATCGACCTTAGGAACAACGCAAAGTTCACGCACCCTCTGGCTCAAGACCTTTCCAGAATCGCTTGCCACTCCGACAATGGCCGGAATAAATCATGCACGTCGATACGGCCACGGCGTACCACGGTAATCAGCGAAGGCAACCATTATCTCGGCCTAAGATTCGTAACCCATATTCAGCGCCGCACATGTTTGTTACGAACTGCCGTCCACCCCTCCCCATGGCAACAAATACGTCGCGAGCATACACACGTACGCACACAACACACTCAAAGCAGCTGCGGGGCGAATCTGCCCCCACTTTCGTCACGTTGCCCGACGACATTTATCGGCAATTAGCCCGGGACCTGAGAAAAGAAATAAAACAAACAAACAAAGGTAAGTGGAAGGGGTCGCATAAACACCTGATAAAGCTAGGTTCATTGCGTATAAAAGAAAAAAAAAACGATACTCAATAGCCGCGGGAGCGGCCCCTTCATTGAGCATTCAAGCAACGTCCCAGGCGTGAGGGGGTTCCCCGATACGTCGGGCGCACGCGTAGCTGTACGCGTCAGTCGCGCTAACGACACGCGCTCAAGTGGCGCGCGTACACGAACCCTCGTCGCCGAGTGTGCGATTGCCATGTTCAAACCACAGGCAGAGGGGGCGTCCCATCGAAGCGTGATGAGAATTTGGCGAGCGGGGTCGGACAACTGGACCCTTCGTTGCGTCGGTGGTGTCCGACCGTTATCCCCGAGGCCAATCTCTCGGTCGCAGTATTGCGTGCAGCATCACCGAAGCCGAGGTGCCGAGGAGATAACTAAGCTTCTTTTGGCCGGAACGTGGTCCGTCGAGATAGGAGAATAATAGACACATGGGTGACGCGACTGAGGAATTACAAAATTTCAACTAATGAGGGTATGTAATTATCGGTCAGTATCTTGTATTTTCTTTTTTTTTTTCTAATGCAGTTGCGTTGTGTGACGAATGTATAGCGTGGTGCTAGAGGCCTAGTCAGGTGACTCATAACGTCGCTTTTCGTCTCCTGCATCACGACAGTCACGTAATGTCAAACAAATAATAAGTAAAAGATAATATAATAATAATAATTTGCTGTGACAAAGGTAAAGTGAAAAATTCTGATCGCAGCCTACTCAGACGAGAAACAAAAGTAACCATAAAACAAGCAACTTGAGGAATAAGTAGCTGAAGGAAATGAGAGTGAAAAAAACATAATAAAAGTACAGCGGCAGTAAGGTGAAGAAGGGTTAACCTTAGAAATTAATCAGGCTTGATGACCCGTGCGCTTGAACTAGGATTACAGGGATTACAGAAAGGCAGAAAGGAGCTTCGCCGCGCTGTGGCGGTTTTTCATTTTCTTTTCATCTAGGCCCATCTTAACGGACGGAGCGGAGCCTGTGGAAATTGCGCTGCGCAGCACTCCCATTGAGGCTGGTAACGGAGTGTTCTACGTCCCCCTTAGATGGAGGGTTTTTTAGCTTATTGGGGGCACACGAGATGGCTGCCACTTTCGTTCGAAAGACCGGGCGCAGCCGCTGATGACGCACGGAGAGCGCGCAAAGCGGCGGCATACACAGCGCACAGTCGGGGCCAAATAAAGGCCCGTACGTGCTCCGTTAAATTACGCTTCTCGAAGGCGGTGACTAATTAATGCGCGGATGCCGGACGATCACGAAAAGGAGGAGGTTTCGAAAAAAAATTTACGCCATATCCACGAAGGGAATGATGAAGAGTGGGCGAAGCTCCGGAGGTAATCTGGTGAACCGTGAATCCTCCTTACATTTTGCCCACTCGATCATCATACGAAGACGTGACACAGAAACACGGGGGTGTGGTGTGATTACATATACAGTCTTCATCTTCTTCGTGCAGCGCTACTCGTTCGACACATCTTGAGAGTTCCCACCGCTTCGTTGACGAGTTCGTCGATGACGTTGATGTTGGTGGTGATCATGTACGGCTTGTTAGGGACGATGAGAATCGCTTTGGGAAGGTTGGAAAATTCGGTGTGTGACATCTTGGCCACCTTCTTCTTTTGCCTTGTACATGGCTCCTTGCGTCGTGCAACCCAGGTTGGCGAGTACTAGTGTGGCTACGACGGCGCGACGGCGGACAAGCCTCGACCCTAAAAAGCTTCGCCCCTAAAAAAGGGATGGCTGGATGATCACGCAGAGGGGTGTTCAGTTTGTTACCCTGCGCAACGAGAAGGGTGATTAAGGAATGGAAAGAGAGAAAGGAGAGGAACGGAAGCAGAGGTGCAGTCAGTGTGAAAGCGTGCTGCTGTCGATTACACCTGGAGATGTTTACCCTGAGCAGTCAATTTCAAACACTGCAGCAATGCCGCGAGTCGCTTTGCACGCCGTACACATACGAAATGCTCCGAAGATTTCTTTAGTCCGAAAATGCTCTATGGAGAGAGGGAAAGGAAGGAAACATATGTCGACAAGGCGAACTCTGTGGTCCATATCCTTTATTTGTGTGTATTAATCTCTGTTTTTTCCCCTTCTTTCAATAAAAGTAGTTGTTGGTCTGCGCCCGTGCCGTCCATTTCTTGCCCTTCGTGTTTTTTACGCATATATCACTTCATTACGAACTAGAAAACGGGACAACTACAAACACCACGCCTCACAGGCCGATATGGCCATCACCTCTCCACAAGTTCCGCGACGCTGCACGCTTTTCAACTAGCCAGCAGGGCCTCTGGACACAGGTTTGGCACTTTCCTCTGCCTCGCCCGCCGTGTCCAGACCTCGATACCCACGCCCAGGCAGTCGCCGTTACCACCAGCGCCCTCGAGCGACGGCGGCGGGCCGCCTTTCTTGAGGGGTGGCCGTCGGACGCGTGTTATGCGTGCTCGAACGCCGTTAACGGCCGGCCGCAGCAGACTCGATAGCCGGGGCAAATCGGTCGGACGCCTATTAATCTCGCGGGTCCAGGATAACCCCCCACTTCCACCCTTCCTTTGTCTCCCGTCTCTCCACCAAGATATATTAAGGACCTTTCCTCCGCCGAACGCCGGCCATTAGCGAGATGAGGGTCTTTTCCCCCCCTTTTTCCTTCCCCTCGGCTTTTGTTATTGCTGCCCACCATTTTTAGCCCCTGCCTTTTTATAGCGTCCTCCCGCGGGGAAAATCGCTCAAGGACCCCGGGTATAAACCTTCTCCTTCGCTTCCCTATATCCCTAGGTCTGCTGCCCCGCTCGGAAGACAGGTACACGGCCGCGATCGTCTCGTCCCTGATGCCCGTACACACACGCAGTGTTTGTGCGCGCCACTTCGAGGCCGTGCGGCGCGACGAAGCATGGTGACGTGTAATATCAGCCAGTGGTGGTGCAGGAGAAAAACAAACTAAAAAACAAAGACGAAGGAAACGTCGCAGGGCCTCAAAACACGGTAACCACGGAGACTGGACCGAGTTTCTGCTGCTGTTGTTGCGGACTCAATAGCTATGTAGTTCATATTCACAAACGGAACAAGTCAGACCAGGTCTGACTTGTTCATGGTGACTGCGGTAAATCGGCCACTACTAGGTTGGTTATAAGACGTTAGAAATGTTTGGAGTAGAGTGTTCTACAAACTAAAAAGACTAAATAGATGCGCGGTACGAAGCAGCAAACAAAAATTCAGCATAGAACTACTGACTGCGAAAAACGGAATATTTCGACAATCGACGTCCCAATATCGCATCTGGAAGCAGAGCAAACTGGACGTGAAGGCTTAACAGGCAGCGCGTTTTAGCTGCCAGTACCGCTTCCTCGAACTAATATATGCAACTGCACCAGACGTTCCCAGAGGGCTCGGTCAAAACTAATGTAATTATCCGGCGGAGATCCAAGCTTAAAGTGGAGTACCACGTCTTCCTGATAAGAAACTCATTAATCATGCATAACGACGAAGCCGCACTCGATCCTTTGATGTCGGTATTGCTTCAGCCATTGCACTTACACATGCAAACTCTTCCGGCATATATTAGCCGTAACGATCAAAGGATACAGGACAAATTAGTTAAAAAAGGGGGGCGAGCATATTTTGATACGCGCGGTTTTCCTTGACTGCTTAACTGACTGCACTGCAACGAAGAAGTTTCGCGCGCGTTCGGTTTTCCCCAAATTTAACGCGGCGTACAATATTGTAATCTTACAAAGTTGGGCTTGTTGTATGGTTCATATCAAACAGTGCCTGAAGCGCAAAAGGACAAGGGACGTGTGTGTCTACTCGTCTCGTCCCTTGTCCTTTTGCGCTTTAGGTGTTTGGTACAATATTGGCCCTGCAGGACCTGCGGCGTCGCTGGGACAGTTACGCGTCGCCTTCTTGACCACTGAGAGTTTTCTCAAGAGAATGATGGTACGTGCGCCGTGCAGCTCTTACTATTGCTACTGAACTATTGTACATATTAGTCACCGCTATTCCCTTACCAAGGAAAGGCTTTCTCTTTTCTTGGAGCGAACTTGGTTACTAACCACTAACACAGCGCAAAACCATGTCATCCTGTAATATATGCTCGTGTTGGACGCAAGAGGCTGCAAGATTTCTGCTGCTGCTCATACAGACAACCTCGCCGCGGTAGAACATTTGTACTCGTGACCATCGTGGCACATCGGCTCGCCGCAAGCATTTACCATTTTCTACCCTCGCCCCGCCACGGCGGTCTAGTGGCTATGGTACTCGGCTGCTGATCCGAGGGTCGCGGGATCGAATCCCGGCTGCGGCGGCTGCATTTCGATGGAGGCGAAATCTTGAGGCCCGTGTGCTGTGCGATGTCAGGGCACGTTAAAGAACCTCAGGTGGTTGAAATTTCCGGAGCCCTCCACTACGGCCGTCTCTCGTAATCAGAGCTGGTTTTGGGACGTTAAACCCCACATAACGACAACATTTTCTACCCTCCTTTCCCGTAAAATGCGTCGCTAGTTTTCAGTTAGAGGTAGCAAACTAGATTCAATGTAATTAAGCTCTCCATTCACGATAACTGTCACAACACTGTACGGAGCAACTGAGGTAATAGCGCAGAAACCAACCCACCAACCACCATGGAGCTATCAACATTATGGTGTTCGCAATTCACTAAGTAACACAAATGATAACCGTACGTCCTGGGGAATACTCGTGCCTTAGGCGAGGCAGGCCCGCCATATAGCACTAGTTGCTGCTAGTGCCCGTCTTGAGTATATCCCAGAATAACTACGCTCGTACACACGACCACACCCTGTGGAGCCGTCTGTGGGGCCATGGCCGCGACCTGGTAGACAATCGAAGGTCGTCGACGCCTCCCATAGATTCAACCTTCACTCTCTGGGCACGTCTCCTTTTTTTAAATCTTATTTTCCCGCCTATACATAGCTGCGTTAAAGCAACATGCCTATAGGTCATCAGAACCTACGGTCAGTATAGAAGTTAAATGCACTTTACAGCAGAGAAGTTTCGGAGGCGCGGAATTCCTACCCAGTTAATGCACGATCGTTCTCATTTAATTAATAAACCTGTACGGAGTTTTCTCACAAAACAAGTATCCCAGACACTTGTGTTCTTCGAGGTGTTCGTGCCATATGTTTGCTTCATCATCACATAGCATGTTAGAAGAGAGATCGCACTAGCGTGTCGTGCTCACTCTGAGAAAATCAGCGTCGACAAAGACTTTCTCGGATTTCTGCGCCCTGAAGCTGTGAATTTTGCCAGTGACACCTGCACTATAGTCTCTCTCCCCCCCCCCCCCCCCTCATCTTTCTCTCACTCACGCATGGCCGACCAGAAGCTCTCCTTTTGTAACTTCAATGTGCACGTTTCCGAACGCTGGCGCGGGTCTTGCACAAAGACAAGGACCGCGAGGCCTCTCGTCTTCCCGGTTCTCTCGGTATGCGTTCAGTATACATTTTTGTCGTCGGTTTGGCGGAATAGCTGTGGTACCTGCGATACTGTCGTTGGCGGATACATTTCCTGTACTTCCTGAGCAACGACGTATAAGGCCGTCGCGTGACGTGATGCACTTCGGTACGGGCTATCCATTCTTCAACTCATCAAAACGTTCTATTTCTAGTAATGACCATTACATATGTTGCGCAACCCCACATCTCAGTCCTCTCTGTCTCTTTCTGTATCCAAGGTTATTCTTCGAGCCCTAGCAACAAAACTTTCCTGCAGTACACTGGGACGTAAATCTATACTGAGTTCTCCATTGGCTGGATTGGATCGCGAACGCTGACGCACAGGACAAAACGGGTCAATCGGTGTTCTTGCGACATACTCAATAAGAACGCCGGTTTAATCGCGGCAGTTTCGATCCTGTTGTAATTACCTTTTGTACAGCACTCGTACAGCGCGAAATTTAAGTGTGCCACCTTAACTGATCATTAGTCGTCCGCCAGGTTTCCTCTTGACACTTTTCTAAACCTACCCTTACGTTTAGTAGCAGTGTAAGGTAGCAAACCACATGGTCGTCTAGTTGACGT
The DNA here is from genome assembly GCA_013339685.2 of Hyalomma asiaticum. NCBI lineage: Eukaryota > Metazoa > Arthropoda > Arachnida > Ixodida > Ixodidae > Hyalomma > Hyalomma asiaticum. The sequence continues at coordinate 82,221,529 of CM023484.1, forward strand.
CCGCCTTTCCTATACTTGTCTCTCTCTCTCTCTCTCACAATATTTATTTATTTATTTATTTATTTATTTATTTATTTTCTTGTTTGTTTGTTGATCTCAAAGTACCTTATAGGCTCAACGAGGGGCATTGGGTAATGAGAGTATTCTAGATGTACATATCGGCACAAAAACTATAGAAAAAATAGAAACATAGACGCCGCTTTCAATTTTATTGCAAAGCGGGGTGCAGCGACACAAAACGTCGTAGTGTGCTAGATGTAATAAAATAATCGTCCTATTTCTGCAGAGCCTCAGAGAAAAAAATATAAAGAAACAGCGTTGAGATTTGCGATGCCCCCAAAGCCATCAATTACGAGACGCGATTCCTTGCGCAAGGCTCCTTCGAGCATGCCTCTCGAATACGGCCCGGGATACGGGAATAACTGAGACACGGCCATATATAGAACGATGAATAACACGTTGCGCGTTTCGCCGCGAACGAGATGGGCAGCCGATGCGGCAGGATCCTTCACACAGTGTGATGTAACCGGCTGGGTAATCGGTGAAAATGGGCGAACCTGACAGCCCTCCCCTCCCGCAGCCCCTTTTCGAAACGGGGCAGGCGATGGGATACATACGCATAAAGCACGAACATTGCGATACGAGCCCGCCAAAAATGAACTTGGCAGATATGAATGCAAATACAAAAGAGGATTACGATTCCTTCTCCCTTCTCCTTTCGCCACTTCTGCCTCTGGGACATGCAGCGTCCTCTACCAGGAGGCATATGATACAGATTCGTTGTGACACGATCTGTTTCGTCGCATAAGAGCATTTCTTTACATCCTTTAAATCTGTCTGTGCACGATACCCATGCAGATTCCTTCCCAGAGTTGCCATTGCTGGTGTGCCGCGATTGTACTAGTTTTATGTACAGCTTATTGATTGGTTCATGACTGATTGGCCGACTGGTTGAGTGACTGAATGAACAATTAGAATGAAAACTATTCATTAAAAAAATACGCATTTGGTAATTGACAGACCTATAAAGTGCGCCGTGCAGCTTGACAGACCCGGACACCAGACTCAAGGCAAGGTTCGACCTCTACGTGAATGCCAATTAAAAGATAAGACAGAATCGTGCCAGCACATCACTCTGTAAGCTATTGGCACGCGCATCTGGTGGTTGCGTCCCACGCGAGTAGCTTACACATGTTGACGCGCCGGACTGCACCCACGGCACGGGAAATTTACCGGAAGAGAAAAGGGCGTCTGCGCATGCGCGAAGGAGGAGTCCCGCGCGTCCGCGTGCGGCCTCCCCGAGTCGTCTTACAAAACAGCGTTCCCGTTCGCCGAAGCTCAACGGACACACTTGTCTTTTTATTTTTTTGGCACAGGAACATATTGCGGAAAATGTTTGCTTGCGGAAAGGCTTCGCTCGTGTAAAGCTTGACAATCGTCTCCTGCCGTTCTATAGTCTCCGCAAAAACAACTGCCCGAGGTCGAGCAGTGTAGCAGAGGTTCACCATGAAAACGAAAAAGCTTTTTTTTTTTCGGCAGTGAAGCGACAAATGACCACGTACTTTGCCGCTGCACATCCTACGCAGCTCAATGGAGCAAGCTAGAAGCTAAGCTTCGCACGACCGCATTCAATAATAATAATAATAATAATAATAATAATAATAATAATAATAATAATAATAATAATAATAATAATAATAATAATAATCACGGGTCACTGGTCTACGCGCTCTTACGTGCTCGAAGGATGCTAAGGCGCTATAGCGCGCCTTCTTTACTCGATTGTACTTCACGAAACCTTGCGAACGATTAACCTGTGTTGCACTTTATTTAGTTCTCTGTGCCCGGTGTACGTACATCTGTTGCACATCTGTAAATTTGTTGCGCTTTGTGCCCATGTAAATGCTTTGCAAACCTGTTTTCGAACTTCCGATCCCTCGTGCAATACACCCGCATGGAGCGGTGGCCAAGATGAGATTAATTACGCTTAGGCAATTATTAATCGTCACCATAGTCACCGTGGCAATTATTAATTACGCCTTACAGATGCCTGGTCATGCCATGGTGCGCTTATTGGCTTTGTGTGGGACGGGACATGGGGTTCGAGTAGAAACTTTTTAACCTTCTACGGAGGAGGAGGAGGAATAAACTTTATTATGAACCAGCAATTTAGGTTCGTTGGCCTAGGCCTCCCACGTGGGGACGTCGAGGTCTTGCCTCTTCGATGGAGTCACTTTGTTTTTGTTTTTTTTGTGAACATTTCGAAGCGTCACTTTTTGTTTTTTTTTTTGTTCAAGGTCGCCTTCCTGTAAAACACATAAGGCGTTCGCCTTAATAAGTTAGCCTTTTGCTACGACTGTAGCGCAAAGCTAAAAAGGAGACTACGTTTTCTTTCTGTACTTTTAATGAAGATGATTATGAAAATGATTTTCTACAGCACGCGGCTGGTATAAGCAGAGAGAAATAGGTCCGTAGGCCGAAAGTTGGGTTGCTGAACTTTCAGGTAATATTTAACGAGAGAAGTAACAATAAAGAACGGGAACATATGCAAGCGTCAAAAATGCGTGTTGCGCAACGAAGCAGTCGGACGAGACACACGGAAGTACAAGACATACAGGTATGGATGAGACCTACACACAGTACGACTGCCCTGAAGGATGAGCAGTGACAGTTTCGCCGAATGAAAACCAAACTACGGCCAGCCCTTATCCTGGAAACGAAACTGGATTGTACAAAGAATTGAGCGCTCCAGCTCACAGGAGTCATTGGTAACGTTGTGCACGTTTAGCGCTAAGAAACCAAACAAAAAGGCCGGAAAACGCTTTCCACATTTTTTTTTTTCTGCTCTCCGGTATAACATCAGCCAATGTTGTTTAGTCTGTTCAGCACCATCAGTGTCATTGACTGGCCCCAGCTACAGCCATGAGCACGAAGAGAATTCTCAAGTTCCGCAGCGTTGGGCTATCAAACTGAAACTTTATCATTAATATCTTGCACGGTGTCACGACAACAAGCGTCAGTGTCGAGGAGCAACTAACTTAGCTGTCCGAAAGAAACCGATGTCAGTTGCACGCTGAAGCAAGAAAGACGATTCTGTGGGGGTACACCACCTTTACAAAAACGAGCGCCCGAAATACGAAACTTCAAAATGTACCCTCGCACTATATCGTTCTCCGCTGTGCTTCAGTAAATTCCGGGTATAGGTGTCTCTCGCGACACCAAAACCTAGGTGAGGGAGTGTACAAGAAAGAAAGAAAGAAAGAAAGAAAGAAAGAAAGAAAGAAAGAAAGAAAGAAAGAAAGAAAGAAAGAAAGAAAGACTGCTAAACGGAATTGAGTTTGGCCCTCACACGTTCCGATATGTATCCTCGTACACAAGACACGGCGCACCTTGTATACGACAGGCATCACTTTTCGGCGGTGAGCCCGAGGCGACAGTGAGTCGTCGCTACGACGCGGTGGTAGCGATATTCCCGCTGGCGAAAGGAAAAAAAAAAACAACTGCAACAACCGCAAAAGACCGCGACTTGCCAGTTGCGCACCCCGAGACCCCAACCATGCAACAACGCCATGGAAGTGAGTATATAACGCCCGCAAGCTAGCGAGCGCGTCAATTTCCGGCCGAGCCAATGCTTCCTTTCCTCCAGGCCAACATCGCAACACCCCCCCTCTCCCCTTTCCTCCTCCCTCCTTCATCCGCTTCCGAAACTAGTGCAGGAAGCGGACGCACGCGCGCGGGTGCGGAGTTGATCGCGCGACCGTCGGCGGCGACAGGGTTGACGGCAGGACGCCGCAGTAAAATACAGGCTCGCCGCTCTCTCGCTCGGTTGGTCTCGCCGCAAAAGAAAGCTGCGGTGATATATGCCAACGCGGTCTGCAGCGGGACAGAAGAGGGGAGGCCCTGATTGGGTCACAGCTACATTTTATACTTTTTTACATAGACGAAGAACGCCGTACAAAGTGGCGAGCGAAAGAAGAAAACGAAAAATAAAGCGAGAATGAACAAAACGAGAACAAGACTGGGAGAAAGAAGGCGCGTGACCCGACGGCACGATCGACAGAGGTGGCCGACCAACTGTGTTTATCAGCCCCGCTTTATTTTCTATCACGCGGTAGCGAAAGTCGTTAAACAGAAAGACAGACAGGTTAGTACGTTAAGTGTGGGTGCGTGCGAGGAGGTGGGGAGCAGGGGAGGGGTGTTGCAGGAAAACAACCGTGGCTGTGTCCGCACTGTTCTCCATAATTTACGGTGGTGAAATAAGCTACCTTGTGGCACGGGGAACATGGCCCTGACCAAACTGAGATTTGGGCGCTCGCCAGCGGACATTTACCATAAACAAAGCGAGGCGTAAGAAATATGGGGCTAGGAACTCCGTATCGAAGTGCGGGTCTAGCAGGGAAAGTTACGCTCGATGACAGTGGGAAAGAAAAGTGCGTAGGAGAGGGGGTAAGTACGAAGGAAACAAGGACATGGGTAAGACGGGAAAGGGGAAAGCGAAACACGAACTTAGCTGTTCGAGAGGTATATAGCGCTGAAGCGGCGTTTCAACTCTTGAAGTTAAAAGCCTGACGCGATGTTAAAAAAAAAAAAAGCACAAGCGTTCGGAAAAGTCATTCACATGCAGGACGCTTGTTCGGGAGATTACAGATAAGATTTTCTCTTTATGTAATGTAACGTCGGCGTTGGTGCTTAAGAACAGGCGCCATGGAGAAAAGAAATCGGCAACAATCGGATCACAGGAGGCTCCGAAACACCGCGTGATAGGATCACAAGATCGGACGCAATTCTTTAAGCTTTTATTTCAAAAATGCCATTTGGCGCCACTGCAATTTATTGTTCTTCTTCCTCGCGTATTGTGCCGCAGTTGATGCTCGCGCCTTTACATTTTGTTCCAAACACACACGCATATATCTGTCGCGTAGTACCGTTATCTGTCTGTTATAAACGCTATACCGCCGTATAACAGCATGTAGACGGAATGGATTTACGACAGAAACAAGAATTGCCTTCGATGCTTTCCATAAGCTGGACAGGTGTTCGATTTCTGGGCGTAATTGGGTTCTGTAGGCCGCTGACCCCGGAGAGCGTGTGCACATGCGGTCTATATAAGAGCCGCGTAACATATCTCGAGCTACTGGTTCATCATCACAAGGCAGAAACGGCCGCCGCAGTGCATGGTGTAGTGGCTATGGCACGTGAATGCTCACTTGAAGGTCGAGGGATCGAGTCCCAGCCGCGCCGGCAGCGTTTCGGCGGAGCAGTCGAAATGTTGAGGCCCGTGTAATGCTCGATGTCAGTGAACGCTAAAGAACCCCCAGGTGGTCGAAATTTCCGGAGCCCTCCACTACGGCGTATCTCGTAAACATATACCGTTGTTTTGGGACGTAAATCCCCAGAAATAAATATTAATTAGGAGGCCAGAAACAACACGTACTTCGCAAGAATGAAGAAAGGTATAGGACGAAGCACAGGTGCTTGTGAAGTGGGCGCTCCTTTTTGCCTTCCGCAAGTGCAGCACTCCGCCTTTGCGAAGGCGACATGATAAAGCGAAAGATGCACTGCTTCTCTCTCGCACCCTGCGACCCCGCCACCCAAGAAATTTATTCGCAAGGAACGAGGCAACTCGGGCAATCTAACTTTCACGTTCTTGATCCCGGCATACACAGACATTGTTTGTGGGGAAGGACAGAACTGTTTAGTATTGGGTAACGATATCATACTTTAACGAAGGAAGTCAACCAATGACAGGGAGCTCTTGTGAACATCGTTAACTCAACTCTACAAGAAAAGCCGGCAGGTAGTCGCGACCTTCCCTCAGTCCGTTCTCTTTCTTTCTATACTGTCTTCCAGCTCCTCCAGGTAGAGGATCAAACCTCACGAAAGCCTATCCTCTGCAGCTGTTCATTACGTCGGCCGGCTGCGTTTCGCTAATGGTTGTCCGGTGCTAGAACTGGCTGGCGTCTAGTATAATGGACATACTTGGCGTAAGGGAGGTCTTTGTGGATACAGGCTTAGACTACTTCCGCCATTAACTTCTGTTCCGCGTACATCTCCATTACTCTCCCTTTTTATGTCTTATATCCTGTGTTTTGTACCACGACTATGTTTAACCATTGGATATCTTAACTTATAGGGCACATGACAACGTAACAGTGACTACGTATCTTTAGTGTTAATAACATGGAAACTGCCTCATGGTTGCACGCGAAACACTCGTGCATTACCGAGCAAATATTCAGAGTGTGCAAAAGTGGCCCAAAATTTTAGCGCTGCCTTAGTCGAAAGCGAGCAACCCGTACATTCATTAATTTCATGTGCATGCCATTCTTCGGAAAAAAATATGAATGTACTGTACAAGGCTGTATCGTAGGTCTTTAAACAGACAGTAAGGACGAGAGCAAAAGTTCGCCGACCACGGCACCAGCAAAAACTGTTATTGTAGCGTACACATGTGCCGCGTGAGGCTGTCTCAATGCATTGTTCCGCCCTAAAGGCGCAAGTATCGGCCGGCCGCTCACTGAAAGATGGGCTGAAATTTTTGATCAAAATTGAAAGTGAAATTTTTCACCACGGACGACATTACATTGTTTCATTTTCTCTACAATAAATCTGCCACATCCTAAAGCACACGAATCGATTTTAAGGAGCATACCTAGAGAACTCAAAAATTTTGAGTGACCTGACGAAACCTGGCGAGGCCGGTGCTTGAACTTGAGAGGTGGTTGCCATGGAGTGCTTTGCCCTAATGTACACTTTCGCGGTATCATTATTCCACTGAGCACCGCACGCGATTGCATCGATACAGCAGCGAATTCAATGACCAAATTCACAAATAACTTCTCTCGGGGCAAGGCTTCACTTGAACATGGGCGAGTCACTTTAACTAATAATGTCAGCATACAGGCTCGCAAAAACTACTGCTGTTTTGAAACGCCCTCGCATATATTAAGAACTTACTTATGATCACCGGCCTCGTGAAGACAAAAGAAGGACACTACATCCGCGCATATTCTTCGCTATACGCAGAGTGATGTTGCATAGGTCGATTACTGTCCTCGTTATCTGTGCTCGCTCCATGCCTATGCACGCACGCGACTCACTTTATTAGTTCAGTGCCCGTAAACCAGGAGCCTCGTCTTGCAAGCTGCATCGATATACGAGGCCCATCTTGCATTAAGAGATCACTCGGTTGAAAGAAGCAGTACACAGCGTCCCTCGAATCATCCATACACACGCTGCAGTAATTCGCCACGGTCCCCACTTTTTTCGGGAAGGGCCGCCAGAAGCGAACGAACTGATCGACCGAACGTCCGACGCTGTCGTCAAAGGCGGTAGCCGCTCTCATGTTTTCAAGACGAGCCTGGCCCACGATCTTTTACGGCCCACTTTTCTCTTCGGAGACTCGCTTACCAAAATACTATTTATCGTTCCGCTTATACATATACCAATGTACTCGTAAATAAACAAGAATAAATAAAATTAAACAACTCATGTCGCAGAACGTCGTTTATATCCGCGGCGTATGCGGCACAAGTGATAATAAAAGGGATCACTCGAAATAGCATTCGCGGAGACCGAGCGGGCTATACAGCTACGGAGGCGTCCCCATCACTTCAGGCGCGGTTCTCGCATCATGCATTGTCGTAACGTTCGCCCTATAGTAGAGACGCTCGCGCCGTGTTGGTTGTGCCGTATCAGTCGCTAGCACGTCAGCGTCGCCGGTCCTGGCAGGCCCCGGGGCTCGGTAACGAGAACGCTAAGACGACGGTCGACGCCGTAAACGGGTGCCAGGTTTACGACCTCGGGCCGGCGGCGCGAAGTGAGCGAGGCGAGACAAGTCTTCGCCGAGCTTCGACTGGCGTGTCGGTTCGGACGGAGTCGAGCGGAAAGGGTGTCCCCTTCGCGTATATATGGCCTCTTATGGCGGGGATTCCTTTTACGCCGAGCTTAAGAGCCGGAGCTACGTGCGAGATCGATCACTTGGTCGGGGCGAGTTGATTTACTTGAAGATGATGATCGAGAGGAATAAGGTCTATAAAGCTATAAAGCCGGACTGTTCGCCACCTGCTGTCTGCCTAACAGGGGAGGAGTTGTCGCCAGCACACAATGCCGGTTTTTCGGCAAATAATAATAATAATAATAATAATAATAATAATAATAATAATAATAATAATAATAATAATAATAATAATAATAATAATAATAATACCATATTGCTGCGCATCCCAAAAGCCAAACGAGGAAACGGGTCCGTCTAAGCTTAGGACGACTTGGTGTGACTCCGACCGGGAGAGTCTGCTACAGCAATACAGCGATATGTGCGTGTATGTGGTATCATTACGACGTATAGTGGACAACGATCGCAAGGGCACTTATGACTGCACTGCTCACTCAATGGCAATGAAACAATAAGAAATGCCGTCGACAAAACACATGAATTGTCTGATACAGCCAGCGACAAATGTGCTTCACAGTTTAGCCATTACCTAAGTAACATGAGAAGAAAAATCCCTCCCGGATTAATTAATTGAAAATTTTAGGTAGAGTACACACCTATACGAAGAATAGAGCACATTAAAACGCCTTTTCCCCCTCTCAACGATCGAGGCACGACATACGAGCAGAGGGACGAGGAGATGATGTACAGCTTGCTCGCGCTACACGTACAAGTTGGTCCCTAAACAAACTACACACGCCGCGCCGTCGTCGCAAAGTGTTGACCTCGCGCGCTCCGCCACTGCGGAGCCGGCAGGCACATTCCGAAGCCTGTCTCTCAGCGCTTGCAGCGCAGAATTATGTGCGTGTCCTTTCACGTTGCTAAGCACCCCCTTCGTGAGAGTAAAAAAACAAGGCAGCCCCTCTGTGTTTTGTACACGCTGTCGAATGGCAGGCATCCAGAATGGCGTCCCTTCGGTAGCAGTTATGTCCTTCTACACAACCGCCCCATGCGGATGCAGGCCGTTGTGCAAGTCGTGCGTGGAGACAGATATCCATAGGGTATACAGAGCGGCGCGCAGTCTTGTATGTACACACCACGCACGGCGCCGTACACGTCACGAGGAGTGCGCGCTTGTGGTGCAGCGAACGCGTATACGATTGCCGTTTACGAGGCCACGTTACTTATCAAGCATGCAAGAAGCGTGACAGATGGCTCCAACTCGTCACCAGGCCCTAACAGCGGACAACGCAGATAATAAGAGGGCTTTGAGAGCAGAGCTCTGGAAGTCGCGACAGCGCGGCTCCGCGAGGGCTGAGCGAACGTGACGTACTGGCGTTGAACCAACTGCGGCACACAAATACACGGGGAAACCAAACGCAGCACTTCTGCGATTCCGTACACAGAGGAAGCGCATGCCGTAGTAGTAGTAGTAAGAACGAGAAGAAGAAAAGAGTGACCGCGCCTACGCCAAGAGCAGGACAGATTTCTGTAATTAAACAGGTCATGCATTAACTGTGTCCACGTTGTTCCAATTCAGCTTAATACCATTTGCCCACCTAATAATATGTCACCCACCCACGCCTGCGCTGCTCCTGGAAATAATGACCGCCAGAGTTCTGTGCGCCAGGACCACGACATGATCATACATGCTGCATATTACGCAGGTCCTCGGTAATTTCAATCAATCAACCAATCAATTAATTAATAAACTTTATTTCCTTTTGAGAGGAGGAGTGCGGGACTAAAAGCTGCAGCTTGACGGCGTCCAGACCCACTTACAAGTAGGCGAAACAGCAAGATAGCGGTCAGACATGCACCTGACAATAATCCGTAATAAAAAATAAATCAATAATTGTCATTGTAATTAACACAACCTGCATGTTTCGGCCCGTAAAATCCTAGCAATTACTATTCGCATAAGAAAGGACTCCTAGAAGCCTGCTTCTCCCTCTTTTTTTTGCTGAAGGTCAGCGTTTCCCGCACCTTATGTATAGTGTTACTGCGCAGTCCTGTAACAGATAACAGGCGCGACTCGCGGGCCGTTTACAGCGCATCATACCGCTTGCTACTGCGCTGAAGACTGCTTTTTTATGGGTAAAGTTGGAAGCTCCCCGTAAGGCGAGTACCGCTGTATATATAGAATGACTGCGACGCAGATTAGAGCATTGCACGTGCATGACACTCAATGCGCACGTTGGCTATATTACACGAGTACAGCGATAAGGGACCCCTTGAATGTTACCTCCTGACTACGCTTATGTTGGACAGCTAGAAAATGAAGCTTTGCACTTTCCTGAAGCAAAGAAGATTTATCACATTACAGATAAGCGTTACGAGAATAAAAACATACGCACGTAGCAGCACCAGTACGATTTTCATGGACGGCACGGATTCCAGCCGCACTGTTGAACGCCGGCAATACGATACTGCCACGTATATGCAAACGTAAAGCTGACTTCATTTTTATTTTCCCCAACATCACTAGACACGCTCAGTCGGTGTTTCGATGCTACAGCTGAATTATTTAACCTGAAGGTCGTTTTTGGGCCAGCTTTAACTCATTTAAAAAATAATTTTACTGATCTCGTTCATACAGAAAGGAAAATTTACGTGAACACAACGTCAATCTGTAAGTTTTCTTTTCTGTGCCCGTCTCGCTTCGAAGGCGATAGGTACAGATCCCACAAGGTACAGTCTGTAATTGTTGTATCGAAGAACAAGCTACGGAAGTGGTGTCTGTGAGGATTGATTGATTTAAAAAGCGTTTATTGCAAATAAAGAGATTCGGGAAGCTTCAGGTGGATGGGGCACCTAGTCCACGGCTCCAGTGACCTCAACAGCCCTCTGTGCCTGGTCGAGGAGTGCGAGCGCCACTTCAATCTCCTTTTCCTCGCTGGCAAGCCAGGCCTACCATTTCACCGTTCGGAATTTTCGCACCGAAGTGTGAGGCGTATTCAATCTTATATATCCAGAGCTCGCATTCTTACGCAATGTGGGCGAGAGTTGTCTGTCCTCCACACCACGGGCAAGTGGCGGCGTATGCGGCTTGGTGGGTCGCATGTTTTAAACGCAGGTGCGGGTACGTATATTTGTCCACAGCAGGTGCCATTCATACGCTTCCTTTACACATATGTACATAGACAAGGGTGTGGTGCTGAATAGCGCCGTTGTTGTCGACACTACTGTTCTAAGATATCCTGGAGTAACAGGCGGGTGTCTGGACGAGAGACGGTCCCTTGCATGGTGATTGAGAGCTCGAAGCCCGCTCTGTCGTTACCCGTCGCTTCGGTTTGTGCCGGACACCATATGATGCAATGCTCTTGGTAGAGTATTGCGCGTAAGAGGATGACAACACACGCAGGAACACTGCCGCTAGTGAAATAGCGACACGCTGTTTGACAGTCTCTGACGATATAAGATCCCCGCCTCATGGTTTCTTAGGTTTTGATGGAGAGTGCTATACCGCTATAGGGCTTCCGCCGTGTTTGCTGAGCTGGTCCTCACCGAGGCGCAGGTGGAAAAACCTGGTCTGCAGACCGAGCCAACAGCGGCCAGCGAAAACCTATGTGTACAACAGCGGGCTGTGAATAGACAGTTCCCATAACGTCAGTGGCGTTGGTAAAGGATCGAAGTAAAAAATAAAGAAACGGAGAAAAAAAAGGAGGGAACATGGCACATATGCAAAAAAATTAACGTAAGGTTAGAGAACGAGGCAAACTGAGCCTCGCTTCCAAACTGATAATTCAAAACAACAAATTTGCGCTTGCAACGTCTTGCATACAACATAAACGACATCACGCTTTACATATACCTTCATTACACGTAATGCGAGTAATAACCATACGCTGATAAACACGATGTTCTGCAACGCAGGGGAGCCTATAGGCGCGATGCTCACGGAACCACTAACCTGCTCCGGCACTATGCATACACCGTACGCCCGCATGTACATCAGAACGCTCGCGCTAGCCCCGAGTTTCGTCCATCTCATTAGCTGCGAGAGGTAAACATGAAAATTTGCATATCTTTCCGCGCAACGCTCTTCTTCGTTCCGCTCACTTTTAACGCTAATGGATCGCCACCTATTCGCATTAAGCACGCTCGCATAGCGCGGCCGCTAGGGGTTTGCAAGAAGTGATGATGGGTCAAGCGGTGAGTGAGCGGCTTGCCGGACAGACACGTGTCAGCGAAGCACGTCGCGCAAGTTGTGCCCCTTCTCACTTACTCAACATGACAACTTTTCACAGTCGTTAGCCTCTCGGATATGGAGTTTTGCCACCGTCCCCCCATCTCGCGATTAACATGCGGTGCGCAGTGGGAGAGAAGGATGTGAAAGGTGCCGCCAGAAGAGATGCGGTGGAAGGTGACGTCAAACTTTGGCGTGTGTGTGCATGCATGAATCCGTGTTGCGAGCTGAGCGGAGAAACTTCTCTGAACGACAGGAACCAAGCGCAAGAAAGTCGAGATGGAGAGATAGAAAGAGAGAGAAAGAAAGAGTGAGGTTCCGTTAGGAAGGGAGCCGAAGTCTCCACTAAAAGGAAGGCTGCGCGAGTCACTCCGTTTTGACGCTCTCGCCGGCGACCTGACTCCGGCAGCTGCAGGATTGACGTGTGCCTGACAACAAAGCGCCAGAACAAAGCGGTCATGCGAGCAGCCGCTTGTACGCGGAACCATGCGTAGACTGAGAAGAAAAGGATAATAATAATAATAATAATAATAATAATAATAATAATAATAATAATAATAATAATAATAATAATAATAATAATAATAATAATAATAATGGGTTCTTCCATTACAGTCGGACGCTCCTTTGGCGGGTTTACGTCCATACCTGTTTCGTGTATGTTGTCGTCGTGGATGGCCAGTTCTGCCCTGCGTGCTTTGTTTTCGGTACCGGGAGCTGTCAAAACCAGCGCACTGGATCCTCGCGCGTCAACATTAGCAGTTCCAAAAAGTTCCCGTTTATGCTTTCTATTGCCTCGTCGACCTGAACTTGCAATGTCCCATTACGAGGAAACAGCACGAATTGGCTGGTATATCTTCTGATAGCATGATAGGTTCCTATTTCAAAGGGCTAACACTTACGCGGTACACGTGAACACGTAATGAGGAGGCAAAATGACCGTTGGTCATTGCGGATCCCTGGAGAAGGCAAGCGTGGCAGGGGGTGGCTGAAAGTTGCGTGGGCAGACGAGATCAAGAAGTTTGCGGAGATGACGTGGTGTAGGCGAGCACAGGACCGGGATAACTGGAGATTATGGAAGAGACCTTTGCCACGCACTGGGCGTAGGCAAGCTGACGACGATAGGACGATGATGATTATGATGATGATGATCGCCGATGCCTGTGCATAGCTCACTGAACCACACCATCCTCGCTAGTATTCCTTTGCCTGACGGTCGCTAGTTTATCGCCAACTTGGAAGGACGAAAAGTTCAAGGTGCTACAGCTAAATCGGCGTTGGATTAAAAAGTCTTCCCTTTCGGAGGTCCACCCTGTCAAACTCCCACTCCTGAAAGTTTGCGCACAGTCGAGTGATCCGCTGTAGTATACGCACGGCACGCATTGTGTGTACCACCTTCGTCGTATCGCACTCCACTGCTAGAGAATGGAGGCCAATCCATATACGTATCTCTTACACTCATTTTTCGCAATTCATGCTAAACTGAAATATATATCTTAATCTGACACTGCACTTCTCATGTGATGTGGTTGCATACGGGAAAGGTGCGCGTACGCGCTTAGTTTGGAAGGTATTCGCATTGTCTTACTGCTTTATATATATTACACTGAGCGCTCCATAAGTTTTTAATGGACAACTGCACGAGATCACCACTGTTGGAGCTACAAAACGTTAAACGTTACCTTGCCACTGCGCTACAAAGGTAACTGATAATATAATCGACTTAGGGCTCTTTAAAGCAGCGCGAGTTTCTCATACTGAATGAGGAAAGGAAAACAGGCAACAGCCGTGCCGATGGTTCTCGAAGCTGGGAATAGAGGAACGGATGAGAAACAGGTGGCTGAGGTAATGAAGCATCTTTTAAAAGAGCTTGCGCTGTGGAAGTTCCGAGAAATCTGAACAGCGTTTCTGCTCACTCCATAACCTGAGCCGCCGGAATTGCGTGCTCTGTGTGATGCGCCGACATGCCCGCCAGGATAAACAAAGGCAGTAACAAGGCAGCAGAAAAATGAGTACGTCTATATACAAAACCCAAAAGCAAACAAGGCAACGAACGAACGAACGAACGAAAGAAAGAAAGAAAGAAAGAAAGAAAGAAAGAAAGAAAGAAAGAAAGAAAGAAAGAAAGAAAGAAAGCTTTGCCGTATCTCTCAACCATTGCTTGAGATGCTGTTCTTTCTTTTTCTTCTTTCTTTCCTTAGTGCCTTCGCACACCCGCACTGCCTCTCCTTCTCGGCATTTCTTTTCTCACGTTATAAGCACATCCAGTATCACCCCTGGGCGGCGACGCTGCTCTTTTTAAGGAAGCGTTCTTTAAAAAAATTATCGCAAAGGAGCAGCGCGCCCGTGTGGTCTATACAATACAGCCGTGCTTAAACACCGTAAAACGGGATGCGCTGACGGTGACGGTTTTTCGCACGGTGCTTGTCGCGATGAAAAATGCCCCGAGGGCCTTTTTTTACATAGCCGTACCACACGTACCCGCGTCTTTGTTCGCTGCCGCCCGTTATGCGTGCCGAACAATGCGCGATCGCCCACACGCACAACCGCCAAGCTTTGTCATCGACGCTTCTTCGGCACACCGGAGATCAACGGAGGAAGAAGTGTGTGTGTGTGTGTGTGTGTGTGTGTGTGTGTGTGTGTGTGTGTGTGTGTGTGTGTGTGTGTGTGTGTGTGTGTGTGTGTGTGTGTGTGTGTGTGTGTGCGTGCGTGCGTGCGTGCGTGCGTGCGTGCGCGCGATAGATAGAGGACACAACACCCACCTGTCTTAATAGATTCAAGCGAAGACGGCGTAGGAAGATGAATGGTTGTTGTTTTGAGAAGCTCAAGACAGGTACTGCCCGTTGGGAGATTTTCACTGCTGACAAACGCGAATAACTTATACTTAAAGAAAGTAAAAGAAATCTCGCTGTCTTAAATAAGCGATCACGGTGTTCAGCGAGACGAGAACAATAACTGTTTAACATATATGCAAGTATAATGCAGGAAAACGGCGGCACGATGTTGAAACAACGACGAAAACATCCACGAAGTTTGTTTGGGATGTTCAGTTACCTCTTTACAAAGAGCAACAAAAAGTTTAAGAGGATCCGAGCGCTGATTTGAAGATTACACAATGCTGGAAGGCGTTGAAGAAGTGACGGCTGATGTGTACGAGCAGCCCGTTTCTGAAACTCCCTTTGAATAAGATGAGACGGTGAGCTTTTACAACACGAGCGCAGGATCCCCTGGTAAATGTTAATGGGGATGCTTCCAGCGCTGAAAACAAATCAATAAAAGAGAAGCAATAATACAATTCTTGAACACAAGAGCAAAACGCTGTTACCTCTCCGAGCTGACACATGCAGTAATCGAGAGATGCCGCACCGGCCCACTCTGTAGTTACACGAATCATTAGTCTCAAGATCCAATAGATCCCTGTTTCCTATCCATTATACTGCGGTGGATAGATAATGATTCTTAAAGAGGGGGAAAGTAGACGCTTCTTTCTCTCTCCCATATTGGGGACACGGCTAAGCGCCTTATACTGCGGTGGACAAACAGGGTTGGAAAGAACACAGAGGGATAAACAGAGACAAAAAGTTAAACAAGGTGAAATGAAAAGGGAAGGACTTTTCAATTAGAGGAGTTCACACAACCCAGGAAATCGCAAGCATCGTTCTGACGCCCTTGATAAAGCAGGAGCTCCCGCACTAGCCGCATTAAATAACACGAATATGAGTCTAATTACGGCGGCATTAAGCGGGATGAACGGGCCGATGTCTACTCAGCTCTATCGCAAAGTGAAAGAAAGAAAGAGGGAAAGCAAAGAAAATAAAAGAAAGAAACCGCTCCGGTCAAGGAATCCGAGAAAGTGTCGTAGAGGTCGTTCCGGGAGAAATAAATGCCCACGACATTCCCTGCGGGAGGCCGCAGCGAAGAAGAGACGGCTTAATTTTCACGTATATACAGTGAGGGATGGCCCCGGAGAAATTGGGATGTGTGGGGAGGAAGGGAGGCGAGAGGGCCGGCTTCAGAGGGAGCGCTTCCGCGTTCCACGACCGCTCCCTGCCGTTCGACAGAGTCGGCGGACTTGCACCGAGGTGATCGATTTGCATACGCTTATCGTAAATGGTACATCACCCCCAACCCTACTGATGCATACATATATATACATAAGTCGACTTGCCACCGTGACCCCCCATGAACATCACCGAACTTTGCTTTCACTCTTTAGTCGCTTTTCTTCGTTGTCGTCATCATTAGCCGCGGGTCCGGTCACCCTTACGGAATGAAAAGAAAGCTGCGACATCATTTTTGTCCTGTCATCCATTAGCATTAATCTGTGGCTTGCGAGATTCCGGCGGTTTTATGGGAGGGGGGCTTCCGAAAAGGGATGCTGTCAGTCGCGCGATTAAGTGGCCAACGCGTACGTGTCATATTTTTCCCCTCCTCTTTCTTTATTTTTTTCTCCTCCTCATCCTCTTCCTCAAAAGAAAGGAAGCACGCGGGGAGCTCCACCTAGGGAGGTTTTATTATATGTCTCACTTCGTCGATCACGACAATTCCGCACCATCGTTGAGAATGCACATTACCGGTAAATGCTCGTGATGGTCTCGATAACTAAAGTAAAATGCGCTATAACGACAAGGCCGTAACAGTAGGTCAGCAGTTCGGTGTCCTTGAGAGCATCAGGAGAAACGACGACGACTTCTGGGAGCTTTGACCGGTTCTCAGAAATAGGCTATGTAGCAGAACGGGAAATCGGTCTATAGGTCGTTCATGTCTATAGGACGTTCATGTCTAAGAGACCTTGAAGCGTAGTGGCAGACAAACTTACAGAGCTGTTTGCTGTACTATGAAGCCACGCGTCTCACGTGGTTGATTGATTGATTGATTGACTGATTGATTGATTTAAGCCGATGAACTTCGATATACTTTGGTCGTGCCTGCTCCCAGCATTACAAACGTTCGCCTCGATCGACGAAGCATCACCAGGGAAATAACAATGGGGCCGTTTGACGTCACAAGCTGGTGGATGCACGCGATACATACGCGGGCTTGAGGTCGCTGGCGTCACTCGATCATGCGACGCGAGAGTGTGTTGCACAGGCTATGCATTTCTACGCATTCTATGCATGGAATACAAAACTTGTCAGACTTCACGCAGAAAGAACAGTTGTATCAGCTGTTATCGACAGAAAAAATGCAGCGTGCGTTAATTATGTCTAGTGCAAAGTCTCACTTTATAATTATTCCTGCCATTCTGCATTTAAAGGGCCAGTTCTATCTCTCTCTCACATACACACACACGCACACACGCCAGAAATATTCGTAATATGCGCCACCCAAACATGGAGATGTACACGGCATTGTGAAAGAAACTGCAATACGTTCTTTCAAGAAGGTAAGATAATCCTGGTTCCAGCTCTTGTGCAGTATATGGCGGGCAAGCTCATGACATCGGCCCCCAAACTAGAGTTTCACATAACTTTTTACAGCTTGCTGGTTGCTATAGGGAGTGAGCTATCCCACTGCATAGAAATGAAACTTACGGCACTTGTCTCCCTGAGATATATAGCAGCGCCTATAAGCACCAGGCGTGTAAACAGTAATCATATCGTTGCTTTCGGTAGCAAAACGTCGGAAGTCAATCAATCATAAGTACCAGGCGTAATCCTTGTTTCAGGCTACCGAATTCCGTGTAGTCAATTTAACTAGAAAGATCCGCTTCACTTATACCAGAAAACTTCACGGAATTTGAACAGCATTCTTTCTTGACCCCCCTGTTCGAAAGAGGCCAGCCGCATAGACGCGATCCCCGCGCAGTGACAGCAAAAACGATTTGAACTAGCTGCAGCTGCTTTTTTCTTTACGGCGAAGCGCTCGAGCACTCATTCTATGCGACCGGGTGATGCATATCGCGAAGTCACATTTTCTGACAGCATGACATACCGTATATTAACAAAATACCAACTCTTATATATATATATAGATAATATATATATATATATATATATATATATATATATATATATTATATATATATATATATATATACTGCACAAAAAGCGAAAGCTTCGTTTCCTGCCCATCCAAACATGCACTTCAGCTTACGAAGTGTATGTGACTGCAGAATCGGAACTAATATAGAGCTTCGTACTAATGCTAGACAAGACAGCAACATGTCAGAAGGATGCAAATCTGATCCGTTCTGGCAGGATGACGGTAGCCTCTGCACAGAGCCTTCTCAGTTACGACACGAGCACACAAGGAAGATCCTATAGGGAGCGAAATACAACGACGTTCCGGGAGCTACTTAAAGATATTGGTCCGCAAGCTGACACGTTCTGATGCTGTGCCGACTAGGCGAAAAGGAAGTGGGAGGGCGAATCGAGGAGATGAATGTAGGCCCAATAGATACATACAGGACCGGTTTCACTGAGTTTTTTCTAATGTTTTACTTTCCGAAACCACGATACGATTGCGAGAGGCGCCGTGGTGGAAGGCCCAGGAAATTTCGACCACCTAGGGTTCTTTAAAGTGCACTGACATGGGACAGTGCATACGGACCTCAACAATTCGCGTCCATCGAAATGCAGCCGCCATAGCCAGGACTCCATCCCGCTACCTTCGGATCAGCCCCTAGACTACCGTGGCGGGGCTACATTTTCTGTTTGCTACCCTTCACTGTGGAGATAAGGTAAAGGGGAGAGCGGAGAAAGCGCACATGACGATGCGCCTGAATGCAACGCCAGGTCGTCCAGCGTTCGCTTTCAGGTACCATGGCAACGCCTTTGTCAGTTCCCCTGTCATCTACGCACACGGCCCGCTATAGCCAGAAGTTCTCCGTTATCTTCAATCTCCACGAACCAGGGCTAAAACGTACCTTCAGCCATACCTAAAATAACCGGAAGAGTCTTATCAACGAGCCGCGTTACGTCCTTGCGCGCGGTATAAATAAAAGCGAGACGACGGCTTCCACTAATAGACGGTTTCCAACCAAGGAACGTTCCAACCAAGTTTCCAGCGCTACACACACGCACACACCGCAGCGATGGCGGTGAGTGACTGATGCCTCTTTTTGGCATCCGCTGTCGCGAGCCCCTTCTTCCCTGCATAGCGCATCACTCTCCCAATTACGGACGCGGCCAGACAAAACCGGGTACGGGTTGATCGCCTTCCCAGAAACGCAATTCGCCTGTCGCCACCGAGAGTTTCCTATTTGTCTGCGAGCCGCATTGATTCGGGGTTCTGGCTCGGGTTCAAGAAGTGCACGACGCCGCCGGCGGGCCCAGCCGGGGTCCGGGCCAGTGACTCGACGTCTCCACGTTCCCAGGGCCACACCGCTCAAACGCAGAGGGTGACGCCAAGCCACGCTCAGCCGAGCATGCGGGGATGCACCCCCCCCCCCCCTCCCGGTGCCCCCCGTGACGACATCGTCCTGTCTGTCGCTACATGTATACACAGCGCGGGAATACGCCGACGCTTTACGCGGTGGGCGCTCTATAAAGTAGTCACTGTCAGGGCATCCTATAGCCTCGGGGCTTGCCCTGCTTGTCTGCGGGATGCCGCAGCGTCGTGTGGCAGCGATTGTGAGATGTGAATTAATAACCCGGGGGCGGAAGTGAGCCTCCCGTGCATGGAAACTCACAGGGCTTTGATGTATAGTAGCTGTCGGATCGTATAAAGACTGCAAGAGTACTTTGACATACGAGTCGCAAGAGTACGCAATGCTGAAAGCGTACATGCACGCTGAAATCACAAAATGAAAGCCGGTCAAGACAGACAGTGCTGACAATTAATGCAGCGCGCTTTCTATGGCCTGTTTCTATCTCTCTATCGTTCATTAATTTCCCGGTAACAGGAAACTAACAAAGAATCTCTAGGACATCATCATCTTTTTGCACGGTGTTAACTAGACTGCGTAGTATAGAGAACTCTTACTTCCAGCACTTTCTCTCTTCCTCTTCTCTGTCGTCTCTCCATTTCCTTTGTCCATCCCCCAGTACAGGGTAGCCAACCGGACACCTTCTAGTTAACCTCCCTACTTTTTTGTTACCATCCTTCTCTCCTCCTCCTCCCACCAGCACGACGGATAACACGTCGGGACGGTGAACAGCGGCTCGGCCGAAGAGTCCAGAATACACTTTCGAAGTGTATCTCACTCGAAAGTCGTTCGTAAGAGCCCACGATGTCAACCAACAACGATGCTGGACGCGCAAAATGAGCCAACGCTGACGCGAAGGCCCAACGAGTAAAGAACACCTTTGAACAAGTATTATGAAGTTCTAACAATAAGAACCCTTCCCCTGTCGGGAAAATAGGAGCAAGCGAAACTTGCTGTGCGCGTGCCTTTCTTTCTTTCTTTCTTTCTTTCTTTCTTTCTTTCTTTCTTTCTTTCTTTCTTTCTTTCTTTCTTTCTTTCTTTCTTTCTTTCTTTCCCCGGAGCGCGTTTACCTACACCTTTATAGCATTTCGAAATTTCGTTTACTCGGCATTCATTTCACTATACCCCACGTGGCGGAAGGACGGAAAAATAAACGCGCCGCAACCGAGCGAACGAACCTTTAAGCCTCGAAGTTCAGAACCCGTGCGTAGCAGCGCTCGCACGGCCGCGAACTCGCGGTGCAGGACGGTCGTCGCGCTTCGAGTCCTCCGACGGTTTTCAATGCCATGCGTCGGCGCGCAGCTCACCCGGCTGCCAAGAAGTGACGTCGGCCGGTCGAGGCGCGAAGCGGCGCGGCGACGGTGTACGTTGTGACCGTGAACGTGCGCGCCCGAGACAAATCGGTTTTCGCCAGCGAAGAGAGACGAGACACCCGAGTCGCTTCACTGCGCTGCACGCGTGTCGAGAGGGGCATCGCACTTGCGACAGACTCCCGGTGCTCGCACCCCGGCCCGAGTGAGTTACGGAGAGTCGACAGGAGGGAACGTTCCGGCGAAGTAAAGCGCGTGGATGTCAGTTCGGTTTAGGCGCGATTTTCAGACCCGCGGCTCGCACCTTGAGCTAAGAGAGAAAATAGCCGGGCGTTCGACGGGCACTACTTGCGAAATTTCCTGCTCGTGAGTGCTGTTTGTGATTCGCCGGCTGCCTCCGTTAGTAATGAGAGAAACATTGAGCTTTCTTGGCATATGGCTTTACATAGCCTTACGGCGTAAGAACACGTGTGTGTGTGTGTGTGTGTGTGTGTGTGTGTGTGTGTGTGTGTGTGTGTGTGTGTGTGTGTGTGTGTGTGTGTGGTGTGTGTGCGACAGTTGTCACACATACGGCGTTGTATGTATATCAAACATGCTGGATGATGTTGCGTATAAGAACACATACGCTCTGAAGCGGCCGGGGTTCGAGATTTCGTTGTACCGCACATGGTTTGTGTCCTGGGTTCTTCCTATATCGGCTGAGCTTGTACTACCATGTACACAGCAGCGGTCGCGATCAGGCGGCCAGCACATAGCGGTCTTCGTCCCATATAGGACCCGCCGTCCATATTATGGTCATTGTAGTTATCGTCCGGAACGATATGTTCCTCGAATCCTCTCACTTCAAAAACGACCTATATACAAGTATAAAATATGGGAAGATCCATCTTTCAAAAGGTAACGTTAGCTGAAATGTTGAATTGACCCCCCCCCCCCCCTTTTTTTTTTTCGCCTTCTTTACTATCCCAACCCTTGCGGGACCGAAATCTCGCGACCTTGGCCCTCAAGCTTAGTTTGAGTTTAAGACCCCTGGTACACAGCCTCTAAGAGCAACAAATTAGTTCCACTGCCCGCAACACACTGCAGCAAACCGCTCTCACACACGCGTCAGCAGGCGCTTCCCGATCGCCGAACCGGACGCAAGGGCAAAGAGAACGCAGGGCCGTGGGTCTAACTAAAACACAGCGGGCACGGACTGGGACTAACGCAAACGCAACGAGATAGAGGTCATCGAGTTCTCGCAAAAGGATGCGCCGACGCCAATGTTTCTACACTGGTGCCACAAGCTCGCACGCGCACATTCTGCCGTGCTGCGTGCGGACGCGCGGTGCGGCAACAAAACGGCAAAGAAAGCGCGTGGGTTGGTCTTGGAAGCGAGCCTGTGTCGGTGCGAAACGCCTGTCGACAGGAAGCGAAACGTCTGGGGAAAAAAGCACCGAACACGCGTTGCGTGCAGGAGCTGCAGTCAGCTGAACGAAGCGAGTGCATAGAGTGACGCGTGCGCCTCGAAGGCAGCAGTTCCCGCTCGGCGTTTACTTTATCTTGCGCAACACCGGAGGGTTTCGGCCCTTGCGACACGATCTGAACGAGTCTATCTTTTGCACGTCCTTGTGGGGAAGTCAAGCGGTGCATAATGTATAGCACACTCCTCGGAACGAAAGGAAAGGGGTCAAGGGCTCGTTTTTATTTGTTAGAAACAACTTAATGAGCAAACAGACAATGAAGCCTAGGAAAGCATAGGGGAAGTTAATTGTATTATGGTAATTGTGGCCCCGCGACGGTGATCTAGTGGCTATGGTACTCGGCTGCAGATCCGACGGTCGCGGGATCGAATCCCGGCTGCGACGGCTGCGTTTCGATGGAGGCGAAATGTTGAGGCCCGTGTGCTATGCGATGTCAGTGAACGTTAAAGAACCCCAGGTGGTCGAAATTTCCGGAGACCTCCACTACGGCGTCTCTCATAATCAGAGCTGGTTTTGGGACGTTAAACCCCACAAAACCACGACAAGAATATTGTAATTGTGGAGTAAGTAGAAAGGAATTAAAGTGGACGAAAATGCAAACCTGCCTTCGGTGGGAACCGAACCCACGGCCTTCGGATGACGCGTCCCATGCTCTACCGCTGAGCTACGAAGGCGGCCGTCCCGTATATATATATATATATATATATATATATATATATATATATATATATATATATATATATATAATTTTTACGAAGCTTTCCTGCTCAATAAATATGAAAAGAGCGCCATCCTAAACGTGCCAGCAAGCGCTCGTGTTCTTGCTGATCGATCTTGGCTGCAACGGTTGCTCCCTTTATATGCTAAATTTGTGAATAGATTTGTATACCTTCCCCTACCTTGAGCATGCGGTCTTTGCAGGTGGCATTTTGGTGGAGGGGCGGGGAGTATGCAACTTAAGAGGTCGTTTAAGTCAAGCGCAAAGCTCAACTAGGGTGTCGAGAGGTCATTTTCCATTTCCCTTCCCCCTAACGTAGGGAAGCGAACCAGAACACATTAGGTGCGGTTAACCTCGCGACCTTTTCCTTGACTCTCTCTCTCTCCGAAGGAATATGTTTATTGCAAGACATTCATCTCGATTATCTGTTTTGTCGCCTTGACGACGTGCTTAATCGAAATATAGCAGCCACATCATTCTGTCATGTTATACCACACGCCAGTGAACAGTGAGGCAAGCAGAAAGAAAGAAAGAAGAAAGAAAGAAAGAAAGAAAGAAAGAAAGAAAGAAAGAAAGAAAGAAAGAAAGAAAGAATCTAGGGTTTCGCGCCTTCCTGTGTATCTCTCCTCGCCCCATGTAAGAGATCTTCAAAGACGAGAACCGCGCGAGCAGGTTTGCCTCGACCTTTACCAATTCACGCGAGGCCCGTGAGAGGCCCAACAAACGTGCCCCGCCGAAGCAACAACTTGTCACGTGATAGGCCGCCCTCGTGGGTTTATTTTTCTGAACAACCCTCCTTTTCGAAGGCCGAGCACGATGCAAATAAAAACAAAACGAATCGGTAACAGCGCTTACGCGCGCAAAGCAAAATATAGCGGGCCGGGCCGGGCCGCGCCTGTTCTACAACCGCCAACACGTTCGCACCCATACAACTCTTGGAAAACACGGCTCGCGCTGTAATGGGTTGCAGGGTGCTTGTATGCACGTGATCGACAGCAGAAGGAGAAAGCGGAAGCGAAATGGATGAGTGTTAGCTACGTCGTTGTTCGTCAGCGGACGATTGCTGGCCGGAAGTGTAGCGTACAGCCGTAGAGAGATCGGCATATATATGCCGGCGGAGGGCTGACTAACGGGCGCTGTCGCTGGAGGGAGAGGGCGCTGTAAATAACAGGCGGAACACTGTACGGGCGCGCGCCTTCCCTTCGGTGTGACGTCAGCCTCTGAGTGACTCTAGTTTACGACTGTGGTTAAACATAACCAAACAAAAACCATCACATCCTCTTTCGTAAGCTACGGCAGAGGCTGCGACCTAGTCGACACAGAGCGGCAAACACGGACAACAGTGCTCATCTCTGCGACGAACAGGCGCACAAGGAAATTTAGTTGAACGCTTTATACGCCGTCATATACGATTAACGGTTTTGGCCCTGTAGTTATTGTCGCATACGTGTTAGTAGTGCATGGATACTGCAGCTTTCCCGCAATGCCGGGTGCTTATGGAAATCGAGAGACAGTAAGAGGGTGTATATTGCTGGACGTATAGGTGTTCAGTGCGTACACGTTGACGTGTATTCTACGCAGAGGGACACAGCGAAGCTGTAATTTATTACTTACGAAATTCATTATAACGTTAATACAGAGTGTCGTGCGTTCAATTCCGCTAACGCGCAAACTGCTTCGTACTACTAATTGTACCAGTCACTATTAGGTGACCTAAGAACTTAAGAACTTAACTAGCCTAGACGATACTTGTAAACCCTAAGTTGTCCGCAAACTGAACCGTATACTGCGTGCGAGGCCCTACAATCGGTAAGACCCCCCCCCCCCACCCCACACCACACACACACCACAACAACGGGACAGGGGTGCACTAATTGTTATGCGTAAATGTATCACAAGACCTACAGTAGAGAGGGCTGATCGAATCTCCCAGTTTATTTATTTATTTATTTATTTATTTATTTATTTATTTATTTATTTATTTATTTATTTATTTATTTATTTCCAAATACTGCAGCCCAATGCAGGGCTATTGCAGGAGTGGGTTACATAAATACAATAGGAAAGAATAACAGTAACATCACAACAATATCGTCACCTCCTAAGCACAACCGGGTACAGAATGAGACAAAGGATAGTAATGTCATTAAAATGACTCCAAGAAATCTGATATGTTCATTTCACGAACAGAACCAGGTAGACCATTCCAGTAAGCAATAGTCCTTGGAAAAAAAACTGCATTTGAACATGTTAGTACGTGCAAAAGAAAGGCCTTATGTTAAGATTGTGACCACGTCCAGTTGGCAGAGCACTAGCATACACGATATAATTGTCATTAGATAGCCGGTATGACGAGTGAAGAAAAGAGTGCAACAGTTTCAAAGAGTCGATATCACGCCTAGTGCACAATGGTGATAAATTTAAAGATTTCATTGCAGATGAGGGCGAAAAATCATGGTCATATCGATGAGAAATGATCATTTTTAAATAAAACGGGACACAAAGGCGGAGACGCAAATGCGAGACTATATATCTATAGCCTGCACAACTCGTCTGTGTCGTGCTATGCTCCCAAACACCACACGATTGTGGCGCGTATCGGACAGTAGGGAGCTTTCGAAATGAGGTATACACACAATGCCGGTGTGAAGCAATCTACCGGACAAAGCAACGAAATGAGGCCCATACATTGGGGTTGGAGAATACTCATGCTTAAAACCTTTCGGGTGTACGGCGTTTCCAAAACACTCTATATAAAGAGCGAAGTGCGTACAAGAACGTGAGGGTCGCGTGCGTGCTGTACGCGTCACAAACAAGCGACGCACGTCAGTAGTGGCGGCACAGAACTATAAAACGGCGACATGATGGATTCCCGCAATTGTGTCGCGCGAACGTCTTTTCGACGGGCCGTTCAATTG
This sequence comes from Hyalomma asiaticum, assembly GCA_013339685.2. Classification (NCBI taxonomy): domain Eukaryota; kingdom Metazoa; phylum Arthropoda; class Arachnida; order Ixodida; family Ixodidae; genus Hyalomma; species Hyalomma asiaticum. The sequence continues at coordinate 82,247,432 of CM023484.1, forward strand.
ATGCCAACCGTCACCGACAGCCCACGCCATTCGCCTTCCCTCTCTGATTCGCGCTTTCTTCTTTTTGTCTCACTTTCTCTCTCATCTCTTCTCGTGACACCTTATTCAGCAGCCGACGAATAAGAGTCACGAGACGTATACGTCTATATATATATATAACGGCAAACATTTATTCAGCGCGATCCAAAATAAGAGAAATGAACAAAGATGAGAACAAAAAAGATGCTAGGAGGAGATATGAAGCCATTGGTATACGCGACAGGCAGGCAGGCAGGCGGGCCGAACCTATAGCAGCGCTGAGGATATAAACAAACAGTGCGACAACAAAAGACAGCGGGCGCGAGACGTCAAAGCTGGATGCAGGCCTGCAGCATGCCTTTCGAGGTCCCCGCGATTGCAAATCACATCGAGCCGGGACCGCACGGGGTCGCCTTTTATACTACGCGCGATATGCGCCTAATGTATGCGTATACGCGGGTCTGTGGACCACCGGGAGGTTTCGCGTTTGTCAAGTGTCGCGCATGAGATATCTCAGCGGTTTGAGGAATAATTTGTCGTGGTCGACGTCGTCGTCTTGCAGGGACCAATTTTTCAACCACGAAGTTTTCTTTTTCAGGTTTTTTTTTTTTTGTGGGGTCTTTTCGTTTTAGCCCTGTAATAGAGCGAAACGCTGTAAGTGTATATCCGCCTTGCGTGGATTCGGCACAACAATGTTGTTTTGTGGGGTTTAACGTCCCAAAACCAGCTCTGATTATGAGAGACGCCGTAGTGGACGTCTCCGGAAATTTCGACCGCCTGGGGTTCGTTAACGTGCACTGACATCGCACAGCACACGGGTCTCAACATTTCGCCTCCATTGAAATGCAGCCGCCGCAGCCGGGATTCGATCCCGCGACCTTCGGATCAGCAGCCGAGTGCCATAACCACTAGACCACGGCGGCGGGGCCGGCACAACTAACTAGCAACCATATTAGATGTAACGGACGATTTAATCGGATTTAAGACTGATATACAAATTTTTGGTGACTGTTCATATATTCTATTGCGCTGCTATTATTATTATTATTATTATTATTATTATTATTATTATTATTATTATTATTATTATTGGCGGAATGCTTGAACGTATCCGTACCTCATACGCACATTAACCAAACCCGAAATCTGCCCAATGCTCGAGCTCACGTAGGACAAAAATTCCCGGAAGCCTACTCATATACTAGCATCGCTGCGCAAATTGCACCAACGAACCAAGAGGAAAATTGCAGATAATTGACAGAAAGCCCAGTAGGGTGCACTGGAACACTCGTCTACTTACCCTCGTTCGTTATGTAAGTGACTGACAGGCGTAGCGCTAATTTACGCGCCAGACTAGCGGAGGTCAGAAGGGCTGCATTAGCGTGTTTCGTACGTGCCTCGGCGATATAAGCTAAAGCGAGCGAGGAAGCCATTAGCGTTAATGCTCGCGCCTCACACGAAAAAGCAGCAGCCGCAAAAAGAGAGCAAGACTCGCGCACACACGGTCGGGCGTTTTCATCGCCAAGTGCCGACACTACATGTTGACGAAGCGGCCGACAAATTAAGCTGTGCCTGTCTAACAAGATTCGAGTCCGAAAGGCCCCCTTTTCCGTTTAATTTAAAAAAAAAATTTCCTTTTTTCAGAACGCGGAGGGCAGCGGCTATCCAAATTACACAAACAAATGGAGGGACACATATTAAACTCGCAATTAAAAGTGAGCTTCCCGCTGTACATAAATAAAGTTATATATATATATATATATATATATATATATATATATATTTTTAAAAGGCTGGCCTCCCCGAAACGTCAGAATAAATCTTATGTTTGTCACTGTGTCTTTCTGATAGTATATTTATCCAGATAGCCAGGAAGAACTTTTTTTGATATATATATATATATATATATATATAATATATATATATATAATATCTATATATATATAATATATATATATATATATATATATATATATATATATATATATATATCGCTGTACATAACATCAACATTCCTCCCTGATCCCCAAGGCTGTCTCGTCTTTTCGGCGAAAGAGCAAAAGGGGGGTATACAACCGAATGGATTTAGTGGTTGCGACAGCAAATAAATCTGTTAAATACAACAGGAGTGGTTGAGCGATGGTCGAACAGTAATAGTTAGACCATACCTTGCCCTTAAAAGGTGTTTCTTTTTTCTCTCTGTGTATTTTTTTTTTTTTTTGCTCCGGACAGAGATAACATCGTTACGCCATTTCAGTAACGATTGATAGAATGTCACGGGCCAAAACCACGTATGATCATGAGGCAGCCCTGAGCGGAAGGGCTCCGCAACTTCATGACCACATGCAGGTTCATTGACGTGCGCTGACATCGCACAGTACGTGGGCCTCTGCCTTTTAGTCTCCATCGAAAATGAAACTGCCGCTGGCGGGAACTCGCGTACTCCGGGGTCAGCAATCAAGCGCCACAACAATTAGACCACTGGGGCGAACTTATGCCGTGTCGAAAACATGTTATGATAATGTTTCACATTAGGCACTTCATTCCCTACAAGATGGCCAATTCGCACCTCCAAGCGCACTACTGTTTGCCTGACGACACAGTTACCAACATTTTCATCGATAACTAACTAACTAACTAACTAACTAACTAACTAACTAACTAACTAACTAACTAACTAACTAACTAACTAACTAACTAACTAACTATGACACAATTCTAGAACATCGTAAAGGCGTGACTGAGCCTTATCAGTCGATTACGTTTCCGATTACAAGTTTTGTTATGGCCAAGTACCGTCGAGTTGCTGATGAATACTGATTGCACGTAGGGTATACACAACAACCAGTGAGACCTATTTAATACAAGTCCTTTACGATAACCCAAGTTCAAAGAGAACTGTTTTCCTGCGTGCTCAAAAATGCTATCTATATCACCTAACGATTTAGTTATCTCTGCGTGTTCGTCGCTACGCCATGCTTTAATATAAAATCGTATACATATAGAGAAAAGAAGACGCACTTCTCCGGATATTGCAGACGTCACATCACAGCTTGTGCAGTCCGCCTTTCAAGAAGAGAGTTCTTTGCTGATCCGTTGATTTATTTTCAACCTCACCGAGCGCTTTCTTTACGCTAGCCATTCATCTATCATAACCTGTCCGCCAGGCTGCTTTCGAAGCGCCGTACAAAATGCGTCCGCATTGTGTGACGATGAAATATGGAACGTCGCCGCAGCCACGCTCTCTACACGGAGATGATGCTAGTGCACTTTTTTAAAGAAGCGGGAATGTGTATCACGCGAAGAAAAACAAATGAGGAAATAGTGTGTGCCGTGTAAAAAATGATAACAAATAATCATATTTTCTTTCTTTTTATAGGTAGCTTACTCCCTGATTTAAAGGTGGTATACATAAACGCTTGACTTCCGACGGGCAGCGCAAACTAGCAATCAATCGCGATAACCGCTCGCGTTTCTGTCAGATAACAGATGATAACGATGAAACGAAGCAACGCCTCTCCGCCTGCACGCTGGATGAGATATGAGTTTTCACGGCTGTCGTCAATGCGGAAACGAAGCATATGAATCGTGGAGCTTGCGCTGTTGTCTTCAGCCAGGAGCCGATAAAAAGAGAGAGAAAGCCTTGCGCAAACTGGGTAGGTTTACCCGGCGATGAAGTGATATTGTAAGTATTCAAACAGTATATACGTATACGACAAGCACATAACGCACCAAGCACATATAACGCACATGTATAACCTCACCTTGACCTACTTCATGCATAAATTCCACGAACACGTCTTTAACTGTACAGCTCAACACTTTCATATCTTATTTAATGAAATAAAGAAAACTCCAGCTTTCGTATCGACAAAGTATGTGTGCATGAATTTGTCTGTGTCGACAGTTATAAGAAATACGTATTTAAAAGCCATGGCAACTTTAACCAGACTTTCGTCCGTTTTCGCTGATACGTTTTCTTTGGTCGGGTACGTAGGAATATCGCAGATCTTCCAATAATAGCTAGCATAGCTGCCTCCTTCCCTCTCTCCCAGTGCGGTGTAAAAAATCAGGTGCTGCGTGATGACCCTTGTACCTTTAGTTCTCGTCGCCCTCTCAAGGTGTACGATCTCGACAGAGTCACCGACAGAGAAAGCGTGTTGTGGCGAATAGGAAATGGATAACGCTTTCTTGTACGTCCTAAAGTTCACGCTTCGAAAAGGAAATACTTGCCCTTCGAACAGCGCTAAACTAGCCAGAATAAGATTGCTCCGGTTGAATGAAACCTTATAGAGCCACGCTTTCTCACACCACACAAGGAACGCAGCGGCGCCGCTGCGATTCCAGCATGCGAGTCATAGCACTCAGTTTTCATTACATCCGCGATTCCAGTGCAAATCGGATCTTATATGGCTTTGATTCTTTTTATGCCTACCCCCTTTTTTATGCCCACATTGCGCGGCAGTCAAACGGGCAAATACTCATTAACATCTTCTTCGTTAACATTTCTGCGGGGCGTATTCTTAGACACCATAAAGCAATGAGTGAGCGATTTGTTGGAACGGGATTCACTTTTGATGCAGCTTTTAATACAGAGATGTGGTGCCCCGTCAGGCCACGAAGCGGTTACTTTCAACGAATTTTTGGTTTCGCGTAGCCCTTGCATTATAAGCGCAGTGTTGATTTCACCGCTGTTCTTATTTGAGTTTAATTAGATTGAAGTTCTGTTCTACAGCAAAAATTTTGTTTTGTGTATTTCGCAATGAAACGAGTTCGCACTATAACTACGCTGGTCAAGACTGTAATATTATTGCGCGGCGTAAGGTGGATGCGAATGCCTATCGCAAATACTTTTCAAGTGACTCATTTCAAGAGGGTTCTCCGTATACATGATTTCCCATATTGATAAGCTGCAACTTTAGCGATATTAAATATGTAGTTACAAAGTACTAGAGCAAACCCTTGTAAAGCGACGGTTCAGCAGCAGTGAGGTTGCTGGTAAACGTATCGGATTTAAGTAATCTTCGTGCCTGAGTGTCATGACGCCATCTCTTTTCATTTGGAGGCGTCATTTATGCGCGCTTTAAGATGTGCAATTTCCGAGCAGTAGTATACTCTTCTCATAACCGCAGTGAGGTATTAAGTCAGCGCGGTCGCACAATCAGTGCTGAAATGTTGCATCTTCTCTTAACGCGATAGTTCGTTAGAGAAGAACAACTCTGCAAACGTCGGGAAGCTCTTGTGCATGAGGGCGAGGTTTAACCAGATTCACGCACATACGCCTGGACACGCAGCTCAGAAATTTGGAACAACGACTCCGTCGAGCCACATTTGCAGGAAGCTCTACTAGACTGGGCACACGTTCGCAGGCATAGCTATAACACAACAAGATCAAGACAGATGTGACCGGTCCCTGCTTACCTGCGACAGGCCTCCCACTTCGAGGAAGGCCGGCTTGCGGGCCTTCATGTGCGAGTGGACCCGCTTCAACATTCTGACTCCGGCCGCGACGGCCTTCTCAGTGGCGCGGCGCAAACGCATGTCTCTCGGCCCGCGGCTGCCCACGACCCGGGCCCTCGGGTCCCACGGAACTCTGGCCCGGCCGGGGTCTCATCTCGACCGGCGTGCCAGACCGCCGACGACACGCCGAGACTGCCCCGTGTTGCCGATCGTGTTGCTGGTCTTTTTCTTCCTCTAACCGAGGTGAACGTTTTTGTCTCTTTCTGTCTTATCCTACAGCGGCGTTGACGATACCCGAGGCACCACCTAACACATAGCTGCCGCAGGAGTCAGAAGAACAGTGGTCATCACATAGGAGGAACTTGTCACGACGCAAGACCGCGCAGCGGAAGGGAGCTGGTAGGACTGTCACTACTTCCTCAAGAGTCTTCACTCGCGGTAGGGGTCCCAGTTGAGGACGCAGTCAAGAAAAGCGTTAGCTAACGCGTCGCGTCAACCACACAGTCCCATGGTTGCCGATTATCACTGTCTCCATCCCGCTGTACACATCAACGATGAACTAAGCCAATGACACAACGGGAAAAAAAGAACTTCCAAAACGACTCGGAACCTCCACGTGCAGGGAGGCTGACGGCCACTTCACAAAAGAACACGTCCGCCCTCCGAGTCTAGCGCCAAGGTTAGGTTTCCACTGGCACGACAAATCCGGGCGCGTTTGGAGGTTAAGTGTTCGCACAACCACCGGCTCAGCTTGCAAGTACCGGAGCACACACACGTACACACATGCACCACGTCACCACCGCCACACGGATACGGCGGCTAGCAACTGTCGGCTGAAAACGTGCAACCGATTTCATCGACGACACACACGCACACTAAAACGACGCGAAGTCGCTCTTGGCAGGCGTCGGCGGGCCCAGCAGCTGAATGCAGCTGTGGCGGTGTCACCCCTTCCAGTGTGAGTCGCAGCAGACGACGCGACGCCACCCGGGAGGGATTGACGGTGTTGTTTTCTTTTACTGCGTTTCTTCGCCTCACATGACGTCAGGAGACGACGAAGACGACGACGGCAAGAAAAGGAGCGACGTCGAGTTGTTTGAGCAACGCGGTCCACGTTGCGAACAGTCGGACCCGGGGGCGCGCCAGCGGGCGCGCTCTAGCGCGAAGTTGCCCAGCGCCGGCGAAGTAAGGCGAACCCTGTCACCCGCTCAGCGCGGACTCGCCCGATGTGAGAAAACCAAAGACGGCGCACGTTGGGATACGGGACGCCGCTTGCGGGCGCCGCTGGAAAGCCTTCGGTACGCAAGGATAGAGGGCGCTACTTGAAGCGGATGCGAAGGAGGGGCACGCCGGTGCGCTCCGGATACCCGTTCTATAGAGCGCGGTTCCTTCCGTTTCTTTGCGCGGTAACACCTTCTTGTCTTTTGGTTTTTACTTCTCGAGTGGCTCTTGGAGCGAACGTCGCCAATGTTTTGCCCGTTCACCCGTTGCACTGAGATTCCGCTGTTGCGTTCGCTTTTGGACATTTCGCGCTTTCTTCTCTACACAGCTACTAGAGACAGTTCGGCCACAAGCACTTTCTGAATGCGTAACGAATTTTCGTATGTGTAAGCAGTTCCTCCTTTCGTTACTGCAGAACACAACAATTACTCAGCCGGCTTTACTCCTGTTTTCAACGCAACGGGCATTATTGGGAGGGTATATCATCAAGAAATAAAAAGAATTGATCGAAGCCTCTAAAATGCGGAAACTCTGACACAATAAATGTGTTAGTGTACCTTCCATTTCACCATCAGGAAAGGAAATTGCCTACCTCGGGAACTGTAGTAACTAGAAGACATCACACTTTGCCTTTTTTTATATCCACGTGATTGTTGTATTACGCATGCGTCGGTTGGTAACCCTTCGAATCTTGCATGGTCTTTCATTAAACTCTTGTAAATCTCAGTGTGTGTTTGTCTATACTCTTTTGCTCATGCAAGTGTTTATAGGGCTGGGTATTTCGGTTCTTCTCGCAAATCAAGCAGGGAACTCTCACATTTGTTTCAACTGGTTGGGCCCTTTCGCTAGCAGATGTCCAACAATGCGATTGACCGACATTCACTACTACGAACAATACCACCGCTGATATACTAATGATTGACTGATTGCGAACACGGTAACAATATATGTACATATCATCCTAGACTCTAACAAGACGCACAAAAAGGAAGACGACGACATAGCCATATTCTTTCTTTCTTTCTTTCTTTCTTTCTTTCTTTCTTTCTTTCTTTCTTTCTTTCTTTCTTTCTTTCTTTCTTTCTTTCTTTCTTTCTTTCTTTCTTTCTTTCTTTCTTTCTTTCTTTCTTTCTTTCTTTCCGGTTTTCTTCAACAGCTATTGTGCTGATAATGAAGACAGATCGAACTATCGAACTGACGTCACATGGCAACCCTATGGACTACCGTGTTTATACAGAAAACTCATCGAATTGTCAGACGGACGTCACATGGCAACATGAGTAGGCTAAAAAGTCGTGCGCGCAGCCCGCATCGGTATCGGACGGCGGTCGGGTGAGATACCCTTAATAATCGAATGCGGACAAATCCTTCCTCCTACCTTTGCCAACCGGCTTTCTCCTCCACTCCCCATAAACGACTTCACGAGGCATCTAAAATGTCGGTATTGCACGGTGATCATCGAGTACGTCGTTGTGCAGCCATATCGATTACCAATATTAGTTCGATCGAAAGACCGAGCCGCATTCCCAAATGCGCGCTTCTCAGTCGTTCTTGTTTTTCTTACAGACTTCCTCCTGCAATGAGGAACTGCGGGAACGCTTCTGCACTCAAACGACCTTGGTAATAGGAGTTCAACTGACTTCCTTTTATCTCGGCAAAGCTGATGTGGCGTAATGCTTGAGTAACAGCTTAGGCATGGCGAAGTCGCGTGTCCTGGCAGCTTTGACGGCCTGTATGCTCGCATGACAGGCGAACGCCCGAACTAGCATTACACAGGTCCCAGCGGCTAAGTATCGTGGTGGATGAGTATGCGGGTAGATAAGCAAAATGGAGTTTTTGTATCTATGAAACGTGAACACGAAAGCCAGGCCGTTCTGCAGTTGAACCTGGGACGTAGGGGTCATGCGCATATTCCTGGTCCATATCCGCATTTCAGATTAGGATACGAACCATAATTTATTATCGGTAATCGCATTATCGTTAATCACGATGCAAATTGCAAGGATGTGAAGTTGTAGGTACCACGACCCGTCAGGCACGTTAGTTGTGCATTCGTGCGCCCCCCCCCCCCCTTTCTACACACACACACACACACACACACACACACACACACACACACACACACACACACACACACACACACACACACACACACACACACACACACACACACACACACACACACACACACACACACACACACACACAGAGAGAGAGAGAGAGAGAGAGAGAGAGAACGCAATATTTCGGTATATACCAATAGAACGAGATGCGAGTAACAAGTATTGGTACCACACCGCCGGTGGGACAACGCCGGCGGTGTTCCCCGACACCTTAAAAGGACTGTCCACCGCTCGGATTATTTTTTGTTGTTTGTTTGTCTGGTGAAAATGACAAGATCGTTCCTTACATTCACGGAAACGGGCATGCTTTTAGCGCGTAAAAAAGGATAATATTTTTAGCTTGACACTCAAAGTAGGCAGAAAAAAAAAAAGACGGGGAAAAGAGATCGGTGGCGCCGTCTTCGGCGATGAGTGTCAATCTCCAGGTATAACGAAAAACCAAGAAGTCCCCACCCAGGCAGGTTTGATTATCATGCTTAACAGCAAAATTTTGTTACATGCAATTGTATTTGACGCCCGGCACGGTGGTCTACTGGTTATGACACTCGGCTGCTGATCCGAAGGTCGCGGGATCGAATCCCGGCCGCGGCGGCTGCATTTCTATGGAGGCGAAATGTTGAGGCCCGCGTGCTGTGCGATGTCAGTGCACGTTTAAAGAACCCCCGGGAGGTCGAAATTTCCGGAGACCTCCACCACGGCGTCTGTCATAATCAGAGCTGATTTTGGGACGTTAAATTCCACAAGTCAATCAAATCAGTCAATTGTATTTGACACACATCTGGTACCATTCTTTCACGACGGAGAGTGACATTTCTTTAATATTAGCACTGCGAAAACCCAGTAACCAGTGTTGCCGGCGTCCCTACACGTACAGAAGCGGTCACCACGAAGATAGAAAAATTCCGTTTTAAAAATTTCTGCTGACGTTTTAGCGAAGCCACTGCAAGCTTGCACACTTCGAATGATGCGCCTGCTATTGCGTTGAAAAACAGGAAATCGATGAACGATATAGTGATGAAGGGTCGTATTATAGCTTTACCCCCTGTTTTATTACAGCATGTGCCCCCCTCTTCCTCCGCCTTGCACCGCTCTATTCTTTACTGCAAAGACTCATAGTGACGTAGTCCTAGCGAACTGCCCAATTGGAACCCAAACTAAACAAGCGGCTTTCCGGCTCGTGGACCATCTTGATCTGTGCCAGACGCGTGAGTGCAGCTGCGCGGCACCAGCTGCAGCAGTGGACGTCCGCCTTCGCACAGTGTTTACGAGGCACCGAGCACGGACTGTGATTTCGTACTCGGGAAAACGACAGATAACTGAGAAAGAAATAACCAACTCGTTCACCAGTGCCGAATCGCCTCGCCAGTCCAAGTCAAGCCTGGTGACCTTTCAGCTGGCGAAACGAAGCTGGATTTTAACGACTAACGAAAAAACAAAACAAAAACGAAGATAGAGTTTCCATTGCGTGTAATATGCCGGCGGGACTCAGAGGGGAAAAATGAAGAACGAAGAAGTCTAAGTACTCCCACGCTGCGCAAGCAACCAGACGTGTGGAAAGGGGCACTGCGGGACCTTTACAGCTTAGAACTGAATCGCGTGCCTGAAACAACAAACTCTATAGAACGTCCACGTCATCACGCGTAGACGTTCGCCCTTCAGGGCTCAACACGGTCCAGGCTGAAGCCGACTTCGGGTGGCGACGCAAGGGAGAGGAGAGACAACGATGCTGGGTTTCCGCTGGACGAGGTGAAAAAAAAAAAAAAAAACAGGCTGGAAGGGAATTCGAAAGGGCGTATTGCCGCGAAACGCGCGTCCGAGCGTGACCAAACTTTCTGGCATGCAGGCCTGCCAACGCCGAACTAATTCAATCGAAAGGGCTGACGCGGAGGCGCGGACGTGGAGGCACGTTTTTCACAACTGACGTCATTAAAGCGACTCCGAAACAAAGAGAAACGATGGACGCTGAGAAGAGGCATAGAGCAGTGAGTGGGCGTACGGGTAGCCCGGGAGGATGTGGAGGCACACGGGGTGTATTCGTGCGGTAAACCAACTCACTCACTCCGAAAGAGTTTGCTGCGAGCGTCAACGCCGTTCTATAAACTGGCGCCGAGTTCTCAGGGGATGCTTTCGCTTTAGTCTACAACTTCGCTCGCGAAAGTTCAGTGCCAACTCTTTTCTGGCTTTCCTTCTCTCTTTCCGGCGATTTCTCAAGGCACTTCTGTGTTTGTGACAGGTCGCGGACAACGGAATGCGGTTTTCTGTGTTAAATAGACGTTCTAAGGGCTATACTTTTTTTTTATTAATGGTTTTCCATTCGAAAGGGGAAAGACGGGTCACGATCGACCTCTCGAACGTAAGAACATAAGGGCGCTACTCTCTGGCGCTTTTCAGTGGACGCAGAGCAGCTCTTCTATACGGCTCATCTTGCGAACCTTCATGGAAGTCTTCTAAATGGTGTCGCTGGGGTATCGCTCGAGACTTCCCTAGTGCTGATGTTCGCGTAATAAGCAGCGTCAGCTACAGCTTCCGCATCAAGTGGCACTACAACCATAAGTAGACTACGCGCACCCCTGCGACGATACGGGGTGCGCGTACTGTTGACAAGGCTTTAGTGTATTAGTTATTGATTGATTGATTGATTGATCGATCGATCCTCAAACCAATTATCGCCGCAACTAGATCACGCGCATCCCGTGTGGACGCCATGCATCACGGCGGTAAGCGCTTTGTTTTATGTGGTAACATTCATTCATTCATTCATTCATTCATTCATTCATTCATTCATTCATTCATTCATTCATTCATTCTATTAACCTACGCAACCGCTATAGACGAGGTCGTAATGGGCCTGCCTTACCATTTAGGAAGATATGTATGATAGGATGCGAGTGTGAAGCGTCAGCCAGCAGAGGTCTTTGGGCATTTTACGTCACCACTGCATTGCTGGGCATACGGTCAGGCACATACTAATCCAATAACAAAAGCGTTAATTTTCCGACGGCTATTTGTAGCAACCATTGTCACTGACAGCGCGCCGTCATGCGACATCGCAGGGATATTCCCCGGATCCGTTGGCACGTGCTGAAAGCGACCTGCTCCTGCGTGCACCCAGAACTTTAGTAGGCCACTCGGTCAGTAGGGTGTGGCAGGTTCCCTTCGTTGCGTGAGTCATGCTGCTCATGGTGGTGGAACGAGTGAATACATCGATGACCATGACGAGTAACGAAACGGGCTACTCTGAGTGCGTGACAATCTTTTCGACACCACCATCGCCACCATGCCCCAAAACATTCGCCATACGCGCGTTCATCGCCGCGCATGCCACGTGTTATTGAGAACGTATACACACCAGCTCGCGTCAAGATGCGACCACAAGGCAGTTTTAGGCATAAATGGCGCACATATATATATAACGCCCACGCCTTCCGACAATACACTCCGCCTCGCCCACATAAGGCAACCATCTCGTGCAAAAAGAACAAGAGAGGTGTGTACACGTGGGGTGTGTGAATTGGAATCGGCGTGTTTGCGTCCGAGAAGGTGCATATGTATGAGCCAATATAACGCGAAAGCCGTTTCGCGTTGCGTTCATATGAACGTTTGTACCAAGCACTTATTGATTCACGTTCTCATTTACATACTCCCTGCATTCATCTTGCGTGCGCATATTACCCGCTTTGTCTCAGTTCCTTCCAAATGTAGGAACATTTCTACTTTCCTTATTTATGCCTGCTGGCTTATGTACTTATCTTTTATCAACATGTCAAGATGCAATGGGGGCACACAGTGCGTTACAAGAGGTCGTGGTATCTAAGAACTACAACTTGTTTTCCAACCAAACTTTACTATACATACGAATAAGTAATCCGCTAAAGTATGCCTTGAGCATATCGGGCTATATATGGTACGTGTCCTTGTTTATGGCCATGTCTGCCCAATTCGTGGGAGAGCCATATTCAAGACCTATTCAAGAATCGCCGTAAATGGCTATGTCACAAGTTGCACAAACAGTCCATATAAAAACACGTGCCACATGTAACCGGTGTGCCTATATGGCCATATCAGGACTTGGTCATATCGTGCTGTATATGACACGCTTCTCCATTAGCCATATTTGCACAGTTCGTAATACGGCAATACAAGACCTATACAACATTTGCCACACATGGCTCTCTCACGAATTCGGCGAATGTGTTAATGCCATAGAATGTGTTACTGACATAGAAATTAATTAATTGCCTTTTGCCCAGCAAAAGTGAGGTTAAACGCGTCGGCTGTTTTACACACGCACTCGCTGGTTAGAGCTCTTACTCCGGTGCTCGCGTAAGTTCTAACACACGCGGCCATTCGCGCCGCGCGAGCCATCTCATTGGAGCCGTCGACAACACTAGAGGAAACGCCGATAATAATGGCGCAACTTGAGCCCAGGTATTGGCTTCTTAGTAAGCCGCACTCGCCCACTACGCCGCGTCTCCTAATGCTATCGCGATGCCATGACGTGAAACCTCAGAAACTATTATCGTTATTATCATTGACAGGGAGAGAGTAAGGTGAGTTGATGAATATTAAGATTTGCAGGCGAGGATATCAACTCCCGCAGGATGGGGATCATATACACGTACACCGTGCGAAGGGTGGGAGAGGCCCTCCTCCAGCGGTGAACATAAGACAGGCCCGCTATTATTATTATTATTATTATTATTATTATTATTATTATTATTATTATTATTATTATTATTAGGTACTACGATTAACGCTCCGCATGTAACGTAACCTCAAGAGACAAAGCAACCGCCCACGTACGCCAGCCTCTTCGCATGAATGGTCCTCCCCATATAATCTAGAATACGGTAACGACCACAACTCCAACGGTGCGGTCCCCCGAAGCGCCCCCCACCTACCTCCCCTCATTTTCTCCTCTTAATGTCATCCACTTCCTAGCGCTACGCCTTTTAAGGGCACAAAGCCGTCGTGCACGCTCCGAAGACTTGGGCGTGCGTGCGTTGGCGGTGGTATCAAAGGCCTCAGAGCGACTTGCCCAATAACCGAGCGCCTTGGCGTTTAATGAGACGCCGGCCTTATCGCTTTCACTCCAGTTTCTTTTTTTTTTTATTGCGCTATCATATATAGCTTCCTTTTATCGACTAATTCGTTTTATGCGGCACCCCATTTGCGTGCGTCCATTCTTTCCTTCCCGAACGGGATGCAGAGTATCTACGTCAGTCCGCGCGGCTGATGACGTCAAAGTGCTTTCTCGAAAAGCCAGTGTCATCGGCCGCTCAGTCTGGCACACCCACATGGCGATTGCGTTCTTAACCTCGTGTCCGTAGGAGCGACAGCGAAAATGTAAAGTAAATAAAGAAAGAAAGAAGAGAGAGAGAGCAGAGAGAGACGAAGAGGAAAGGCAGGGAGGTTAGCCAGATATTAGTCTCCGGTTTGCTACCCTGCACTGGGGAGAAGGTGGAGGGGGGTTAGAAAGGTGGTAGTGAGAGAGGGTACAAAAGTCCAGACAGAAGAAAGAAAGAAAGAAAGAAAGAAAGAAAGAAAGGAGGAGGGAGGGAGGGAGGTAGCTAGGAAACTTGGTCAATTGACTGAGCTAGCGGAAAGTAAGGAAAGAAGAGAAATAAAGAAAGAAGGAAGGAAGGAAGGTTGGTCAAATCTCTGAGCTTCGAGACACCATCTCGGCACGAAACGTTATTCCAACGCCGACCCTTCGAGAACTTCCAGAGAGAGAGAGAGAGAGAGAGAGAGAGAGAGAGAGAGAGAGAGAGAGAGAGGAGGGTCTTCTCGGAAGGCTTACGACCAGGCTCCGATTGTTTACTCACGTGCCGTGGCGTATATAACGGTCCGTCCTGTGCCGGAAGATTGCATCTTTACAGCGCGCGCTGCTTAACGCGGACTGAAAACAACAACGATAAAGGCATCTCGTTGGCTCCTTTCCTTCCCGCTCTTTCCAACGAGAGGGCACGCGCGGCGTGTATTGTTTGCGTTCCGTCCGCGCGGCTCCTTTCTGATTGATCGGCGATTGCGAGAGCGACGAGTCATTAACGAGTTACGACGAGAAGAGTTGCTGGGCCAGCGTCGATTGCACAGCCGAGAGAGATCGAGCGTCGGGTGTCTTGTTTATAATGTAACGCGGCGGCGCAGTGACACTATACTCTACTGCAGCCCAAATTATTCCACTGCTTTTCCCTAGCTCTTCTCACCCCGATATACCGTTAGGTACTTGGAAAGCCACATGTGTAAGTGACGCACCACCGACGGCCTACACAATCCTACCATTTAAAAAAAAAAAAAGTGAGATTTGATACAACACCAACATATTTAGACATTCTTTTTTTTTCTATTTTTGTTCCCAAGAACAGCAACGAATTGGAATTCACTCCCCGAAACCGACGTGGAATGCCCAACGTTATCATCTCATCTGCAGGACTTTAAATCGATAATGCGTAGCGCCGATATACGGAAGCTTTATGTTCGCTTTGTCGTATCTGTCTGTACACATCCATATTTTTTTTTCGTTTTTAGAACTGCAGTGTTATCACTAATTAAGGTATTTGTTCAGGTCTTTCTATGTATAAGTTGATTGTATCATATTTTCGCATGTGTTTTTTGTTATCTTTTTTAAGCATTCAATGATAATGCCGACTTTCGAACCACTAAAGTTATGGTCAAAGCACCCAGTTGGTTTAGTTGGTGCTGCATTACACCGATGGGAATGCGCTTCAAGGGCGCGGGCGGAGAAGACGACTGTTTATTCGGCAATAAAGGCAGCATCACTTATATACGCTCATTATACATGGCACTTAGCCCGCGCTCTGCATTCTGTGGGAACCCCAAGAATTCCGGTTCGTTGCCTGATAATGCGATGGAGGCTAAACTGATGCAAGTTTTTGCAGCGTAAGCGTTGTCATTGTTTAAGACAAGCCTTCGCTTCCGAATAAACGAGTTGAAAGTTGCGCTGTGTTCTCACAGTCTTTTTCTTCGTCTGCGTGCTCGAGGTGCATTCCCATCGGCGTAAACCACTCGTGCCTATAGGGTCTGGATTCCAGATTGGCAGTACTATAATAAATAAAATAAACAAAATACACCGTGGGCGTCGCTGTGCTAGCCGGGTCGTTCTGAACGAAGAAGCCGCAGATTTCATTCCATAAGCGTTCTAATGACAGTCGCGCTGTAGGAACGCCAGCGCATATACTGAGTTTCGGGCTTAAAATACAGCCGGTTCAATTTATAGTCCTTAGCCGTACAGCAAACGATGATATTTTATTTACGTCATGCTACTCTTTCACTTAAAGAGGATCGAATTTTATTACATATTGCGACTACAGGTGCCGGTGCACTGCGCAACGCATGCAGAAGAAGAAATTAAGCGAAAAGAAAGAAGGAAAAAAGAGGGCAAGGTGTCATCAGAATGCAATAAGTGTGACTATGCAACAGTAAACTTAAACAGTGTGACACGCCTACATTCAACAAATCACCACGCCCGCTCGATTTTAGAAGAGTACTTCTTCTAAAATCGTTCTGTAAAATCGTTCTGTATTTTTTTAAACAAAGAAAAAAAAAGATGACGTGGAAACAGAGCTGTAAGGGTTATAAACGTAACAAAAATTAAAACAGGCTTCAGCACACTTCACATCTGCGCAACATGCCATTTAGACTGGCATCGTGAGTACGACGCTAAGGAATTGAAAAGTTGATTAGTAACAGAATGCGTAACTAACAAAACAAAAATGATACTGCAGGCTTCGTCACGAGGTCGATAAGCGTGGAGATACAGATGATTATCTTCGTATTTTTTATTTAAATCTTATTCCATGTTGACTTGATATACCCCATTTATTGTTTCCCTGGCAAAATTCTATCCTGCAGCCGTTACGCAAAACGGGACGAAAAGTAACCGACTGCTTTCACTACTGGATCCCGCACCTTTGTTGCTCTTTCCTGAGTCACGCGAGTACACGGAACATGAAAGCGAAAATCAAATAACTGTTCGTACACAGCGGCGATGAAGGTGTACTTTCGTCCTCGGAAGAAGTCGATAACGGACCGTCGAGGTTTCCGTGAAGTCAACAATGCCACGTTTTAATTAAGACACCAAGTACGGTCGGTTTCTCGTTACACTTTCTGGTACACGTAAACAAATTTGTGCTGGGCTTTAATCAGGTCAGGAACTGGACTATTTACAATAAACAAATTCTCTTGCAGTTTAGCTCAAGAGTTCCGGTACACCTTGACCGATGAGAACAACAGTGATTCTTGCTTTTAGGTGTTTTATTACTTCGGTGTCCTTCAGCATCACGCAGTGATAGTGAATGCGCCCGGATGTATTTATTTATTTAGTTATATTTACTGGAGGGTGGGGGAGGGAGCACGAGGATTTTTTTTTCGTTTTTTTCTCTCGATTTTTTTTTTTAAGGGGACCAGGAGGGGTTTCATGCCACCTACCTTGGTTCACGTTTGCGGTGCTGTGATGAGAATAACTGTGGGCCCGCCCTCCCACCTCTCCCCCCCCCCCCCCCCCTCCCTTTCACTACTTTCTCTAAGTGCCAATAGCTGGCGCTGCCACACTCAGTCACCACTCAGCAGCATTGAATGAGGTGGCGTGCACGCTCATTTTGCGGGCAAAAGGAGCGATCGAAACGGCAAATTGGTTTTCAACAAATTTACCCTACATGTAACAAACAAGCGCCGCATCAACAGGAGACTCTCTCCATAATTCAATTTTTTTTTCTCGGGCATTTTTCGCCTGTAGCACTTATACACTAAAACGCTTATTATGCACTAAATGAGAATCTTCAGGCATCAAACTCTGAAATATATCTTCCATGTAAACGCTACCCTATTGTCATTATATTTCAAAGTATTTACGTTATTCCTCATATTGGATGGCTGGAGTGTGGCACAGCGAGGGAACAGACCTGCACTGTCGAATTCGGAGGACGTCATGAGCGACAGCCTGGTACTACTAATTTGGTTATTCGTAGAACTTTTTCTGTTGATTTGCTATACAGATCATATGCTCGAAGCTCCATTTGCACAAGAGAAGAGACGGCGCTGTTCCTGAGACTTCAGACCGGCACATTCCTTCACGGAGCACTCCATCCCTCCATGTATCCCCGCATACCGACGCGACTGTACCCTCTGCTTTGTAGCAAATACCCTATATGTGCAGTTAACCCGTCGATGCCACCTGTCTCTCGACCAAACACCGGGCAGTTGGAAGCCCAGCTGAGAAGCGCATGGCTCAAAGAACAGTAACATCTAGGAAACAGGGCTGTCAGCTCAGTCTCAAGGCATCCTGGACTAGAGACACCGACGACATTGGACGAGCCTGCCGTCGGCTCTTTCTTCCAAATAAAGTTTATTCCCCTGCCCCCAATTGCAACGGCTGCACTCGCATCCACATGACGGAACCACTCATCGAGGGGCCGTGCCAGAGCTAATGGAACTGATGCACGCGCAGATTCTCAGTGTCCGCGTTTCCCGTTGGCGTTGGAACGCGGCCACCAGGCACGGGACACTGACACAACGGCCGCGGCGGTGAGGAGCGCGCGAGGCAGCGGCACGCAAAACTAGCAAATTGCGCCTGCCCCAAACTTAGTCGAGGTCGCCAAGTATCTTCCGCGAAGACGACCCGTTCCGCTACTGCGCGTCACTTGGCAGAGAGGCGCAAAATGTGGATGCCACGCGTTGATGTATGTACAACGGATCAGCTGCCTCTCGCTTATTAAGGCGAACTCGTGTACTTGGAAAAGTCATCGGCCGTTGCACACTGCGGCGTCAACTGTAAACACCCTGTTCGCCGAGGCGATGCGCAGAGCGAGCTGATTTCGCAGGCTTTTCGCTATTTCACTGTGGTTCAGTTACGCTCGCTGACAGCTCTCTGTGGGGCAATGCAGAAGAAGCTGCGGGTAGAAGGAACGGGGAAGCGTGGGGGGGTACCTTTGCGTCAAGCAGTCTAGAGAAAGATAATGTTGCAAGGTGGACTTGTTCAAAATATTCTAGAGAAGGATGACTGTGCTTTCCGTTCCGAAACGGTTAAATGCACAAAATAGCACATGGTCCACGCGTTGTTTAACGCTTATAATCGTTTCCAGCCACGAACCACGTATAGCCTTAGAGCATGCGCTTCTACGCTTTCTGTTCCGGCTCCCTGGTGGAAGTACTGAACCAAGTGCGGAACAAGCGCGGAAGCGTTGAAGTGCCGACATCTTGGGTTGCCCTCCTTGCGGCTTTGAATCTGCAGGAACTAAATGAACACTAGGGAAGACTCATACAGGCAGAAAAATAGCTATATGTGGGTGCGTTACGTTGCTTCATGACCTTGTTAATCTGACCTCTCCACATAGGAGACACAAGTAGTTATTCATGTGAGAGCTTAATATGGCGGCGCTCAAGGATCTAAAATATCGTCTAAGCAAGCGACGGTCTCCTGTTCGTTAGTAGAAGTCGGAGTTGGTGTTGGAGTTTATTTCACGACAACAGTTACATTTCTTACATTTTTTTATACTCATGTGTGAAACAAAGATACAAGGTGTGTGCTGTGGAAGCATTCGCGCTGTGGAAGCATTCGGAAGCATTCGTCGAAGCATTCGTGTGGAAGCATTCGTGGAAGCATTCGTAAGTAAATAAATGTGCTCATAAATACATAAGTAAATGCAATAAAAATGTAGTTACACGCAATACAGAAGCGGGATCTCAAATGTAATATGTGATAGTAACGAGAGTAACAGCGTGAAAGCCTGAATATAAAAGCGATGGGATAAAATAACGTTAAAAGTCAACGGTCCCTCCAGGTGGTGTACTTTGTAGCTTCAAGATTAGTGGTTCTATAAGACAAAACGTGCATATTTCTTTTTACGCCGTTGTTTGATGAAAAAAGAATTAGACAGCGCAACCATATACGTTCAGGGGCGCCTGTCAGGTGAGCACTTGGCCTCCGTATAGGTGTTTCTCCTTCCTCGGCATATACTGAAGGTCGTTCGCGAACACACAGGGAGCCCCACAAAGTGACGTAGACATGTCCACCGTCGCCCACTCACATTAGTCTCACAGAGCGGCGTCGCGGTATTTAAGCGCGACAGAGCGGAGCGACGGGATTAGAAAGTGGTTTCGCAAGATCGTCGTTGGCGGCCGCGCAGCGTTACGCCGGCGACTACGCCGTTTTTAAGTTCTTGACCGAGTAGCGTGGTTGTGGCGTTGAAAGAGACGAGGGGAGAGAAATAAAGAGAAAGAATAGTAAGGACAGGTGTAGAAAAAGAAGCCGGAGAAATTTCCGGAGAAGTCCTAAATGTAATGGAAGCTGCGGCCGCCCGCGTGACAGTGCGTTTCGCCAGGCTTTCGCCAGCATACAAGGGGACCTTGTCCGCGAAGCTTTCCTGTAATTTGTTAAGAAGAAACGTCTATTTATATAACTCGCTGAAACGCAAGTGGTCTGCTTTCCTCTTTCTTCACTCATTCCGCTCTTGTTCCGAGTCAGGACAGTGCATAGAGATAGAAAAAAAGAAGTTGAAATTGGATTACACTTTTCAATTTCGTCATTGCCTATTACCCACGAGCCTTGACAAAACTAACGCGAATTCCGGAAACTAATTTTTTTTAATTATTGTATTGTATTCGTATGTGTTCGCCCCAGAGCAGGATAGCAAACCATGCGGGCGTCTCGTGAAGCTCCCTGCCTTTGCTCGTCTTCGTCCTCATAATCAATGTCACCTCTTTCTTTCTACGCCCATTTGCCTTTCCTCAATGCCGAGTGGCCGGTACGAACATCGATTCAGGCCGTCCTCCAAGCTTTTCGTTCGTAATAAGTCTCAATTATTCTCGCAGTCTACGACTGACTCCTTCAAGAAACTGGAATGATCGACCAGTAAATAAACAAGACTACCTTAGAACACCGTCCCCACCAATCAACGACTCAGAAGGCAGTGAAGGCACTTTCGTGTTTTCTGAGGACGTCTGGCCTGAATGAACTTCTTTGACCTGTAGGACCGTTTCAGTATGTTTTACAATCGCTCTCTCACCTTCTCTCCCTTTTTTCCTTTCCCTTCTCCCTTCCCTCAATGTAGGGTAGCCAACCGGACTCTTGAGTGCTTAACATCCCTGCCTTCCCTTTCTTATTTCTCTCCCTCTATTTGTGTCTCTGATCGCGCTTTCCTTGCGATGTAGTCACTGCTGACTTAATTACAACCGCTGTTTGCTAAATGAATAGGCGCGCAGCTTTTAATGCTTGGTCTCAAGTCTGAAAACGGCTGTGCGCGCAACACTCGATGAGACAGCTCTCTGTCTCCGCAACTCTTAATCCGCTCTGTTTGCAATGGGCATGCCTCCCGCTAGCGTCTTCTTGCTTATTTGGGTCTTTTTTTTCCCCTCCAGTTGAGAGAGAAGCCTACTACATGTTCTCGTAAAACGAATTATCGTTGCAATCCACTTAAGCAAGCGCTACTCGACCACGCAAGCAAGCGGTCACATTTGGCAATAGACATTTTCTTACTTGCATTTTCGCCGCATCACTATACTTTTACAATAACGATCAAGATTACCTAGCAAACAGGATAAAGGCGCAAATTAAGAGTTACGCAGGCACTACATTTCTGACTAACACGCGGTGATGGCGGAGTTGCTACCTATAGTTCTTAAAAAAAAAAAAAACGAAAGGCGCAACGTTGACAGGTAAAGCCTGAAAGATCATCTGGTGTTTCTTTTTTTTTCATTTTTCTGTGAGCTCACTTTACGTGCAATCAATGGGAAAGCATGGCACGTCTGGGTGTGACTTCACGACGTGTGCGTCACGTCAAAATTTAACTTGACGCCACTATGACGCCAACACTCTCGGGTATGTGGCGACGTCATTACGGGATCATATCATGTTATGTTGTTATGTGGGGTTTAACGTCCCAAAACCAGCTCTGATTATGAGAGACGGCGTAGTGGAGGGCTCCCGACATTTCGATCACCTGGGGTTCTTTAACGTGCACTGACATCGCACAGCACACGGGCCTCAACATTTAGCCTCCATCGAAATGCAGCCGCCGCAGCCGGGATTCGATCCCGCGACCCTCGGATCTGCAGCCGAGTACCATAGCCACTAGACCACCGTGGCGGGGCTCATATCATGACGGCTTGTGATGACATCACGCAGTCATGTGGCTTTCTCTACGATTTCTCGAGAACAACGCCGGCATTGTCATAGAATGAAGCCAA
Organism: Hyalomma asiaticum; assembly: GCA_013339685.2. NCBI lineage: Eukaryota > Metazoa > Arthropoda > Arachnida > Ixodida > Ixodidae > Hyalomma > Hyalomma asiaticum. Next base: position 82,269,457 of record CM023484.1, read on the forward strand.
AGTACGCTTTGGATTTTATGATAACGTCGGGACAGCGAACTCAAGCGGCCTTGAAAAAAAGCCACTTGAATAGACCCTTATGAAAATTCGCAAGTGCGCTTTCCTGTGCTACGCTTCCCTGCACTGCGCCTTTGTCCAAGCAATGGCGGTGCCTGTCCCGTTAAATGCACGCTGCGCTGTAGCTGCTATTTTGTGCAGGTTTACATCACGAGGGCTAGGCGTAGGTTTTTCATACTAAAGCGCACACGATCCGTGCTCAATTGTACACGCTGTTTGCAGAATCAACCACGACGCCATTAGGTGGGCACACTGCTTGACAGAAAAGCTAGCTTCACAGTTTTCAAAAGGGTTTTAAGTTTGACAGCGTTATTGTAGCGCTGCACGGAACAATGAGGTTGGCATCGCTCGGACACTGGCTGCAACTTCAACCGTGATTCACGCAAGTTGACTTCACGCAGCAGTGTTCACCGCCGGGCCAGTTTCGGACTGCAGTCTCGTCCTAGTTGCAAGCCAGAGTGCGCGCCTAATTAACGACTTTCGCTAACCTACGTCGGTCGCACTCCTCCCGTTTCCTTTTTTTTTTCTTTTTTCTTTCTCTTGACGCCACAGAAGGACGATGAGCGTGGCACTGGCGGCATTCTGCGCTCTGCATCGTTTCACCAAATTTGTGCAGGCGCAGCCGCACAATACAATCCAAAGGAAATTGAGGTGCGTGGTTTTTCCCGCAGTGTACGGAATAAAATAGCTCTCTTCCTCCCTCTCTCACCCTTTCCCTCTCCCTCTGTGTGCGCGTAAGTGCGTGTGTGTGCTGTCTGCCTGAAACCTAGTCTTCTCTCTCCCTCTCGGCCTGCGAGCTTGGCTGGCTGTTGTAAAAGTGAACGTCGTGAACAGGTACTACAACATTTTTCTTGTACGAAGAGGTAAAGGCGAAACACAAGCAGAAGAAACAAGTGTTGCGTCTTTACCTTTTTGCACAGTGCGAACCAACAAGCCCGAAAACATGGGTTCCTTTTTTTGTACCCGCATGCCAGCTCCAAGGCTGTTACCCGCGGTTTCTAACTTCTTGTAAGTTAAGTATGTTAAAGGACCAACTTCTGTACTCAGCAGCACTCCTAGATACTGTTCTTACATTGTTGTTCTCTAAGACGTTCGATTTATATGCATGAACGCTGTGACCCCCGATGTTCCATACTATGTATAGTCACACTACCACGCTTTCACTCTCGAATGCACAATACGGTCTGGTATAGCAGAATATGGGAATCGCTGAACGAGTTGAAAACGTCAGGTAAGATGAACGCACCGAAGTACTGTATATAGTAGTGCCGTTGTCGCATAAGCACAATAAACAAACTGAATGCAGAACAGCAGCCTCGTTTGAGTCGCAGTTCTCACGGACCATGGCAGATTAGCGGGGGTTGTTCGCTGGTTAGCGAGAGGTTACGGTTCGATGCGCGGCGCTCTGGCCGTAACAATAATAATAACAATAATTAAATAATCGTGAGCATATATTTATGTGCACGTTGAATAACTCGTACACGTCACAACTGTTAGGGAGGTCCCTACAATAGCGCGCCTCGTAATCTTATCCCATCGTAGACAGGTTGATTGATTGATTGATTGATTGATTGATTGATTGATTTCCATTTACACACCCACACACACTTAGAGGAGTGGTAAATGGAGGTGGATGAGGAAAAAAAGCCGCACTGACGCGGCTTGAGGGAACCTCACCCCCTAAGGTTTCAGGTTAAAACTTAAAAAGCGCCGAATCTAACAATTTAATCTCTATCTGCACTTCATTAACTTCGTTGAATATGATTTTAAAAAATGGTATACCGTAAGGCAGATTAGGTTAAAGCGGCGTACATAAAATAGGAGATTCATCTTGTCTAGGTGAAGCGGCAGAAGCCCCTGCGACTTGGGCTGCACTGCACAATCGCGGCGCGACGCAGAGAAGTCATACGTTCACGGCCTCTCGCAGCCCACCGTAATCCATGTCTGCCGCCGCCGCCGCCACCACCGCTGAATGGAAGGACGTTTTAATTCCGGCAGGGTCGCGACTGTGTGCGCAGTTGAAAAAGGGGAAGGGTGAGGAGGACTGTCAGGAAATAACCTGCTGCCGTTAAAGCCGGCCTCTGTACGGACTTCGCCGCGTAGTAGGGGGTCCACGGTGGCAGGCGCCGCTAATATAGCGTTTTTCGCCGGAAGGGAGTCGCGATGACGTACACTGTTGCTAAAAGATAGCGCGCCCCTTCTTTCTTCACCCCGTCTTTATACGCGCCGAATCTATATGCGGTAGGGTTGGGCGAGTCTAATCCCGACTTCTCGGCGTGAATAAACTGCGTTGACCTTGCAGAAAGAGGGGGCACGTGCTGAGTACGCGTATACTCAATGACACGTGCTCATAGTCAACGTATGCAAACAAGCTAAAGAAAAGAAATTAATAATAATTGTAATAACTGATGGTGTTTTCCGTGCCAAGACTACCTATGATTATGACGCACGTTCCTTATAGTGGAGGTAATTTCCACCGCCTAGTGCACCTGAATCAAAGAACACAGGTGTCTTTTACATTTCGCCCCGACAAAAAAGAAAGAAAGAAAGAAAGAAAGAAAGAAAGAAAGAAAGAAAGAAAGAAAGAAAGAAGGAAAGAAAGAAAGCAGCTATCATGGCTTTTTTTTTTTTAATGGAAATGGAAGAACGTTTTTAGGAGAAAATTAATGCTCGTCGAGTCGGTATTAATTTCTGTTGATCTGAAAGCGCGACACAATAGATGCAGATATATGTATACAACACAGCGCCATAACTGTGGCTTCATCATGGAGTCGGAGTGGCGGGACATGGCCGATTAATTTTGACTTTTGACCGGCTATAGCATTCTTTAACGTGCTCCTAAATCTAAGCGCAATGTTGTTGCAATTCGCCTTCACCGAACTAAAGCAGGTATCGCACTGCTACGTTCGTCGATGAACGCGGGTTGTGTTTCCGCTTAATAAGGCCGCTTCATTTCGGTGGGAGCTAAATAGGAAAATGTACACACAGTACTTAGATATTGGTTCACATCAAAGCAGCCCGCGTGTTCTAAAGAAATCGCGCTACGACGTACCTTATAAGATCGTGGTCTCGGCACACAGACACAAGAATCCAACTCTCATAAACAGGGTTGCGGGTCGCCATCGTTCATCAGAAAGGATTATTTACCGGGGAGCTGCTCAGCACAGTCATTTTCTTAGAGTTGATGAGTGTGTGTCATCTTTTATTCTTTCTGTTTTTGCAAGAGAGAAGTGATGCGGTGATTGCGTCAGTAAGGAATCTGTCAACTTGAGGAAGGACCAGGATAATTTGCTCGGAAGGATGACGATAAGAAATCTGTAATGTGTGCTTGAAATCTTGAGAGTAGTGTTTTTTGGGAGCTGCTGCTGACTTTTTACCTTTAGCCCTTTCTTTCCTGTGCGTCTGAAGACAATGACCATTTTTCTTTACATCACGGCTAAATACCCGGATGGTTAGTTGAGTGTCGGTTGCTGGTCTTCTGCCTTTAAACATAATCTCTCTCTTCCTTTTCTTTAGATGCACATGCCATTTCTAAAGTGTGCTCGAATGCGGGATAGCTGACGATAGTTTTGCTCCTACACTGCCAACCTGCCCAATACGTGACACATTCAAATATAGCTATTTAAACTGTAATAATGAAAAAATAAAAATAAAACGAAGATAACAGCGAGAAGGGGGGCTGGAGGGGTACCCTTGTTCTTTGTTCTTCGTCTTCCGCGACACCGAATGTATATAAAAAATAATTAAAAAAAAGCCCTTCGCGTCCTACGCTACCGTTCTTCCGCGAAACGTGGCATTCTGGGGAGGCAACGATCGTACCCGACATTCTTCAGTAGACACACGCGCACAAGCAAGCCCGGAGCACGCGTGACGGCGGAGTGATGCATTGTGCTCAAGTGTCTTCGCCCTCCATATCTGGACCAGCGCCAACGAACGCAGCCGTCCTTTTCTTTATTTGTTTCTTTTTCAAGGGAAAATGAAAATAGATGAACGAGAGACGCCCGCCGGCGCGGTGCCGACCGCTTTTCTTACGTGCTCCTCGCTTCTTTAGCAGACAAAGCAAAGACAAATACTGCAAAATATCAGACGTCTGGGATGAAATGTCGAAGAATTAAAAAAAGAAAGCCGGAAAAAAAAAACGGGGAGGGGCCGTGCACCAAAGATAGCGGTATCTAATGAAGAAAAATGAAGGTGCGCGTAACAGAAGCATGTATGCGGCCCGCGTGGGTGACCTATAGAAAAAGCGGAAATATCGTTGATCGGTGGACAACACCGCACACCGACGTCGCTGCCTTTCGCAGGGAGGTTTTGCGGATCTACACAAAATGAGCATTGTAATGACCAACCCGCGAGATCGGGTGGAACGTGGCCGATGGGACAAAGTCACGTGTAATCTCGGAGGCAACAACAGTACACTGGCTCTCTACGGACGATGAAATGACGATGTTGATATGGAAGCAACTCACACGGTATCCATAATAGACGATGCGCCCTGCGCTCTCGCTTTAAGGTATATGTATAAGGACATGCCATTATGACGGAGGTCAAATTTAGTCGCTACTTCGTACTATGCGATAACAGTTCACAACAATTTTATATGACACTCGTGCATCCTCCCCCCCCCCCCCCCCTCGCCCCCTTCTTCTTTTGCCCTTCTCGTTGCTCCAACAAGTGTGGCGCCGGCGAATCTGTGTCTTTCAGGTGTTTGTGATACAGAGAACAGCCCCAGGCTGTAATACTTTCTTCGCACCAGAGGCAGGAACCTCTATATAGCACAGAGTAACGAAAGGGAAGGGGTCAAGGGCTCGTTCTTTATTTGTTAGAAACAAGTTAATGAGCAAACAGACAATGCAGCCTAGGAAAGCATAGGGGAAGTTACTTGTGGTATTTTAATTGTGGAGAAAGTAGAAAGGAATTAAAGTGGACGAAAAGACAAACCTGCCTTCGGTGGGACCCGAACCCACGACCTTCGGATGTCGCGTCCGATGCTCTACCAACTGAGCTACGAAGGCGGCCCGTCCCCGCGTCCACTTTATTGTGTATTTATGCACATATTATCCTGGGAGTGTTAGGCAGCGCCACTCATGGCCAAGGCGGCGTGCGTGGAACGCACTTTCTTGCCAGGAGGCGTCACGTAGAACGTGAACTTAGATGAGATGGCTGCTGCCCAATAAGCCCTCGCTGGTTGGTAGAGCATCGGACGCGACATCCGAAGGTCGTGGGTTCGGGTCCCACCGAAGGCAGGTTTGTCTTTTCGTCCACTTTAATTCCTTTCTACTTTCTCCACAATTAAAATACCACAAGTAACTTCCCCTATGCTTTCCTAGGCTTCATTGTCTGTTTGCTCATTAACCTATATAGCACAGAGGACACTTGGCGTGTAGTCTTATTAAGTGGGGATAATAACGAATGCCTGTCTTAATATGTCTCTAACTGATGATCTCCTGTCCTGTTAGGCGTTTATGGGGAGGGGCGTTCACTTGCGTAAAGCGCTGATGGGCGAGCACACCTCTTACAATTGTTGGGTGACCTGGCTGACCAGAAATCGCTGATCGACCAGGTTGGACGGGAGGCTAAGAACAGTGGGGCTCTCGATTAGGGCTCGCTTGGAATGTCCACTTAGTGAACAGACAATCTTAGAATACCGTCCTCACCGACCAACGGATCAGAAAGCAATGAAAGCGCTTTTGGGCTTTCTAAAAAAAAATCACAGCATATCCACGGGGTGAATGATGTGAGTGGGCGAAGCTACGGAGGTAATCATCGGTAAACCGTGAACCTTCCGTGTAATTCGCCCAGTCTATCATCATGTAAAGACGTCTTACGCAGCCCTTTACACAGGCCGGAACGCGCACCGCGTTTGCCGACGCCATCACATGACTGCTGATAGAGTATAAGGCGGAGAGGCCACAGCGTCTTACACCAGCTTCTTACACGGGCCGTAACGCGCTATCACAAACGAGTTAGAAACGCGCAGTCTTTCGTTAATGTTGGGTATTTACTGTCATCGTGGTGCATGTATCCATGTGCGCTTCGTGGCGTAGACACGCCACGAAGCGCACATGGATACATGCACCACGATGAAAGAAAAAAAAAAAAGCGCTTCGTGGCGTAGTGGCTAGCGCCGCGCGTTCGGAAGCGAGGGGTCCCTGGTTCGATTCCGCGCTTCGGACACAACGTTCGAAATTTTTTTCTCATCGTCCATGGTCCACCAAGCGCGATCCGACACGTACGGCGACGATCCAGGAGAATGAGAGGAGCGCCGCCCGCGCAGCAGCCAATCGGAGAGCAGCTGCACTGCCAACGCCATCTAGCGTACCTTCACCCAACCGCCATATTGTACGCATATCTATGAGACAGCGCCCTCTCGGAAACGAGACGAGAAATGGAGATGACGACACAGAATGCGTACAGCGTCATCTAGTGTATCGTCACCCAACTGCAGTTTGCATGCATCTCTATGGGACAGCGCCATCTATTGCATGCTAAGGGAGACGCTACTGGCTACGCAGGATGCATCGACAACCGAGAACCGCCCAGGTGATGCCATAAGGAGCTTCGCCCCTAAAACATCTGGCCTTACCGAGCGCCTATGATATTCTGCCCTGTAGGCATTCCCCCTTTCTCCTTCTCTTTACTTTTCTTCCCCTTTTCCCATCCCCCAGGGTAGGGTAGCAAACCGGACTCCTGATTGGTTAACATCCCTGCCTTCCCTTCCTTGTTTCTCTCTCTCTCTCTATGTTTAATAAAAATTTCTCTCTCTCGTATCTAGCACCATCAGGCAGTCAGAAAACAAGGTAGTGTCAAGGGGTCTTAACGAAATGTGCACAGGTAAAGAGGCGGGAAAAGGGCAACGCCACGTCTTTGTTATAGATGAGTTAACGAAATGAAACAGGCAAAATGACGGAGGAAAAGAATAACCTGCTCTTACTACAGAGTGTCAGAACCAACGACATGCGAAGGCTAATGCAGTATACCGCGGCAAGGCCCCAGATAATGCAATGAAGGTATTTGTACAACAAGCGGCATGCTGCAGCAAACGCTCGTGTATCACTGCTCAATTAACCACTTCACACTACAGCTATTATTGTATTATTAGCGTGTGTTCCTTTTTTCATCCTGCTTTCTAGCGCTGCGCACACAATGCATTTGCAAGATATGTACAAGGAGCGGATTCTTTGGAAGCTTTCGCTCTTGCCATTTATATTAGTCACGCTAACACCTGTCACCCAAATACCCCTGCACCCAAACCCCCCTCCCTCTTTTTGTGTGTGTGTGTGTTCGCACGTGCTGCTCTTCTCCTCCTCTCTTTCTGAGGACGGGGGAGAGTGTGCAAAGGTTTACATAAACGAACGCTGGAGAAGGCAGTTGCCGCCCTGACGAAGACAAGTCCGCTTGTCGAAACGTTGGCTCCCGCGACATTCCCTGCTCTAAATCGTACTTTGCGATTTTTTCATCGATTTAAGCATCCATCTTCCCCTGAGCTTCTCTTCTAGTACAGCTATTATTGTGAGGGCTGAATTTACCGCTGCAGCTTTCGAAGTTTTAAACGAGAACCACACTTTGTGCGCCACTCCTAGATGCCATTTGCGATTGCGGATTGCGAAACATGCATATCACGTCCCGTGCCCTGCGGTTGCGGGTCTGTGTCGCTCCATTCACTGAGTTCACTGCGGCCATAATCCTGCAAATCTTTTCAGAGAGGAGCTAAGGAGAGCGGCAAAGAAGGTTGCAAGAGCCGGTGTCGGTGACAGAGAGAAAACATTGGCTATAAGCGGGACTTCTAAAATCGGAAAGCCGGCCGTCGCGCCGCGGTCTGGTGACGGATTTGGACGCGCCGTAGCTGTGAACACAGTGGAGTTCCCAGCAGAGCCGGTAATAGCGCATCGTTTAAGCTGTGCGGTACCCCCGCCGAAAACAGAGAGGACCAGAAATCTGGCTCTTACAACCTCCAGAGCGGTGCCCGACTCGGGGATCAATTCACGTGCAGATTGACGACCAGTCACGTGATACATCGACTGCTTTCTCGTTCAATCGAAACCACCAGAAAGAAGTAAAGCCAGTTCCACGCATGGTGAAATCTGAGTAGACAGTGGAGCTGGGGAAAGGGTGCCAAGTTCACTATCATGTGCAGGACTGTCACTATCATGTAGCGAGGGAATGAGGGCAAAGGTGTGAGTGGTGGGTCGAGAGCAAACGCGGGTCCGCTTTTACCTTCTGCACGTTCCGCCTAAGACATTTCTTTCTTTCCTGTCACTGACTGCATCTACGTTTTCGATTGAAAACTTGGCTTCTGCATAGCAGGTCGTGGGTTGATTGATGATTTGATTGACTTCCGGGTTCTGCGCGCTAAAACTATGCACGATATGATTATGAGAGAGGCCGCAGTGAAGGGTTCCGGAAATTTCGACCACCTGGGGTTCTTTAACGTGCACTGACAAAGCTAAGTAGACGGGACTCAACATTTCGCCTCCATCGAAATGCAGCCGCCACGGCCGGGATTCGATCCCGCGACCCTCGGATCAGCAGCCGATTGCCATATCCACTAGACCACCGTGTCGGGGCAACAGTTCGAGGGTGGCGATTGCGAGCTGTTCGCTGAAACTCCACAGAAACTAATGACCTTTTGTATTACTGAGGCTTTGTTCTCTCTGCACAAGGACCTTTTCCGTCTGCAACGCGTCGAAGTACACTCATCAGCGTTACCTCCACGGGCCGCCAATATCTCGCTACGCATGCTGGACAGAAAATATTGAAACAATTTACTTCAGAGCGCTGATATTACAGCCGACAGCGGCGAACGGTGACAAAAGCGCCGATAGAATTATGAAGGGCCAGAAGCTTGCACACGGAGACTTAGTCTTACTTGACGCTCCTAGCGCTGCAGCTTACCGGTGGTTGCGACATTGTCCGTTCAGATACTTATCGACTGTTATTGTGCGCAGCGGTATATCTCTAGTTTCTCCTACCCAGTGCAAGGAAGCAAACCTGTAGTTAGAGTTCTTGTATTGATATGTGTTCTCTCTCTCTCTCTCTCTCTCTCTCATAAAATCAGGCACTATGATGTCGTTCTAGTAGCTATAGAGCTTTTTCGATACAAAGGTCATGTTTCATTACGTAATGTACTCATATAAGAAAGAGGTATTACGCAACGAAGCAACTTCAAGTGAGACTTGTAAAAAGTGTGTAATGCGTGACTGCATCGAGACACAAATAGAACAAAAAAAAAAAAAGGCTGGGAACTTTTTTCAACGTGTTACATCGAGAAAAACAGAACGCGACAGAAAAAAAGAAGTTCAAGTTTGGAAGCGTTACGGTATATAATTGGCAATAAAAGTCAGCCAGAAGTTTCTGTTTACAGAGAAGGCAGCGTCGCCGAAAAAGGAGGTGAAATGAGGCCATCCCACCGGAGTTGTCGTAAAAAAAAAGAAGTAAGGAGTCCCATCCTCCGAGTTTCTTTTAAGCAGCCGGTGTGCAGCGATGTTTCAAACACACCAAAGCGCGGCACACGCAACAACAAAAACAACAAAAAAATCGAAATGCTAAGAATGCATTACAAAATCTATCTGGCGAAGCTCCTTGGTAATCACAGCCCCAGCAACCAGAGAGAGAGAGAGAGAGAGAGAGAACAGTTAAAGGAAGAAGCGGAGAATTGCAATCAGCTCACAACTCGGGCTCAACCACCGGCGCCTGGGGAAACAAGATTAGACTTTCCTGCATTGCGCTACCATCGAGCGGAAAGGCTGCATTCAGTAGCAACGACAAGAACAGCCGCAACTGAAAAAAAAAAAAGAAAGAAAGAAAGAAGCAGGCGGTGGCCGCCTTCAAGAAGGTAAAAAGCTTCAGCAGAAAATGTTTTCTTGATGCCCGACTTATAGAGCGCAAGCCTTTGGGAATGTAAACATAGTGTAATACAGGTAGCACACACCGAGCTGGAAGACATTTAGAAGGATAAAAGAAAGAAAACAAAAACATCACGCAGTTGAGACATCCAGAAGTTTTTGGGAAACTTGCCACACAGGTAGAACCGCACGTTATATAGCCATAGTCCCTGCGTAGTTTCTGTTTTTTCCGGTGGTATAACGCCGATGCACCCGAGTCTGGGATATCGTGTTTTACGGGGGAGGGGGGCTGCTATAGCCGGAGTCGCGTATATTTCACGACCTCGGCCCGTTTGCGTGCTGGCTTCAAATCTGATCTCAAGAAAAGCCTGGAGTTCTTGCGGAACATTATACTCTCCTCAGAATTGAGAAAATATCCTGTAAGCCCTCGCCCGAATTGCAGCACCCACAGTTTTCCGGAATACTAAACTTTCGGAATCGGCTGTGCAAGCAAATGGTGCCGACTTATCCAGCTTCGGCAAAGTCATTTTATCGCGACCACTTCCAACCGCGCTATACATAGCGGGGATCGTGAATAAGATTCCATGTGTCAACACGGAATCTTATTGCATGGTAAATAAGCATGGTACTTCCCATGTCTTCACATTTAAATAAAAAAAAGGATGGTAAACAAGTCTTATAACACGGTAAACAAAGTTGCTCTTTCGTATAGATGTATACCGACGCTGAGAATGCTGGTAACGAGATGACGTCACCACTGCACGTTACGCAAGCAACAATAATAATTTCTAGGGTTTTACGTCCCAAAACCAGCTGTGATTATGAGAGACGCCGTAGTGGAGGTCTCCGGAAATTTCGACCACCTGGGGTTCTTTAACGTGCACTGCCATCGCACAGTACGCGGGCCTCAAGGTTTCGTTTCCATCGAAATGCAGCCGCTGCGGCCTCGCCCAATCCCAGGACACTTCTTACGCACAAAGCAGCGCAGAACTGTCGGAGGACAAGCGTACATCCCGAACGAACGGCCGATGAGTAAAAAGTGAAACGAAGACGAGGCGGACGGCAAGGACACGAGGACGACAGTCGGCGAACGACAAATAATAAAAGTATCACGTGCAACACGAAGAGGCTGCGAGCGGGGGCGAAATCATGGCCGACCATCGCTTCCCTAAGTGGAGTCACTCCTCCCCAAAACACGGGACGGCTCCTCCGCGAGCAGACGACGAGAAGGATAACGCGAAGACAAAAGATGCAGAAAAAAAAAAAGAAGGCGACACAGACGTGCAGTAGCAGACGACGTAGGAGTATACAAGAACAGGGGGAACAAGATCGCAGTGCAACAGAGGAACGCGCGCTCGACAAGGAACTTATAGCACAGCCGGTGCCGTTGTAATCGGGCTAGGAAAAAGATTGGTAGGCGTTTCCGCAGCACTCCGGGGGACACGCACTGCCACTGGGAACGCACGGCGCAAAGAGGAACAAAGCTATACGACGAAGACGAGCAAGCAAGTTATACAGCGGAACGAAGGCAGACCAACCGGGAAAAGGCGGTTGCTCGGCGCTGGGCGACGATATAGGCCGGTACTCGGAGGGGGTGCCCCGGCAGCTCGAAGTTGAGGACATCAGTGTGTCTCCATTTTCGTTTCTTGCCCATTCCCCCCCGCCCTCTATTTATATCTTCTTTTTCCAATCTGGCCTCCAAGGACGCGAGCGGCACTGCATCCCAGCGGGGACGGTCACTTCGCGAGAGCCGGATGATCTTCGTCGGACGTTACGCGGGTGCCAGGCAAATAAAGTTTCGGGACTGCATGGCCCCGAGAAAATATGTGGAAACGCGCGATAATATTGTTGGGCGCTGCAATCGGAGCCGCGGGAAGAACAGATCAATGCGGCTATTGACGAAAAAATAAGAGAGATAACAAAACAACAATATTAGGTAATTACTGAGTGACGAGAGCAGTGAAGGATCGTTTCAAGCGCACGTTAAGTGCAGTTGTTATTTACGCAAACGTGTGAAAAACACCAATAATAACGTACAAAAAGCGGACTGGAAATCCTCTTAAAGGGGACACCGTGCCCAGAGAAAAATAGAAGAGCAGCTGCAAAGCAAACGCCTTGTTTTATATATATATATATATATATATATATATATATATATCGGCGATACATACAGAAGAGAAAATTTTTCACCGCAGTATAAGCCCGTTTATAATGGCATAGTTTGAATATATAGATGTGAAACATAAGAGCAACTACACGAGTGTACAAGTGAAGAACAGTTGTGTGTGAAGTCCCCGTAAGCTTTGAATAGGGTTGAAAACAACAAGAAACTAGCCTAACGAATAAAATCGCCAATTTAATTAACCGAGCCTCGAAACGCTTTCGATCTCACAACCGAGAGGTTAGGGTGACTATTAAGGATGAGGTACGTTAATTATTTTTGCTTACATTTTAGTTACGTTGCTTTTCCTACACACTCTAACTAGGTAGAATAACTTTTCGTCAACCAATTTCTGTCGCATTTTGTTTATTTACCCATTTTCGACAAAACAATGCCAAAACGCAAGCACGATCATCGATAGGTGCGGGCACCTTAAATAATCGTGTTGCATGTCTGTGACAAGTAGTTTATTCTTAGACGATAAGTGCAAGAATATGTTAAAATACTCTAGAAGTTACCAGAATCCAAACACGATCGTCGACTAAGGCCCGGTTCCCTTAAATAGCTTTGTTCTATGCCTGTAGGTAATTTCTTTTTATATACGGTAGGTACTATGTTAAAGTGGCCTATATAGCAGCAGCAGTCCAGAAGTCTTATTTAGGCTTTCAAAGACGACTTCTTAATTGAATACTCGCGCATGTTAAATTGGTCCCTCTGATCCAATAAGCGCTTACGCAATTTAAAATTCCTGCCAGAGTCAGGCAAACGGCGTTATTCGATGTCATGAAATAAAAAAGAAAAGGTTTGAAAAAGTAAAATAAAGATAATGCCTGCGCCTGAAATTTTCGCGATTTGACCTTATTTGGAACAGACGAAGCCCCGTTGCTCGTCGAATATTAATATCAAATACGGCACGTGGAGGGATCGCGCAAAATGAAGCTGCGTACCGGGTGGATATTCGATCCTCTAAAACGCGAACGCGAGCTCCGTTTCTAAAGGCCCCTCTTACGCGAAGAGAGGGCATAATTCGACTGTACTTAACCGCGAACTTGTTTACATCGCATCTGCATCTCATCTACATGTTGTAGAACAGCCCTGCTCCGTATAACCTGACGGGCCAATTTTCCGTTAAACGCCGGTTCCGAAAGTTTTGAGGGGCGAAAGGGGGGGTGAAGGGGAGTGCAGCTGCCGAATCATACCTTCAAAGGCACAAGGGCGATGTGACACGCACATTATGCAAAACCAGTACAACGAGGATGCAGTTGTACTCGTACTTAGTCAGAGTCGCGTGAAATGGAATAATGCGTGCTAATAATACATGCGATGATAGAAAAATGGGCTAATTGGCACGGCTCCATAATAACACTTGGGCAGTGTTACAAGCGTAGACGAACGAGACGTGTAAATCAAGACGTGAGCTGCGTGGACGGCCTGACCATTGACATGATCGACATGTCTTCTTCGCTCATGCTTCGTAGTAATGCCCAAGTGTTTATGATAAATACAGTGCAAAGTGATACTAGGTATTATTAAAGGATAGTAAGGATAGTAGGGTAATACGAAGGAATGGGCAACGCAGTCGGAAGTCATCGGAGGTATATAGTGTTTTAAGAAGCTTGCCGCCACAAGACGAAATCAGCTTACGCATGGTACGGTGAACTGCGGATCACTGGTATACATGCCTTTGTCATAAAAGGCAGGCCAGTGGTTGTTACAACAAAGCCTCGACAACGCGTCGTCGTAAGAACGACATGCGACAGTAGACCAACTGCCGAAAAAATGTTTGTGTGAGTCCTGCAGTATATCTGAACGCGACACCCAGACTTGTGTGCACAGCAGCTGTACATAGAAACGCTGTGTATGCCGTCTATTGCCGTATAGTGATTGCCTTTTAACAAACAGCACGTCCTTTCTCTCTCGCACTCTTTGGGTGAACCTCTTGCCAATGATTGGGCAGAGAAATGGGAAACGTGCATTCAATCTCCCCGTGAGTTAACAAGTTGTTTCATTAACTTTGTTTCTAACAAATAAAAAGCGAGCCCTTCACCCCCTTCCCTTTCGTTATATGTATATATTGTCACGAGCCTTCAGAGGTCGTTCGGGGCTTTATTGATAGATGAGGGGCCTGACCCTGGCAAAGCGCGTCCGCCTAGGCTGGCTATCGAGCGGAGAAGAAGCGCCCGATCTTCTTCCTCGTTTTGGGGACGCAGCTTGTGTTGCCCACGACCCACTACATGCAGGTGGCATTACCCCCCTTCCGGAAAAAAAAACAGCATCGCCTCGATGCTACAGAAGAAACACGAGGGGAGGAGAAAAAGAAGAACAGTGCAGGTAAACGTGGAGAACAAAAGTAACCAGAGGGCAAGATAAGCTAACGGAAATAAAGAAGAATATATATATATATATATATATATATATATATATATATATATATATATATATATATATATATATATATATATATATATATACATAGCCCTATAACTACAAATCGAATGAAGACAATTCTAATATCGCCGAGGTACGGGGTACAGACCTTCCGCTATACGCGCAATTGAGGAAAACTACACAGACAGAAACCCAAAACATCAGCCTGCACGGAGAGCTTCCTATTAACTCCTACACAGTCCTGCAGCCAGCTGTCAACATGTCAACATGTCATTTCGGGAGAAAGAACTAAGCATAAGCGAATTCGTTTTCACCGTTCGAAAGATCCGCCAAGATGACGCAGCGAAGAAGGAGACGAAGAGTTATTTCGAAACAATGGGGAACGAAATAGTAAGGTGCAATTCCCGAGCGTCAAAAGTGTACTGTGTTTCGAGCCTCGCAATCCAGGGGAGGATAGGAAAATCGCTACGGTAATCGAGGAAGACATTGACAAAAAGAAAAAGAAAGGGGAGAGAGGGAGAGAAAGAGAAGTATACAGCGCGGAAACACAAGCGCTCGGACCCCACTCATGCAAAGGTCCTGTTTAATACCTTCCACATTCACAAGCGGCTTAGCAAAGGTAATAAGAGGCTTAGCAGTGCCGTGGGTCTGAAAATGATCGTCTTGGAAGAAAGCAGCGGCTGGAAAAGGGAAGAAAAAGGGAGAAGTATAGGGGAAAGCGGGCGGATGATTAGGCAACATGAGCAGCGAGCCGTGAGACGTGACGATACGAGGGAAACGCACCGGAAAGGGGATAAAGGATATCGACGGGACAGACCCCACGCGTATACCCTATACACAGTACGAATGTAATGACATCATCAGTGCCAGATGTGCACGTGGAAACGAGTTATCCGGGATATCTCATAAAGCGATGCCTATAATGTACAGCTCAGCACGGGCACAGAAATCTTATCGTTAGCAGAAAGCGTTCAACGGTTATTATTATTCGTTGTGCCCCTCTCCATGGCTGGGCGAGGGGCACAACGCCTCCACATACTCTTTCGGTTGGAGGGGAATAGAAATGCAGCTATTGGACATGAAGATAGCAAGAAAGAAAGAAACGAACACATGACACGAAGCAAGAAAATAAAAATAATAAAGTGAAATAGGAGCACAAAAATTATCCGGAAGCGTGGAGGGGGAGTCGACGGCAAGCCAGTTTCATGCAGAAAAGTTCGCAACGTACTATGGGCTTGGGTTGGGGTGAGCTGGCGCTTCAGAAATAGTTCTCGAGGTCAGAATTAAAGAAAAACGTTTCCTAACTAACATTGGGCAATAAATTCTCGCAGTGTATATCAGTATTTGCAAAGTGTCATATGAAATTATAATTAAGACAAAATACACATTAGAACTTGAGAATAAGATAGAGAGAAAAAACAAACACTGCCATACGAAGCGCGCCGCCTACTTGTTACGCGCATGACTGCTCTATTATAATATGTAATGTTGGCTAACCTTTGGCTATTGTTGGCTACTGTGTGTCAGGGATGGCTAATGTGGGCTGTCCCCTCTTATAAGAGCGTAACAAAATCATTCACGTGTTCCACCATGACTCCGACTCTTTTCGATAACTGCTTCGTACACAACTACAGATCGGCTCGTGGCAAGCCGCAGCAGACAAACATTTTTCGGTATCACATTTACGGAATCACGCTTATCATTTTAATGACGCACATGGTCACACTAAGGAACCGGAAGTAATGTGCGAACCAACGTGCTATTTCATGTGCTACGGAAAACTTGGACAGAAACGTGTGCCTGTGAACATCGCGCTGGAAAGGTAAACTCACGCCAGAGAACCGTCCACTGCCGTGTTATTTTCCTTGTATGTTTCGGTGCAATGGCAATGTTTGGTTTTATTTACTTGTTTATGTAGCGTATGATGATGATGGTGATGATGATGATCCTTCAAATATGGCGCATACCCACTTCGGGGGATTGGCCAAGACCTGATGTGCTCAACATTTAGTTGGTATATTGTGCGAATACCACAACATGATGAATAAAAATAATAATAAATTATTAATAAACGAGAGAAAAGAAAAACGGAGAAAAAGAAGAAAATAATAACTATGCAGACCGTCTGTGCACTTGCACTATCAAAACAGGTAAAGCGTTTTCCTCCTTTTTTTTTAAATGCATAAGCTTTATCATAACCTTAAGAATTTTGGCATGTGAATAATCACAAGCGCATCCGTTTTGATGCCTGTATAAATCCGCACACGGCATCAAATATGTCCCTGTGGCTGAAGCCCAGTACCGAGGCACCAAAAGCGTATGACAAACAACACTTCTTCTTTCTTTTGCTGCAGAGAAAAATGAGGTAGCCGAGGCGCTATATGGCTCTGCTTCTCCACAGCAATCACATTAGTACAGAACATAACAGTGCAAAAAAAAAAAAGGAAACAGTACAGTACAGTACAGTACAGTACAGTACAGTACAGTACATTACCCCTCAGCAGTGTTGCATTGGCTTTGTGAGATCGTCAGAGAGGGAGGGAGAGAAAGACAAAGAAATTTAATGAAAGCAGGCCTCGGAGACTCAACGACGACCCCTAAAAACAGCGATAAATCATGCGGTGACGCAGCAATCTGTACTTGTTCAGCAATGACGAAATGGCATTGCTGCATGGTGCAGTGCTGGACCGATATCAAGAGCAATTCGTCCCTTCAGTGCCAGGCATGCGTAGAGAACGGACGAGGGTGTGAACATAATCAACGCTGCGCACAGAAATTAAAAGAAAGGGTTTTTTTTCGATTCAATTTTCAATAACACGAAGGGAATAATAATAATGTCCCACGTTCTTGTGTATTACCGTTTTCTGCTGTCCCGTTCGCTACCAAAAGTCAATATAAATGTTAATCGTCGACACCAGGTGTTCAATCTCGCCGCAGGCGACGCTCGCGTATCATCGACCTGTTTCCGTTTCTGCGCAACTACTGTGCCACGAAAACAAGCGGTGAGCCGTTAAACTGCATCTTCGTTATGCAAATTTTTCTGCGCGAGAGGCATATTCTCGAAAAAAAAAAAATTCACCGTGCCCTTGCACTTTGTCCAGGAACAGTGTGGAAGGATTACCAGGGTTGTTCGATCGATCGGCCCGCCGCCGGAAAATTCTCTGTCGACGTGACTCGATAGACGGACGCAATTTTGGTCAGAAACATCCAACCGTGACACAGCTGAATTAAATCCATTATACCCTTGAATCACTTATGTCACCTTTGAATTACTTTTATTAATAATTCGTTCGCTTAATTGACGTTTGATTTGCGTCACAGTCACCTTCCTTTATTCCACTTAATGCGCCTTTGATTCACTTGAATTCACACTTGGTTCACTACACTCACATTTTATTTTGCATACGAGCCACTCGTCCTGCACGGCCCCCGGAATCGGCACACCGCAGTAAAATTGTTGTTCTATGCTGCTTTTTTTTCTTTTTTTTTCTTAATTTTTTGTCCGCTGACGCCATCGGAATTTATAGACTTGTACACCTTCATTGTAATATAAATCTCGGGATGCTTGTTGCTGGCAGTGACTCCATGCTTAAATGAAGGTCTACAGTCCGCGGAAAAATTCAAGGGAAAGAGTCAAAACTTTGATGTCTGAGTGCCAACAAAGCCTGTGCGTCTACGATTTAAAAATCTAATAGCGGAATCGCAAATCTGGGTGCTGAGTCATGTCGTTATGTGAGACAGCGCAGAGGCGCCACGAAAATACACGAATTAATCGTTCACGCTGCTTTTTCAAGCACCATTCCTCCCGTTCCTCCACGTCATTTCCGGTAAGTTTCAAATCTACGGACAATGTCGTTGAAGCGTTAGAATGTCGCCATCATGAACTGTGAACTTCGGCCTATATTATATCCATAGCACATAATGTACATAGCGCATAATGCGCGATGCTAGTGTACGAGCTGATCTGTTATGCGATGAGAATGGTTACACTGTGGCGCTCAAAGTCTTAGGGAAATGTTAAATTTTCACATATCTGGGAAAACTTGAAGAAACCGTTTGTACAAAATCTTTATATACAAGGCAGCAACCGCAAACTGAATGTGAAATCGTCTACAACATCTTCTGTAAAAAACTCAGATGGAATAATTTAAAATCATTGGTACATGGTTATACATACGAAAAAGGCTATTAGAGCGGGTACACATTTACAAGTAACTTTCGCGAACATAAAAGGGGTTGTTCATAACATATTGAACAACAGTTCCGAGTAGTAGATGCCGGTATTTATCGAAAATCGGCGGTACTACACAAATACGTCGCATGAGTTAGTTTCTTATCCACGACACGGTCATCACGCCATGGTCCAGTTCGTTAAGTGCGAACTTCGCTGCTTAGTCGGTGCCAGTGAATATCATTTAGGACAAATCGCGAAAGTATAACAAAATAAAACGAAATGGCGAATGCAGACCGCGAGCACTGCGGACAAACATTAATGTAAATAACGAACTCGCCAAGAGAGGGAAAAAAGGATACGCAGATTGAAACGCGGTTAGGTTTTCTCTACGCTTCCGGCTGTTGTGAGAGCATGCGGAAATGGCGACTCACCAAGGAGAGGTCCCTGCCCTTGGAGCGCAGGCTCTTCACTGCTTTCTGCTTGCTGCTGCCCGGCGATGCCTTTTCCAGGGTCCGGGTCCTGAAACATACACATGCGCAACGCACAGATGAGTTTCTCAAAAAAACATACACTCTTGCGCCAAAGTCACATACACATACTCTATACACTACAGCCCGCGCGTGATACACTCCCACAACGTCCCCGAAGCCAGTAGGCTGAACACGTCTTTCTTTCTTTCTTTCTTTCTTTCTTTCTTTCTTTCTTTCTTTCTTTCTTTCTTTCTTTCTTTCTTTCTTTCTTTCTTTCTTTCTTTCTTTCTTTATTTCTTTCTTTCTCTCTTTATTTATTTATTTATTTATTTATTTATTTATTTATTTATTTATTTATTTCACTTGGATGTACACATCAGCTAGCGCCACCTACCACTCCAGTGGAAAATGACACGAATCCGCACTTCCGTCAGAGTCGCAGCAACGATCTCGGGAAAAAGTTCACCGAGTTTGTCACCTGCGATGTTTACTGAACTTTCCCTGTCACTCTCTCCCTCTCTCTTTTCTAGGAGATGGCGTGCTGAAACCGTCCGACCCTCCCCCCCCCTTCCCCTCCCCCCCCACACACACACCCACACACTTATTCTTCTATACACCCAATGCGCAATTTCGTGAACCTGCCTTTTTTTTTTCAATTCGTGCTTTCAAAGTGCCATACTTGCACGGCAGCCTGCCTACGTTCACGTGTCTCACCGGCAAGCCCGTTATCCCCGTCAGTGCGACATACCCGCGTGCATGTGTACTTACGACGATGGCCTTCTGACGCAAGCTTCTGGCTAAAACGGGAAGCATGCCATGGGGAAAGCGCAATGCGCGTACGTTGTCATACGGCCGTGTTCAAAGCCTCTCATTTGTATACCTTTGTATTGGAGTCACCTTCTGTCTCTTCGATTGAGTATTCGTGCTTCATATGACGTTAAATTTAAAAAAAATGGCCGCGTATCTGCGTACTTCGCAGCAAATCTCGTCGAAAGACGATAGTCTTCTGTCGGCCGCACTACGCTGCGTGAGATATGGACGCCATCTAGCAGCGCCATCGGGAAACATGAGCTTGTGCAGAATCCCTGGGCAACTGCCAGGTGGCAGCACCAAATCGTCGGCAGAGGCCTTTTTCGTGCATAGCGTCGCATTTTTAGCGCAGCTTAACAAACACTACGGTCTTTAGAATCATGTATCTATGTATTTTCTAGTAAAGGAACACCACTTAATACGTGCGTATTGATGTTGCGTCTCAGATATGCGTTATTTTGCTTTTTGATCGACAATGTTCACAAGTATGAACGCAGCTACCAGTTCAAGATGGCTGGGCGTTAGACAAGTGCTTAAACTTTGGCCAGGTGGCTGAATCATGAGACAGACAGACAGACCAAAACTACTGCGTTCAAGTATCCCAAAAAAGACTATCATCTGTAAAAATATCCATGAAGCGTGAAGGCTGCAATCGATGTCAAGAGAAACGTCAGTGAAGCTGCTCGTTACACATAGCATACAGCCAGTGGCAAACAAAGAGCGCAGGGCGTGTTCGGGATAAATTAAAGCTGTACTTTACAGATTATGCGAAAATGTGTTATGGTGTACGCACTGGTACGACAAAAATCTGGTCTGCCTTCACTTGGAATCATTCGCATATTCTCGAAAAATATATAAGGTAAATCAGCCTCGCCCACTTCACGTATTGTTGACTGAATTATATTATTGCGATAATGCTTGTTATTGTTCAATTAAGAAGTTGTACACTTCACAGCTTATGTTTCTTTTTCTTGGTTTTCGAGTTTGGGTATCAGCAATCTTTCCAAAGGAAAAAGAAAGGAAACTGGTCTGCATAAAACATCGATATCTTGGAGTCATAAAGAAAAGCGCACACACACACACACACACACACACACACACACACACACACACACACACACACACACACACACACACACACACACACACACACACACACACCACAGGCGCATGCGCCTACTTGGGTACTTTAGGTTTGTATATATTTCCCTCAAAACTAGCATGCCTTAACACTATCCGGAACAGTTCTGAATAATAAAATAGGTTGTCCTACAAAAGATAGCTCCTATATTTGCATGTACCTAGTTAGCAGCCCTGGCGCTTAAAGCTTCGTCATAAGTGCGTCGCGTGTACGTACAGCGGCCAACCTTTTCTGGAGACCTTCCAAAGCATGTTCCCCGCTACGCCTATGCCGAGCGAGGTACAGTCCATAACCACAGTTGTGCTCGCTTTCCTCCTTCGCGCATACCCTCGCGGCCGTCATCGACGAACCCGCGAGAAACGGGGCCCAGGTATTCACGCACATTTAACGTCGTCCCAGCACGCGGTGGCACGCTTTCGCGCGTGCCACTGCGCCCAAGTTTCCGGTTCGCTAAAGGGCATCGATTCGAGCGCGATCGAAACCACTGCAGCGCCTGCTCAGCGAGGTTTCGGCAAACAGCGTATTTCACTTTGCGCGTTCCGCCAGAGATTTCACTGTAGCACGTTCACTTCGCTTGGGAACGTTCGTAACGCTCGCCAAAGCCTCAGCGCGTCGGCGTATGCGTCGGGACCTTTGGCAGCCGAACATCGTGTGGTTGCAGTTCGTCATAATCTGTAAAGGTCAACGTACGATCACGTGTGGCTCATACGACACATATCCTCGCTCATACCAGCATTGGAGGTTATCTTATTGTCGTTAATCATGATGTAACTGACTAGCATGTCGTGTCACTAATTTCATGACCTATCAGCCATGTTATAGTCATACATTCGTATCCTCGCAAGCCTATTTTCGTGTATGCGAACTCGAAAAAATGGGAGTTTCCGATTTTTTTTGTATTTCTTGTACCCTATTTTCCGCCCATCGTTTTCTTGAAGGTCACCCTCTCGTAAGACATCGGTGGCCTTTTCCTTCTTTCTTTTTTTTCATACTTGTACTGCATCAAATGTTTTTAACAATGATTGCTGGGGTTGTACGTGCCAAATCCGCGACATGATCGTGAGGCACGCCGTATATTGGAGGGCCCCGCAAATTTTGACGGCAAGTGAGTCCTTATAACGCACACTGCACAACGCACAGCACACTGGCCTCCATCTTCTACTTTCTTTCACTAGTTCCGTGCAGCAAAGCCAAGGCTACGAGGCCATCGAGAACAGAATTCTTGGAATCGAGACGAAATGCCATTGCTGGGACACGCACCCGGAGTCGCTACTGTCAATAGGTGCCCCACTCCACCCTCCTCCTCCTCCTTCTAAGGCTGCAGTTGCCATTGCGGCGCCCGCCATTGTCAGATGACAAGCCGCGGAAGGACACGTTTAACACGCGTTCGCCCTCCGTATTGATCGAAGAAGCCTGTAGCTTCCACAGTGCTGCACAGAACTTCTGAAACTGACTATAATAAGCGACTGCCGCGGTCGGGATCGAATCCGCGTCTTTCTGACCAGCAGTCAAGCACCGCAACCAATAGACCACTGCGTTGGACACCACACGGCTCGCTCTTTGCTCAGCTTTTGTAGCTAAAAAGTGATTGTCGTACATGAGCCCTAGCTCGTAGGAAGAGGTCCTTCACCGTAGCATGACAATAGTGCGATTCGTGCTCCTATAGACATCGTCTTGCATGACAGCCACACATTCGTTGTACGCACCGTCGCATGCCTTCACGACGCCTAAGAACCTCTGTACGCGTCGTTAGTCGCGCCGTGTCGTCCGTAATGCGTTCAGTCATTACAAGGTGAATAGGCATTCATGCCGAACCAGAAAGGTCACGCGAATCACTCACACATGTGCGTAACTGCGCCTCTTGCATAGCGATAGCGATACACAGGCTGAAAAAAAAAAATGAGTGACTGAACCATCTATCATTTCAACAAGCTACCAGAAACATCGTGGTAATATTCAGTCACACAGCGTATCAGCGAGATTGGAGTCGGTCGCTGTGACGACTGGTACGAGAAGGACGATCAACAAACCCGGACAGCCTTTCTGATCACGTGCGCCGCGGTGGTCTTGTGATTATGGTGCTTGACCGTGTGTGCTCGAAAGATGCCGATGCAAACCCGGCCGCGGCGCTCACACTTCCATTGAGGCGAGAGTGCTAGGGACCCGTGCACTGCTCGATGTCAGAGCACGATAAAGATTACCGGCGTTCCTCATAAGCAAAATCGTGGTTCTCGCTATAGTTGTAATTTTCGCTGGTCATAATCAATTCGCTCCGTTCTGTTGTGGTCAGGCTTGAGGCACCGGAGTGAGTATTTCACTGACGGCTTGAGAACGGAGCTTGCACGAAACGTAGGCATTGTCTGGGTACACTTATAAGAAAGTCTTGCATCCAGATGTAAGGTAACGCGTTAGGAGTTACGAGTACGCCGATCCTGGAGATCACGAACTGGCAACGAGGCGGCGGCGGGGGTTCAACGAGGGACTTCATTTATGGATTGTATATACAGTTGCTAAAGGTAACTGCATCATGCAGTTGGTGTATGCACAAACAAAGGAAGGCTGTATACGTGAATGCTACAACCTGTGGATGAGGGACCGCACTCATTAGTACACAATCTCTCTTCAACCCCCTCCTCCGCCTTTCCTCAACCAAACCTTACCGCCCATTTGAAGATGTAAGGAATTATATGAAGAATGCAACGTCCTGCCGCATTGGCTCGCATAGAGTACCAGCTGAGCTTCTTAGCTCCACTGGTGGCTCATTATGTTCAATAACGGCCAACATTGTAACAATGACTGCTAATATCGCAGATTGTTGACTAACTTATCCTGGTGGGAAAGATGTTGGTCAAGCGATGCGATTGCAAACGTTTAATCCTCGCGCATTATCGGAAAGTTCTCCAGTAGGGGAGTTTCTGATATTGTCTACTGTTGAACAACGATGTTCCATGCTGAAGCATGGCCTCAGAGATAGTCCACCGCATCGAAGGGCGATGCGTGTGTGTGTGTGTGCGCGCGCGCGCGTGTGTGGAACTTTATTAAGGTCCTGGAGATTTCTGGGCGGGGCTCGCATCTAGCAGCCAGCGGCGGAGAGACCCGTGTACCCTAGCAGCTTCTTCGGACTGAAGAATCGCCCAGATTTGTTAATCCAGGCCTGAACTGAGCAACGCAGTCTGCCGACGCACCTGAAGGTCTTCATCGGCACCAAAATTACCTAAGGGAACGTTCCACCAATCAACGATACCATGGGAATGTTGATTCGTACGTGGATTTGTCGGACGTTCCTACTCACGGCTTCAGACTTTCCTGTCGCATTAGTTAGAGCGATGCGCAAGCATTTCCTTAATTAAAATTTTCGAGACAACTACTTCTCTAATTGGCGGTGGCAGTGAGATCTTCGTCGGCGTTCGTAATTGCTAATTACACCTGAGACGCACAGCGTGTTGAAGAGCGCGTCCTTTAGCACCGTGAGAGGCACTACACGATTCTTTTGGGATTATACCGGACAATTATTAAGCAATACAATTTTTTCATTCATATACTCTTGCTGCATAACTTAAAGGAAGGGTAATATAAGAGGTAACTGTTTACCTCGATATCCCTCCGCACACCATTCCACGCGTAACAGAGCACAACGGACGAGGACTTGAGTGAATGAGGGCGGCGAATCGGAAAACGGGATTAATTAGGCTAACCTTCCCGAGAAACTGCGAAGCGCGGCGAGTGCTCTCTCGTGGGATCATGAGACTCTCTATGCCTGCCTCGCTGAAAGGCGCGGCCTGCGATGCGGCACGCCGCAAGTCGCCGGATCACTTTACGAGATTGGGGACCGATCATCGCGGACCAAAGCCGGTGAATGGGTGCGGGTAGGGGTTAGGAGGTCGTTGGGGGTGGCGATCGATCTCGAAGCACCTTCCCGTCTCGCGACGTGTCTTTCGATCACGCAAGGGAAAGAAAGAAAGAAAGAAAGAAAGAAAGAAAGAAAGAAAGAAAGAAAGAAAGAAAGAAAGAAAGAAAGGAAAAAGGAGGAAGGAAAGAAAGAAAGAAGGAGAGAAAGAAAGCAAGAGATAAGGTGAAGACAGATGCATGAGACTTCGCGGCAGCTTTGTCGTTGTCACCATTGTCCCCATTGAGTGGCGGTATAGTTGTTTTTAGTGGCAGTGGCCGATACGAGAATGCCGGCCAAATGAAAATAGGAGTCAACAACACGCTCGCGACGCGACCGGTCACTTTGTGTTCAGAGACGATCGATGTCAGAACGACTACGGGAGAAACGCTGCGGCCGAGATGCCGAGGCTAATTTGGCGAGCAAATATAGGTGGGATTTGAGTGGCTCGGAAATGACTAATTGTATGGTCTGGCTATCGATTAATCGATATGATTAATAGATTAGCCGTCCACATGCGTGATTGAAGGTGACTGAATGACTGAAAGACGGACTGTAGTACTGTTTGACTCAGTGAGAGACGTTCAGCGAGATTAATTGACTGACAGAGTAAGCACTGACCGACCAACCGACTGACAGATCGATTTATTGATCATGGATGATTAATCACGGATAAAGGCGTTTCAGCTGGCCACAGAAGATATATAGCGACTTACGGATCGGATATAACCACGTGTAGTTTTGTTAGCTTGGAAAGATTCGTTAAAGCGAGAAATATTACGCAGTCGTAGCGTAGATGCACTGAACCAGCAACCTTGTGCCGAACTGAGGAATTCCGGAAGCGTCCAGTGAACCTGGTCACATGACTACATTTCAACGGTTTTGTACATTGCTTTCACAAGCGTCATCTAACTCGACCTTGAAGGTGGATAAGACATATTTGGCATTTGCAAGAAGAGATGACGGAGCTGGGATACACCATGACTGGAGCAAACGCTTGTACAAGAGTAGTCAGAGCGAGAAAACATTGTTACTGCGACATCCTGCCTAACCATACGTAACCTAACCGGGCCATACTATAGGTATTTAAAAAAGGAGACTTCCAAGGCACACATAAAAAAGGGGAGTTATTTGTATAAACGTTTCGTTTCATTCACTTTCGCTCGCGAATCCGTTCTCGCAAAACAAACAAACAAACAAACAAACAAACAAACAAACAAATAAATAAATAAATAAGTAAATAAATAAATAAATAAATAAATCACCCGAAGCCTTCAGATCATGACCGTACATATTATATGTTCTGTTGCTTTACACTACATTCTTAAGATTAATTTTTCTGCCCGCCTCAACCTTTATGTCTACATGTCGTTCTAATTGGTAGTTTCCACTACTGGTCAAAGTGGTGCATACTGAGCTTCGTAATAATGAGCCAATCGTAAAACAGCTTGGGAGAAATGAAGTGAGAGAGAGAGAGAGAGAGAGAGAGAGAGAGAGAGAGAATTACGTTTTATACAGCATATGCGTCCTGTAACGCCTCTAAGAGGAGGATCAGTTGTAGACAGCACTATTCGTATTTGTCTTCTCAATCTCGCTCCATTTTTGCGTTCTGAAAGGAGGCTCTGGTTAATTACGTTTGCTTCCTATCCTCTTATCGCTGCAATTTTTAATGCGTTGTATTTGATCTATCAAAAGAAAAAAACGCAGCCATCACTTACCTCGTACTTTTACGTACGTTTGGTTATTTTATGTAAGGAATTTTTCTTTTCCAGAATTTTTCGACCCATCTAGTATGAAACCTGTCGACCGTGTTCCCCTGAAGAGGACACAAAAGCGTACTCCAGACAATGTAACGCCGTACAAAGTAGCGCTCAAAAAGGACCCGTCGCCTAAAGCTCTTATGTTCTTTATTGCTATTTAGCGTACGCACACGCGAAAATGGAGCTTGAGAACGGCAACAGAAAATGGCTTACGAAAGCAAACGAGGGCGATTTTGAATCGAATCGAGAAAGTGTAGAGGGCGAGAGCGGATATGTGCGGGCAAGCGAAACCGGTCATTAGCCGAGCACAACGTTATCCCCGACGGTCCCGGGATCGTTAATCTTCCCGCGGCAATAATTTAGCTCCACAAGAGGCGAGCCACGGGGGGACTCGACAGGAAAGAAAGAAAAAAAGAAGCATTTAAAAACGAAGACGCAAGAAAATGAAACCGATAAAAGCTGCTCGGTGTCGTGATGCAGAGAAGCCGCCACCACTAATGCGATAAAGACGGGAGAAAAAAAAAAAGAAGACGAAGGATGAAGAGTCGCCTTGACGGTGCGTGTACTGTCTCGTGAGAATACGTGTAAGAGAGACCTTGTGCGTATATTCTACAGGAACAAAGACACCATTGGGTAAAGCGTCCTTCCTGGCCAAATGGAAGTTGGGAAAACAAAATCTCACGCAACAAATGAAAATCAGACTCTATACGGAACCACCGATAAAAAAAAACAAGAAAAAAGATACGGTTGCGAAATGCGCTGTTCATGCTGGAGCATGTCCACTACAAAGTGGGCATAGAAAGGACAGTTTTTCTTTTTCTTCGAGGTGGAGGAGGGAGGGGGCTCCCATTTTACTATGGACGTGTAACATAGCCTGCACCGACTACATTGCGACGCCGTGAGCCACACAAAACACAGTGCGAGGCGCAGGCAGTTTCGTCACGCTAAATTGCGTCGGGATTTAGCCCTGTGGGGGGGCGAAACACGGTGTGTGTCTCTGCTGGCTTGATATACGTACATTGTCTCCTAACTCCGCACTAACTCTGTTACCCTACTTATACCCCACCCACCGTCTAGCTGAAACTGCGATCACCAACGCTTGCGAAAGATCGAAAAGTGCGAAACATCGACGGTGTCGCCCCGTCGCGTCCCTTCAGACTGTAGCAGACGCCGTATGTCCTCGCACTTCGCCAACTAAATGAAAATGCGGCAGAGAAATAAATAAGCGATGTAAAAGCCTAGAAAACGACGCGCCAGAAACTTGATGAACGGAATACGTCACATGCGTTGTGCAAGCACTTGATGTTGGCCGCATGTCCGCGAAGAAGTATAGTTAAGAGGGTTCTTAGAAACTTGAGCGGTATGTAATGGGTTGGCGGTTGCGAAAGATAGAACTCTGTACGATCTAAGAAAAAGAGTGAGACATTAGATAGATAGATAGATAGATAGATAGATAGATAGATAGATAGATAGATAGATAGATAGATAGATAGATAGATAGATAGATAGATAGATAGATAGATAGATAGATAGATAGATAGATAGGAAAGGCCCACGACACTAGCAGCCGCTTTGTTACCCTATACTATACACAGGAGGAAGAACCTCTGCTTAAATTACATTTATTAAAAAAAAAAAGAAAACGTTAGGAGATTTCTTCATTTTCCTCCTGTACGTCATGTTTATCGTTTACTTCATTTGCTTATTGCTTGTTTACTTCTTTTACTTTTCATTATTCACTTCATGCTTATTTCATGCTTGCTTTATTAAATTTTCCTTTAGTTCATGCCAACTTCCCTTACTCCTCACTTTACTTGCTGACTTTCTTTACTTCTTCCTTACTTACGTGCCTGCCAACAACAAAAGCGTTTTCGCGACTGACCACTACTGCACACAACATCCCAAACATACAGGCAAAGAACGTCAATTCCACCATAACGCAGGCTGACACAAGGCAATATACTATATACAGAAATATTAACAAACTGAAAGCGCCTAAAAAACCCCGTTCGCGCAGCACATTTTGTATAAATATATCAGCGCCAAGTTTACGCTAAACTGAAAACAGCCGTGCCAGATGAACTGGCATTGTAATACAACCGCTGCGGCCGCGTCGGGGGAACAACTAAGAGAAAAGTTAGGGTGAAACGCGTCGAAGGATTCACAAGTTTTCAGTGTCAGCACCCGAAATTGCAACGAACGGAAGAAAGGAGAAGACGAGAATGGAGAGTGAGGCATGTCCGAGACGGCATCACTCTTCAGCACGCAGGGCAACGAAAACGAAGTTGTTAAAAGTAAGTGAACGCATTTTATAGCGGATGGGAAGAAAGATATTTCGAGAAGTATACGTTCCTGTCATTCGCAACGCGGGAACGGAAATGGGTAGCGCTGCGGTCGTAAATTCCTGCCCCACTTGTTGCCAGCGGGAGTACCGCAGCCTTGGTTCCCGTTTAATCAGGCACACTCGCAATATTGCCAGCAGCGTCGAAGTCAGCCTCGCGGCGACCAAGACCCGATTTGTATAGTTTATCGGTGACGCGGAGGTTTAACCACGACCTGACCTGCTTGCAACGGTGAAGTGCCGCGCACACACTAGTGACGTTAAACGAAAAAAAAAAAAAAAGAAGTATTTGAGCATCCAGACCTGCGTGCAATGCTGAAGTAGCGCGAACCTTTGTGAAACGGCAAAATAAAAAGAATTTGAACATAAACAGTCGTGAACATCCGTTCCACTTTCTTATACCTATTTTATTATCGGGAAAGAACGTCACGGTACAAGAATTTGGAGGTGCGTATATATCTCTCGTACACTACAGAGCGCTGTCAGTTGAAGCGCGCGTAGCGAGAATTCCACCGGATGCATGCAGCAAACGGCAATAAAGAAAAAAAAAAGGCAAAGGAGTTTGGAGATAATGGACCCCAGATAACGAAGTGCACGCCACTGCTATCTTTCCTTTTCGACGTGCTCCCCTTTGACATTTGCATGTCTTCTTCATTGTGGTGTCGACAGCCACGTGTAGTATTGGCCGGAGAACGCGTGATATCAGGCCGTATTTATGCGCACTCCACTGAAACCTGATATGGAGAAAGGGTGCTCAGACTGGACTCATCTGCGTCACATGAATTCATCCTGGTGGAGAAAATCTTTTTATTTCACTTTTAATAGCGGAGCTGTTATGATAGCGGGCCCGCCATGACCGCCGTCTCCCATGTCCGCTGTCACGCAGAAAGAAAAAGCGGGCCCGCTCTTGCCCTTGATCAACTACCCACACCCTTGCCCACAGCCCACTGCTACGCTACAGTAATTATGCGAAGGGAAACTGAGAGATAAATAAATAAATAAATAAATAAATAAATAAATAAATAAAAAAAAATTGGGTTGCGTACAAGGGAGAACGCGGACCCGCGCTTGCCCCCGACCTACTATCCACACTCTTGCCCTCAAGCCCACTGCTATACTGTAGTGATTGCTACAGTGCTACGTGATAACGATAGTGAACTTTACACCAATTGCCCCAGCTCCGCTGTTTATTCAGATTTCGCAGGCGTAAAACCGGCCTTAGCTTCTTCCTTTCTTTATTTTCTTTTCTTTTGTACCGTCCTATATGAGTACTGAATGTGCACGACGCTCACCTTACTAAAAAATGTCGGCAGCTTGCACTAGGGGCGCAAGGCTATAGGTCACAGCAGAGCGTCCTTTCTATCCTGCTCACCCTCACATTCCCTTCCGCAGCACCTTGCTATATGCACTCCTCCCCACCCTCAATTTACTTTCCCACCCCCTTGCTATACTATGCTATAAAAGACTGCAATTATGCTTTACTCTCTGCTTTCCTTCTTTCCCTCCGCCTCAGCCTCACTTTCCTTTGCCACTTCCTTGCTGTACCATAGCATTCACGGATATGCTTTGCTATTCACAACGTATAGGGGCTTTTTTGCGAAGCTGCGTCAGCGGCTAGCGTGGATCTTTCGTAGAACACTTGTATGCCACGCAGGCCGGCCTGGGTTCCATCCACGCTAGAAACTAGCTAGAGTTCTTGCGATATTAGTATAAAGGACCCGAAGGAGGAGGAGGAGGAGAAGAAAGGAGGGAGGAAAGGCAGGGAGGTTAGCCAGTGCTGAGACCGGCTGGCTACCCTGTGCAAGGGTGCAAGGACCCGAAGGAATCGTAAGGTACGTTGCAGCTAAAGCACTCTCATCTAACTGCGCGAAATGGTAACTTGGTGTGATGAAAAGTTTTTCTTTTTTTTCGTTTAACCAGACAAGACGCGGATGCTTCGTTCCCGTACCCCTCTGGCGCGCACCCGATACGCCAAGTTTTCACGTCACGACACACAGTTTACCTCCAGTTAGAACGGCTTCGCTGTTAAAAAGAGAGAAGAAAAAATCCACAGCATATCCACGGAGTGAATGATGATAAGTGCGCGAAGCTCCGGATGTTCATCGTAGATCGTGCCGAGTTCCGGATTAATTTAGTTAACGCGAACGCTACGAATCCTTATGGTTCAACTACGCACAAGTGAAATCTCCCACCGGCTCTTCATTGCAAGTCAAGAACCAGTGCCTATATATATGTATATGGGTGGCCGGTGAACGGTTCTCCAGCGCGAGCAGTCGGTATTTTTCTATCAAGAAACTCGCTAGAAGACGCTGCCTGCGCCAACGTTGTCTCTCGCGGGTGAGGGCGCGTTCTCCTTCGTTCATCGAAGAAAGAGCGTTTCCATAGTCAACGCGCGCCTTTCACTCTCTCTCTCTCTCTCTCTCTCTGTCTCTATCTCTTACAAGACAGCAGATAGAAAAGTGAGAGAGTTCGCGCGCCGGGAGGCACGCGCCGAGGGCGAGCGCGAGCCTCCCGGCGGCGCGAGGTGGCTACATACATACATACTACTACTACTACTACTACTACTACTACTACTACTACTACGACAGAGGAGGGAACGACCCACACCCTAAGGAGCTTCGCCCCTAAAACGTGAAAGAATTTCGACTAAAAATTCGTGAGCCATTCAGCCCTGTGAAGGTGGTTGGTTGTCCAGTGAAGCTGCGTAGATTTTGTGGCTACATGTACGACAAAGAGTTATTTATTACGTGCGGCTCATACCTGCATATTCAATGTGATGCGCGTCTACGTCCATTTAATTCATTTCCATTAGTCACCCTAATGGTTTAATTACTCTTTTATGCACTGAAATTATGCTCTGATATCAGATCCACCTTACACGACACTAAGTTTAATGCTCTTATATCATTTATCGTTCCAGACGGTTCTCCCTCTTTTTTCTTTGATTGTCGTAACAACACGATGCGGAGGTTGATTAAAGCTTCTAAGGAAGAAAATATCTCCTGTTTCTGTATTCACAATACAGCAGCGACCGACCTTTAATCGCTGTCGCCTACAGCTGTGCAGTATTAATGTCGGCATTATATATGTGCGAACCGGGCACAGAGATGCATGGGTAGCATTGAGACCTGCCTATGCCCAATGTGGACGTAGTTATGCGACACGCCCGCGCTGCGGATCATGGGGCTCCCCGCTCTATCCTCTACGCGTGACAGCGTGTCAATGGCTGCAGACACCGCATCCATCTTCGTATAGCGCGATTTTGTTAGCTTCACCACATACGAAGGTATCAGTGAAAGAGGACTGTATGAAGCTTTCACACAGCCCGTGCAGAGCATGTTAGGGAGAAAAGATTCCGTATATACTATGATGTTAAGTTGGTGACTGGCGGTCTCTGGACGCCTGAAATTTTGGGACTGATCGTGTTGCTTGCAGAATGGATCGCTATCATATAGATGAGATTGTGGAGATGCTGCGCTGAGGCGATAACGGAGAATGCTGTTGCAAGATATATGCACAAGGAGCTGGAGGATAAAATGTGTGGGAGCCGCGTGCACCGGATAGCTGGAGATATCGCCATTGCTGCGTCGTGCAATGCGGCGGCCCACTTGTGCGCTCGCCTCGCCACGGTGGTCGAGTGGTTATGGCACTCGGCTGCTGATCCGAAGGTCGCGGGATCGAATCCCGGCCGCGGCGGCTGCATTTCGATGGAGGCGAAATGTTGAGGCCCGTGTGCTGTGCGATGTCGGTGCACGTTAAAGAACCCCAGGTGGTCGAAATTTCCGGAGACATCCACTACGGCGTCTCTCATAATCACAGCTGGTTTTGGGACCCCACAAATCATCACTTGTACACTTAGGTGGGACAGCCCATACACTGACCGGGTGTCTACGCTTAGGGCTGCGCTGAATGCCGAGACGTTGCCGCGCGCGTTGATCGTTGCTGCTCGTTTGCCCGGAGCTCTGCTGCCGTGCCGGTATGCTGCCGGGTTGATCACAGTTCACGTTGTTGCGGCCCTTCAGCGAGAGTGGATGGCTTGTCCGTGTTAAATAAATTGTTTTGCCCTTGTTTCTGAATTTTCCGCCTGTATTGCTTTGACTGCGGACAGGATGCAGCAAGCTCAATAACCGCACGTAAAATAATGAGAAGGCAGGGTATGGCTTCGCCTGTAATTCTAACATACTATGGAATCCTCCCTCCACGAAATGACTGCGTGGATAGACTGATTGTGTGACAGGATAGAAAGCGTGATCAACGCTTTCTCCATATGCAGCACAGCTGCATATGGAGATTCTATGCCAGGAGGCACTGCAGGAGGCACTGCTGCAGATTCTATGCCAGGAGGCACTGCCTATATGACTCCCACTTTTTTTCCTTTTCTCTGTTAAGGGTGATACTACAGATGTCATAGCCCACTCTATGCTCCTCACTGTGCAGCAATAACATAAAGACAGAAAAAGTGTTCACGAAGCCGAAACATCCAGCTCGCTCCCTTTAAAATGACTGCACCGCACTCTATCTGGCGGTGTTCTCAAAAAATGTGTTCTTTTTGGGCAGGCCTGCACTCCGTCATCGTTTTTGCTCGTTTCTATCCACCGATGCTGTAGAAAAAAAAAGAAAAAGAAAAGCACTGCGGCGCCTTCATCGCTGCCAAACCGTGCGAACACCGCTACTCGCGCGTTTTGTTAAAGCTGCGCACAAAAAGAACCACCGACGACCAAGACGTACGACGGCAACAAAGTGTTCTCAAGCAAGGAAGCAAAGCGCCTGAGGAGAAACGTTTCCACCGAGACGGACGACGCGCACCATGGATCGGTTGCCACAAGTCCTGACGCGGCGTCCTATAGGACATATTTCGTTCTGACGACCGGCAGAGACCCTCTAAAAGCGACAAATAAAACCGCCACAGAGGGGAAAAGGTAGTCAGCAGGCGACAGGGGGAGGGAATGCACACTTTTTCTACCATTTTCTCGCTTTTCTACGTTGCTTACGCGTTCGCTTCGTTTCCTGCCACTTCGAGTAAGACAGCGATCGTTATGGGTAGCGGCGGGGAGGGAGATGATGGGAACGCGTTAGGAAGGTGGCGCGACAATGGCTCGTAAATCGGTCTGCCGAGTTTTTCCGGCCGCCGACGACATCGCCAGAGAGCTGCGCAACGTCGTTCGCGTGCGCCAGTTCCCGTCCCTATACATATGCGTGTGTCTGTCGCTTAGAGGACATCAGAGATTGCGCGGATGTGGTATGGGTGATTCTCGCTGTTTTGCAGATGCCAGCGGACGTTAGTCACCGCTGCTTTCTCTTCCGTCTCTGCGCCTGTGCGTCGTGGTTCTTCCCGTCAACGTTGGTGCTGTTGCGAGCCGCGAACTTGCCGGGAGCAAGCCGCCGCCTCGAACAGATGCTCGAGTGCAAGAGGATGATGGGTGAACAATACGAAAAATGTGTAAGTGAAAGGACGAATGGGTCGTCACTACTTGCACGCTGAACAGAATACTGCCCGAAAATGTTGACAGGGAGAAAAGTGTCACAGGAGTGCTACCGTCACTTTCAACATAAAGAGCGTGAATAATGAAAAAAAAATGCATTCACTCAATAAATAAATAAATAAATAAATAAATAAATAAATAAATAAATAAATAAATAAATAAATAACGACCCTGTCACTGCCTGCGACAATAAACACTGCGTGAACGTACGCTGCAAGAAATAGAAAAGAAGTGGCGACGTCACCATGAGGAGCGAGAGCTTGTGATTAATGTGGCGGGGGTCACGCATCTACCATAGATGACTCTGGCTGTCCACTGGCGGGTTTGGCAAGACAAGCTATAGTATACGGGAGGGCAAGGCAGTCGTCAATGGAGGTTGTATGATGTGAGGTGCATATGAGCGTACTCACTTTCTGGCGAAGAACCTTGCGTAGACGTCTTTCTTTTCGTCGGGCGAGGAGTCATCGTTGCCCAGTTCGCTGATGCCGAAGGGCACCGACTGCGCAGCGGTCAGGCTGCCGCGGTGCCGCGGCTGACAGTCGGCGACCGAAGGTGGGGAAGGAGCGCCTTCGGGCTCTGCGGATAAAGAAACAAAGCTCGGTCAAAACACTGAACACAAGTGAAACTCCGAGGATATCAGTCCGCGCAGCCGTAGCCAAGGTATCAGGTTCTTAAATAGTCGGGGCAATTTCTGGAGAACCGACGCATGGGCGAGTATGACTAATTTCTGAAGAAAAACCAGCTCAAAGCACACGGACACAGAAGAAGAGGGCGCACAGGACGTGTGCATTGAGCTGGTTTTTTTTTTTTCGGAAATTATGTACCAAGTGGCCCAACTGTCAACGCTCTTGTAACTAACTAACTAACTAACTAACTAACTAACTAACTAACTAACTAACTAACTAACTAACTAACTAACTAACTAACTAACTAACTAACTAACTAACTAACTAACTAAATGGCAGAACTTGGGTCAATAGTTTGGAAAGTCGCAATCGTACACAATGAGTTTATGATGGATACGTCAGTGGCAGCTGGTAAAGTATCCGGCTGCTCACTAGGGTGGTGCGCATTGCGAGCACAGACATCGGGCGCGTGCACCAGCGCATACCAGGAACCATACTGCGAGCTCGAAGTCGCTGTACTCCTTCTACTGGAAAGTAGTCCACACCTTTTCGCCGTAATACTCTACCATCCGATATCACCCTAAGGAAACGGACACTCCTAGCTTTTCCTATAGGAGGTATGCATTGACGTAACTAAAGTCGCCATTTTGCTGTACATCCAGCACAGTGAAAAGTCGCGCTTTTTCTCGAACCGTTTATCTCCATAAGCACAGTGGAAGCTGCGAAGCGTACTACAGTGGCGCACGCTGACGTCACGTGAGTACTCCCTATTGGCTGGCTTCCCAAATATCGACGCAACCGCGTGGCCTTTCGTCTTCGTCCCGAATAGAGAACAACAGAAAACGCCTCTCCTGCAACTAAAAGGCAAGTGTTAACAGGTGGGTCTTTATAGATGAAGTCGTTCCTTATGCAAATAACTGTTAGCCGTTCGTGGCTGCATCTCGAGTCTCGCGTGCAGACAGAGTGCGCACGTATTGAAATTCTGATGGGAGTGCGCAGACACCGAACCACATTTAGGAAAGCTGGCACAGCAATGTCAAATATAATGAGGGTATAGAGGACACATTCTTGCGTTAGACCACGAGAAATGCATCTCTCTTCGCTAACACAGTCTCAGAGGCCGTGTTATGGCCATGTCCATGGCCATAACAATGTCACCGAGAAAGGCTTGTATGAAGCTTACAGTACTGCCCATAATCCCTCTGTAATGAAGGTGGCAGATAATGGATCTCAGTAAAACCAGAGTCCTTCAAAGCATTGACGGACTCTGGTAAAACGTAAGCACAGGCTTTAGAGATGTCCATGAAGAGAGCGAGTGCATGCTAAGGGGCCGTCATTGCGATGTTGTTCAACATGGCCTATGAAGTCTAACACACTATCTTTAGCGCACATTCGCTTTTTAAATTTAGTCCCGCATGCAGGAAGGTTGCTCTTCTCCACAAAGCATTTGTATGCCTGGTAGAGCCGGGATATATTACCGAGATCTGGAAACTTGTATGGGCGGCACCCACATTAAGACCAGGAAAAGATGCTACTTACACATAGCCTCGTGTCGCCAGGTTTCCATATGCGAAAGTCATACCAGTGCATGGGCGGTTAATCACATGACGTAACTGTGGTAATTCCAGTATTACTCAGATTGAGGTGCAACTACTCAACGAAGTAAGACCGACAGCAATTAATGGTCTTGAAAATAAAGTTTGATGGCTTAACGCTCTCCCCTGCAAATCCCCCGCGTAAACAGTGTTAAGTTCTCTGTCGACTTCTGTATGCAGGAGCTGTGTAGCAGCCTCCGTCAAAATTATATCGTATCGGCATCTATATTGAGACGGCTTGGGTCACGAGTACGCAGAGTAAAGAAAAAAGAAATAAATAATAACCGACCAGATATTTCTCGTTTTCTAAGCTTCAACACAATACATGTGCTCCCGCATACTTCCATAAACGTACACGTGGCCATGATGCAGGTAGATATATCCTAGCCATGTATCCTAAGCCATATAGAGAACAATGGAGAAAACGCTAAGTTGTAGAAGTGAAGGAGTGAAACGACAACCACATACCATTTTGACACGTCAGGGGCTTTTCAAAGACTGACGTTCTACAAAAGACCGCTTACTCGACGAGCCAAACATCGAGCTGTTTGGAGCAAGTTATTATTTGTTCAACGGGATTTTGTTGTTTCATTAACTTGTTTATATATCTATCTATATATATATATATATATATATATATATATATATATATATATATATATATATATATATATATATATATATATATATATATGTATATATATATATTTATATATATATATATATATATATATGAGGAGATCATGGCCAAGTGCATATATTGGAATGCGGACAAGGCAAAGAGAGGTGGTTATATGTGGCTCATTATGCCGATTTCATCGAATCTTTTGATTGAAGAGAAGCGTCCCTTAGGGTCAACCCGTGGTTGAACTCAGTCCTGTATACGATGACGACGGTTCGGGAAAAGCATGCTGCGGCAAGCCACCATCCGCCTGTTGTCCGTACACGCGCCCAACTAAGATAAATTTGCCTATTTACTTACGACATAGTAGAAATGTTAGACAAAAGTGCAACGCGTGGATAGCCGCTACGCAACCCTCGATTGTCAA
Source organism: Hyalomma asiaticum (assembly GCA_013339685.2). Taxonomy (NCBI): domain Eukaryota; kingdom Metazoa; phylum Arthropoda; class Arachnida; order Ixodida; family Ixodidae; genus Hyalomma; species Hyalomma asiaticum. The sequence goes on from CM023484.1 coordinate 82,307,240, forward strand.
ATGGATATGAATGATGATTTCTAAAGTGAATCGTTTGTGCTATTGAGGCAGTCTGCGGCACAGACAGTTGCGGGGATCTGTCAATCGCAATCGGACTTCCAACGGAAGAATTGGGACCAGTGAAACATATTTATCATATCTTTCATCATCTGGACCTCCATAAGAAAATAAGAAGCATCCTAAGCTAGAATTGCTTGTTTTACCAAACCCTCTCACTGGGCTTGATGTTATCGAATCCTACCGGCCAACGGCAGAGAGCACTGCTTCACGAAAACTTTCCTGAATTTGTCCCTCGATGGTTGTACTATCCGCGATCGTAGCGAGGCACTCTGCGTTCACTTCGCGTCACCCTGTATCCGAGGCGATGGGCTTCGCGCTCAGGACTCGCAGCTCAGCAGCAGCGCGCTGGAAACTGTGTCACCGAGCCGCGTTGCCGCGGTTATCGCCAGGTTAAGCGTTAGCGAAGGTCGCCAAGGTCGCCCACGCACAGACTGCGAGGTACCGTGATAAGATAACGATGGCATGCGCCGCGCTAAGCTCATATTTTGCTTTTTCTCGCTGGGTTGAGCACGCGTACTACGTAAAGAGAATGCAGATGCGAGCGTGTTAACACGAAAGCTGGACTGGGGCGGCCCAATGTATGACTAACGTGGTACATTTCCAGTTATTTTTCGCAGTAAACTGTACTTTTAGAGGAAGGAAAAGAAACAAAAAAAGAAAAAAGATGGACTAGTGAAAGGCGCTTTAGAATCGCACATAGAGACGCAGCAACATCGGCCTTCACACAAGTCGATGTGACATCACACCTATCTTCATTTTATGAGCCGCGGATCGAAGTCGTAGTAAAACAATCACTCCGCGCACGCACAAAATGTGCGAAAGCGTTTCATTTTGTATTTTGTAGACTGGCTGTACTTTGCACTGCGTGAAAGTAATGATCCCTCCATATCCCTAATTTCCCCTTACTTTCCCTATTCCTTAGGCAGGGCGTATAGGGTGGGAAACCACAAGCTTGTCTTCCTAATTACTAAACTTCCCCATTTTTTCTCTCTTTCTAATGGGTACAAAAGGGTTTCAAGATAACACTGCTGTTTTCTCGGTTTTACGCCCCAAAACCACGCTATGGTTATGAGAGACGCCGTAGCGGAGTGCTCCGGAAATTTAGACCACCTGAGGTTCTGTAAAGTGCACTGACGTCGCGCAGTGCACGGGCCTCAACATTTCGGCTCCATGGAAATGCAGCCGTCGCAGACGGGTCCCGCGACCTTCGGATCAGCAGCCAAGTTTCATGGCCAACAGACCACCGTGGCGGGGGTGATAACAATTAGCGTGATGTCATATTGGGTGTCGAGGAGTGTCCACGTTGACTACAGTCCTCGAATACTAAAGTTCGGAAGCGAGAGCTATAGCACAAGTGACGCCGCAACAAGGTGTATATGTAGACCAAAATGAGTTCTACAGACAGCGTTGTCGTCGTCTTCCTTAATCGAGGCAACTGGGTTGCCTATTGCCAACCACTCATTCGTTCACAGTACAGTTCATGCGGATTAATGCGCCAGCATTAGGTCCACTACATCCTCAATGTAGCTTGTAAAATTCTGGCCCTTTTGTTGAGTGCGACTGCGCAGATGTTGTTCGGCGCGAAGCTTGCGCACAGCAAGACGGTCGGAGACTTCTTGAAAAGAAAAAAGAAAAGAAGGGGGGGGGAAGCAGTCATGTATCGCTCGTCATGACCTTGCCCATTTTCTCTTTCCTTTTTCTCCGAACGTATTCGCGCTTCCTTTGTGACGACAAGCTTGTGGTCGGCAGCAGGCAGGCAGGCACAGAACTTTATTTTGGTCCGGAGAAACTGCAGTTGGACGTCCCCTTCTAGAGTCACTGCGGGGATTTGGCGCCACCCCGCGGTGTCAGCGGTAACTGCACACGGGAATCAGCCAATGGTAGATCGCACAATTATTTCGTTGTTCATGCCAGTTATGCCGCGTTTTGTTGAAAGGAGAGCGAGTGCTTTCCGGATGTATTTTGAAACCAAACCAAGGGGGTGGCATGTCCATAGAGCCAATGGGGACGTTTTTTTTTTTTTGCGACGGTGGCGGCACCTGGGAGTCGCGGCAAGCGATTGGATTGCTAAATCCTGTTTGAGGCGAGCCAATCCAAAAGGGAGTCTAACTTGGGCTGTGTTCCAATTCTGGACAGCATCGTAGACAGCCTACCTTGGCAGCTTCAAAGACAGCTCCGCGTCCTTGTCGTCCGAGTAATGGAACGCGCCCGGATGACGTTTGCGCGACGAGGCGTCATCTCGCGTCGACAAAAGAAAGCTAAAGAAACGCTCACAATTTTCGTCAATTTTGCTTATTTCATGTTCTAATCTACGAAAAACTCAATGCAGCTCACATAAATTGCGTAAGAAAGCGCCTATTTGCGAGCAGACAACCGCTCCGGCAAGGTTCGTGGATATTCAAGCATTCCTCGCAGCCGCCATCTTGTTTGGACAGCAAAGTAGCCTGCATCGTTTTTGTCTTCGTTAGGGTGGCTAGAATGGGGAGGTGTGAGCAACGGCGGCGCAAACGTGACCCCAAAGCGCACCGATGCCGCAAGGGGCGCTGTAGGCATGAGCGCGGGGAACGGAGCAGACGACGCACTGCGACGCGCTCCTCGCACACTAAAAGCTACTTTCAGTTTAGAACCGTAAATGTGTGTGTGTGTGTGTGTGTGTGTGTGTGTGTGTGTGTGTGTGTGTGTGTGTGTGTGTGTGTGTGTGTGTGTGTGTGTGTGTGTGTGTGTGTGTGTGTGTGTGTTCTTTTTCGTTAGCGAGTGTACCAACGTAGTCTGACCGCACAGTTTTGTTCTTCGGTGATGTCCATTAAAGCACTTGCACTCAACAGAATCAGTGGTGCACATACTAGGGAAAACTGCATATATGCCATTTATTTGATGAAGCCTCTCAGTAAGACTTTTCACAGCGTAGCACTTCTCAAAGCAGCTTAATTGTAGCTTTCTTGGGAAAACATTCAGCTGAAAAATGTTGTACACATGTGTCATTTGTTAAGTCGGTCCACTTAATGATGCTCTCGTCTTTGATCATGTCCCCATAGTGTTCTCGTAGTTATTTACTAAAAGGAGGCTTTTTTTTAGGGTGCCGGTTCCAATGCTAAATTTTATCGTAAATCTCCCACTCACTCTTCCCAGAGCGGTAAATATACTCCTGGCGGTGTTTTCTATTTTTGGACGTTTATATTTAATATTCACTTTTCTACTTTTTATGCGGTACCTGTTATACCTTTTGTGGCTCAGGAACGGCATTTACTTGTCCTGTATAAGAGTACGCCATCTTGCCTTCTAATTAAGTACTGATTTTATATCGTGCGGAAAAGGCGCATGCCTGAAATGCCACATTAGCCACTTCAGCAGTTCTTGACAGTGGGCACACAGCCGTACCTTTTGTAACGACGAGGCATGTCATTTCGTACTGATACAAGCAGTTTACTATGACTGCAAACAGTGAAACAATAAATATGGTTTTGACGTCGTTCATTCACAAATGGGGAAAAAAAGGAAAACTGTCGGGAACATTGGTCTATAATACGCAAGGTTTCAGTGTTCGCTCGGTCGACAACGCCCGAGATGGCCACATATAAAACGAACTTCGAGACCTTTGCGCGCATATTTTCTACAAATAATATATCTCGCTCTCACTGTCCTTATCCTTTAATACCTATTGCCCTCTCGCTCCATCTTCTGTCAGCTATGACATCAGTTACTGCTGTCTCCAGTATATATTTCCTCGAATGAGCAACCGCTGCAACAAATTACCAAGTTCTCCTGCAACACCTTGTCAGCCTTTGGGACTGCCCGAGCCCATTTGGCAAACGCTTGATTGATTGATTGATTGATTTCTGGCGTTTTGCGTCCCGAAACCACGCTATAATTATGAGAGACGTCGAAGTAGAGGGCCATTTCAAGCACCTGGGGTTTTTTTAACCTGCACTGACATCGTATAGTATACGGGCCTCAGCATTTCACCTCGATCGAAATGCAGCCGCCGCAGCCGGGATTCGATCCCGCGACCCTCGGATCAAACGCTTCTTTGCACGCAGGGGCACGGAAGAGAGAAGCTTTTTCCGGTGTTTTTCTGTGTCGCAACCAGGCACGGAGCACCAACGTTCAGTTTTCTTTTTCGCTCTCGACTACATCTCGCCGTCAAAGAGTCTAAAACTGGCGACGAGACCGACCAGCTCACATCGGCGGTAGCGTAGGCGAGGCCGGTGCTACCGGCGCAGCCGCAGCTACCCCGCAGACTTTACCCCGCTGGAACCGGCAGCGCCACATTCCCCCTGGTGGCATCGGTGCGAGGAGGGGTCACGCGCGGCCGTAGGCAAGCGCCGCCGGTACTCACACCTCCCCATTCTAGCCACCCTAGTCTTCGTATGTCGTCTTCGCGAAGCTGTCTATTTTGCCGTCTACGTGAGAAATGGAATGGGACTTAAGATGGCCGCTGTTACGTAGCCGTCTATTTAGCCGTCTACCGTGAGTATTGGAACACACCCATGGTAGCGCCATGGCGCTCGCGAGCTCGGGTCGGTTGCTCGCGCTACTTCTATACACGATTTCTGCATTCTGGTGACTAATTGCCCCAGCACTGCTTTCCCGTGTAATTGCCTGTTTCTTTATGTGGTGCGTGTGTTTGTAGCTGGATGAATTGTGCCGAGGGCCCCTCGCCTGCCCTCGCGGCTGCCTGGATTGTGAACATAGTAAGTACATAAATACCTGTTGTCTGCCGGAATGGTGTAGAAGTGCTCGCCGCTCCTGCCACATGCATCACACGATTTCGTGCAGCAGCACACAAGCGCCATAATTGCTGTCAGTAGTTCGCGCCTCCGCGTTTCTACAGCGCGCTCGCGGTCGTCGAGTCGTCTGCTACGATCGTCTGCAGCGAACGAGCGAGCGTCGGTGCTGGCGGCTATAGCGGAGACGCGCCGAATCATGTTTGTAAATCTTTTCTATGAAATAGTAATTTATGATACTTGTGGCTCATAGTATTTTTTATTAAAGAACAAGTTTTTCTTTACTATTGTGGTCGTGCAATTTTCTTTTTATTAGGGTTAGCTGACTTTTGTTTGCCGCCGATACCAGGTTCGCTGCAATCGTTTCGGCGGTGGCGCCATCTGATAGTCCGGACGCGCAACTCAACACATGCCAGGGGCTTGACCAAGCTGCATATTCCCTGCTGCGTTTGGAGCAATAACATTCGGCTGACACCAGTGTTGTACGGAACGTCGTTCCAAGGAACGACGTTCCTGGAACTAGTTCCTTTTTGGAGGAACGAAGGAACGCTAGCGTTCCTTTAAGAGTTGGTGGAACTGTAACGGTAACGCGTTACATTTATGCAGTAACGGCAGGGGGAACGACGTTCCTTTTATAAGCGTTCCACAGGTCCGCATGCAGGACGCATAGGCCGGGCCACAACCGCCGAGGCCGAGCTTTGAGTCCCCGCTTCCCTGTTAGCAGTCTCCGTCACTCAAAAGAAAACTACACGCAAAACGTCATTCCTTTACTCTCCCTCTTCGAGGCTTCGACGAGGACGAAACTTCTCTTTCGCCAGTGTAAGCACACCACACAAGTGCATTTCGCTACCCCCATACGGTGGCCGCGCACTGTCGCTGGGCGAAATGTTTTCGGCTGTCTACGGCAACGCAGGCGGAACCGCAGCCAGCCGCGAAATTCCTTTCGTCCCTTCAGATCCCGCCGCCAAGGCTCCCTTCGAACTAGGACACTGACAACGCGCGCTTTGCTCAATGCATTGGTTCTGAGAATGCGGTTACGGCTCAAACGTGTGGGCCTCGTCGTCAATGGCATATTTTACGCAGGAGACAGCTCGGCGAAGCAGACGAGCAGCGGCAAATGTTACCGTGAAGTCAAGATAACGCGACGTGGCTAGCAGGCAGGCAGTGTCTCGATCAACGTAGCTGTGTGCGGGCTGGCGACACTTAGCAGCCGGAAACGTAAACCACGCGAGTTTGGAGAACAGAACTACAAGGCCAGCCAGCACGACCGAGCCGTCTGGGGTTTAACAAAAGGGTGGCGTGGTCTCTTGTCAAACGCCCAAATGAAGATCGCTGAGAAGACATCAGCTGCTGTGTTTCTGTGTTTCCACGGACGCTCCCGGCTTGCTTGAGTGGGGAATTGTAGGATTCTCCGAAAGTCGTGTTGCAAGCGACCGTTCCGACGCAGCATACTCTACTCGACACGCTGCCGGCCTCTGCTGATGGAGCGACAACGTCCGCCGAAAAAGGAAGACTTGGCCCTCCTGCTGTGACGAAAGGGGTCGACGAAAGGGCCGTAGTTATGGCGGAACAACTCTCAGGCGCCAGCAGGGGTGTAGGAAATCGACAGGAAAGCGCGCGGGACGACACCAACCACGTGGGGAGGGGTAGAAGTCTTTCGCTTTATTTGAGCCAGTCTGAAGAGCAAGGAAGGGTCGTTCTGAAGGCTGGACACACTGCAGTGATCTTTCACTTGGCATTCGAAAATCACGGAACACCATCTCGCCTCCTGTGCCATCAGATTCTGTTGAACTTTCGACGTATGCTGTGCGTTGTCAGTTCGCCATAAAGTGCGGCGCATTCCTGCGGCATTAAATTTTCCGAAGGCATTACCATAACTGACGAGTGGACGGAAGTGGTATGTCCCGGGAGCGACTTGGAATAGTTTTCTTTGGTTTTTAATGAACACAGCATATAAGAAACTACACATGAGCGTGAAGTATTTCTTTTGATTCCTTTTATGAGGAAATAAAGGGTGACTCACTTCGGAATAAATGTATATTCACTTACGCTCTAACTACAGTTGGTTACTGTATACCTAACATTTCAACATATTACCGCGTTTTCTTTCTTGCAATAGAACATGGAGTGTCACGGCAATTATCTGTGAAGACTTGACGCGTTTATCGACACTCCGCCGTGCTTCGCCCCTGAAGGGGCTAATCTCATGTTATTCCTGCGTTTGCTGAATAATTTCCACCCCTAGCTATGCGTACGTGCAGTAACACGAGAAGTAATATTAATTTCATGTAATAAGAATATTTCTATCATGTTAATTTTAATAACGTGGGAGAGTTGTATGCCGATGTCCACCGTGAACTGCCTGGCGTCAGTTCCGCCACGGAAATTACGTAAGTAAATATGCAGGCCTCTTAGAAACAAGGTGGGAAGTTTTATTGTATACGTGGCTTGCGTGTTTAGAGCACGTGTCAACCACTGAAAGAAATTGTTCCCTGCTTTGGGAGACATGTTACAACTGCCCCAATAATAAGATGCAAACAAGCTGCTTAGAACCAAAGATTTAAATAAAAAAATGTGGTTGATCCCTCTGTTATAGGAATCTGTATAACACGAAAGTGAAACCTGTCTTCGCGAAGTTGTGGAATACATAAGCGGCAGTCTGTCGAATCGAGGGGCGGGAGATGGCTTGGGTACTGTGAACATGTGAACACGTTAAATCTAGACATCAGGGGCAGCTCGACACGGCACAGGGATTCTGACAGTTGTAACTTGTACACGAGAGAAAGTTTTCGAGTGACTCGCATTGCTCTGAAGAAACTGAACTGCACGCGCCAGAGCCGTGCGCAAGCCTGCCATAAACGATGATCGTACGCACATGGTGACGCCTTGAAAGAGAAACCGAATGGGTTGTCAGTGGATCGTCTTGTGAAAACACAGCCCACTGCAACGGAAGGCCAATCATTTGCTTGTGTACGGCCATCTTTGCGATCCTAGAGCAGTGCGTGTAGCAACTCAACACACCTGGCCACGCAAGACAAATTTTGTAGCGGCCGCGTTCGTACTTTGCCCCTGGAACGCGCCATCACGACGTCGCTCCGGCCCTAACGAGGCGCGTACACTACCGAAGCGCTGACTGCCGGCGCGAATCAGCACGACAACCTGCTTCGCTCCATTTATCGTTCCTAGATGGCGGTACCACCGCAGCGAACCTAAGCGAACCAAGAGTGCAGTATAAGGGAGGCGATGTTAATTTAAGAGTAATTTTGCTTGTTAAGCACACATAGTTCACTGTACTAAACACCTTTGCCTTAACCAGACGACAATTATATGTAACTTCTAAAGGCTATAGTGAAGATATAAGGCTAATCTGTTTTGTGTATGAGCGGTGTTGCGGTGGTGCGTCGGTAGAGCATCCAGCACCTTTCGGCAAATCTCGGTTGAAGGTGGCTTCGAGTCCGGCTGGGTGGAAATTTTTTAGAGTGAATGCAAGCTCATTTTTTCAAAGATTCACTTCCGTTACAGGAAGTGCGTCACTGATTTCGTGGTGGACCCCGGCATAAAACATTTTAGTGTTAAAACGAAAAACAACCTCCTTGTTTAGAAAAAAATACAAGCGATTTAGAGCTATAATGCACCCTACTGTGGCATAACTGTTCCAGCCGTTCAAGAAGAGAAATGGGCGTAAAGCTGTTTAGAACGAACGATCACCGATTCAGAGTACAACGTATACCTCTACTGCGGGAGAGCTCCACAGAACTGTCCCTACGAAGAAAAACTGCAGGCGTGGAATTAACCGACAGCAACCGAGACCGACTGCTTCTTTAGGGCTGGCAGATCACATGGCCTCTCTCGGATATGTCAGTCTACGCACCCATCATAAATGCGATGGCCACATTTGCTGGTTTCGTTAACATTTTGCATCTAATGGTTATCCGATTTTATTTTTATAAGTCCAGTTTATTAGCGTTTTGCCGACAGCATACACCTTTTATCCGAGGCTTCGAGATGCTTTAGACGGAATTGAAATGACTACTTCTATGATAACGCTTCGGCGAGAAATGGCGTTGCTGTAACGATCGAATCATATCACTACTGGCTATGATTCGAACCCAAAGCCTCCAGGACTCCTGTGTCCTTGTACTCGACCAAAGAGTCGAGCCGAAGGCTACGTACTGCGCTAATCAACATCGCTGCCTCTCATAATCTGAAAGTCAACCTACTGAAAAGAATGCCCCAGAGTATAGAGGGGCTTCCGAGGTCGCCAAGCACCGACAATCGCGCATTAGTCCCGTTTATCTCCAACAACGGTCTCACGCCATGCATCCAATCAAGAATGGCCACTGCTGTACCGCGCGCGAGACACATTCTTTGCGTGCCAGTAGCGTGCACTACGATTTCGAAATAGAGCCAATGTAGATTATCGTTAAACCTCTGTAGTTCGGAGAAGGCCGTACCATACGGACAACTCTCACTGAGGAATGCCGATACCGCAATATTTCCAATCAGCTTATACACTCTCCAGAGAACCGTGAGCTCCAAGGACGCAATGATGATATTTCGCAGCCGCGCATCGAAATGGTATTCGACAAACCAAGCCCAATTTAATTGGAATACGTCGGCTTCTTTCTGACCGATTACTGAAGCTTTATTAAAAAGTTTAAAGTGTTGCGTGTATACATTTATACTGTTGCACGCTTTTTTTTTTTTTTGGATATGGTATTTGGAGATATTGGCAAATAAGGCGTCGGCTACTCCTTGGCTCCCTGGTGTGGTGAACGTTCAACATGCACAGTTGCGAAGCGGTGCACGACGCAATCCGGCATAATCACAATAACAGCATAGTTTCACTCATAACGAGTTTGGGAATTCGGGCTCTCGAGTCACCGTTCAGCCGCGTTACAACACCTGCGTCGACGCTAAGTGACCATATAACCGGGGTGGCAGCTTAACTCGCGAGGTTTGACACTGCTTACTAAGAGCAGCGCTGCTAAGTTCGAGGACTAGGGTTCGATCCCCGTACACGGCACGTGCGAGTCGAAGGGGACGAAGTCCACTGCAGCAACACCCAGCTGCTTAGGTTTAAGTTGCGTTAAAGCAGGGTAATTAGAAAAAAAAGCAGAGATAAAGCCTAGAGATTATAGAAAAAAATGTACCCCTTCCCGTGCCACTTAGTACGACGGGAGCTTAGGTTTATAGGTGCTTATATAAAGAACCCCAAGTGGTCGACATTATTCCATTGATTCCAACTACGGCGTGCCTCGAGTCGTATACCGTTGTTCTGGCACGCGAGTTCACAGCATCACTGTGCGGCCGTGTGTGTCACAGCATTACTGTTGTGTGATAACTTAATTGGCATTGCTGTTGTGTGATGACAATAGGCTGCTTTAAACATTATTTGTTACCATGCTGTGCCTTTAACTGGCGGTACCGATACAGTCTTCGACTTTGGGACCTCTTTATGTGCTACCAAAATTACGTAATATCCTTGTATTAGTATCAATAAATTTCTTATTCTGATTCAGAGCCGGCACACTCAAACGCAAACCGCATATTCCGAGCTGAGAACACATCACTCGGATTTAAATGGGCCCTGAACCACGCCTTGCATATGGCTTTGAAAACGGCTTGAGTGTATTGAAGGCCTCTCAGAAATACACGGGCAGAAAAAAAAAAAAAAAAACACGGAGAAGGAGAAAAGGACGGGAAAAGCCGGGAGGTTAACCTGCAGGCTGAGCCTGGTAGGCTACACTGTGCCGAGGAAGGAGCAACGGAAGGGAAAATTTGAAAATATAGAGCGAAGAAAAAAAAAAAGACATAAACACAACACTGTAGTGTCAGTCGGCGACGTTATGATCGTCCATTGTCTATTCTATAGGACGGTCAATGAGCCCAGTAGCGTTCAGAAAGTACAGCAACACTTTCGCTGCTCGTGCCAGCTCAGATGCACAGAGCTATGGACCACCTTGGCAGCGGCGAAAACGTTGCTGTTTAGCTTTTGTGGTGCTGCATGGAGATGCATTCTTCCGCTTTTTTTTTTCCTCTCCTGATGAATTTCATGACGGTAAAGTTAAGGACACCAATCTTTTCAATGAATAATTTATCTTGCTAAACTAATTTCTTTCACATTAGCGTCCAATGAAAGGGGCTGTGCAACACTTCTGCAGGTAATTCTCGAATGAAATCGCTAAAGGAGCTCACTGGCTCACGAATCGCCTGCTGTAAAAAGAAAAAAAAGATCAAATCAGTTCGCTATTGGAGTAGTTGCAGCGCTAAACTTGAGGGGGTGTTCTACCGACCGAGCGCATTCCCTCTCCTTTCTTTGCGACGAGCGCGGTGGAAGCTACACAGAGGGAGAGAGGAGGGGGGGGGGGGTGAAAACGGGGCAAGAAGCCATGCTAATGCTCGTGATGACCTTGAACGTTTTTTTTTTATTTTCTTTGTCTTTGAACGTATTCGCGCTCCCTCATGGACGGCAAGCGTGCCGTCCTAGTCAGCGCTAGAGTTACTGTATATGCTCCCTACGGGAACTGTATATGTTCCCGTAGGGAGCATATACTGTATATGTTCCCCAAGGGGAACATATACAGTAACTCTAGTCAGCGCGGGAATGTGGGGCCGCCTCGCGGCACCCACGGTAACTGCGTCTGGAAATCGGCCAATGGTAGTCCTCCAGCCCACTGCATAGTTGGGCCCTTCTCACGACGCGTTTTGTTAAAAGACGGGCAGGCGTTTTCGAAGTGTATTTTGAAACCGAACTGGAAACTCCCTGCTGCGTGCGGTGCAATAACAGTCGGTCCACATGTTGAGAGGAACATCAACGACTGATGTAGCGACTAATGCAGCGTTTTATTTCTGCGTTCAAAAAGTGTTGCGGGGCCCCCTAATTCCTGTAAGAGGGAGGCACGTACCTGGAAAAACGGGGCAGCCGTCTTCGTCTTCGTAGAGCGTGTAAGCACTGCCGTTCCGCGAACTTCTTCCGAGAGAAGTGCCAGTCAGGTCCTGCGTAACAGGAAAAAGGAATTTCGGTGAGTTAAAGTCAAGCAGTCAGCATACAGGTAGGTGTGTTACACGATAATTGTGCAGGGATTAAATGACTAATCTCACGCACTGTGCATTTGCTAAAGAATATACTCCGCTGTCTGCGCCACACAGTTGGCGAATCACTGCGTCACTGAAACACTTAACCACACCAACAGCAGCTGTATTATGCCGCGTATAACTCAGCGCGCATTTTCATTCACTAAAGCTGCAATGTGAAGGACGCTGCGGTGAAATTTGTGGAGCCCGTGTCGAACACGACCGAGGATATCTGCGGTTAAATCGCAACATATCTGATGACAAAACTAAGAAGAGCAAGTAAATTGTGAGACCTCCCGTGCTGAGAAATTTACTACGACAAATACTTCACGCGTTAACGTGAAAGTTCTGGAGCCCGGTGTAGTTTGCCTTTTCAGCGCGCGTTATGAAATCCGGGTCATCGCATTTCCGGAGCCTTCCGGTATATCGAGTGCCTCATAAACGTAAAGCCCCAGCAATTATATTGATATTACGATGCTATTGAGCTAGTATCAGTTACGTGCGTTGTGTGAGCTTTAGCTTGGTGGCACTCTGTTTGGAGGCGAATCCTCGCCAAGTACAGACAAATTTATTTTGTCATTCGTGGGGAGCACTGTGTTGAGCTTTTACACGAGCAAATTCCTCAGTTGTGTGTCGTCGCGGCATGAACGTTTCAATGTCGTAAAACGCCGGATGCATTCATACAGCCGTGTTCGCGCTCACGTCTATACTACAGTGCTCGCATAGACGTTGATATGAAACGGCAACGTCAACAGCCGAAGATGGTGGCACTATACAAATCCAGAAGATAGTCTATACGCCGTGGCGGTCTGATGTACATCTGAACCGCGTCCACGCGGGTGAGAGGAAGAGTAAGTGTGACGTAAGCGTATATAAGGAAGTTTGGACAAGAGGCCACTTGCACAAGGGCACCCACAGGAGCACCCACAAACGATTCAAGCGACATTGAAGGATATTATAACACATTAACTGGCAGTTACACTTGACCGTGTTCCGGCAAGCGGTGCGGATGAATTAACCGTGGAAGTGTCATGCGTGCACTCCAGACCTGCACCGAAAGCCGTAGGGCGTCTTGTTATCGAAAGTGCGATGAAGGCCAGCTGGAACGTAACAGAACCCACGCGTACAGCTGGGACTACAATATGACATAACTTCTTCGTGTTAAGTAGCATTTCTGAGCAGCTCTGCGAGTGTTCATTTACATGCGCTTCAAACGTTTCTCGGGTGGGAAAATAACGTACAACGACCATCACTGAAGCATAGCGCTGAAAAGCGATAGGTCATGTGCACTATACTCTGTTGTCAGCATGGAACAACTGTGACGGCGACATTTACTGACGTTTACTGGACATTTACTGGACATTAGGACATTTACCGGACGGCTATATATTTGCTGCTTGTGGCGACATAAGATCGCCAGAAATCAGCCGCGCAGCCTTTGGACATCGACGACATGTAGCCTGAGGTGTCGAAACACCGCTTACACGTATGTTTCGAAGTCCAGATCACCCGGCTGACGACGCATCCCGAAAGTTCCAGGAAACGCTTAATGAGAATTCCAGAGCTGATAAAGAGTTCGCAGCGGACAATAATGCGAGATACAAAGCCCCGCAGCTACGAATCGCAGATATGAAACACACGCTGTACGACTCATTCGCCCCTGAATTATAAGTGGCAAATAAACTTGATAGTACAGAGAAAACACACACACACGTACGCTCACACACATTATATATATATATATATATATATATATATATATATATATATATATATATATATATATATATATATATATATATATATATATATACATGCGTCACGTAGTAGTGTAGGGTTCTCGGGACCAGCACATCGGAGATCCACCGCACTATTCAGAATCAGAATGCGTCTATTGAACTCAGTATCCGATCATTGCACGTATTCTGAATCGAAACATTGGTCGCTCTGACTGAGTGGCTTCCGTGACTGCGCCACGTACACATAAAGATAGGCAGACAAACGAAAACATCCTTTAGGTTTCCCAGCACGTTCCCGTCAGTTAGGCCGGGGGGTGTATTCACTTTATACCTCTGACCCTTTGGGTCTCACGGTCACAGGCGGTGAAAGACGAGCCCTCTCCGCTACTATGTACATCCCCCTGGTCTCTTAATAATATTGCTTCGATCGCTAAAGATTAGAGCAGCCAATTCCGGGCCTACAAACACCGGTAGCAGGAGCAGCAACACAGCAAGCGAAGGGTCCCTGCACTTGCCGAAGGTGGTCGGTGCCCCCGGGCATGCGAGCCGTACGCGATCATTCCCGTGGGAATCGTCGCTCGGGCCTGCTGCTGTTGGCGATAGCCCGCCGCTCCCCTTGAGGCTATTCCAACAGGGCGGCGACAGGTTTCCGGTCAACCCCGGCCCACCGCGGTCAACAGCTTCCCCGCCCCTTCCCGCCACTTTCACGGCGACGTAACGTTCCCGAGCCTGTTCCCTTCCGCCATCTTCGTACTTACGTTATGTTTGTTGTTGTTCGATGACCTCAGGGTATAATGCTTGTTCTGCATGAACCCTTTCTGCCAGTGTCTGGGAAAGTGTATAAACAGCCTATAGGCGAGATCTGCTCAAGACTCCCCCGCGGTACAGCGTAATATGGCGCATGTATCTCCATTATCTCGTCAGGTTTTTCTATCGGGCTTTCTATATCTTCTCGTCAAGGTTAGCGATTGGAGTTGAACGAGCAGGACCGCCGAGTGCTCAAGCTGGTTCCCTCTTCGATCTTTTAAAACCGAAGTTCTTATATGTCTCACGCGAAGGCGAACTCGTACGAACGGTGGCAGAAGGCTGCAGCACTAAATATAAAAAAATCGCGCCGTGTTGACTTGGACACTCCAAATTTAGTACAGAGGAGTACGAATATAGCTGACAGGAGTTACAGGTCATGGCATCAATAACTTCACGTCCCTGACATTCATGCCACGATACGATAACAAAATCACGGCTCATGCCTGCGTTGAACAGGCGAGCAAGAGCCAAGTGGCTGACCGTTAGCATTTACAGCATAATCCAAATTACATTCACGTGATCTCCGACTGCCAAAGGCTCAGGGTTTCAACCCCTATTACCCTGGTTCGACCAAAGGTCCTGGCTAGCGCGTTTACGCCTTTTAGGAGAAAGCTAAGAGCGCTTAGGATACCCCCTCCCCCGCCTTTCCCTTCCGTTCCTTGATATCTCGTTGTGTTCCCGTAACATTACAAACTATACGAGAGCTCCATCTTGGCGCCTTCCAAGATGGTTTTACTTGGCGTGTTAAACGAACGTGTTCGTTGAACAAGGGCTGTCACTAAGCACCAACGTTTCGACATTTGGACTTGTCGTTGTCAGTGTTACGAAGACAAGCTGCCGTCCTGACGACGACAAGTCCATTCGGTCGAAAAGTTGGTTCCAGTGATAGTCCCTGTTCGGGGACTTTTTCATCACTTCGAGCCTCTATTTCCCCCTAGACTTCTCTTGTTCAGCGAATATAATCAGTAAGTCCACCAGACGAGGGCGCCATCGATATTGTTGTAGCTCACGTTATCAACGTTGTCGTTATTACTGTAGACTAGAAATGACCCACGCAGGCAGGCAAACAGACCGAAAGTAAATAAGTTATAGCGAAACGAAAGCGGATTTGGCGAAACGAGACCCTCGTTGCGTTTGGTTGATTGCTATAGAAAGTGAGCAAAAACATTGATCTTTTCCATTTCACCCCACGGTGCAACACAACAATTTGTAGATAAAATTTCGCGAACAAATTGCTGTTTAGGAGGAGTGCTTTGCCAAGAAAAACTGAGATGAATCCAAATTACGTGGCATACCGTGCTACCAGAGAAGCAGAGTAAATGTAACGTTGACGGATATGGTGACGAAGACTCGTCCTTGCACACAATTCTTGCCCGAATGTGCGCACTTCTGACCCCTGCTCTTTTCTTTCTTTCTCATTTTCCCTTAACATTAGCGTTAGCGTTAATCCTTTATCTTAGTTCCATTTCAAATACAATTGGGTTATGTAAAGGTCAACCTGAAGGCACAATAAATGTAAGAAAGACCAACAGACAGTGTATACACAATACAATAAGCGACTTGATAAGTTGAGTACATAACCTTCCTGCGAACGCGTAAAACGAGTGAAGAAAAACAAGACAAACTATTGTTTCCCTCCTTCGCTGCTCTAACAGAGTCAGTAGCCATTCTTCTTGTGGATTACTGTCCACTCTCAGGGTACGCACACCATCAGTGCCTGAAGTGCCTAAACTTGATTTGCTCGTTTTCATCTCAAATAGAGTATCGGCTACACATCGCTATTTACTAGCTTTTTAACCGTTATACATATATATGCTTTCATTACCGGAAATTTCTTGGTACATGGCTTCGTGTAAGCCGTTTTTGCGTGTAGGCGTATCTTGTCATGAATACAGAAATACAGTGGGCAACAAGTTCACCTGCTGTCATCGAAACGCTCGTTCCGTTCCCCGCCATTTAGCAACCACCGCTAAACGAATCCACCGCATAAGGATTACAGCGCCTATAGTACAAACAGCATGACGAGAACCAGCCCTCAACGTAAAGCTTACGACATCTCTCGCTCCAACTAATATACTGGTACTTACAAAATGAGTATAGGGCAAAGGCTGCGACGAAAACTCGAGAAAGCGCGTCTCGATTGAGCTCGAAACGGTGACGTTAAATTTTCGCCACACCCACAATCGCGATATTGCATCCATTAACCCGGTCCAAATTGCCTTTTTTTTTCTTCTTTAACAAATGATTATACATAGCCTAACCTCAGTGAAGTGGTGAAACAACGAACATCACGTTACCTGCATCAGTATCACGCGGTCAAATTTCCAGCGCGCCAGTCTTCCTGGAGTGGTTGCGATTCATTTCTGCAGCGCCCACTCTTTGGCTAGCGAAGCGAACGACGCTCACGTGATGTTTCACTTCGTGAGCAAGCTGTCTACGTTTTGGAGTTAGCCTGCCACAAACATGTTGGCATCACGGTCGCAAATAAGCTCTTTTGAAAGCACCGTACTAATAGCGCATAGCCCTTCAAATTCTTTACCACGCATATATATTTTTTTCTTCGCGTTTTCGGGGCTCTAATATGGTTCTCGCCTCAACGCGATGGAAAGCCAATTACCCCGCCACTTCACGACCGTGTTTGGGTCTGTTTATTCCGGCATACATCACTTGCACGGGGGCGAAAACGCCGCTGTTTTATACGGAAAGATATAACGCGCGAGCAAAATCGACGCCGCCGCTCACAACGAGCCAACTTCATCTGGTCGAGGCGTGCGATATGAAATTACTTATGCCGGGCTGCCGGGTGTCACGTACCGAGCTTCAGGCGAAGTGTCTGCGCTGCAGACACGTATACTACTCCAGTCTAAACAGCCGTGCCGGCGGAAGTCGCACGATCTGTATATATTCCGAATGCATCGCCGCGTCGGATCAGCCGGGAGGTCCCGAAGACTAATACGTCGGCCCACTCAATCGCGTACGCCTGTCAAAGTACGTGACTCGGTTTTGAGAGCAACTGTAGACTGGCACATCTCACGGCAGTTCTGTGCAGCATGTCGGAAAGGTAGGGGTGTTTCTGTAGACGAACGGTGATGAATGGGAGGCACGTGAAATATCCGCTGCATGCATCTGCCTGTACGATGCAGTTACGGAAGTGTTTTCTTCTTTTGCGTACATACAGTTTCATGCACAAACTTATTCGGCAAGATTAGTGCCTGCCCTTGTTTCGCCGGTGTTTTATCCTAACGTCGACGAAACGAAGCCGTAAGCGCCACGCATACAGCGCTTTATCTCTTTCTTCCAAGATTTGCTCTTGAATCGGAATAGTGGTGCTACGCAAAAGTTGAGGAGGAGGGTCTGTTGGTCTAGTTGGTGTCGCACTATGAAAAAGTTGAACTTGGCGCGACTAAAACAAACGTGAAGAGACACCCTTGTTTGCTTCGTCTCCTCTTGCTTGTTTTATTCGCGCTTAATTCAACTTTCTTTCACGACCCAAAAAGTTTTTTTTTTACGTGATTGAAATCTCCTACCATGCATATCGGGCTGAATACGGCATTTCAGGAAGGAAGAAAGAAAGAAAGAAAGAAAGAAGAAGGAAAGAAGAAAGAAAGAAAGAAAGAAAGAAAGAAAGAAAGAAAGAAAGAAAGAAAGAAAGAAAGAAAGAAAGAAAGAAAGAAAGAACCACACGCACTGCTCGACCTTGAATGTGAGTGACACGCCGTCAGACATTCTGCGCGAAAGAATGCTTCCCTTCGCAACGTGTACCGCGGAAACGACTGGACTCGGCCACTGGTGCATGCAGGACGACGCCGAGATCGTGCTCGCTTGCGTTTCAAATGAGAGCAGCCGGTACTATGCAAAGTTCTACCGAAGCTATGCGTGGAAGTGTAGACTATTCGAAGCGCGCAAATTCTCTAAGACCTGTTAATTCTTCCATAACTTACGCCTGCTACGAATTTTCGCAAAACAGTCTATGAAAAAAGTGCACATGGAGGGGCGTTTGAAAGAAGTACATATCGGTAAACTCTTCAGTTGCGAGCAATTTGGCTGCACAGTCGACTGTACGCGGGAGCAATGTTTTAGTTTGCTAACATTTTCGGATTGGAAGCACTATCATGTGAGGGATGTCACCGCTGTGAGACAGGTAGGTCGACTCTCAAGTTGTCGCACGGGCAAACTAGACCAAACCGCCCATAAAATAATTTATAAAGCCAAACAGTGAGTGAGTGAGTGAGTGAGTGAGTGAGTGAGTGAGTGAGTGAGTGAGTGAGTGAGTGAGTGAGTGAGTGAGTGAGTAGCAAGCGAGCAATAATATTCATCATCATCATCATCCGCCTGTCTACGCCCACTGCAGGGCAAAGCCTCTCCCATGGATCTCCAATTATCCCTGTCCTGTGCTAATTGGGCCCAATTTATCCCCGCAAACTTCCTGATCTCATCTGCCCACCTAACTTTCTGCCGCCCCCTGCCACGTTTGCCTTCTCTAGGAATCCACTCTGTTACCCTTAATGACCAACGGTTGTCTTGTCTTCGCATTACGTGACATGCCCACGCCCATTTCTTCTTCTTAATTTCTATTAATATGTCCCTAACACGCGTCTGTTCCCTAACCCACTACGCTCTCTTCTTGTCCGGTAATGTTGGTACACCTACCATTTTCAGTTCCATAGCTCGCTGCGTCGTCATCAATTTAAGCTGAACCCTCTTAGTTAGCCTCCAAGTTTCTGCCCCGTTGGCGAGTACCGGCAAGATGCAGCTGTTATACACTTTCCTCCTATAATATTATTATGACGATATTATGATAATATTATGACGGCGTAAATAGTTCCTATAAAGTCTGGGTTGCCCACAAATGAAAGAGCGGAACTACATAGGACGAAACGTCCTCTCATGCCCTTACACACCTTTCGATTACGTCCACCAACAAACGCTCTAATTCCTCCAAAAACTCATTCATAGTCGCCAGGGGTCACCGACACAATCTGGGCTCTGCGTAACTTACTGCGCACAACTACATACATTCCGCGTTCTGTCCGTCTCGCCTCCGGCACATTCGGAAGAAGCGATCACGGGTCATGGGAGTCGAGTAGAGCCCTCTTGTTTGCTCAGCCCCCAAAGTGAAGCAGCCACCGCTTCTGTAAGAGCAACTGGTCGAACAGGAAGCGCGTTTGGCGCAGTCTTTCTCGTTTTTGCCTCTCAAATGAAAGACTACTCAAGCGGGCTACGGCGAAAGCTGAGCGAGCGAACCTCAAAGGAGCAGATCAACATACTCAGGCTTCCTGTAAAGAACGGCGCCCTTGGCTGTTTGCAGTGGAGTACAATTCAATCACTCATTCACTCCCTTTCTTTGTTTTATTTTAATTGCGGAGCGCTTTAGGGGCTCGGCCTGTCGGCGTGTTAGGTCGCCTAACGTCGCTATCACGCTCAGAAAATATAAGTTGAGAACAGTGCCAAGATATGCGAACACTGACCAAAATGGTTACGATGCATCCAGATGAAGAATTGTAAAAATAAACTGAATTACTAGTATGATGAAACAAGAGATACACATCAAGAGTAATTTGATCACATACTGAGATCAAATTAAGCTAAAATAATCCGAAGACGGTGGCGATAAGCACAAGATATACACAAGGGAAACAACAGCGAATCGCTGCTCCGCAGTTCGTGCAGCTTTCACTGCAGTGAAACTGGCTTGCGTTTCTTTCTTTCTTTCTTTCTTTCTTTCTTTCTTTCTTTCTTTCTTTCTTTCTTTCTTTCTTTCTTTCTTTCTTTCTTTCTTTCTTTCTTTCTTTCACAACACACACAACTCACTGCGCCACTTCAAAGCGAATTCTGTAAGGCAAGCGTGAGAACTGCAACTGTCGTTGCCGTTTGGAAACATGGCAGCGCTCCCTTATCGTCGGTGCTGTCCTTTCGTGACCCCTTCCCCCTCTCGTTTCTTGCCTTTGTCTCTGGGTTATTCCTTCTTTAGTTCGACGCCTGTGTGTATTCGGTTCAGAGCTCTCTCTTCGCGAAGTAATGAAACAGCGAGAGAGAGAGAAGGCTTCCAAGTATCACCATCGTCTCGCTTGACCGGCGTCGGCGTTTGAAATGCGAGAAGTAAACGCAAAGCCCCGTGTGTGTGGATGGATATATATATATATATATATATATATATATATATATATATATATATATATATATATATATATATATATATATATATATATATATATATATATATATATTATACAGGTGTACACAGATGGAAAACAAGATCGAACGATTGCGCAATGAGCATGCGAACGCGAATTCGCGGAAATGGTTGTTTTCTTCATCAAGCCCGAGTTTATACAATCAAATTATTCGCGCACAAGCAAGTTCGGTGCTGCGATTAAGCCACAACGTTTTTTTTTTTCTTTTTAGTCTAGCCGATTTGTTCGGATAAAGGTCACCTGCTTTTATAGCTTTGTTCGTGTGCTGTTCCCAACGTTTATTTCAACTTCTTCTGGATCGTGCATTTAACTCCTCCTTTCTTGAAAAATAAAAGTGTCGAACGGACGTCAGGAGCACACGCGTGCGTGTTAGTGTCTGTACGTATGTTTAGATCGCTTTGTCAATGAACAGCATAACAGGGGAAAAAATGATTTAAAACTCAGTGGCGGTCGAAACCCACGATCATTATCACATTCATTAAATGTAATCGACTGAAAATGAAATCAACTTCGTTCTCCCGAAATAGTTGTTGTGGTTTTCCTGCTGAGCGCGGAGAGAGAGAGAGAAAAATAAGGAAGGGAAGGCAGGGACCTTAACCAGTCAGGAGACCGGTTGACTACCCTGCACTGGGGGATGGGAAAAGGGGAAGAAAAGGAGGGTAAGAGAGAGGGGGAATGTAAAACCTTCAGGACAGTTCTACAGTGTCAAAGGCGCCCGGTAAGGCCAGATGTTTTCAGAAAGCCCAAAAGCGCTTTCTATATTGCGTTCTGAGCCGTTGGTCGGTGAGGATGGTATTACAAGATTATCTCTTAGAGAACGATCGTCGAGCTTCTTGAACGTCTCGGCCATAGACAGTCAATGTTCTCAAGTTGTGGACAGCGGCACAACAAGTGGTCAATGGTCTCCTCGCATCCGCAGACAACACATGCAGGACTGTCAGCCATTGCAATCAGCGCACAGTAAGCTTTCGTGAAGGCCACTCCCAACCCTCCTTCTCCTCCTCCTTTATCATCATCATCGTCATCATTATCATCATCATATCCTATGGCCACTGCAGGACGAAGGCCTCTCCCAATGCTCTCCATCCTTTCCGGTCCTGCGCAAGCTGATTTTATTTTATGCCTGAGAATTTTTAAAATTTCGTCGCCCTATTTTACTTTTTCTCGTTTACGGCTCGCTTCTCCTCTCTTAGTATCCATTCCGTCGTTCTATCCATTCCGTCGTTCCATCGGTTATCTAGCCTTCTCCACCACTTAGCCTATAAAGACTGAAAAAAAGAAAGGCGGTGAGGAGAGGCACCTCCGTTATAATAGCACCACAGTCTTGTTGCTATAGCTGCATACGACTTTCATTTATTGCATTTCACGTAACGATTTATGTAGATAGAAACCTACCCGTAGGCTCACTTATATAGGTTTCCGGCGACGAACTTCGAGAGGGCTTTGCGGAAGCTCTATATGCATTTACTTCACTTCATATGGAGCAGAGAGATACAGACATCCTCATTTCCAGCCGCACGAAGAGAGCGTGTAGTGACTGGAGCCGCACAGTTACGAGAGGAGGTCAGCTGCACGTCCCATATTGCATTCACGCTGTTTGTTGTGCATAAGGTTTTCGCTTCTTTGGTCACTTCTGTTCTGCCATTTTTTTAAGGCTCCTCCAGTGACCTAATTAGCGCACCGTGAATGAAGGGAACGCGTCCATTGCAGTGGAAGCGGCGGAAACGTGGCTCGCAATTAACTCTTGTCAAAGAGGTAAGCAAAATGGAATGACCCGACAATGATAAAAGAGCGGCAAAATATGACATGAAAAGAAACGAGCGAGAGATTCGAAAGCATTTGCGAAGCAGCGACTCGGCCATCAATTTACTTTCGCTCTTCACACTTAAGCGAACGCGATACCGTTGTCTCTATTCTTTTAAACTCAACGGCAAGCCTTGTGTGTGGGCAACGCTAAGGCAGCCGTTTACAAAATAACGCGAAATGTAATCTTTCAAAAGTAATCGAAGCTTTTTGTCTAGTGTCAACAGCTCGTGAATCATTGACGCGGCAATTAAACTGTGGCTTTCATTTTTTTTCCCTTTTTCCCCCTTTCTTTTCCTGAACACCCCCTCCTCGTCTTTTTTTTTTTTTTTCAACCGCTATGCTACACTTTATGGCGTCGTCGGCACAAAAGCTTTCTTGACATTCACGCGGGAAGCTCAGATTCGCGATAAGGCACGCAGAGCCGACAAGGTTTGGACAATAAAATGGGGGAAAAGAAATGTCGATATTCTTCAAACGCTTCATAACAAATAGAGAACAGCAATGAAGGACAGTGTAAACCTCAAATCATAAGGATTCCGATATTAAACAACGCGAAATTGCTTTCAGAGGAAATGGCTGGACGCGTATAATGAGCTTACTGCCACGGAGTACAAGACGCGCTTCGTTTGGTATGGATTTGCCTTGGTACGTATCCGTACCATGGCGGAAATACCATTGTACGGAATAGATTGTATTCTCATAGCACTTGCTGGCGCAGGATTAAGCCTCTGACATTGGAGAAAAAAACAGAGGAAGGGATGGCTCAACAAAGAACAATCGGCAGCTGAGTCAGTATATATATGGCAGACGTGCGAGCTTTTAAACGTACCGCGTGAAAGCGCATTGCAAAGTGTAACATGTTTGCGTTTCCTGAAATTATTTTTGCTGTATATTTTCATGCAGCATGGTTTACAAGTAAGGAACGAACGCAGCGTTTACACCCAGCCATACTCATAATCGATATTGGCAATGAGGCATGCTTTACTTTCGTCATTCCCCTATTTCATTATTATTTTCTATAGAATGTTATAGAGCCCATTAACTACGCCCTCATTCGTTCAAGAGATCCTTCGCTTGCCCTCACAATTCTATAGTGACTAAGTTTTCCCACCCCTACACTAAGTGTAGATGAGAGTATACGCTCCTGAGGGGAAGCGAAATTGCAATCAAGTCCTATCCTATAGCGAAATGCTCGATGCATATGTCCGTCAATTGTCCTTGCTCTCGCACAAAAGGGTCAGTAATCTGTCGATATACGAAGCTCACGTGGGGCTTTCGTAGAATCTGCGACAGATAAAAAGGAAAGAGTACCAACAATAACGGAAACGAGATATGTAAAGGAATTCCCGGCCGAGGAGTGATGGAAGGCGAAAAATGGCGTAAATCGTATGCGATAAGCGACCGCAGTCGACGATGCCGCCTCTATATGAAGGTGATCATGGGGGTCTGACAGTGGACGGAATGGGAGGTGTTAAAGCTTTTCGTGGCTTCACGGGAAACCGTTATACACGCGGTGTTGTGAGGGGTATACCTTCGCCGAGAGTTGTGCGTCAGGATTAATAATTGCGTTGTTGCCAGGTCGCCGAGGGGCGTAGTAGTTGCACAAATGGTGAATGCTTACGTGTGGCGTATTCGAAGAGCGCGACTGGACCGTGTGGCGGCGAATACACGATTAACATGCGATGCATATGGAAAGTAAAGTAGAAGTGGGAAAGGAAAGAAAGATAGACACTCGACCTACAATTGTGGCAAACACCTGCAGTGATATAAATTAATTAATATAACGAAGACGAAATATGCACCAAAGCATTACTATTTACTTCTGAAAGAAATAAAGTGTCTATAGCTTGTGTGAAGCATCTCGTACTTGGTCGGTAATAGTTTCGCTGACTAGAACGGGCTAAACATGGTCAATATATAAATCGATCGATCGATCGATCGATCGATCAATCAATCAATCAATCAATCAATCAATCAATCAATCAATCAATCAATCAATCAATCAGCTTTTAATCAACCGACCAATCTATTTACACATTTCATTCAGCATGGAAAAGCTGGGGAAAATTCATCTCAAACGCCTCTTCGGGTACTCAAGCACAGGTTCGCTTTACCACGGACTCTTCCGTACAAACGGTCCTTGTGTTTAAATTTTTGTTTTTTGCGACAAATACGGCACCTTCTCTGTTAACATAACATTTTGCACTTGTGCTAGTGCGCCACTTTCATCAGAATGCCGATCTTCTCAAGGATGGAAGGTGCCACTCTCGAATGCTTGTTTCTACTGCGTCTAACAATGGATGACTGATAATACCATAACGCTTGAGCCGGTGGAGAGAGCTACATCAACTGAACTACTGCTGTCTGTACCAGAGGTAATGTAGCGTTTTGCTTTACCTCCCCAGTGCTTCGTAATTCTATCTGCGCCTGAGGTGACTTCGTCGCAGTGCGTTCCCAGCTATTGTTTCTTCTTCCACATCAAGACTGGCGTCTTCTCTTGCTGATCACCACCTGCGATCTGCTAACGTCGTCAGCGTCGAAACCCAGCGATTCTTATGGAAGTTGCAAAAGTCCGGTTCGTGACTGTTTGCACGAAGAAACTTCCGCGAGGGAATCACCCGTTATCCGCTATGTCTCGCTCTGTATCAAGTGGCGCGTGCTGTCGTCACCGAAGACTGAGTGACAGAATCGCTTGCTTCTTGAGAAAGAACATGTCTATCGCAATCCCTGTCGTAGGCAGTGGTAAGCATACGGCAGGTAATCACCGTGAGTTTTGCAGCGTTTTCTCTAAGTATTTCTCTAAACAAGCAGATTCGGAACACCACATTGCAAGTCTGTGAATCCCGGCTACCTCACAGTAGACTGTTCGCACTCTTCGGTATTTATTTTATGAATTTGAGCGAGCAGGTGCTTCTCTTCTAAGACACGGTCCGCTCTCTTGTAGATGTATTTTACCAGCAAAAAGAAGCAGAAAGAAAAGAAAAATGACAGGAATGTCTTATATGCTGCATAAAGTCCTCTCTCCCTAATGAATTTAGCCTCCGTGATTCGTTAGTTGCATGCCATGCAGTGTGCGCGTCCGAACAGGAAGGTATGCGTCCGTGCCCCCATAGTGGCATCTCAAAAGTAAGGAAAACAAACTAAGCAACTCGCTACCTAAGTGCGCTAGCGAGTGAGGCTGCTTATTGTAAGGTACTTGTTTTGGCGCGGCACGATGTAAGGTACTTGTTTTGGCGGCACAAGCACGACGCTGCGGCAAATACGGAGGGGGAAGGGTCTCAAGAGATTCCAGAGGGCAGAAATTGTCTGCGCCACTCTCCGCAAGTGAACTACTGCACAAAGTTATGCAGTTAGCGGCCTTAAGCGGTGGCTCACAGCTTACACAGCAACTATAAGACATTCGACTGTCGAGCGCAAGGTCGTATGAACGCTTACATTCCAGGACACAGCAAAACACACTCCGATTAGCGCGGAACGCCAGAGCATCAGAGTGCCGTGCTTGTGTTGCGCGTTAGACAACCTCAGGTACCCGAAATTACAGCCCTCGGCCATCTACTTAATACAGTGTCTCTTACATAACCCGTGTTGCTATGCAATCTGCCGAGGGCAACGAAGGAAGACACTGGCACCTTTCTTAAGCACGCCAAACACGCAAAAACGGCCTAATTGGCGTTTGTAGCGCCATGTAGAATTCTGCAACGTAATGTCGTGCAGTAAGCCGTTGCTAGTATGACCGTGTGTTTGGGCCCTCTGACACCATTTCGTTCTTATACCTGCCCACGTTATTTTTATTCTTTACCGTAGCCTCCAGCTGTTGTAACACTGTTGTACAAGAAACCCAATGAGCTCATTGGCAAAGTCGTCAGCGCTCACGATTTTCGAATCAAGGTGATATCTGCGAGGACATCCCTCGCAGGACCTGTCCCGACTTCGTACGCCCTCTATAGGGCAAAGGCGTCTCCGATACCTCTCCCATTATCCTTTGCTCTCTGCGGCCGGGAATATTCAGGAGAACACAGCGAGCAATGGAAAGAAAAAGATGACAGGGTACATTGAGGGACAAGGAAAGAGCGAAGTGAATTAGGGAACAAACGCGTGTTGCTCACACCATATCAGCACTCAAGAAGAGGAAATGTGCGCTAGCTCAGCGTGTAACGAGAAGGCAAGATAATCGGTTGTCATTAACGGTGAAGCAGAGTGGGTTTCTAGCGAAGGCAAGCGTAGCAGGGGTTCGCAGAAAATTTGGGTAGGGTAATAAAATCAGAAAATTTGCAAGGACAACGTGGCCACATTTAGTAAGCTAGGATGTTATCTAGCAAACCGTATACACGGACGCGAAATAGAGTCAAAATTCAACTTGGCGCTTGGCGGTACAGTTGGACCCGTGTACTCTCAGCGGCTCTATCTGTTATTGTTCCAAGGGCTACGCTTGCTATACGTGGTGCAATGCACACGAACGCACTTCACATAGACCGAGAAGTGTTGGGCGCATTGCAAATAAGGAACCGCGCTACGCAGTTCCGACAGCTTGTGCGAGAGCAATCGAATTGTGTGCTTTGCCGTTTAGCAAATAAACAGAGAGGCTTCTTGCGAAATGCTGATGCCCTATACGATGTGGAAAATTGTCACGCGTATACATAACATGCCGCGCTGAGCGCTGGCAGGACACTTGAATGTGCGAGTCGCTCCATAGATTAGCCCTTATCCCAAGAGTGCTCGCGGAATTATTTGACCACCGACACAATATATTTCTGGCTTCTGTCGCCATGCAAGCGAATATATTCAGGCCTATCTCACCGCCTGACACCGTCTCAACAAATCTTCCCCTTATATGACTATTTCCTTACTGCACGGCAGTTAATAGAACAGGCTTCGTATTTTTCTTTTTTGTGCTTGTGTTTTTTTTGTCATACAAAAACAGCGCCATCAAAAATAAGAAAGTTGATCGCCTTGCTTTCTTTTTTTTGCTCATTCGCCCCGCCCTGTACACTTATAAAAGAAGGTAGTAAAAGGTAGTGACTGCAAGTAAAATGTTAGTAACTGCCGCACTTACTGCATTTCTAGGATAGTTACTAACTATTTACTAACTCCAGATCAGCGAGTGTCCTGTTACTACCTACTCAGTAGCCGGGTTAATAACGAAAAATGTCCATTTATAACGCTTCATAGTGCTGGTAGAATATATAAAGATCTGAAATATTAGGCGGGTTGGGTTAACAGATCAATGCGATGCAGGGCTACGAGTTGGTCCACCCTAAAACGACATGTATTCTGTGAATGCTTCTCTTGTAATTGCACAGAACATTAGTTTACCCACTGGTACTAAGCAGCAGGCCAAAACAGCTGGACTATATATACGGGATTGCCGGTGAACGGCTGTGTATGGCGAGCAGTCTATTTAAACTGTGCATTTATTTGATGTGCTTGCGCGTACCTTTGCGTGTGTGCGTGCGATGTTCCCTCGATCTCATGTTAGTGCGTGCGTGTGACAATAAGTGCTCATGAAATCAAATCCTGCTGGACTCAAAGTGTGAATCGGGAAAGCACAGCCTGCATTTTTATTTTTCGGTTGGTCGGAACTAGGTCCGCAGTTGGTCTTTCTGTAGAGTTTTCCCAACCCCAACATTTGCACCACCGAGCGAAGTGCAGGGGACTAAAATAGTAAATATAATTAAAAAGAGGCTAGCATGCGTTACTAAACGCAGTTACTAAGAGGGTAGTAGTTGTTACTAACTGCGGTTAATAACAGAGTAGGACCTGTTACTAACTGCTTATGAGAAAGTAGTATCTGTTACTGACATTGTAGTTTAGTAGCGGTTACTAACCCTCTCGTTACCTCGCGTTACTAAGAGGGCTGTAACATGTGACAAGAAAGTAAACCAAAGTCAGTAAGTACAACCTTATTTCTAAAAGTGCACTTCTTTCTCGCGCGTAAAATATCTGTTAAACATCACTTCCGTCCTCTCGCCCGCGATTTTCACGTTTTATATCTTAATCATACTTGGAATAATAACAATACCGAACCCGCATATCCATATGTTGATGCTGAAACGATGGGAACTCAATCGAATACGTGCTTATATAGTGATTTGAGGGAGTGGAAGAGGCGCTAGTTTCTGTCGCCCAACCTGGGGACACAGCGAAACGCCTAACAAGCGCTTCCCTAACAGTTCTCCGAGCGTTTTCCTATGGCAGAGCATAACACCCTCACCCACTAAGGACAGCGCCACCTGCGTAGGCTCAACTTACGTCATCATCGTCGGGAAGCGAAGGGCTCCTTCCCCCGTCCATGACGGGCAACGAAGGGGTGCGTCGAAGACGGTTCGAGATCTTTCTCTTGAGCGCCACCCGAAGGTCCAGCCAACTCCTCTTCGTGACGTCCTCCTGCGACTTCTTGAAGCGCGGCAGTGTGGCCACGCCGCCGCTCACTTCGCAAGCGCTCGCGAGGGCCCTGATCGCTTCTGGCACGTCCTCCTCGTCCATGATGGCCCAGTCGAGCGAATACTTTCGCCGTTGCATCGGCGTCTCCAGTGCCTCCTCTTTTCGCTTCGACGATGCCAGCGACGCCGGGACTAACCTGTCCCACACGCTCGACGTCCGCTTGCTCTCGATCAGCTGCTTCTCGGCGGCGGCGGCGACCCCTTGGCTCGCGGCCAGCGGAGCTCGGGCGCGACGATAACCGGCGTCGCACGAGCACGGCGCTACGATATCGTAGCACGCGCTCGGTGGACACGGCCCACCGGCGACTTGCTCGGGCTCGTGCGTGGAGCAGGGGAACGAATCCAAAGACTTCCAGGGCGAGACACGAGCTTCTTTCTTACGAGAGCGGAAGGAGACGGATATTACGGCGAGACCTCGGCGCTTGCGCTCCACCGGAGGATCGGCGCACGACCCTTCAGGTTTCTCGCATTGCGCGCATGGATTCGGAACTCCTTTCTTCTTTTCTCTCATAGGCTCGTCCGGAGGCTTTCTTTCGCGCTCGACGCCGTCACGGGACACTTTAAATAAAACCAATGAGATGAGTTGATCGACGGGTATCTCTCGGTGTATTCAGGAGAACAGAAAAAGAAAGAAAAGAACTTTGCCGAGCGACAGCCGAGATTTTATGGGCTGCACAGTTGAAGGTTAGTTCAGAGAAGCCGCGCTGCACTGTAGAGGACAGCCAGGACAAATGCGTTTGCAAACTTCTTTTTTACCCTCCGAACGCATGCACTCCACAAGCACTTTAGATATGCACGTGACGCCAACGACCCGTCAATCGGAGCCGACGGTCTTCGTCACCCGACACGACGGACGCGAAATTCACTACGATAAGCACTGGAACAAGGTTCGGCGCGCAAAAAGGGAGCCGCACTGTATCACTGAGCAACACAGGGTTTCACATGGAACCACGCAAGATGATCACAAATGGTCGGTGGAAATCCCGCCGGGAGCGCGAAAGATATCCACGGCTCTTCACGGATCCAGCAAGGACGTTCAACTCCACACAACGGCAGCACAAAAGCACGTTAATCCACAGAGGCCCAGAAGCCGGGACACACCGAGATCGCTGTAGTGCCGTGTAGCGGGCGGCGCGCGGAATCATCCACCACACGAACAGTGCAGATGCCAACGCGAATCCAAAGGTAATATCGAGAAGCTGCGAGCCGGGCTCTGCGATAGCGAATCGTGTCCCAGGTAACGAGATTAGAGAAGGGGAGCGCTGTTTGCTTTATTGAAACACTACGCGCGCGCGGCGCGACCTTCTCGTCAGCCCGCTCGCCGACAACCCGCTTGCTCCCAGCACGCTTTGTGTCGCTAAGCGTTATCAGCACCGGGATTCCCAGAAAGAAACTGTCCGAGCACAGCTGAAGCTCCTAGACGACGAGAGGCAAGACAGGCCCCATTATGTCGTCGGCTTGGTGTACTGTTATTGTTTCATCAGCCGAACTGAAGACAACCAACATTGCCAGGTCAACGCTGTTTGTTGATGTGGGTCTTTGAGGTTACCGTTGGTCGACTTTTCCGTGCCGATATGGTTACAGCTAGAGCGCGTATCAAAGGTTTCGGACCCAGTGAATTCATAACGAGAACTTTTGCAGGGGAAGTTTGACAGCTAACAAATAGAAAGAGGCGTAGTGCTATAGCTGATAACTGATACTGGCCTTTGGCTATGACTGTCGCATGTAGTCTTTGTTTCAAAAGTAGTATAAATGGTCGTGGCAGCTAATTCGGCCTGTTTTGTACGGTGACTTGAATATTTCACAGTGGACTCAGTAAAGGAAACAACTCGGCATAGCTCATCAAACCATTGGAGTGCACAATGACGTATACTACACTGAACCCTCTTTTATCAAGTGTTGCAAGGTACATCGTGGATAGGTTCTCAGCTTCTCTGTGTTGTTCTCACCACAATGTTGTCCTCGAGATTTCGTTCATGAATGCAGGAATTTCTTAACCAAGGCTAATAATTGAATGCCATATCAATCACAGCGACAAAAGCGGCACCGTCACACCCGCTATACAGCATGATAAAGCGATAAAGCATTCGCCATGATTCTACCGTAATAACAGAACGCAGAAAATCAAAACCGATATCGGAGCATCACAGACGGCGAATTAGAGCAAGCGTTCCAGGCTCTGCTGCAAAGAACAATGGCGCGTCGATTAGGCATTGCAGAGCAGGCGATGGCACCAATGATATCGCATTCGAAAAACACAAGACATGACTGATGGCATGCATATAAAGTCACCGACGTAGTTTCCCCTTCCAGCGCCGATTAATTATCGTCCACGCGGAAAATGTATGACTCTCCGTACGTCAGTCCTCCTGTGAGTGCATTGCATTTCCATTGCGCTAACGAACTGCTTTGCCAACTTATTACCAATTAGACGGAGATATAGGGGGAGGAGGAGGGGGGAGGTTTAATAGAGAGAAGGGGACCTATTTCTGCAGCACTGCAAGGGCCATAGTTCAGCTGCTATCCCACGCCAGCGGCGTAGTACATGCGAATAGAGAAAGAGAAAAGGCAAGAGGATGCAGGAAAAGTGCGCATGCGCATAGGCGCGCACTCAGGAGCGTTAACAGCAGAAACTCGAGTTAGGCCCGTGTGCTGCGCGATGTGAGTGCACGTTAAAGAACGCCAGGTGGTCGAAATTTCCGGAGCCCTCCACTCCGGCGTCTCTCATAATCAGAGCTGGTTTTGTGAAGATAAACCCTACAAAAGAACAAGAAACTCGAGTTCAAGGAGTAGGAATGTTTCTGCGAGTGTTTTTGTATCTAAACAACCACGTTTTGGCAGTTAGATGCACGACCAGCGAACCCCAGCTGGTCAAAGTTTCTCCGGAGGCCTCCACTCAGGGCGTGACTCGTAATCAATCAATCAATCAATCAATCAATCAATCAATCAATCAATCAATCAATCAATCAATCAATCAATCAATCAATCAATAAGTTTTTATTGTGGCATCACGCTTTTGGAACACGTAAAGCCTCTCAAATTGTATATATGGAGCAAAAGTCCCGCCTTTCAAGCCAGGAATCAGACAGGCAACAATCAGTGGTCTCAACACAACGGGACGCCGACAGGGATTTGCTTTAGCAGGAAAGAACAATGATTGTGCCGCAGTGATTAGTTTCAATAGCCTGCTCGAGAAACCCGACAGGTGATACAGCAGTCTGCGAGTGCGAATTCCAGCGAGGCAGTTTTATCAGATTAGAGAAACCCCCAGTCTGAAGTGGCCGACACCGAGCAGGGTAGACAAAAACGATGAATCCGCAAATGAAAGAAAATCTACGACGTGGACGACTCTTTCGAGCGTTTGCATGCTTTATGGCAACCGAGCACGAATGCGTACGTTATCAATATGGAAAAACACTAGCTTCTAATTTAAGAAGCAGCGGCTGTCGTTGACCTGACGCCTACGCTGACAGCTTTGCAGCATGGTTCTCTTCTTTTTAAAGGCGAGAATTCTTGCTAAGGCACCGCCTCGGTGGCTATGGCACTCGGCTGCCGATCCGAAGGTCGCGGGATCGAATCCCGGCCATGGCGGCTGGAAGCGAAATGTTGACGCCCGTTTACAGTGCGATGTCAGTGCGCGTTAAAGAGCCCGAGGTGGTCGAAATTTTCGGAGCCCTCCACTATACGACATAACCATAACGTGGTTTTGGGACGTGGAAACCCCAGAAATCAATCAATCAGTTCTGGCTAATAAAATTGAACCTTAACGTGGCGTGTCCGGCGCACGCACGTGCATTGTTTCTTTGCATACGTCATATGCCTAGTACAAGCCACGGCCTCTTCTTTCGAAAAATAAAGGATGCATTCTATGGTTGGAGCGCCCAACTCTTATCTCGCAGAAAACACCCCACAGGCTCGCCTTGGCTTCTCTTTATGTGGTGCCACTATATCACCGCGGGACAACAGGCGCTGTTCGTGAGTAGAGCTTGCCATACCCATGTTTCGCCGGCGATAACCGCAAAGTATGTGTATATATATATATATATATATATATATATATATATATATATATATATATATATATATATATATATATATATATATATATGCGAATGAAAATCGATGGATCCGGTGTAATATGCGCTTGAGGAAGAGGGTGACAAACGTTCGAAACACAAAGTTTACTAACGTTTCGGCAGGTGGGCCTGCCGAAACGTTAGTAAAAATTTGTGTTTCGAACGTTTGTCACCCTCGTCCTCAAACATATATATATATATATATATATATATATATATATATATATATATATATATATATATATCTGCTCGAATGCATCGACACACCCACATGTAAGGTGCCATGTGCTTAATTAATAAGTCTATTATACAGGAAGTGTCGGTTGTGTTGACACGTTATCGCGCATGCATAAATATGGACGCGAAGGTCGCCTCGCCATCAAGGTGTTTCACTGAATCAGATGTTCCATATGCCAGATTGAAGAAACGAGGACTACGACATTTTCATTCATTCATTCATTCATTCATTCATTCATTCATTCATTCATTCATTGATGCTGATTTACTGACACTGAAAGCAAACCGCTAGCTCCGAGAATGTAGGTGGCGATTAGGAAAGAAACAAACAAACGGTGAGAAAAGGTTAAACAGCTGTGAAGCATTTCTTTCGGTTCAATATTCCAGGGCTCACACGCACCTGTAGTATGTTACTCTGTATATAAAGTGAATTATCGCTGATATGAATCTACTTAATACGTTTTTCTGTATAATACGTTTTTTCTCCCTGTCAACGCCCAGTAGACGCAATGTATTTTCGTTTCGATAATACGATTTTTTGGGTGTTATGTCTCACATTCTGGTTCCCTTTTAGATCGTATCGACGAGATTTCGCATATCAACGAGATCGTAAATGTATGCGAGACAGCATGTTAGGAATATATCCAAGCCAAGCCAACATGGAATATTTTTGAGTGCCCGGAAACAAATCGGTGCCCCCCAACTCCCCGATCATTTTGCACCTCAGCTTCATTGAAATGCAGCCGTCGCTACCGGGAAGGGAATGCTACAACGTCGCGGGGTCAGTCTTGGGGATTGCGTCCCCGCTACAAATCATTCGGCGTCGCATACGCGTTTTGAATTACAATAGCGTAGGAAGTATTCGCATAGGCTCCGTATATATGTATACGCCAGTGTGTGAGGCCAGTGCCGCCAATATGTCTTCACCATATGCCCTTGCCGGAATGCACACAAACACAGGGGGCATGCGGCCATATATCTGCTGCGAATATGCCTTCTCCGATTTTTAACTATCGTACAGAGCTCTCAGAGTTCTGTATATATGCTTATATTCACACAGCCTGTTTTTCGCGTATGTGTTCTATGTTTTCGAAGAGAAGACAGCAAAACTGCGGCAGAAAAGTAACGTTTTCCCAGCAAGCTGTAAGTGTCCCAGTAATCTGCTGATTGTTTTCTTTTTATTTCGTATGTACGCGCATCTTTTTTTTAATAGAGTTACACAGAGCACGATGAAATGACGATTGCAACAAAAATTCGCGTGATTACGTTCTGTATTACTTCCCATTAAAAAAAAAAAAAAAGTCATACACCGGCTGTGAAAGACATGCTTATGCGGTGAAATTACACTTAGATAAAAGAAACGGCAGCTGTACGATTTTCGCTAGACTTCCGCAGTGTCAAGCGCCATAACACGTTTGCACCACTGCACGCTAGCCTCCCCTATTTTCCTTTTTTTTTTTGTTCCTTCACACATTCTTCTCGGAACAGGAAACATCAGGGACTACTATGAAGCAGCACTGAAGTAATTTCTCAACCTGTTTATACGAACGCATCTGCAACCTCGAAGGGAAAGAAGTTTGGCTACTTGTTATGGATTCATCGTCGAAGGACGACGGTAAGATGTGACCAGACAGCACAAGCGCAGCTGTTGATTCGATCATATTGTTCTACACACCTTCCGTTAACAAATAAAGAAGAAAGCACTCAGTGCGTTGACCGTCGGCTTAGAAACGATAGGGGTCAACAATACAAAGACCAATTGTGGGTCTGTCAAACGCATTGCCTTGCCATTGAGAGTGCAACGATAGCAAAGAAGACCTCGTTTGCGCTTTCAGTGTCCACGGGTCTTTACACACACGTATGTATAGCCTGACCATTTCCTGCGGTTTCCGCAATACCTACTCGTGTTGCACTCTGCCTTCTGGTTTCTGCCTTTTTTTTTTTTCATCACCAAGCTCCAGGTACTTTGTTCGCCTTAGCAATAACTAACCGCGAACGTTGCACCTTACAGCGAAATTTTCACCGTTTCACAACGAAACTGTTTTGTTGGAAAGCAAGGTACAGCCTTTAATGATGTGCGCCGAAGAGTATGTTAACCTGATTGATCATCCGGCTCGCTGTTACAATGGCTGCGTGATAACTGTCATGTATGGAACGATAATACACACAAGTGAAGACACATACAGCCACAATGTACACTCAAATAAATAAGGTAGCCAAAAAACCAATGAACAATTAGCAAGTTCGGTGATTTGTGTCTGAAGTTGCTCCATAAGACGTCAATTCTTAAGGACTGTGGGTGTTCTTGCCGACATGTGTAAAAGACTCTTAACCACCTCCCCCCCCCCCAAAAAAAAAAAAAGAAAAAGAAAAAACAGCAGGAAGGAGTGCATTGTAGACGAAATGATTTATTGATTTCTGGGGTTCTACGTCTCAGAACCAGGCTATGATTGTGAGAGATGCCGTAGTAGAGGGTTGCGGAAATTTCTACCACCTGGGTTCTTTAACGCGCACGGTGCTTTTCGCCTCCACATCTACAGTTCACATGTACTGCGAAAGAAACCCTAGCGCTACTACTCCGAGAGTAAGACCTTGAAGGCGGCGCTTTGTCTGCAACACGGTTCGCGCTTGGTGCTTGGTGGCAACTCTTCGGCCCGGGACAAGATATCGAAGGCGCACTGCGCAGCACGAAAGCATTGCTAGCGTTTCTACCGACAACATGGCTCAAAGAAACGCTGTAAGCTGCTTCCTATTTATATATATGTGCAGCGCCCACGGAACGAAACGGGGCATGTAAACATCCAGTTAAGCCAGCTAAAATAGCCAGTTGCTCGCTGCAACCGCGTCATGTAGCTGCGAATCTGGTCTCTAAAGCTGGTGTTTTTCTCGGGCAACTATACGAAGCAATATTACACCGATGGTGCACGAATTGAAGATTGTAGAAAAAAAGTATGTGCATTACCTGCCTTAACTTTTCCTATTTCAATCTGTGAGTCCTATACGTGTGTGTGTGTGTGTGTGTGTGTGTGTGTGTGTGTGTGTGTGTGTGTGTGTGTGTGTGTGTGTGTGTGTGTGTGTGTGTGTGTGTGTGTGTGTGTGTGTGTGTGTGTGTGTGTGTGTGTGTGTGTGACTGTACGCGTTCCGTTAACATGCAATCACTGTGTTTATCGTAATCATCGCTAAACACCTGGACTAGCAAGCCAGGCCTGAAACAAGGCTAACATGCCCAGAGTCATTAATAAACGTTCTATCGCTCTAGCTCGACAGTAAAATCAAAGATAGTAAATAATAAAGCACAATCATCATTATCTCTTCCTTCTTATGTTGAGCGTACGTTTTTTTTTTTTTTCCATAAGCAATTTAAGTGGAAGTGGAACGTCAGATAAAACCCGCAGTAACTCGTGCGTAACCACGGAACTGTCTTAAGTGTATGTTTTGCGGAATATATAGTAGACTACTGTTGCAGGTGCAAGTGAAGCTATATACAAATGAAGTATAGCCCGCAATTGGGCAGCGTGCGAACTGTTCGTGCATGCGAACGCCACTTAGCGAAAGCACTGTTTCAATTTACATGCTTTCTTGGATTACTATAAAGAGAATCAGCGCGAAGAAGAGGCTTTTATAAGATGCTTTTTGAAGGGAATAATGTGTCTTGAAGTTGAATTTACGACGGATTTATATCATTAAGGCTGCCAGGGTTATACGTGCCATAACCACGACATTATTCAAAAGGCACGCCGCAGTGGAGGGCTTCGGAAATGTTGACTACCTGGGAATCTTTAACGTGCGCAGCCGCGCAGTACACGCTCATCTGTCGTTTCGCCTCCACAAAAATTGAGAACACCGCTGCCGGAATCGAACACGCTTCCTTCGGTTGAAGAGCCGAGCACTGTAACCGCTGCACATCAGGGGCGGCTACAAGTCCTTCCATCGAAGTGTTCGCTGCAGCGACATTCCACATTCAACGATAACGATAAGGAAGTGGGTCACACTATTCGTGGCTCTTATATTCAGCCTGTTATGAGCGCGCAAGTTCTATTGAGAGCTGCGACTGTTGAGCAGTGATGAAAGCGAAATCAGAAGAAAACAGAGTCGAATGTAGCCGCGGCTATACAGCGAACCGTGGAATGCACGTTATGAAACTGCGGGTAGAATGACGCCGTGAAAACACACGCCCAATCTGCAGGGTGCTGCGTGTCGTCCCCCTTGAGTTAACTTTATCTCACATTTATCTGTCTCATTTTATTGCTTTGTTCAGTTTTCGTGAGTCGATCATTCAATGTCAACATCATGTGTTGTCTCGCGTGTGCGCGTATATAGTCGCGTGTTCTCAACGGTTTTTAGCAGATGTGCGTTTTGGACTACATACTGTACAGCGCACTTTTGAATTTCTGAAGCCAATTAGTTGCATATTTTTGTGTGCACACTATCCAAACTTTCCATGCTCTAATTGGTTGGTTGACGTCGCTTAACGACTGAAAACAACGCTGCGGCTGTGAAAGACGCCTGTAGCGGAACGCCGCAGGTTACGCGCACCCCGTCACCATGGTCTATAGTGGCTATGGTATTAAGGCTGCTGATCCGAGGGTCGCGGGATCGAATCCCGACCGCGGCGACTGCATTTCGATGGAGGCGAAATGTTGAGGCTCGTGTACAGTGCAATGTCAGTGCACGTGGAAGAACACTAGGGTGGTCGTAATTTCTGTAGCCCTCCCCTACGATGTCACTCATAATCATAGCTAGTTTTGGGACGTAAAACCCCAGAAATCAATCAAGTTGTGTTACGCGCGTGTCCGTAAATTTAATAAGGACACTGGCGCTGGTTGCATTTCGAATCGACCCAAATGCGGCACCGGCAATTGGACCCGCGATCTCGCACAGTCGCACAAACACCAAAGCAACATATAGCATCAGTGATTTTCTCTAAGTCCTTTGTTATTGCAGCTCTCGCAGCATCTTCTGTTCTATCAAAACCTACCACCAATATTTTATAAACATCTCTAAACCCCAGCAATTTAACAGCTTCATACGCTTTCAAATCTACAGCCTCGAACAGGTGGACGCCTTCCACACACGGGCCTTACTGCTTGACCATACCGGCATTCCATTACATATGCGTTAATTAGACTTCAGACTTCCATGTTTGCCGTCCACACGCCTGCTTTGCAGATTGAAGGAGTCTCAACAATAGATGGCTAAATTGTTAACCTTCTCGACATACATCTTGCTCTCACAAGCGCAGCACAGCAGCTATAGGAAAATGCTGGAGGGATATAACGTAAGCACTCCAGTGTTTTCTTCTGTATAGCCACATTCTTGTCGCTGCCACTTCCTGTTTCAGCGTAAGGTTGTTGACTAACTCGAATTTCAACAATACCAAATTTCAAGCTTCGGTTTTAAAAGCCGGAAGTATATTATCCCTTCTTTGCATTTTCTTCTGCAACACGACGAATCGCTACAGCCGGAACTTATGCTAGAAAGCCGGACTAGTTTAATACGCGAAATGTGGTGAATCTACACCCGGAAAAACAGACCACACGTCCATGCGGAAGCACTCAGAGCGATACATGTCATGACGAGGAGCAAACCCACCTGTATAATGTCGTGTGTAGCACAAGCGCATTACGAGTCATATTCTTTGCTTGTCTGTACCAGCTAGTCATTTACACTTAACAGACACTGTTTTGATGCTATAGACACATAGGAGAAAAAAAAACACAGCATATCCACGGGGTGAATGATGATGAGTGGGCGAAGCTGCGGAGGGAATCATCGGTAAACCGTGAATCTTTCGCGTAAATCGCCCAGTCGATCATCATGTAAAGGCGTGAGAAACACTGTATTCGTACGCTGGGATCTCGCGTTTAAGGGGGATATGCTGTGCTAGAGCCAGGCCTGCGCGGAACTGCAGGACAGTGACAGCGTAAGCAGGAGGAGCTACTTTCTTAGAGGCCACTTTAAACGCTTGAGGAAACTATTGCAAGTAGAAGTGGTAGGTATCTCCTGCGCCATAACTTATCATGCGACAACGTTGCGTAATGTTCGAACGCTTCTATAATTAAACACAACTGCGAGGAAATCCTTACGATTGTTAAACGGCGACACCATAACACGCGTTTCGATGTCTCTCTGGTATGCCGGCTTGTATCTGCATATTCTGCGCAATATTGTCAGCCGGAATATGTATCTCAACCCCCACCATGCACCACCACCACCTCTTCGCATTTTGGACCCACCACTGCATGTAGGTTCAGACGTATGAGAACCGAGCTCTTAGCCTAAGCAACGCGATGTAGTTGGCAATGCAATGCGCACGGTCAGAAAGAGGGTGCACACGCGGTGCCTATACATATCAAAGGAGTCGGTTCGAGAGGATCGTCTCTCTTAGTTGTACTTCACATGTTATATGCCCGCCTCAGAGTCATGCGCTTTAGTACGAACTACGCTTTTCAATGCGTAAACATATATAGTAGTGACCTATATATACTTTCGAGGTTCACCAGTTATTATTATTATTTGTTTGTTTGTTTGTTTGCTTGCTTGTTTGTTCGTTTCAAAACGTGTGTACATTTGATCTGGCAAGAAAAAAAAATACTCAAGTCAGTTCCGCTGCGCGAAACCGTCGGAGGTCGTTAATCGTGAAGAAACTGGCAAGGGTGTCCAGCGGTGTCCCCCGCGGCTCCGGCGATCGAACCCGCTAATTCGAGCTAAACTTTTCCTACACATGGTCGCACATTGGCCTTCCCATTATCACCGTCACGTAACAGTGGGATGGGGGCAAGAGTGGGCCGAGCGCAGCAGTGGATACTGTGCGCCGAGAGCAAGAACGGGTTCTTTCTTTCTTTCTTCTTTCTTTCTTTCTTTCTTTCTTTGTAGCGGGGATATCGAATACGCAACTTCGAGCTAAACCTCTTCTACACTTTATCGCGCACTGGTCTTCACATAATCACTATCATGTAGCAGTGGTCTGGTCGAGAATAACAGCGGGTGCCCTTTTACCCCGCTGCGTGACAAGCCCTGTACGAGACCATCCGACGCACGGCACAGGCTCGACCTTGAAGAGCTCCACTGTTAAGTAGAGCAAGGAGCTCGCCGGCTCATTCCAGAGGAAGGAAGTTCAAACTTCAATGAGATGGGGACCGAAACAAAAATCGAAGAGAGGAACCAACACAGAAGAAAACACAACGACATTGTAGGACCCTAAGTATTGAAGTAAAACAATGACTAAAGCGTAGGCTGCCGTGTAAGAAGCAAAACACTCGGATAATGTATTCCGCTCTTGGCGATGTGCATGTCGACCAGTCTTCAAAGGAGGCTGCTACGGAGCGATATATTTTAAGGCTACGCATGTATCGATCATTAAATAGAAACGACAGCCGCCTGTTTGTACCTGAAACCAAAAAAGAAGGGACCACCCGTAGTGCGCCGATAATTCGGCCGTGATTCCTCCAAATAAACGGGTATTTATATTTCCATAAAATTCACCCAGTCTGTTTCTCGCTCCTCGATGGATAACTTGCCCCATTAGAGGTAGTGAGCACTAGCCGCGGGAGAGTGCGTCATAGAGAAGTTAAGAGCGGTCCTGGGAAATTGAAACAAAGGTAAAGGGAAAGAAATCCTGAAAGTCTAGGACGCTGCAGCACACACGCAGGGGGCAAAGTATGTAGCGTAGAGCGCACCGGAGACATTCTGAACGTTCGCAATACCTATAGAGCACAGCGTGTCGCGACGGTGTCGTGGCCGTGCTCACGGCGTGCGCTGGCCAAAAGTCTCGCCTGCTGAGATACGATGATACTTCCTGTGCGCAGTGCACCAACGAAGTTTAGAATTTCTGTAGAAACGCGTGCTCCTTTTTCGTTGGAACGCTCTGTGTACGTATAGACAGCGAAATCAAGATTGTCTTCTTCCGTTCTCAGATATACCGTCGCTGAAAGCGCTCTCGAAATTTCAGGAACACTACCACATTTACCCCATTCCAAAATACTCGCATATTCGAAGATAATCTCTTATTCAACATTCATTTTATTCGTTGGCACCTCTCCCGCAGCGTATCTGACTCCAGAACACGAGTACTTCGAATGATGAGCGACTCTATCAAAAATTACAAAGAGCGTTGCCTCACCAGCGCAGGCCCAAGTCAAAGATTCTAACCTCCAGTAGGCCAAATATAAATGCACATAGCAGGCCCGCGTTACAGTTCATAACAGGCGCGGAATTTTCAGCACCCGACCTCTTTGTGTACCCTTTTCCTCTTTGCAGCGGAAGCTGTTCGCTACGTTGGCCTTGTCGTCCGCAGCGTCGCCGGACTCCGCCGTAAAATAAAACACAAAAAACCTTTTCGGCAAAGCGGCATTCGAAACAGGATGCCCCCGGTACCGAAAGCGAGCGTCGTAACCACGAGGCTATACACCTGCGTTTGCAAAGTGTGCGTTTATGACAACCATATGAATACGTTGTACCGACGATTGCAACACAACTTGCTATGGGCAAGAGAAAAAAAGGAAATTGTGTGTGTGTGTGTGTGTGTGTGTGTGTGTGTGTGTGTGTGTGTGTGTGTGTGTGTGTGTGTGTGTGTGTGTGTGTGTGTGTTAAATTTGTCCCCCTGCGATCGAAAACAAATTAAAATAATGTGGGGGTAGCCCGCACCACCCGAAGGTATATCGGGCTTACAGCCAATTGTAAAATAAAAAAAGAAGGGAAATATTCCCTAAAGGTGAATTTCGAGGGAGAGCCAATTATCTAACAAAAAAAAAGGTGGGGGAGGGTGTAGGAGGCCAAAGCAGTGAGGGGTCTAACCTGCGCGTAATGAGGCGTGAGAGTTTAAGGTCATGCCAATTACGATAATGCCGATTTGAATTGCCAGCAGAGAAGGCTCCCGGGTATAGTTTGGTGCAGATGTGCCAATGTATATGTTTTAAATGCGTGAAATGCAACAAACATAATGCCCTATCGCGAAAACTGAGCAGCTACCAATTATATAAACTATGGTTTAGTCCAAGTGTTTTTGTGGTGGAGAGACAAGATGCTGCTGTCAGGGGTTGTCCTTCACTGTAAAGAACGTGTCCCCTTCACGTGGTGCTGGTTCCGAAGGGCAAGGCGATGAGAAGGCGGGCAGAAGGAGTCGGTCCTTGTGCAGCAGATGACTTGGGGACCAGGGACACCAGCATGTAGAACATGTTCAGTTGACGAGGGCGTGGTGGCAATGGGAAAATGACGATCCAAAGAGTTGGAGACAAGGAAAAATGCTTGAGGAGACGGGCTGTTATGGAGTGCCGGTTAAGTTCAGGTGAAGCTTGCCAGAATGGAGGGAAGGGAGGGTTCAGGCCTGCAAGTGGTTAAAGACTAGACAGGTAGCCAGGCCATCTTACAAAGCCACATAGCAGCAATGCAGTGAGCTGCAGTGAGGTGATGTATGATATAGTATGGTTGATGGTTGGTGCGGGCGTCATAGCCGTAGAGGTGCCCTCGCCATCATTAGGCTGAAGAACGGCTATGGCGTACAACATCCAATACGATACCTCGTGTGAGTAAGATTTGTAAGGTGATGATAAGAAACTAGAAGGCGTCTGCGGAATGGGAAGGTGAAGGAGTGACAACGGCGGATTCGCGCATTAGGGTCACCAATTGCATTAAGAATGCGCGGGCTGGTTTTAAATGTAGGTATCGGGGGAAGTGCGCGTAGGTAATAGTTGTGTTGTGATGACGCAGGTGTCGAACTATATGTTGTGTTCGTGGGCACTCATTGAAGTAGTGTAAGTCTCCTGTACAAAGCTGGTTGCATGCGCAGCGGTCGGACATGGTAATGTTAAATCTTTTAAGGTAATATTGAAAATGCCCGTGACCAGTCATTAAGTGTGTTAACTTTCTATTCGGGGGAAACCATTTTGGGATTTGGTAGACGCTTTTGATCCAATGGAATAATGAAGTATTCGGTCCTTCTGTCTGCCAATGTGTATGCCAATGTGAGATCATAATTTTGTGTAATTCGGACCTTGTCGCGCGGACGGAAATTTTGGCCATCCTCGCAGACCCACTGTTCATAGCTGAGGACGCTAGTGTGTCGGCAAGTTCATTCCCCAAGATACCTTTATGTCCAGGAATATGAAATAATCGGAAGGAAAATCCTTGCACCTGAAGTTGATAAAGAATGTTCTTAATATCTAATACTCTTGGGTCGGTATCATTAAGAGAGGCAAGTTTACTAAGCAATGAAAGGCAGTCAGTGTAAAGATGGAACGGGGTTTGTGGGCGTAGCGTCATAATATATTGTAAACATTCACACACAGCTATGAGTTCAGTTGTATAAGCACTTGAGGCGTGGGTTATTCTGTATTTGTTAGCTTGCAAAATGCGCGTTCGGCTATCCATTATAATGTACGCAGATCCGGCCGACTGTGATGTGTAGGAGCCATCTGTGTAAGCATGTAGAACGGGAAGGCGGAACATGTCAGCGTGTGCTAAGGGATCAATTTTAGTGAACGAATACTTATGTTTTAAACTGGGGTGGTAGGTGCACGGAGCGGTGTCGTGCAAAATTTGGTCAGGATGGAATGTCCGAGTGCCGTAATAAGTGACGATTTTCTGGGTGAAAAGGGAAAACTCTGCACCTAGTCGACTAAGTTCGAGATCTAAGGGGGGAGCATTGGCGACGATTTGGAGAGCAGAAGTTCGGGTGGTGTAAAACGAGCCAGTGATAGAAATTAAAATGGTGCGTTGCAGTGACAAGACGCGGTCTCTAAGGAATTGGGAAGGATGCGATGGCCACCAAGCGGGTGATGCGTATGTTAATGCAGGGAGAATTACTTGTTTATATAAACGGCGAATTAATGTGCTATTGAGGGCATGTTGTGCACGAATGAAAGCAAGAAATCGAGCGGTGAAAACCTCTGCTTTTGTTTTAAGGTAATCAACATGTGTATGGAAGTTGAGCATAGGATCGAATACTACTCCGAGCAACTTGACGGATGATTTGTGTTTCAAGAAAACGCCATCCAACTTGACGGAAGGGCGACGCTTAGATGTGCCTTTATGACCATTATTGAAGAAAATAAAGTATGATTTGTCCGAATTGATAGTAAGTTTATATTGTTTAGCCCATTGTGTTACCGGTGCAAGGACGCGGTCAACGTTATTTTTGAAATCGAGTTGTGAATTACCCGGGAGCAAAATTATAGTGTCGTCCGCATATGCCTGGATGTGTGCCTGATGGGGAAGGTTGAGGTCGAGTAATGAATGGATAATGACATTCCAGAGTAGCGGGCTTATGGGAGAGCCTTGTGGACTGCCCACCGTCGGATAGGCTGTTTCTTTACC
This sequence comes from Hyalomma asiaticum, assembly GCA_013339685.2. NCBI lineage: Eukaryota > Metazoa > Arthropoda > Arachnida > Ixodida > Ixodidae > Hyalomma > Hyalomma asiaticum. The sequence continues at coordinate 82,351,713 of CM023484.1, forward strand.
CGTATTAAAAGGAAACGTGATGACTCTGTTAGTTAAGAATGATTTTAGGAGGTGATATAGGTTAGTTGGACAGCGGTGTTTCCTGAAAAAATTAAGCACTGCTACATGCCAAACACTGTCAAATGCTCCGGTGAAGTCAATTGATATTAGGAGGACAGGTAACTTGCGGGCCTTGTAGTACTCTAACTTTTGCCGTAGTTGATAGAGGGCCAGTGCTGCGCTGCGTGCTTTTGTAAATCCAAATTGGTTTTCATGTATGAGATCATTAGAATGCAGGAAGTAATACAACCGAGAATTGAGAAGTCGCTCTAGCACTTTACCTATAATAGAATTCATTACGATGGGCCGGTATGAATTAGGTTTATGGGGAGGCCTTCCGGGTTTAAGAATGAATATTATCTTTCCCGTGCGCCATGCTGTTGGGAAATGACTGAGTCTAAGGGCTGTGTTAAAGATAAAATGAAAGAACTGGGGATGATACTGGTATAATAGTTTGACGAATGTGCCCGTCAGATTGTCTAAGCCTGGAGCCGCCTGTGTATTAATTAATGAAATAGCGTGGGCAATTTCATTGTTAGAGAAGGGAACGTCGACAGTATGCCAGGGGTACGAGGAGTTACAAATTCGACGCATATGTTGATGGATTGGGCTGTCAGTTGAGTCGTTATCTTGGGCAATTAAGGTGTCTAATAATAACCGGGCGGATTCCTTAACTGATTGTGTTGATGTACCATGTGGTAATTCTAAAGGGGGTAAATGCGTTGCGTTGTGATGTTTGTTAAAATAGATTTTGTAAGGGTCCCCGTACAGGTGCTTTTTGGTTGCAGATGTGTATAAGTTCTTGTCAAAATCGTCCTTTGCTTTGCGGATATGAGCTTTGTACTGCTGAAAAGCGACGGCATATTCTTTTTGGTAAAGATCGCGTAGGAAGGGAATCGATGCGCGCTGTTTCCTTCGTCGGAGAGCTCGGAGGCGTTTGCGTTCCGTGTCAAGTTCAGGGGTCCACCATGCATTGCCTGTTGCTTTACGTGGTTTTACTTTTCGAGCGTAGCGCTTTTCTAGAGTTTCGTATATGTTGTAAAACTTGGCAAGGATTAAATCTAGCGTCTCAGGGCTACTAACATGACATTGAATTACCTTATCAAACCAATCCATAGTTCGTAGTTCAGTCAAAATTTGAAGGCGAGCATGATTAGTAAGTTGTTTACGTTCTTGCAAGCGGAGGTCAGCAAAGGAAAATGAGATGTAGTTGTGCTCTGATAAAGTTGATTTGTCCAGCACTTCCCAGGAATAACCATGGCGTACGATCGCTTGAGAACCTATCGTGAGGTCAATCCAAGTTTCAGCATAAGCGGTTTGAAAAGTGGGTAGGGATGAAGGATTATTGATCACTGTCAGATTGTTTGATATTAGGAAACTGGCTAGCTGGGATCCTCGTAGGTCGGACGGGCCAGGTCCCCACATGGGGTGTTTAGCGTTAAAATCACCTGCAATAATGAACTGGCTGTCTGTGCATATTGATAAACATGTCTGAAGTTCGCCAAGCAGAAGGTCGAGGGGCCTGCGAGGAGGGGCATATATTGCAATTGATGTGAATGAGTGATCACGGTTTTGACATTTTACCATGACAATGTGTTCTGATAGGTGAATAGGAAAGAAGTCGTAGTTGTCTGTTTGTGTTAGCAGCATGACACGTGGATTTGTGGCAGAGTGAAAGTTTTTAATGGAGTGTGGTATGTTTTGTATGGTACCGCCGCGTATATGAGGATCGGACACAAATGCGAAGTCATAGTTTTCGGTGAGCATTGTATCTACAAGAAGTTTGGTTGCAGCACATGTGTGGTCTAAGTTAGCCTGGATGAATGTTAGAGGTTTAGGGTAAGCCATCTCGGAGCGGGTATAAAGGAGATAAGTTAATGCCTGTCGGCGTTAGAGCTAGCGTGTGCAGTGTAACCCGAGTGCAAGTACTGGAGTGTTTGCATGGCTGTGTCGTGTTAGGTAATGAATGGTGAAATGAATAATGGTATAACAACGCATTGCCTGACGGGTTCAAGGCGCACATTATCGTGAGTACCATCAGAGGAGGGGCGCAACAGTCCACAGTGTAGCGTTTGAGGCAGAATAGTAGATGGCAGGTCAAGAATAGTACGAGACGTGTGTGAATTTCTGAACGGATAGTTATGTACGAACTGTTGCGCCCCCCGTTTCGCGCTAGCACTCCTATTTTCGCCATAATCTGTCCGCGCCCTAAGGCGGGCCACCCTTTCTTGTAGAATGGGGCAGGAAGAGTGTCCGACAGGATGCGTGCTTTGTCTTGCCTGTTTTTTGCACTCGTTACATGCAGCCTGCGGATACAGTTGTCCATCCAATCATTATCCGTCCCCGTGCTGTGTGTGTGTGTGTGTGTGTGTGGTGTGTGGTGTGTGGTGTGTGTGTGTGTGTGTGTGTGTGTGTGTGTGTGTGTGTGTGTGTGTGTGCGCGCGTGTGTGTGTGTGTGTGTGTGTGTGTGTGTGTGTGTGTGTGTGTGTGTGTGTGTGTGTGTGTGTGTGTGTGTGTGTGTGTGTGTGTGTGTGTGTGTGTGTGTGTGTTGAACAGCAACAGAGAAAGTCAAACGACGTAGTCGGCGCCCCCAGTGACGTCATTTGTTGAAGGAAGTTCGGGCGCTGCGCGGCTGTACTTGAAGCCATGGATTTCGCGAATTCCATGGCACATGCGGCGCAATAATACTTGGATCGCATGTTCGGAAAACCTCCACGATTGATCTGTGCCGTTTTCTGACTATATATATGCATATATAAATGTTGCAGGGTACGTTCATTATTACTGCCAGTGCGCGTACTGTCAGCACGGTTTCTGCTTGCAAGCTTAATATGAAGCCGAAAATATTTTTGGCAAACACATAACGGTGCTAAATATATTTCTGACACAAGAAACGTATTATTTTGTGATTGATTTACGGTTCATTCATATATGACCATACATGTGCTAGACAATATTCATGTATACATTCTTGCCATATGGAGTACAATAAAATCTCCGTGCAATTTCGCTCTGTACAAGCAAATGTCGTGTCTAATACAATTTTTCTCTATGATATACGATGCTTCCCCTCGTACAAAATGCGCAAACGCAAAAATAAAATAAAGAAAACTTAACGAGGGCTTGCACAGAGCAAAACATCTCTCAAATACTAACAAAACATCCCATCACGAAAACGGCGTATGCGGAAGCATGTGTATAGAAATACTCAACGATGGCAAATTCAAACGTGTTTTGTGCTTCCTCTACCACGCGCACATTGACAAGCCTGCATCCAATTGATTTGCAAAAGCAAACGCGAGCTATGCATAATCGCGGTAGGCGATAGGAGACTTAATGGGTCACATCAATGGCGTGTCAAGCCGCTGTTACATGCGAAGGACGTATCACAAATACAGCTGGCCTCTCGGCAGTGCATCTACACGCACGTGAGCTTCACGCGCGTTGGATAAGCATATATTGATCCAAATCTGGCGATGGCATACAAACCGAGCCCAAACAACGGACTAGGCGCGTGCACATGCAGAACGAAAACATATCCTAATCTTGTCGATTATCTAGCGATCTCGATATTTGTATGCGCAGGGAAATGTGTGCCACGGAATACGCGAGCTGGCACGGCGCCGCGCCGACATTGCGCAAACGAAGCGCATTGTTTTTCCCGCGACATCGTATGTAGATCAATGTATATGGACGGGCATATAAATGTCACGCACACGCATCGTACATAAATAGGAGCAAATGTTAACAGTTTAAGTGCCATGTGCTTGCCTTGGGCCACGCATAATTGGTTTGATATGACCCCACCCCATTGCGGACTCCGTCGTTTTAGCGCTTATGCATGGGCGGGGATCCAGTAAAACCGTTTTTACGTGCTGTGCTATAGAAGTGTCGAGTGGAGGGTGCCAGTTCACACTATAATAATAATAATAATAATAATAATAATAATAATAATAATAATAATAATAATAATAATAATAATAATAGAGTACACGGCTTCCGCTAGGTCTCGCAAGGCCAGATCACAGCGAAGCTGCCCGGTGGTTTATTGGAACTGATCACTTGACAGACATGTGATATTTTGGCGTGAGCATGTCACGTGACATTGCGTCATGTGGTTTCGGGTGATCGCGTGACATGCACCCTACAAATCACGGTACGCAATGTCACGTGACGTGTTTCCGCCAAGATGACGCAATGCAATGTAACGCGACATGTTCCCGTCCGCAACGCAATCTGACGTACCACGTTCCCCCATAGGACGTGACGAAATGTCCCGCGACATGCTCGTGCCCAAATCACGTAATGCAATGTCCGGCGACGTGTTTCGCTCCAAAATCATCTAACGCAATGCCACGTGACAGGTTTCCGCCAAAATAACGTAACGCAACGTCACGTGGCATTGCATGATGCCTGAGAAATTACGGCTAGCTTAAGCACCTTCCTCGGTAATAACTGCTGGGGTTTTAAGCGCCAAAATCACGATATGATTATCAGGCACGCCGCAGCGGACGGTTGCGGAAATTTTAACCACTTGGGGTTCTGTAACGTGCGCAGTTAACGGGCACTACACGGGCCTCTTAACGCTCTCGTCTCCATCGAAAATGCAACCACCGCGGCCGTGGATGAACCCAAGTCCTACGGGTCGGCAGCAAGTAGAAAATTTCGTCGTATCCAATAATTAATTAGCGAAGCACATACGAACTGGATACGCAAACTATTGATTTATCGGCCGATTCATCATTCATTTGACGAAATCGAATCGGGATCGGCGTTGTTCGCAGCTGAGTCTACGTGAAACAACACGGAGTACGAAAAACAGGATCATAAAAAAAAAAGAACGCAACCTTGAAACCGCTAACTAATTCCGTTCAAACAGTAGCAGATTTAGTCGGATGTTGAAGACGCACGTTGTAGTCAAGACAATGGATAGAGGCGGGCGTAGCAGCAGAACAAGTGCAGAGCTAGAAATTAAACAAATGTACAGTCAGATTTTTACTGAAGATTCATTTTACATATATTCAAACTGTCAGTAGCACTGTATTCAAAAAATGCCCTCGTGGAGCTCGGAAATTTAGTACGGTCAGAACAAACCTCTTAATTTATTAAGCCGAATGTAAGACAAAAGAATTAAGTAAAGTATAACACAGCTCCCTCAGTATATGGAGTCCTGAAACAGTTTGAATTTTGCGGGCACAGAGTAGGCAATAGCGTGGGGCATCTGTTCAGATACAGCAATCAAATCTTCTATGCGTATGTGTGTGTGTGTTGTGTGGTTGCTTAATTTTCTCCTTCTTTCTCACTCTGGTCGTGATTAAGCCGCAGCACCAGGAGGAATTGTTCGTCAACACTGCAGCTCTCATTTGTGACAAATCCGCGTGGATTTCCTTGCATCTTTGTGCTAAAAGATGGGTGCCACTTTTTACTTGCAGGTATCCCGCCAGCTACTGACATAACTGCACCTTCTGCTCTGCAGCACATACCCTATACCACAGGGCGTAGGAGTGTGCCCCTAACCCGTCGATAGCACCTGTCACTGTGCCAAACATGGAACAGTGGGAAGCCCAGCCGAGAAGCACAAGGCTCAAAGACTAGCAACGTCTGGTGAACAGGGCCAAGCTGTCAGCTCAGGCTCCCGGCATCAGGGACGCCACCCACCTTTGACGAGTCTGCCCTCGGCTCTTTTCTTTGAAATAACGATCCTCCAAGGCGCGAAACCTTGCACCGATATGCGTTCCAGATCAAAAACCATAATCAAACTTCAATCGGGTACGGAAGGGCATGCTCAAGCTCAGCAAAGCCTTCGCTTCACTTCAGCGATCGGTTAACGCTTATTGAAGGCGATAAGCACAGCCCAAGACTGCCTTTTGCTCTTAATATTCCGGGACAAACTATGCAGGTAAAACTATTTGAGCTCAGGTCTTTACGCCCTCTTCATTGAGTGCTGGTTTTTGTTCCCTTAGGTATACGTCACTCCTGTACGATATTATAACGTAAATTTCTGAGCTGTGTTATTGCATTTGCCCTTCCATCCATGGTAGATTGTGCTTGTCTTAGCGCGAGAAAGATCTAGCGAAGAAAACTCGGGAGGAATTTCTTCAAGTCTTGCGGATGCTCGCTTTTAAGATAAAAATGATAAACAACTATCGTAAAAACGCACAAAAAATGGACGCGAATGAACTCTTGCGCTTATAAGTGAGTCCCACGTGTTTTGCGCGCTAAGGCTCGATTTTGCTCGCAGAAACGCAGCTCGCACGCTGAGGCGCTTGAAAACGAACTAAGACAAACAACAAAAATTGTAAGTGCAGTCGAGGCGTGATTAAGAATCTCTTCAAAGAGATGATATTGAGGAATGCAAACGCGGGGCCCATCTCTTGTACATCACCTTCCTTTCAATTTCTTTTTTTTTTTTGCTTTTGTTTTATGTCGATCACGTCAGCAGCTCGGAAACTCTTGGTTATTCAAGAATTTATGCGCAGTTTTTTTTTCTTTTTCTTTTACGTAAGAGAAGACTAATTCAAGGAGCAATAAAAAGGCGATATCCATCGCCGAACTGCCGAGCTCCTTTGTCACGCTTAAAGAGATTGGCCCGAGAACTTCGAAAAGAATGCGCTAAGCCCCATATATGTGCTTTTCTTTGTCTTAGGCGAAGCTCTCGGAGAAAGTGATCGACAATGAGTATGAGGCCATGAACCCCTGGGCTTTCTTCGTTTTAAGTCAGTGCCGAATGTTTGCTTTGTGAAAGAAGGTATCCGACCGAGAGAGTTCAACTTCATTCGGTTCTTCGATCGAGTCACGAGAGAGCAGTCCTTCCGAATCATGGACCGCCGTAATCTAGGAGACAGCTACCTATTGTTCCAGCGACGTTTCCCGGCTTTTTCTTTTTGTTCTCTTTGTAACGATAGCTTACCCAGGTTGATATGGCTAAAGGATAAAGAGACATTGTGTTTGATAAGGACGCTTGGAAGGCTTGCCACTATATTGCTTTTTTTTTTTTTCACCCACTCTATTATTGCACACGCAGCCATTACTTGGGGGATACAGATAGCGGCTTTTGCCCCTATCAGGAGGTTCAAAAGGCTCCGTCAGTTTGTGTATACATCAGGCGATCACTTCGAGCTTCGCTTCGCGATACGCGCTGAAAATAACTGTGCTTCATAAAAAAAACGCCATGTCTGCCCATCCATCGCGGTGGTCCGATGGTTATGGTGCTCAACTGCGGACCCAAAAGACGCGGGGTTCGAAACCAGCCACGTGCTTCTAGCATTTTCGATGAAGGCGAAAATGCTGCTACGAAGTATGCGTTGTAAGTGCACGTCAAGGAACTCTAGGTGGTCATAATTTCCTGGGCCCTCCACTATGGGGTTTCTATTGTACTCTTTCGTTCCATTTCCCTTACCCCACGGACGCTGAGCCGTGTTCCCGCCAAGGGCAGCAGAAAATGGCGTCCTTTCCTCACCCAAACGACAATTATTAGTTTTGTTATAATCTCTGCGCAGCTCTTCAGGCAGCTGAAGCACTCAAGAACCGAGAAACGTCCGAGAAAGCTCGCAATGTGCTTAACAGTAATATTATTACAGAGCCCCCTTCATTTGCGTCTTACTTTCAAGACGAAGATATAAGTCACCTGCTCCTAGATTGCCCAAATCACGGTGAACCAAGACATCGACTAAAAGCAGCTCTGATGACACTGGACGGTCGGCCATTCAGTTTAAGGAAACTTCTGGGCCCATGGCCGACAACGGCCTTGCAAAAAAAAGAAAGAAAAAAGAAGAAAAGAAAGACGCATTGAGAGCACTAAAGACGTTTTTGGAAGAAAGCGGCATTGCTGAACGTTATTAGCGCATTTGACGTTTTCATCTAATTTCGCCTTTTTGTGATTTCTATGATTATTTAAGAAGGTACTGTATTGTTATGTTATACAGTGTCTAGGGATTCCTTTACACGACCACGTGCCTCTGACTGACTATGGACGTTTTTCTGCCAGCGACATTCTTATTTATTTATTAGAGAGTTTTGCTCGAATGTACTGCCATGTGTCTGAACTTATATACGTACACTTCGTGAGTGTACATACATACAAAGAACTTTATTGTGAGACCAGAGGGACTAGTTTAAGGAGGTCCTTGGACCCCCTCAACCAGTCGGTGGCTCCACCCAGGTCGGCACCGGAAGATGAGCATCCTCCGCGATGGCCCGGGCCCTCCGGACAGCCAGCAGTTGCAGACCCAGGTCCGGGCTGTGTAAGCTCCGCCGCCACGAGTCCTCGTCACAAAAATCAGTCCCTACATTCGCGGGGCACTGCCAGAGCATGTGTGTTAGCGAGCAACTCTCGAGGCCACAACGAGGACACTCTTCTGGAAAGTCTGGTGCTATCCTGCGATACGTACGCGGGCAGAGATACGTATCCGTCTGTAGGAGCCTAAAAGTGATTCCCTGCGCTCTGTTGAGCCTAGCATTAGGAAGGGGAAAGCGCCTCCTACTCAGCTTGTAGTTAGTCGTAATCTCATGGAACGTTGTCAAGGGATCCTTTCTGAGGTCAATGTTCCCCCCAGACGCCTCACCACCCCCCGCACGGTTCGTGCATTCACGTGCAAGGGTGTGAGCGCTGGCATTGGGATTAACCCCATCAATGCCCTCGACGTGCGCTGGAAACCAAGAGATATGATGACCACCGGCCCATCTCGTCTGCCTGCGACCACTCCGAAGGAGCCGTGCCGCCTGCTGCGAAATTAAACCTCCAGAGAAGGCACGAACGGCCGATCGTGAATCCGAGTAAACCACACAAGGCACCTCTGCCGCCTGAAGAGCTAACGCAATGGCGATCTCCTCCGCAACTGTGACATGATCTGTGCAGACTGATGCCCGGGCCACCAGCTGCCCTTTACCATCGACAACCGACACGCCAAAGGCCCTCCGCGTACTGTACTCCGCAGCGTCCACAAAAAGCGCCGCTTTAGCATCGCTACCTACACTTCGAAGTATAGCCCGGGCTCGAGCCTCACGACGGCCTGCGTGGTGCACAGGATGAATATTGCGCGGAATAGGATCCACCTGAATATCCTCCTGCTCGTCTCGTGTGAGCTGAACCCCGTCAGATATCTCCACCCTAGGAGCCGCAATGCCAGCCTCATCCAAGATCTTCAAACCAGCCTTAAGGAGCGTTCACACTGAGCAATCCGGCGGCCGGAGAAGCGCGGAAACCTGTTCGGCGACAGCGAGATCCGCCGGAACAGCCCTATCCGCGCCGATCGCTCCGGGAGCGATTTTTGCGGCCGCTGCCGCCGGATTTCCCGCCGCGGACCAATAGGAGCGCGAGTCACAAATTCGAAAAATGGCGGCCAAGTTCGGCTCGATTGTCTCTGTATTCGAAGCCCGTCTGGACATCCAACTGGATCGTAAACACCCATTTTTCTTCGGGGAACGCCGCGCGTTGAGTAGTGTCACGAATAACAGCCATTCTCAACTTACTCGTTGTAGGAATCCACGTGTCCACGTCACAATTTCGCACAACGAATAGCACTTTCACGGCGTCACCAAGCTTCTCGCGTTCATGTATTCCAGGACGAGCACACCACCGCTGGTGGTGTTTCCGCCTGTCATACATCACCAGAACGTATTTCGCAGCCAGCCTAGCAGTACCGCTTCTTTCTCAGGCACACAAACAAAACGGACAAGATCCGCACGAGCGTAGAACCGGTGGAACCGCGTGTACATCCGGGCCATGCCGCATTTTTTTAAAGGTTCGACCTGCGCTCGGCAGATGGCGCTATGTCACTTTCCGGCGGCGCCGGTTCCGCGGCGGTAAGCAGTGTGAACTACGCGGTTTTCGGCGGCAAGAGAATTCCGTCGAATGTAGACGCCGGATTTACCAGTGTGAACGAGGCATTAGTGCTGGACAGACGAGCCACCTGTGCCGCAAAGTGCGCTTCAATCAGTTCATCAACCGTGTTGTGCAATCCCAGCTCTAAAAGCCGCTCAGTGCTAGTCGTCTGTGGAATTCCCAGAATCCTCTTAAGCCCGACCCTGATGAGCGTATCAATCTTCTTCTTCTCTGTTCTAGTCCATTGCAAATATGGAACCGTATAATTAACATGACTAATAAAGAAAGCATCAAAAACTCTTAGCAGTAGATCCTCTCTCAAACCACCATGCTTACTCGTAATCCGAGAGATCAGGCGCAAAATGTTGCTCGCCTGACCCCCCAATCGCTTAATGGCTCCTCCGTTACAGCCTCGCGCGTCAATCCACAGACCCAGGATTCTCACAGAATCCACTCTCGGAACAACCGTCCCCTCCCGAGACCATAGCCTTACCGGAAGAGAAGCCAAAGGCTCAAGGTTTCGCATGCCCTGTCGCGCCTTCCGAAAGAGTAAGAGTTCCGACTTCTTTGGAGAGAGCACGAGGCCCGTACCCTCGAGAAAACGCTCCGTGACGTCCAGCGCCTCCTGCAGGGACTCTTCAAGCGTGGCCAGAGAGCCACCCTTACACCACACGGTAATGTCATCAGCGTAAATAGCATGTCCAATGCCAGGCACCCCCGCTAGCACTTCCGACAGCCTGTGGAGAGCAATATTAAAGAGTAAAGGGGATAAGACCGATCCTTGCGGCGTGCCCCTCTCCCCCAACTCGTACTCCTCACTCAATACCGAGCCAAATCTAAGACGTGCTCTCCTCCCCGCGAGAAAAGATTGCGTGAAGCTATAAAATTTACGTCCCAAACTCAGCAAAGAGATCTCCCTCAGAATGTGCTCATGAGCAACCGTATCAAACGCCTTAGCAATGTCCAACGCCAAGATCCCCTTGACATCACGCGTAGGATTATCTAGAACGGCCCGCTGAATGAGGAGAAGGGCATCCTGTGTAGATAGCGTTCGCCGGAACCCGACCAGATTGTGTCTGAAGAGTTCATGTTGCTCTACATACTCTGTGACCCGATTATGAATCGCATGCTCTGCGACCTTGCCCAGACATGACGTCAGTGAAATCGGACGCAGGTTGTCTACATGCGGTGGTTTACCAGGCTTAGGAATGAGGACCACCGTTGCAGTACGCCACTCAATCGGCACCTGCCCAGTGGACCATACATTATTGATCTCTTTCGTAATAATCTCAATAGCTTTATCGTCAAGATTACGTAGGAGCCTATTTGTGATCCCGTCTGGACCCGCTGCGGATCTACCATTAAGGTTAAACAGAACATGCCTAATCTCTGACACCGTGAAAGGCGCATCAAGCTCTTGCCTGTCCGCACCTCCATATTCGCTCGATAACCGATCCCCAGTCGCATTTCCACTCCTAAGAGGCAGGTACTGGTTGGCAAGGTCATGGGCCATCTGTGCCTCCGTGATTCCCGTACTCAACTGCTTCCTAATGATCCGATCCGTCGCCAGACAAGCCGCCCCCTTCGATGCCTTGTCATTAAGGAGACTCTTTAGCAGCCCCCACCTACTACCCCTACGCATTCGGCCATCCGTCTCATTACATTTTTCGAGCCATTGTTGCCGGCCAAGATCCTTGGCGTAAGCCTCTATTTCCTTATTGAGCAAGGATATTCGCGCCCTAAGCCTCCTATTCAGCCTCTGCGTACGCCACCGATTAAGCAGCCCATTTTTAGCCTCCAGCAAATGCGCCAATTTAGAATCCATTTTGGGAACTGCCAGCTGAGTTTCAATCTCCTTCGTAGCCCTTTCCACTGCCTGCTGCAGCCTAGCGAGAAGCCCTGCAAAATCATCGTCATCCGAGGCCTCTTCCTCTCTGATGCGCCTGAAGAGATCCCAGTCCACATATTTGTGCCTAAAAGGTGGCGGTGGTCGGACCTCAATAAGCGTCTCCAGAAGGTAGTGATCACTGCCTAGATCCTCCTGCAAGTTGCCCCACTCCCCGTCCACATCCCTAAGGAATACCAGGTCAGGAGTGGTATCTCGCTTCACCGAATCTCCCCTTCTCGTTGGAAACCTAGGGTCCGTGATCAGCGTGAGCCCCAACTCCGAGGCCCGATTAGCTAAACCCGTACCCTTAACAGTACTACGAACGTGCCCCCATTCCATATTGGGAGCGTTAAAGTCTCCCGCAACAGCCAAGGCCTTACCCCCAGCTTTCCGAATCGCAGCCGAGAGCAAAGTCCCAAAGTCCCTCTGCCTGTCTGAGGGAGAACTATATACATTCAGAACAAAAACACTGGCCCGACACTTACGACCTGGAATAATCTCTACCAACTGGGCTTCAAGCCCCGACTTGTACTGTGGTATATCATGCGAGAGGAAAGACAACCCCTTCGCAACCAGGATTGCTATCCCCCGTCCCTTGTCGCCACGGCTGGCTACAGCGCGATACCCGGGAAAGGTCAAATCCTCCCCCATCAACGTTTCCTGTAAAAGAATGACCTCCGGCTTATGTTCTGCCGATCGAACCAGCTGCACCAGAGCAGCCGTACGCTTGCTGAAACTGGCACAGTTCCACTGCCAGATCTTAAATCTACCCTCTTTACCTGCCATGGTTACGAAGCACACTTTATCACATCAGCAGCCGCGCTGCCCTCCCTGCTAGGACCGGGATCGTGCAACTGCGATTCGGCTGCCATCTCATGCCTACCCTTAGCAAGAGCCTTTGGACGCTCCAGCACCGTGATCCTACCCTCCAAAGAGGACAGAACATCCATCATTCGAGATAACGTCGTCTCCATACGTGCCCACCTATCCTCCACGCCGCCAGCCATAGAAGACGGGGCGGCTTCCAACTGACCTGCAACGACTGCAGCCGTACTCTCCGATTGCCCCTCAGCTGGATCCAGGGCTCTGCGCTTGGCTTGACCCCAGAGGGGACCATGTTCTTTCCGATCGCCCTGCGCCCTCTCCTTGAACGACTCAAAAGCCGCCTTGAGTTCCGCCAAGTCTCTCCTCAACTGTTTATTCTCGGCCTCGAGAGCTAGCATACGGGGATTTACTACATGCTCTGACCTGCTTGGTGACCGGCCTCTTCGTTCAGGAGGCCCAGGCTTCGGCTGATTCTTGGCTTTATCCACCCACGTGGTATGCTTGTCAGGTTGCGAGCGACCCCTGCTGTGGGACCGCGCCGACGCCTCACGTTGCGAAGACCGCTGCCCAGCCGCATCCGTGCGAGTTGCCGACCGAGAGCGCCCCCTGGACTGGGAGCGCGAGCGCCCTCTGGACTGAGAGCGCAGGATGGAAGGCTTCCCCGCAGCTGCGGTCTCTGCCGATGATTCACCACCTTCAGCTCTGCCGGCACCGTCCCGCGCCGCGATCTGCTGTTTTCTTGGGCGTTGTCGACGACGCCGCCTCCGACGCCGCACCACATATGGCACCTGAAAGCGCTCCTTGCATTCCTTGCAGCCCGTAAGATGTGGGCCACCGCACAACCCACACGTGGGCACACACTCATGACGCTGAACTTCACCCGTCGGGCCCGAAACCAGGGGCACTCTACATCCACGACACTTCGCTTTCTCCTCCGCACTGCTAGGGCAGACGTCGGCCCGATGGCCAACTTGTCCGCAGGCAAAACAAACGTCCACCTGGCGACGATAAAGGTAGCAGGGCACAAGCGCTGTTCCGCACACCACCGTGTCCGGCACCTTCATGCCGTCAAAAAGCAGCACCACAGCCGACGTGGTCTTAATCCGCTTCGCCTCCAAGATCGTTGGATTGCGACCAGTAACAACCATGCGCTTAAGCGCCTCATCATCAATCGACGGGTCAATGTTGCGAAGAACCCCCTTACAGGTGTTCTCCGGGGCCGCGACATACGCAGACACCTCAAACGACCCCATCCGAGTGTAAATCTTGCAGACCCGCGCATACTTCATCGCATTAAACTCGTGCGGGGTAGAGACAACAACGATATTTTGCACCTTGTTCGGGCACACCGTATCCTCCTTCGTCTGATCCTCGGTCAGGCCTGCCGCCATAGATAGAGCTTGAGCTAGGTGAACAATGTCCGCTTTCGCCACATTCAGCCCGCCTCGCGGACGGACTATAACCTTGATATCATTCCTCGGGAGCCTCGACATCCGTGAAGCTCCTACAGACCACCTCAGGCCTCGTCGCACCGCTTCTTGCACCTTGCCAGAGCCGGCCATCGCCTTCACTCCACCACGCTGACCGCCGCCACCCGACGGTCCGTTTCTCACATCACCTTTCCGGGAACGAAATGCCGCAGTCCACCCGGCATCTTCCAGCTCCTCAGGACTCGCGTCCATCCCTTCCACCTCTACCGTTGCCGGCATAACGCTATCGCCTCCCTCCGTCACGAAGACGAAGGCGGTCGCGAAGTTAGGCCTAGGCCTCGCACACCGCCTACCCAGAAAAGTAGGCTTAGAACGTTAGGCCCAGCACCTCTCAACGTGGCCGAATGTTCAAAATTCCGGGATATGCTCAAAAATGCACCCACCGGCATAAACTTGATATCACCAGAATCCGTGCGTCTTGCTGCTACAGAAAATACACAATTTTCCAAGGTTCCGACGGGAAATCCGCAGAAAACTATTCAAAAAGCAGGAGCCGACGTGAGCCCAACCGCACTGGCCGGCGCCCCCTAGCGGAGTCCACTTCGTGAGTGTTTTTTTTTTTTTCATTACTGTTCTGACGGAACCACTGTTATTGTGAGTATGCCAGATTGCTTCGCATACTGCTTCGCAGCCATGCACGTTGAAAGGACCAACCCAAGGGTCAAGGAGTAGCCGGCGCCTTATTTGTGCGCCATCTCCTGATATCATATTAATAATAAAAAAAGAAGGCGAAGGTAAACTACAACACGGCGCTGACTTTCTTTTTTTTTTTTTTCGAGGCAGCACAAAGAAAAGAGCCCCGAGTACTAGAAATATATCGCAGTAAAATGGCAAGTTCGACCAGTTGGTTTGGCGCTGTGTGGTCGTTTTCTTTCGACTTTACTCCTTGTCTTACGTTGCGCTGTTAATATCTTAACATATATCCAAACCAACTGACCCAACTTGCCATTTCCACCACTGCAGGGTGGCAAGCCAGATAATCTAATACTGGTTACCACCCCTGCCTTTCTCTCTGCCGTCGCGCTCTCTCTCTCTCTCTCTCTACGTAAGTTCCTGTGTGGCTACGCTGAGGTGATCCGAAATACAACGTAGCGGTATGTGCATCGCTACAAACTTTTCTCGCGTAAGCCCGGCTCTGCGGGCACTGACACGAGGAAGTGCACCTCTTAATGGTAGTACACACATAACTAGAAAATTTCAGCTTGCTCAAAGTAAAAATATGTCGACAGCTTACGTCACGAGACCCTGGAACGCTACGGCTATATTGAAAAATAGAATACAGAACATATATGGCCCGCCTCATCAAACTGTAACATGTTGTGGACGATGAATGACGACGCCTTATTGCTGTATGCGCCCATTGTTCCTAAAGACAAAGATAACGAGAAGGGAGCACGACGAGAAGAGAGTTCTCATTAGATAACCGTCGACGAGAATCAACTGCGTGTTCCTATTCACTGTTGGCATGAACCTCCGTTTCGTATTAAGTGTTTCAAGTTGCAATACTAAGTCAACGACACGTCTATGGAGGAAAATCTCGCTGAAAAGTGACGTCCACGATGAAACATTCTTTGCAGGGATTCGTACCCTCCACCCCCGACCCCCCCCCCCCCCCCCAAATAAATAAATAAATAAATAGAACATCTCCAGATAACCAATCACTTGGTATGCCCCCCGCCTCTTCACCATTGCGCCAAGTACTGTTAACATTTACCATGGCCAACGTACCCCCAAAATCGAAATTCTGGATAAACGCCTGATTCTGTGCCAGAGGAAAAAGGAAATGAAACAGCCAGTTCCACAACTGTGAAATCTGAGTAAACAGAGGAGCGGGGACAAGGGTGCCAAGTTCACTATAGCTATCACGTAGCAACGTTATTATCAACATTACGTAACAGCGGGCTGACGGCAAGGTTGTGCGGGTAGCGGTGGGTGAAGACGAGGCGCGGGTCTGCTTTTCCATTCTTCCCCTTTTCCCGATTCTTTCTTTCTTTCTTTCTTTCTTTCTTTCTTTCTTTCTTTCTTTCCTTCTTTCTTTCTTTCTTTCTTTCTTTCTTTCTTTCTTTCTTTCAATATTGTCCCTCACATAGTCACTATCATGTAGTAGTGTGGGTGGTGGGTCAATGGCAATATATCGGGTCCGCTTTTCGCTCCTGCCTGACAGCGGACGTCGTAAGCATCAGGGACGGCGGAGATGACGGGCCCCCTAAACAGCTTCGCTGTTAATAAGGCATCTCTGGTTCTACGTTAATCCATTTGTTATGTGCACCAAGCACAGCAAGTGCGCAGCCAGCGAAAAAGAAATGACCGCCGCGAAAACAAATCGAAGTTTACCGCGCGCCACACCACTGGCTCGGATTCCCCGGTCGGTACACCTGTCGCCATCTGCCGGCAACTGCGCGAGGCTCTCCGCGTTGCTGCTCGCGCGGGACAGCGCGGGGCAATACAAGAATACTAAATGTTTTTTGAGAGCTAGGGCAGGCAATGATCGTTGATAGAGATGTAAAACAAGTATGCTCGTTCCCCTGTTCACGTTCACGTGAGTGAGTGAGTGAGTGAGTGAGTGAGTGAGTGAGTGAGTGAGTGAGTGAGTGAGTGAGTGAGTGAGTGAGTGAGTGAGTGAGTGCTTTGGGGATTTAACACTTGATTAGCTTTCCTTTAAAGCGTCACAGCACCGTTTCGTAAGGTATAAGTATTCGTAAGAAGTTCGCGAGGAGAACGCAGTTCGTAAGGGGAACGCAAATAAAACACAACTCCCGTTGTGGTTCATTTGTGTCTTCGCGCCAATAAAGACTGAACTCACTCACTCACTCACTCACTCACTCACTCACTCACTCACTCACTCACTCACTCACTCACTCACTCACTCACTCACTCACTCACTCACTCACTCACTCACTCACTATTTAAACTTCACGTACGCCAGAAAACAGACGACAGCTGCAGCTGTTTTAAGTATACTATGTCAAACTCCTGGTCACGGATACCCGTATCACATGTACAAGGGTCGCTTTAAAAGGAAACTCATTTCTATAGAGGTCTCGTAAATTTTACATTTGACCTTTTTGGAAGATTCCTCGTTTATTCTTATGGCTACTTACGACTGCTTTCGTTGGCTATAAATTAACACCGAATTCACAGGGAATCCACGGGAATAATGGGCATAAATGAAGCGGAAAGGACACATGAACCGAGTGGGACAGTGCAAGCGCGGGAACCTTGTTATATAGCGCTAATTTATTTCCACAAAGAAACAGAAGATATCTGGCGTTAAACGTTCAATCTTAAAGAGGACATTGAATAATCGCAATATGTCCTTCCAAGACATAGATAGATAGATAGATAGATAGATAGATAGATAGATAGATAGATAGATAGATAGATAGATAGATAGATAGATAGATAGATAGATAGATAGATATGGCAAGCGTCCATGCACAGCAGGCCGATGCGCCTGAATATCCGCCAATCTACGCCGAAGTACAGATAAAGTCGCTGCCGCTGCTGAGCTCTTCGAGCGCTCACTTAGGCGCCTCTCGAGTCTTTCAGCATGAACCCGACGCCGTGGCTGTATATCCAAACATGAGCGGAAGACTTTTGTTCGCAAAAAAGAGATAAAAGTGCCTCCCGCCGCGCACCTGCGCCTCCATGCAACGCCGCCCGCGGGCTCCATGAGTCCCAAGCTGGCAGCAGACTAATGCGACGATTTATGTTTATCCGCCGACAAAGGCAACGCCTGCGTTCCTGGCGAGCGGAGCCATGGGAACAGCAGCCGGTATTTAGGAAAGAGAGGAGACTCAGTGGAGGCCCGAGTTTGCGGGCTCGTTCTATAGACCGAACGCCGAAGCTTTGGGCAGCATTTGCTGCTTTATCGACGAGGCAAGAATGATGCATGGAATCTCTTATTTAGCCATGCACTGAACTACCTGATTAACGCTGAATGTACATCGAGCACCTCTCAGGCAACAAAACGCGCAACGAAGGCTGTAGCGTCTTCAAGAATATCGTCGTAGAAAGTCTCAATGGCATATTTGTATTCGTTGCGCGTTGTGGTTTGACTTGTGAATGTCGCGTACTTTTCATAACGTGCTCATCAGTACCACCTATTTGATTAGTTGTCTCCTGGAACACAATGCCTAATCACACGGCCATGCAAACATATCCTGAAACAGCTGGAAAACTTTCTTTCTTTCTTTCTTTCTTTCTTTCTTTCTTTCTTTCTTTCTTTCTTTCTTTCTTTCTTTCTTTCTCATTGAAACTACGAGCCCCCTTTTAGTGATCTATATATACTTCAATATAGATCTCGAGCCTCACTGAATGGAGCACGCAATAATTTCCGCATCGTATCTGTGGAGCTCCGAACGCATCTCGTTACCAAGTCAGCGAAATACCGCCGAAACTTGCTGTAATTCTAGCATTATTGAACGCTTTTCAATAAAGGTATCGTGAAGTATTATGAGCAATGGCGACCAGGATCGAGCCGACACAGAACTTGCCACTTCTTGCTAGAGTCCAGACGAGCTAGTTTGCTCATACCAATAATTAGTTGTTTTAACAACGGAGCTCTATATAGGGGCGCGTCACATCCACCGCTCCCTATGCGCATCGTCACGTGGAAGGGAAAAGCGGACACACTCTTGCCCATGCCTCAAATTGACACACTTGCCCTCAGCCCACTCCTGTATGCATCATAGTGATCATGCGAAAGGCCACCGCTACATGTCAGTGATACCGGTAATCATAGCGCTGCATGATAGTTAGTGACAGTGAACATGACACCCTTACGCCAGCTCCACTGTTCACTCAGATTTCGCAACGTGGAACATGGCTATAGTTTTTTTTTTTTTTTTTTTAGTTACGGCACTCTCAAACGGTCTTTATACACCCGGCGTGGTAGCTTAGCGGCTATAGGAGTTGGCTTGCACAGCTCAAAGTCGGGGGGGGGGGGGGGTCAGCCACGGTCACGGCGGCCGTACTTCGATGAGGGACAAATCCAAAAAAACAAAAAATGAAACGAAAAGAAAGAACACGCTTGTACTTAGATTTTGGTGCACGCTAAAGAACCACAGCTGGTCAACATTGCTCCAGAGCTCTCCACTACGGCGCATTCCTCGTAAGCATTACTAGTTTCGGCATGTAAAACCCCATCAATTAGTATTACTATCGTCGAATGTATTTATCTATTCCTGTGTAAATTACTTCAACGTTGGCTATATTACGTTTACACTTAACTGGATTTTTCATTGTGATTTTGACTTGATTGTATCATCATGTTTTGTATATGTATTGCATATGTAACTTTACTACAACTTACGCAGCCTTATTTCCCCCTTTACTTCAGATAGAATAAAATGTTTTACATTTTATAAGGATGGATCGACTAAAACGAAATAAAGATCCTTTTCGTGTGTTTCACCAGCTTATATTTCATATCTTTCACAGTTATGTTTTAATCGATGAACAAATCGCAAAATACGATTTAGAACAGGGAATGTCGCAGGAGCCCTAATAAATCTGTAACCAAGCTAATAAATCTGTAACTGTACAAACAGTTATGTTTTGTACCATGACGCATTTTTGCTGCTGGACTTTGTAGGGGGCCGCAGCCTTGTTAAGATGCAGTTCTTGCAGCTTTTTTTTTCTGTCACCCCCATGTTCCTCAATGAGAAATAAAAGTTGATTTGATTGATTGACTTCGCCGAGCTCACCGACTAATAAAACGTAACCAGCCATCAACAGAATTTACCTCTTGCATATCTTTCTACGGAATCTTTTTCGTTAACGCTTAAGAGATTAGTTTGTACTGTCAACTAATGTTGCCTTAATAAATCTTAAACTGTACAAGGCCAATCCCGCTGTTTATAGCAGAGCTTCCGCGACGCCATTGGGCCGAACTTGCAATCTCCATCTTACATCTGTGTCCTCTGTGCCAGCAAATCCGCTTTGAAGCTCGGACTTCAGCACGCTGAGTCCCGAAACTTAGTTCCTGATCGCATCGTTGGCTATCGTTAATTGCCAGTACACGGGGTTCGGCGAATAATGATCCTAATGAAGCTTGTCTAATGAGTGTAGAGCTAAGGACTTGCGTAGCGTAGTTCCTCGGAACATCTGCTGCGCTGATGCCTGAAAAAATTCAGATGCGGTTCAACAGCGTTTTGAAAACGCTGGGCAGACAAGTACAAATATCTGAATTGGCGAATTCGTACACGCTCGCAAAGCAACAACGACTAAAGTGTTCTAGGCTTCGTGGATCCATATTAGCGTGTTCACATATCTGCAAGCTATAATTGACAGAAGAACCCACATTACTCTAAGAAGAGAGCTGGATCGCTTTTCTATACCTCTTTCTTAGCTTTATGTTGTTTTTTTTTTTTCATATATGCTGTCCATTCCGTGCTGCGCAATTACAATGACTTGCATATCTACAAGTGTACTTCACGTCCCACGAGGAAGCTTCGCGGCACCTCGCATTACTATAAAGAAGACTGGTTACGCTGAACAAGTGTTATCATAGACAAGTTAAGACGCATTCAAGAGAACGATCAGGCAGTGCCATTGCTGGCCCCATCTACACGTTAAAACTTTCATTTGCAACTACAGCAGCCTTAGCAATGAACGTGCTTAAAGTGAATGTCGCAAGACCAAGAACAGTATCGGCACCACACGAGTAGAGAAATATTCCGCAAACTACCATGACTGCACGAGCAGACACATAGCCTCAGAGACTGGCAGAAATGGAGATGGAGCGGAACCTTCGGTGAAATGCTTGAGCAAACGACCACTTATGCCTAATCGAGTGCCGACCCGAATTTTCAACACTTTCGTAGTATTGCTCTAAATCAAAGCATTGGTGTTCAGAACCCTAAAAAGGGTATCGCGGAGCCTCTAAATGCAATCAATATATTTTTAATAGGGCTACCTTAAAAAGCCACTTTCGGTTTCTATTTTGAGGGGGCGGTATCATGGCGACGTGTTAAAGGGGCCCTAAACAACCCCAAGGTCCAAAATTTGTTTTCAAGATACAACTTCGCTCCTGTGCGATGTGAACATGCTCCCGCAAGAATTTTGCGAATATGTGCAATAATAAAGAAGTTACACGGGTTTAAGTGGCCGCTTGCGTCGGTTTCGTTTTCGCGGTAGGCCTCGCACCCTTCTCTGCCGAGGAGAGGGTAGACCCGGCGCGCCGTCGAGGCTCCGCCCACTTTTAACACGTGACGTGACGTATGCAATTGACGTCATTGACGCTTGCGCTCCAGTGGCTGCAGTTCCGGTTGCTCCTGCGCTCACGCCGGTGGGATGGCCACAGGATCTGACAATAGACCTGGTTTCGACCAATCAACGAGCTGCAACTGCGCAAAGTTGTTCGCTGTAGAACGTGACGACACCTAGGATGCGAGGGCGATTGGTCAATCGCAGGAAAGAGGCGCGGGAATTGTTTTTTGAAATGCGGCGTCTGTGTGGCGCGCAGCGCTGTCATATTCGCAGAATGTGATCGCCGCAACCTTCTCTATGATTGAGTTAGCTTGTTTGGGCGGCTTAGAAAAAATGTAGGAGCCTGTTTAGTGGCCCTTTAACATAGTAGGACGTAGGTCTAGTTCAGCTCTAGTAACAGGAACTCGTGACAGAGCGACAGCAACTCTGTCGACCGCTGTCAACTGCACGGTGTGCATGCGAAAAACGATGATTTTATTAGTGGTCCAGCGACCCTGACAGTGACTTCGGCAATCTTTAGGCGACTGCGTGCACAGGTCATCGTATTGTCCGTTGCGGTTTGGCTGGCTAGCAGATTCTGGACGACGAAAACTTTAAGACCAGATTGAAATTCCGTATACATGTTTCCTGGCTCCCGTGTATGGAGAGTGTTGACAATGCATAACAAGAACACAAAAAATATAGCTCTTACGCCGCCTCAAAATCGTGTCAGTACTCCTCTTCTTGGCAACAACCTGATGTTATTGTACTTATAGTTCATTCACCTTTTCTATTATCCTCCCTTCTTCTGTCCTCATGCGGAACGTGGTAAACCAGACAAACCGGTAAGTCACATGAGTGGTGCGTCTGGCTGTGACGACTACATTGGGCTCATATGATTTCGACATCCATGTCTAGTGACCTTATAATAAGACGCAATAACGAACGTCATCAAACCAGTTCCCATGGTGATGCCACTACAAAGTCATCGCGTGCCGTTACTTGGCTACATCATTATGATGTCTTCACACGATGCCATGTGATGATGTTCCCATGGATTTGGTCACACCACTTTCGGTACCGTCCGGCGCGGACGACGCCGTTCTTTGCGTCCAATTGGGCATTTAATGCTTTCGCATTGTTAGCCCGCCACAACAAAGGATATTGCGGCACTTCAATGTACAAATTTAAATCGTGCCGAACTGTCCTATAGCAAGATGTGTCGCTTCGCAATATCAACACAACAGCCGTGGATCAACGCGCGGATTGCGTATATAGCGTGCGCTTCCTTTGTAACTCCTCGAGAGACGGCCCAGACAGAGAAACGAATTCGCCAAAGCCGTTGCTACAGGAACACGGCGGCTGCCAAACCAGGCCGACGGTGGAGACCGGCGCACGGCTGCTTACAGGCAAGCGCTGCCGTCTATACTTGTTTGTTCAGGCTCTTAACCCGTTGTTGGAGCTGAGCAAACACGACAAAGCCGCCGCCTCTGTGAGGACGCCGCCACAGCGTCTTCTTGAATGCCACTCGCAATCGGAGGAGCGTCGGCAAACGTTGAACGCGTTGGAGCCTCTTTTACGGACATGGTACGAAGTAAGAATGTTATTGCTTCGTGTGTTCGGGCTGCGTAGTCAATCATCCTGACAGCCCGAGGATCCCTGCGAGTTGACCGACAGCAGAGAGCGGCACCCGATGCAGCGAACCACCAGGTTCGATGGCCACTCGCGCTTGTATTGTAGGCGAAGCTTGTATTCTGTAGCCTGTGTCGGCCTAGCTGTAGTTGTGGTCGTCACGACAAAATCCTATAAAACGTGGAAACAGTACGGGCCTCTATGAAGCGGCAGAAGGAACCGTAATGAGTTTCTTTCGTCACTAATTATTTGTTATATTATATAAGGGGGCACATTAGAACGAAAATTTGTTACAGGTGGTGGGGTTCTAATCCGGTCCCCCGCACTTGAACGCAAGTATCTAAACTACTAGACTACACACACATGCTTGGACCATATGAACCATAAGGATGGACTCCTCGAATCTTTTTACCATCGTGCTCAGGAATTTCCAAGAGAAACGAAGAGGGAAAGAGAATGAAGGGGAAAAAAATGAAAGCAAGAAAGGAAGAGAGCAAAGAAAAGTAATCATTATAAAATTCTCAAGCGCTCACTAGCGTCATTAATTATGAGGGAATTGTTAAGTGCGGCGACCTGTCAGCTAACAATTACTGATAAATACTTCAGAACATGACGCCTTCCGTGAACTACGGTCTGATTACAGCGCCGGAATGGACCATGTTCAGTAGTAGTACTTAAAAATATCAAGTGCTGCTGCCAAGAAGCAGTACATTAAGAGCACGTCCGAAGAAAGTATACAGCAGACACGCTGTGCAGTCTGCTCGCCCTGTGAGCGACACCGGTTTCCTGAACATAAACCAACAATGTCAACTCGCAATCTTGTTGTATCCTCAGAGATCTCAGTCATTGAATTTCGCCTGACTCCTCATTGTTCGTATAGCACCCTGTCAACGTTAAGTCCACTCCAATTCTTCTTGATGGTTGAGACAACCATCAATTCATTGTCGCGCTTTCCACACCTTACTTTGGCGACTAAACGTGGCCTCCGAGATGAGATGGCACTGGAAGTGTCCGTCTGACCTAGTGAAGACTCTGAACAACGAAAAATGTGACTCATGGCTCCCCGCCCCAGTATAGGCCCGATGTTCAGACGTACGACTCCTGCAGCCAAGAACACAACACGCGAGCGGAATACAGGTCCATAGTGAAAAGAACAGGCGTGCAAAACACGGACACAAGGGAAAGAAGTGGACAACACGAACGCCGACTATCAACTGAAGCAGAGCACAGAGGCGGAAAAGAAAGAAGACACACAACTTATCTGCGCATGCTTGGGAATGGTAGCGCCACCTGTAAAATGGTTACACGTGCCGGTCTACGCGATACACAACTGTTAAGGCATGCTATCTTTTCCCTGTTTAAGCTAATCGACGGCTGACTCACGCACGTGATTCCACTGATACTGATATGCCAGGCCTCGACCATTAAACACGTTTCTTCATTCTTATGTATGTACGTACACAGGATCTCGCTTTCGTCTAACATGGCCGTTCAGTCACTATGGACCCTTAACAACTCGCCCAGCTTTCTGTCCTTTTGAATACAGGTCAATTCGTTTCAGAAGCACCCGATTCTAGCGCTTCTTGAACGGCACCGAAGCATCAAGTGAGCTATAAGTCCGCTTGTGGGTATGTTTATTCAAACTGTCTCGCAAACTTCTTGCTCGCTTCTGCTGATGCTCCCTTAAAAATAAACGAGCGCTTCGAGTGTAGTCTACGGTACATACATTCCTACAGGCACGCCGGGATTTTTCCTGAATGATACAGAATGAAAATTCGGTCTTGTCGGTCTTGGCCGTTCGCGCGAAAGGCCCCGCCGCTTCGCGACACTTCGCGCAATTCTCTCTCTCTCTCTCTCTCCCCCCCCCCTCTTTCTCTCTCTCTCTCTTACTTTTATTATCGCTCGAAACCTTCGTGGCTGTCGAAACGCGTCAACTTGCAGGAGAGCGGCAGCAGCCGGCGTGCGGGGGACGTCTTCCCGATTTGATCAGGGCGCGGCGACGCAGCTGCCTCTCGGGCGTCGTTCTCTCAGAAGCCTTCTCCGGCAAGGCTCGAAAGACCCGGCGATACCGACGATACACCAACAGTACATATAGACGCGAGTCTTCGAAACTGCATCCGAAGGTTTTATTACCTCGCCCGCTCCGTAGAAGTGTAAAACGACCAGGTACGGCGTACGATCCGCACCTATCTTCTGCAACCTTTGCGACGCAAAGTCAATCTCGAGGACGATGAACTCTACCCAAACTCACGTGCCTACTCACATTAGGGGGGCAAAATACAAGAGCCCAAAAAAGAAAAAAAAAAAAACAAGGGCGCGAGACGAGCGACACAACTCCAGCCGCAACTTCTTTGAACTCGGTTCGCAAACTGTTATTGGGGAGAGTGCACATACGAACAAAAGTGCTCTCTCTTACTACTTTTATGTCTCTCGTGTTATGTGCACGTGTGTACGTTCGTACTGCACCGCCTTGCATGTGTGCCGACGCACATCAACGCTGTGCGTGTGTGTGGAGACATGTATGTTTTCGGCTATTCGTGTGCGTTGAGCACGAGCACACGCGCGAGTGAAGGCAACTTCTTTTCTTAGCGCCAAAATAAGAATTAACTGTCCTCTCACAGCAAGCTTAGTCTATGAGACTCAAGCTCTCACTGTAGTGCCGTCAACTGAATATGATATAATCAGGATTCGTCATTATGCGGTTCGTCCTAACCTACCGAGTCGTCTAGATCTGTATAATGTCGCTTCATCTGGTTTGGTATGGTAATATTATAGGTGGTTCAAATGCCCGCCGATGATAAAGCCGAATCGCTATTCGTCTCCATCTATATGCATATGCCACATTTCACCTCCGTGCGACCGAAACCCCACAGGGTCAGTAGAACTTCAGCTGTACACCTCGATAAACCGTCGATCCCAGGCTGCTTAATCACATCGAGTTCTATTACGAATCCGTACGAATAGTTAATGGCGTAACGAAAGTCTTAGATCCCGTTATGCTTTCCGCCGACCCGATAGGGTCAGTCTAGCTGGAGCAGTATTGCGCACACTCTGGTCAGATTTATACAGCGCGCGCTTTGTGAGCCGAAGTTCCAACAAAGCTGCTGCAATGCCGGCAGGTGTGTGTCGGGACTAGATTACGTTCTCACAAACTTGACCAGATGCTGAGCCGGTGGATCGCTCTAGTTGGAGGAACACAATGACTCGAAGGATTGTGAAAGTTACGTGGGTGCGATTCCTGATATCGGCAGCAACTTGGCGTGGGACCAAGTGATAAACCGCTTCTTCTTATATAAGGCGAGACTTATATAAGCTATACACTAGGTTGTATATGTAGAATAGCACGTAAGAGAAACAGTAGCGTTAAGGAATGGGCGCGTGATGTGCGCAGGAAGAGAAAAAAGGAAGCGAAAGTACATCGGTCATATCCCAATGTGTGCGAGTGTCCGGGGGGTATCGCATTTTGCCTCTTTATACATTGTTAGCCGATGCGTATAGAATACGTTACGAAAATAGTTTCGTCACCAACGTGCGAGCGAAAATTTGTTAGAAGATTATGCTTCTGCATTTGTACAAAAACTGAGGCAAGGCGTCATGCTGGCTCTTTTAAATTTCCTCGTTTTTCCGTCACCGCTATCTTTTTTTAATTATATTATCTTCTTTAAATTTTTGAGTAACATAGCGTAGCCTCTCCGCGTTCCAACCAAATTTCTGTCAGAATTTCTAACAAATTTTGCGCCGTATGTGGTACTATATGCCCAGGAACCGCAAGCGCGTTGGGGTGTGAAGGGAGATTTGACTGTAGTCACAATTTCTCCTTTGTTAATCGCGCTTTAAGCGAATTCAATTTTAGTAAGTTGCCTTTAATTGAAATGTGAGACAGATCTATAGCACTTAGTTATTACGACCAAAAACGACAGAAAGCTAAGCGAGTTGGTAAGGATTCATAATGAAAAGAAGAGGCGTGCAAAACACGGACACAAGAGAAGTGGACAACACGAACGCCGACTATCAACTGACATTGCTATTACGACATTGTTTTCTCCTCGCCTTGAGAACACATTATCACCAATGTCAGCAAAGCTTAGTGGCGATCCTCGACATTCTTTTAATGCTTAATTGCTCCTTCAATTCTCTCTCCCCGCAAACGCCGATGCCGCGTTTTCACCTTATAGTGCCTCCCTCTCACCTCACCCTCCGTTCCTCCCTGGCTCCAAGAAAACCACCCAGGACTAGAAATTACCATTGCACACACGTCGTTGCGCCTTGATCTTATATGGGCGATAGAAGTGCGCCTACACTTCGAAAGCGGAAGCGGCACCGCGGCCAATCCGAACGCTGCCCTTTTTGAAGGCGGCGCAGCCGGAATCAATGACAGGCGCAGTTCGTGCCAGTCATCTTGCAGGTCCGCACGTGAGATTTCCTCTAAGCCCCGGTCTAATGGGCCCAGATCAATAATTCACGAGGTTTCCTTAAAAAGAGAGAGAGAGAGAGAAAAAAAAGGAGGAGTTGAATCCGAACGGAGGAAGCGTCGAAGCCCCAGCCTTGCCAGCCCAAGGCTTATCGTTGAGCGCACGCCAGATGACGCCCATCTCTCGCTGTCATAGACACCCCCTCTACTTCCCTCTCTCGAACTCTCGCATGCACAGCACGCGATGTCGTTAACTTGCAACTTTCTCCGGCCGGTGTCTAATCTTGCTGTCTCCGCGAACCCCTAATTATTTAGCTCAAGACAACAGATTAAAGTTCAACGAGCGACCATTCGTCTGCAGGCGTCGTGTGTACAAAGCCTGAAGCGTAGTCGGAGCAGGGTATCGCGTTGCCGAGCTTGGCTGTAGCATCAGCCCGGGCGTGTGGCGCGAAGCTTGCGTGCCTACCGTGTGGTGTCAAGAGGCGCGTACGAGAGTATCGGGGGTAAAGGTGGTTGCTTGCTCGCAGAAAAAAAAAGCGCGCGCGCGTGCGGTGCAGTGTGTACACCCACCGACACACACCCACCGACACACACACACACACACACACACACACACACACACACACACACACACACACACACACACACACACACACACAAGCGCGCGGCTGGGACAAAAGTAGAGAGGAGTAGCAAGGAAACACAAAGCGTGAAATACGATTCAATGAACACCCCTTCTAGTGTGCTGGCGGCTGGCTGAGAAGAAATCAGCAACTCACCCAAGATTTCCCTTAAACTAAATTCATCCCCGTTGCTTTTTCTCATTTGTAAGCCCATCGTGTACAATGCCAAGCAGTACTGACGGACTTGTGCAGCTGTATGTATGTATGTATGTATGTATGTATGTATGTATGTATGTATGTATGTATGTATGTATGTATGTATGTATGTATGTATGTATGTATGTATGTATGTATGTATGTATGTATGTATGTATGTATGTATGTATGTATGTACGTTACATAGCGCTCCTATCATTTTCCAAAAGCAGAAGAGCCTGCAGGCGTACGCAGCTTCGCAGCCATCATGCATTGACGAGCAACCATAGCACGGCGGTAGCGTAGCCTAATGGCAACATCGGTCCTCTTGTTCCGCAAGAGCGAGCTGTCGTGGAAGAAATGTTACTCGAATTATGACCAGTCATCCACCATAGCGCCTGTTTGCCAGTGTACAGAGTTACCGTTGCCATGGCGACATTTTTTTTTTTTTGGAGATCCGCGCACATAAATATTTATCAGTTCCAGGGCATCGCATATGTAGTAGAAAGAACGCAGCCGGCGAGGCGGGCTTCACCCCGTACAAAGTGTCAGCGTGGAAAAGCTAGCTTTTCCGCAAACAAGGCACGTGGCTTACATGAACCGGGGACAGCCTTGGAAACGCGTTGCCACTACACTCCTTTGAACGTAAGCTAACGGGTCCCATTATCACATAAACCAAAATACAAAGTTCAGCGAGTTATGTATTACGAGGACGACAGCCGCGAAGACGACAGAAAACGCATCCAAAATCTATCACTGGCGTTCTTACAATTCACGATGATGTGACATCAGGCGTGGGAACGCCGCCAGCCATTTTTTTAAACACCAGCGCTTCTACCGCAAAAAGATTCACCGAATTTACGTTCAGAACAAAAGCTACTTCACGAGTACACACTAACCCGTTATAGCGTTTGTTTAATGACTCCGTAACATTCGAGTAAGAAAGCCGTAACGAACAGCTTACGTTGGCGTTCACTTGTTGCTAAGGTGCACAAGAATGATTGGTCCCGTGGTTCCTTCACGACCTCGTGCACTTTTGCGCAACGTCACGCAATCGCAATTTAATCTTGCCATTGCCCTACCGAAGTACCCCATTGCCCTAAGTAACCTGCTAAAGTACCTTAGGTTGCCCTACTAAAGTACCGAAAATTGCTTGGGTTACTCCTTCTCCAGTATCGCATAAGCCAAGAAAACTAAATATTCATTGCCAACAGTCCTTCTATAATACGAGGCTTTCATGAAAGCCGCGTAAAAAAACAAAAACGCAATTGCTAAAGGCCAGAGCTCATGAACATAACTACGTTTTCGGTATTGACGATAGTCATCCTTTTCGTATCAGCCTTTTTAGATCGAGACGGCAAAATTGCGAGCAGTACTACAACGCTCGCCTCGCCCGCACTGCCCGCAATAAAGGCCGCACGAACCACGCCGAGTAGGCCCACGTTACACTGTCATCATCAGCTTCCTCGCATGCGTTTGCTGTTGTCCATTACAAAAACCCACAAAGAATTGTCGACATCGAGCCAGGGGCCGGCCTTCTCCCATCCAAACTTAGTAACGGCTCCAGGAACACCGAATCAAATTTATCAGTCAAGGTAGCGCGCATACACTGAACAGAAATAAAGAGAGAGGGGACCGGGGAGGAGAGTGCGTCAATGGCGGGAGGGTACAAATGTTTATGAGACACGAAGGCACGTGCCTACCGAATTACACGGGCAATGGACGACACGAAGCTGTACTAAACGGGGCAAAAGTAAAAGAAGAAAAAGACACGACGCACGGAAACGGACTCCCAGACTCGTTGGCGGAGCAAGTCGCCGACGCTTCCGAGGCAGCTGGCCTCTGACCGGAAATTAAGTGTTCTACGAAAATAAAGAAAAAAAAGATAAAGGAACGAGGCGGGGATATTACGGGGGCCGCCGAGCGACCAGAAACGGCGCGGCGAGGCATAAAAGTAAACGTACAGCATATATATACGATCGCCGACCGTGCGAAGGCGAACGGCCCGGCCCGACCGCACGAATGGATGTCTCGATCGTGCGAATGCCGCCGTGGTCTTGATGCGTGGGCGTTGGTCTTTGAAACACGTAGTGGGGAGGGAAGTAGTACTGCCAAGATATGTACAGGCCTGCATTTAGACGCCTTCAAGATAAGTCAGGGACTGTAGTACGGATTTGAAACTTTGGAAAGCCTGCGCTGCTAAAAAGTTCACTGGCATCCCACTTTTCTTCCCATAACCGCCTCTCTCTCTCTCTCTCTCTCTCTCTCTGTATTCCAATTTTCTTTCCCCAATGATCAGTAGCAGGCTAAACTTTGATTGAGGATAGGCTTTTGCGTGCTGTATTTCCTTCGCCGATATTACCGCAATGCGACTACCCGAACATATGTCTCACAGTGCAACCCCAAAACTGTCTTCGTCACTGACAAGGGGACAAGTTCACTTGCGGAAACGTTTGCTCTAGCGACACTCACTTTTATTCATCATTTTTAGCGATCTTTCCACCAATTCAAGCTCGCGTCTTCTCCTGACCTTCTCTTCTTGTTCGGATTGGTGGGGCATACCGAATTCTTCTACAGTCTGTTTCAGAAGTTCCGTGCAGCGCTGTGGAAGCTACAGGCCTCTTCAGCCAATTTGGAGGGCGAACACATGGTTAACGTGTCCTTCTGCGGCCAATGGAAGGCGCTGCAGTGGCAGCTGCAGCCTTGGAGAAGGGCGAGGAGGATGAAGTGGGGCCCGTATGGGCAGCAGCGGCTCCCAGGTGCATGTCCGAACAATGGCGTTTCTTCTCGCTTCGGAAGAATTCTGCGCTCGGTGGCCGCGTAGTCTTGGCTCTGCTGCATGGAACTAGTGAAACAGAGTAGCATGAAATTCATTGAGTGAACAAATGTCTGGCTTCTTTCTTTCATTCTTTCTTCTTCTTCTTCTTCTTCTTCTTCTTCTTCTTCTTCTTCTTCTTATTATTATTATTATTATTATTATTATTATTATTATTATTATTATTGGGACAGAACGCTTGAAGTTTTCAGCACCTCGCCCGGTTCTGCACACCACCAGTGCCGACCAAGCGTGTTTACTTAAGCAAGGCAAAAAGATACACGGGAGCCTAGCCATATACGGCATCGCTGTAATAAGGCTTGGAATCGATTACTCCGAGCTGCCCAGAAACTAATTCGATTACTCCATCAGGCTACGATATTATGTGATGGCCGTTACTGGCGGGACAGTAATGACGACACTCGTGGTCCCCGACGCCAGACCACGAAAGCTACAGTAATAGGGAATTTTAGCGTGTCTGGTCTTACGCAATACGCAATGACGTAGCGGTATACTGTAAAGTCCATGAATAACCGCTTTACCGGATATGCAGCGGATATACAGGGACTTTAGTGTATGCAGAAAAGCGAATAGCGCTGTTCGTCAGCGTGAAGTGGCGCCACCTATAGGTGGTAAAGAGAACAACCAAATCCGTAATCCATGTCCTCCGAGATTCTGACAGCCACTCGCTAGCCTGCGGTCTTGATCACTTGAGCACGGATCTCAGAAACTGTGTTGAATTATCGCGGATACTTTACCGTCGAAGGTTGACGCTAAGGCGAATAGAACCGTCATTTAGTAACCTGGCGAGTACAGAGGGCACGACGAGCACTTGAAAGATTCGAAGTGGACGGCATGCGTCTTGGGTGGTCGGCCATGTTTTCGCATGCGCTGTTTACACCCGCGGCAATCCGCTATATAAGGTGCTTCGGTATAGCGGTTTATCGGATACACACGGAATTTCCCTGATATAGAAGATTCGGCTTTCACATCGCAATGCCCAAACAGTTAAAGCACAAGCTACAACAAAGCGTTTCAGTCGCTCGCTTTAATTCGAAAAACAAGCCGAAAACCAATATTTTAGAGCTCGAATACTGGTTCGCAATGAAAAAAAAAAAGTTAAGCATCAAGCAACAGAAGCATGTGGTAACTTCATTCCGCCTTTCTTTCATCAGCCACGCCCACTTTCACCTCTTCCCCCTCGCCCTTTTTCTCCCTCAACCCATAGATGAAAGAAGAATAAAGATACAAACCAATATTGCGGACATCAAGCCGCGTGGCGCGTCAGGGTGGAATGCTGAGCGCATCTCGTACATGTCTGCCCACAAAAGAGGCGCATATTCGCGTGTATACCGGCAATATAAAGTAATGCGAGATTTTTGCGTTTGGAAACGGCTTCGAAACGGTGGGTCGGGGCAGCGCTGGTCGGGGAATCACGCGCAAGAAATTTTCGCGTGCTGAACACGAATCCAGGGCCCGGGCGTTTGAAACGCTTCCTCCATACAGCACATACCAGCGCGCCTCGACAGCAGTGATATTGCATTCCGTGTGACGCCAAGCCGCCGATTCGAGACCACCTTCGGTTTGGAGATTGGAGGGCCTTTATAAAAATAGCGTTCACCGCGCCGCTTCCAACAGCCGAGAAACGGCGCACGGAAAGACAAATGGACAAGAACTGTGCGACAGGACAAGTACGTATCTAGAAGTCTTCCGCGAATCTCCTGTCGGTGAACGAATAGTTTCAAGAAATACTAGGGCGTGAGCGTCTCTGTCGCATTGCGTGCAAGCGATCCGTAGGAATTACTACAGCAAAAGCTTCTCGACAGCTCGTATATAAGACGTACACATAGCAGTGGCTTGTCGTGAAGCTCTTCTTTCCTAGGTCGAGCCGCCACAGCGAGTAATTTCTTTCTCGGTGTGATGAGTGTCACCTCCACTAACAAGGAGAAAGTCGCAGTTTGCTAAATCCTTCTGGTTGTCTCCTTTCTTGCCCTTCGCACGCTCCCGTTTTCGATTACAGCTCGAAACGTTGACGTGGATAGCCAGGTATTAATCCCGCGCGCTGGTTTGAAGGCGAGGTGGTTAGAAAGAATAGCGATTGGGAAACGATACGTATTCCGTCGGCTGTATGCTGAAGTAAATTTTGTTAGAAGAAATTCCTAGCTAACACCGAACAAAGTCCTATTATTCGTATTCACCTCTCGTCATGTAGTTTACTACAATGACGTGATGTGACGTTTTGTACTGTCGTGCGATATCATTCGCTGCGATGTAATATGTTAAACTCCACAGAAAAAAAAAATGTACAGTCGCTGATTCTATAGTAAAGGTCCGACGGTTTCTTAATTGATATATATGGGAAGGCCGCGAGTTCCGAAGGGGCCTGCGAAAATTCATTCTGCCGAAGTTAAACATGGGCGCTCGAATTCTATCATTGACAGGTTAAACGTGTTCTCGTGCATGCAATAGACACACGTTGAAGGGGCTCAGCAACACTTATTGAACAAAGTCATAAAACGGTGCCAGTCAGTCGTGGATGCTTCTGTGAACATCTGAGCCAAATATTGTTGGTTGGTACGCAGTAGCCAATTCGCAATTTCGTTTCAAACACAGCTGGAGAGGGTCCGCTATTTTTTTTAACTAATGACGTCACTGGAGACATCGACTACGTCACCTGAGGCCGTATTAGCATTGGTCGATTTCATGATCACGGAAAGATCCTTAGTGATTCTTTTTTGCTCGTTCTTATTTCAACAAATAAAAATGTGCGCGTATGTCCTCTAAAGAGCAAGTGAAAAAACAAAGTCAAGAAACGTAGACGGTGCCCCTGGTGACGTCACTTGTCGAAGCAAGAGCGGGCTCTTTGAACTTGTGTTTAAAACCAAATTCCGGATTCCCTGGTGTGTGCAGTGCAATAATATTAGGCTTACATGTTCACAGGATTCTCCTCGATTGAGAGACACCGTTCTTTGACCATGTAAAAAAGTGTTGCAGGATACAGGATCGTTCGCAATATACCGTACGCGCGTTAAAATCTCCCAATACTTTCTTATCCTCTTCACCTGCAAGCTTGGACCATTTCCCTTTTTGTTTTTGTTACTTTATACGCTCAGGGAGTACTCGAACGCAAGCACTCGTTGAGCGCCACCTGATACCGATCTGTGCGACCAACGCCCACCTGGTCGTTCCATATTGCGCTCACGTTCCTGGAGTTCGCACCTTGCTTCGCTTCCTGGTGGAGATTTCGATACATTTCCCGATAAATCTTTTTTCTCACCTTTTTACTTGTCGCGACAATGACTCCTCCGTTTCGCGAAATCGATGCGCTTATCTTGCGACTTGAAGAGTTGCGGTCAGTCGAAAAGCGTCCTTTTATCGTTTCGGAAACACACTGCATGCCTTATCAGTGCCCACCATTTTTTTCTTTTTCGCGCTACTCAGGACATAGGCGATGATCGCCACCCGAGTGAGAGTATCTGGCTTCTGTACTCTCTCCCTTCTCAAAAGCTTTCGGTGGTTGAAACGAAAGAAAGAAAGAAAGAAAGAAAGAAAGAAAGAAAGAAAGAAAGAAAGAAAGAAAGAAAGAAAGAAAGAAAGAAAGAAAGAAAGAAAGAAAGAAAGAAAGATCAACATTGTTACGACCAGTTACGGTGGTCGGACGAAGAAATGGACACTGTGGCTTTGCTATAGCGAGACCATCGTTGAAACCAGAAACCATTAGGCGTTATCTGGAAGTGGTGCTGCTGCCCGAACGAATGGTAACTGCTTCGCTCTAGACCTTGTATAAACGTGCAGTAGCGACTGAATGGACGTAGTCAGTTCGGAGAGGAGTTCTTGCACAGAATCGGAGTGGTGAGACCATCAAAAGTCGGACGGCAATATTGTTCGGACAAGCATATGAACGAGATAGGCCAAAACGCCTATCCCGTTTGGTGCACTTGGTCTTCCTGTATTCGTTGGGGCGTGTATACTGAACCTTGGCCATTCCGGCGAGAGCGAGTTTAGTCGAATTATAGGCATAGCCCCTGGCGTTCCAATCGGCGATCAGAGAGCACTGCGGTATGACTAATGAAATGGCGAATGATACAGTGAGGTCGAGGAGATTATAGCGCGCACCGCAGGGACCCGGCGACACTTGGAGCTGATATCAACGCTGAGAAGTGTTAGGAAAGGCGCTATTTATTTATTAAATGCGAAGCATTTCTTAGCGAACTTCGGCGAGTTTGAGCGTATCTATCTATCTATCTATCTATCTATCTATCTATCTATCTATCTATCTATCTATCTATCTATCTATCTATCTATCTATCTATCTATCTATCTATCTATCTATCTATCTATCCGCCTACGATATTGTGCTCTCCTGGCCGTTTGGTTAATCGGATGTTTACGAAAATTGGTATGCCACATCATGACTACATGGCGAACATAAACGGCAGGTCATAACATGAAAATCATGATATGCATGTCATGAGTGGCATGATTTACATGCCACGGTCTTAGTGCTCTCCTCGCCGTTTCGCTAATGGGATGTATGCGAAACTTGGTATGCCACAACATGACTGCCTGACGAACATAAATGACAGGTCATAACATGACAATCATGACATGCGTGTCATGAGCGGCATGATTTACATGTTACAGTCTTGGTGCTCTCCTGGTCGTCTCGTTAATGGGATGGATACAAAAATTTGTATACCACAATATGACTGCATGGCAAACGTAAATGACAGGTCATAACATGAAAATCATGACATGCATGTCATGAGCGACATGATTTACATGCCACAGTCTTTGTGCTCTCTTGGCCGTTTCGTTAGTGGGATGTGTAGGAAAATTGGTATGCAACAATGTGACTGCATGACGAACATAAATGACAGGTCATAACATGAAAAGCATAACATGCATGTCATGGGCGGCGTGATTTACATGCCAGGCGTTTCGGTAATGGGATGTATACCAAAATTGCTATGGCACAACACGACAGCATGAAGAACGTAAATGACAGGTCATAACATTAGAATCATGACACGCGTGTCATGACCGGCATGATTTACATGCCATGGTCCTGGCACTATACTGCCGTTTCGTTAATGGGATATATGGGCTCCGTCTACTGATCAGAGGCGGCTACGTAGCTCTCGTCAGACGGCTCAGTCGCGCACGGTGAAAACCGAGGTGACAGCGACGCGCGCGTTTCTTTGCTGCTTTCAGGGCGTGCTGCGAACCACACGAACGCTCGCGGCGTCGCCCTTTGGAACAGTTTGCCGCAGGTTTTGAGCGCGCGTCTCAAAGGAAATAAAACGAAAGAAGGTGGGACGGGCGGTCGGTGCTGCTACAGAGTTGGAGACGCGCATCGCTTTCGCGT
Organism: Hyalomma asiaticum; assembly: GCA_013339685.2. NCBI lineage: Eukaryota > Metazoa > Arthropoda > Arachnida > Ixodida > Ixodidae > Hyalomma > Hyalomma asiaticum. The sequence goes on from CM023484.1 coordinate 82,388,013, forward strand.
ATTTCCCTGTCACAGTCTGTCCAATTTTTTATTTATTTATTTATTTATTTATTTATTTGTACAACACTGCGGTCAAGAGAACAAGCATGTCAATGCCATAAAACTAAGAAAACAGGATGGTAGCACATTATATGGTTCGTTTCTTCCTTCTTTTCATGTGTGTTTTTGTTTTCCATCTATTAGAGCTATTTCTTACTCAATATGTATTCTCGACGCTTCCAAGTATTTGTTCGCGTTGTCTGACTGTATTTCTTTGTACATTTGCCGCCTGCCTGAGCCCGCTTTTGGACCTGCAGTGTTCTGTAAATAAATAAATAAAATAAATGTAGCGCGTAGCGAGGTTGACGTTCATGTTAACTATTTCTCCTGTGTTACTGCTAGCGGGAGGAGAAGGTATACATGTATGTCAGTTCTTGCGGATACATGATTAATGTGATTACCTTTTATCACACAGTTTATATTCCGGTAGTTGCCATACATTTTCCTAACGAGAACTCTACCATCCTTTATTGCTGCTTTTTTTCCCTGGGTAAAACTGTTCTTGCTGTTTTTCCTTTCACGAACCCTCCTGAATTTGCAGACCGCTACAAGCGGGGCGACTGATGACTCCCGAGTTAAAGCAAGTGTGTGCGATATAGCGTCACGCTAACAGAGTCGCTGCTTCCGCACTTCACTTTACCGCGATTAAAAAGAAAAAAGAAATGTGCTGACAGTTGGGAAGTTATTGAAGATGCCGCGGAATGACTGAGTTACATTACCGAAAGAGAGAGAGAGAGAGAACTATATGAAGCAAGGTATCTGCCTCTGCTCCGTTGAGAATTTAGAATCGCAAGAACAGACCTGGGAGACAAGGGAATGTAACGGATCCAGAATGGGTTCAAATCGCCTGAGGCTAATCGCAAAAATACCAAAGCCAGACTTGACAGGCGTGGGCGTGGTTGTCACGTTTTCCGGGCTGAAAGCGATTCTGAACATCCGCGACCAATCCGCGTTATACGGTTCGAAACTTCACTCGCGACTGGTGCTGCGACACACTTTACCATACGTGCGGGGGCGTCACCAGGCGACGCGTTCTTATTGCGGTTTTCCTTTGCTTGTTTTTTTTGTTTTCTTTTCTTCTTTTTTTTTTTTCGAGACAGCGCGAGCAATCGGCAGACTGGCGCGTGCGCTAAAGGGGCCCTGAAACGCATTTTACGCACACAGATTTTACTGTACCATTGCTTCGTGTGCGACTTGATGATGACCGAAGCACTAGTGAAAGCGGCGAAATCGAACCGTATTATATTTTAATTTGCAGCTGAAATCGCTTTCCGCGCTGACTGACCGCAGCGCCACACATCAACAGTTTTTTCGAGCGGATATGACATCATCATGCTGGCTCTGCTGCAGGTTCTGAACGGCCGGGAACAGCAGGGAATAAAAATGTGCATCACACATCTTATATGCTATGCATTGTAAGCAAGTTTCAAATCGAGAACGTGTTTAACGCTTGCTAAAGCTACTAAAAGGCACAAATTTGTGCATTACAATTTCATTTTGCTTGCAACTGACACAAGGAGCGCTGTGCGGCCCATGTGGTTGTTGTGGTAGAAATGCCGCGGAGGGCAGCACGGTTCCGGTTCTGCAAGTCTCGGGATGCCGGTATCTGTCGTCTGCTTTTATTTTGAATTTGTAAGTTGAATAACTTGCATTTGCCTACATCTATCTCGAAAATTTTTTTCGCATTTACCTCGGGACAGTACAAAGAACCCGTTTCGAAGCAAAACTCAACGAGTAAAATATGGTTTTAGGGCCCCTTCAAAGCAGGCGCGCTCCGTTGGCGTTTGCGCGTCGCAGTCATTTAGCGTCATATTTCATCGCTTCTGCGAAGCAAGAAACGCTCTAGAGGCAGGCCGCGATTTTCAGTCGGCGGCAAGCTGCAGTTATACCATGAATGCTTACGCGCTCAGCCGGCAGAGCGCCTAGCGAAAAGTTCGCACGATTGACAGAGCGTGCGAACGTTTCGTCGAGGCAGCGGTTTCGAAGCAACGTGAGAGACCAATGACACGTCGCACAATGAAGGGCTCTGGCTTACTTTCTTTTTATTTTTTTTTCATGAACTGAAAGCAAAATTTGCTGTTACTGTGCACGGGCATGTAGTTGTATTTCGCCGGTTGATTAACGGTTTGCTATACTGATGGTTCTACTTGACACGTAAATTCTGCCTTGACAGGCAGAAATGGTCCATCAGGGCGGACAAACACGGAATAGAATTGCGTATTCCGGGGTTGCGGTACAGGCCCCATGAACTGCAATTGTGAAACATGTTCCCTAATACCGATCAGTCCTGGATGCTGCTGTGAACATGCGAGCCAAATATGGCTGCGTTGCACGCACCAGAGAATTTGCGATTTGGTTCCAAACACAGCTCGAAAACACCAGCTCTCCTTTCAACACATGACGTCACACAAGCCACCGACGAAGTCGTTTGAGGCAGAAACAGGATTGGTTGATTTCATGATCCCGGAAAAATCTGCTACGCTTTCTTCGTTCGTTCTTTAATTGAAGAAGTGCTAAAAATGTGCTTGTGTCTCTTAAAAACAATGAAAAAAGTAGTCAGTTAAGCGACTTAGTCGGTGCCCATGGTGACGTTATTTGTTGAAAGAAGAGCGAGCGCCTTGCAGATGTGTTTGAAACCCAACTTCGAATTCCCTGGTGGGTGCAGCGCAATAATATCTGGCTCGCATGCCCGCAGGAGCATCCGCGACTGATCGGCACTTTTTTTCTGGCTATGTTCAAAAAGCTTCGCAGGGCCCCTTTAAGCTAAACTTTCAAACGCAAAGCACGGAGCGCGGGCGCTTCCCGTACTCCTCGATTGCCAAACCCCTTCGCGACAAAGCTACAGTCAAAACACCGGGTGTCGACCCGACATTCGGCAATTTGCGCATAGTCCTTCGTACTGGCCACTCTTGGAATTTACGCACTGATGATTCTTTGCGCTTCTATTTGAATCGTGCCGCTGTAGGTCTACTAGCGAAGTTTAAGTGGTGCGGCGACTGCGGCTGAAAGTTGGGACCTACAACCCCACTCTCGACTGCTCGGTCAACGCCGTATCCATTGGATGCGCCCAGACGAATTTGGTATAAGACAAGAGATATATGAACAGGATCACGGAAAGATAAAGAAAATTCTAAGTAGGAAGAAGTCCAAGTACGAGTGAAAGAAGGATAAAAAAAAATATTTGCGGAGAAATACAGGGCAGACTTCCGGCACGTTCAAAAATGAAGAAGAAGAAAAGAAGCCGGCAGGATCGTTCAGCGCTGCTTTGCAGGTGTACACTAAGTCCAGCTGGCTTCAGGGAAAAAAAAAATTGAAATGATGGAACGCACAAAGCAGCCGGATACGATCTCTAAGTTTCATAAACTCTTCAAAAAAGTACATAAATGAGAGTCGGGGGCTGCGACGTTTCCCGTAGCGGAATTTGACGAAGGGCAAATCCCCCGGACAAAGATGTTATGTACGTGTGGCACATGCGGTGAATAAAGGCTTCATCGGCAGTTTAGCTGAATACTCGTTGTATATACTCTTATTGATTTCGCACCGCCAGCAATATCGAACGCATTCGCACCGCTAACTGGGCTTCCGAGCGCTCCAACTCTATTCGGTTCCGCGATAATACATACCGAAAGGCGGTGAACCACAAGGCAGAAAGAGGCAAACTTAAGCTAAAGCAACGCCTCCTAGGAGGCGCCCGCTAAAGCTACGTTTTCACACCGCTGAACTGCGAAATGAAGTCTTTCTACGGACGGTCCCTTAGGTTTCGGCCTATAGTGCAAAACGCAGCGCAACGCTTGGATTCGTTAACTTCGCACACTTGTATATAGGCATTCAACGCAAGAGCTTCGATTCGCAATCGACTTGGCTAAGGTGGCGACTGAACTTCGACATACAGCACATACTTACAGACTCAAAATTGCAACAGAGTGCTCCCTGGCTGTTAACGAAAAGAAAAACAAAAAACTCGCGAGTCTTGTCAGGCGAGACGTATAATGCTCTCTCCGGCGTACAAATTGTCGTGCGGTTATGTAAGCCGCCATGTTCGGCAATCCTGACATAACAACCCGCCGTTGCAGTGCACTTTCGGATCGGCGCGCGTGTACCATAGCGTTCTCATCAGCAGCGGTATCCCGGGAATCTCTGGATGCCGCCGCAACCATTTGGCGCGGACAGAGCTCGGTTATACGGCGAAGCCACGTTCTCTCCAGCCTATATGACTCGCATTTTCTTTTTCCATTAACGGCACACAAGTCGGTTGCCGGCTGTGATCGAAAACGCATCAGTATATGGCGACGTATGACGACAGACATGTACTTACCTGCGCCGAGCGCAGCGTAAGTTCTCTAAGCTCAACCGACGGAAAGGTGCTGATGCTAGGAACTCGAGATAGATAGATAGATAGATAGATAGATAGATAGATAGATAGATAGATAGATAGATAGATAGATAGATAGATAGATAGATAGATAGATAGATAGATAGATAGATAGATAGATAGATAGGAAGGTTCGTGAAATGCATCGGGTTAGCTAGCGTCGAAAAAACAAAGACGATGGGAAAAAATGCGAGATGAAGAGACTAAAATATTGGAGCACGTATGCTCAAGAAATCAGGAGGGTGCGACGTGCATAGCTGCTACTATTAGGAAAACGTTACGGTTCACATCGCTGTTTGCTCATCAATAACTGCACGTGAATAGTCAGACAGAAAGACGGTCTGCTAAAGAACTACACATACAACTGGCATGCATGTAAGCGATCAACAGAAATGTTGCGTTTCCGGCTCAGCGTTTGCGCGAGTACTTGCATTTCTTGCGTGTTTTCGACTCTGCTTTGACTTTTATTTACAATCCGCCGTGACGAATCAATGCTGCCTCGTTCCTTTCGTAACAGGCGCCATTATGCACACACCGCGAACAGACTGCAGGTGCGCCCAGTATACGTATAATAGGAAGTCGAAACAAACAGGTGCACCAGTATATCATCCAAATATGTACAAGCGTAAAGAAAATACAATTTCACAACGCCGTCCTAGTAACGCACTTGACCACACACACACACACTAAGACCAGTCCAAGTAATACCGTGGAAATGTGTAAACAGAGAGAAGGTGGCGTGCGAAGCTTTCATCATTGCCTTGATGAGGTCTTCATACGAAAATGAAGCCACACAAGACCAGGTTTTCATCTAATGAAACGTTACCTTACCTCACGCTCAGCCTCTCTGCGGACTCATTCTATAATGGCGTTTCGATCGCACTCTTCGCCAAGTGTATGCAACGCACCGCTAGCCGCCATGGCCGAACTGCTATCAATAAAAGTGATGGCAGTTTGGGTATATGGTTAGCCCATTGAACCAGCTAGCATTTTCTTTGTGACCAATAATACGCAACTTCCATCTCACAACCTCTACTCTGTCTACCTTCCACCTAACACCAAGCTTGAGCTTACTAGATCCTTCGCAGAGAGGGATATTGCACTGATACATTTCCGCCAAATCTATAGAGGAACTCCGGGGAACTCGGAACCTCTTATGTGAATCGTGCGAAAGCTAACGTGATTTGACAGAACACACAAGCGAGAGTTCTGGGTATGTTTATTACGCAAAAGAAGTGCTTGCAAACACGCCGGACACATTAGAAGTTTGGACAACACGAACGCCGCACTGATGTAAAAAAAGAAAGTAGACACATAACTTATCTGCGCACGCTTAGGAATACATGTTGCGCCATCTGTCAAAAGATAACACTTGCCGGTCTTCGTGAGAGGAAAGTGTTGAGGCATTTTATCCCATCTTGGGTATGTTGAATCGTTCACAACAGCATGACGTAACCTAGATGGTCGTGAGAAAGCATCTTCGCATTTGTTGCACAGTAATAGATGTACTATACTTTACCAAGTGCGGAGGTGTCGAGAAGAACGTTCTTTCTTTCTCACGCAACAAGATAGGCTGGAGCCAGGCAACTACTAAACGGGCACGCAGTTTCATGGAATGCGCACATATAATTATAAATCAGTGGAGTCAGCGTGCTAGATGTCATCACTACCAGCGTCATAACCACCATTACGACTATAAACCAGGAATTCCGTGTTATGCCCTAAAAATAACGTAGGCTTCCTAATTTCATTCATCGCGTGTCGCGGTATCTCTTAGAGATACCACTTTTTAATGAAACTCACTTGTTACTGCAGTGCTGGGTCTGTGTTTTGTCACCTGTTCTACCGCTCTCGCCCGCTGTTTTATCCCGCCTATAGACATGTAACATTAACTACCCCGCCTACAGACTGTGTGACAGATACCAGTTTATCGGCTACCTTCCTCCTACTTCCTAACAAACGCTGTTGTATCTCTATCCCGCAACCTTAAACCTACCATAGTGTCACAACTGGTACTGTCCTCAACGTCTTTGCTTGTTACTTTGTCTATACCGGCTGTTGTCACATACAGAGCAAAGGCATAAAGCAGTGACTTCGCACTTTAATTTTTGGGGTCAACAATGCACCTGTCGATTTTGTCAAATTATAGGAAACGTGAGTGAAGTTAAATAAGTCGCGTTATATAACAACAGTTTGCGTACCGTGCAAAGAGACGCTGTTGGGACAGAGCAGAGCGAATGACAGTGCTAAAAGAAGGCATGGAAGGAGGAGGGGGTGGGAGAGGGGGCGCAGGAAGGGTGGAGAATGCTGAGGGAGGTCGAGGGTCACCCGCCTTGGCAACACAACTCTACGCCTATATATAATCGATCGGCGGCACTCTTCGGGCCAACACCGTGTCAAGACGGGTCGCGCATTAGGCCACGTACTTACTACTACACTGCAAGCCTTTCCTGCTTCCTCCGAGCGCGCAGACAGAGAGGAAGTTGCGTGCTGCCCCACGCAGATCTCTTGGCGCCGCTCTTTCGCATCAGCAGAGCACCCAGAGAGGCTGCAGGGACAAAAAAGTGTAAAGGAGTCCACTAGTTCCGATTTGGTCGCTTTCTGCCTGAGTGCTCTGTTTGTTCGTCAAGAGCGTGAGGAAGCAGGCAAAAAACTCTGTCTGGCGGGAAACTTCGGGTTAAACAATCACAAATCACCCAACTTTGTTTTTCCATACATCAGGAACCCTTGATCGCAGCCAAGCAAAACAAACAAGTCAGCAGAAACGACACAGGACCTCAAGACGGCACTGTAAAAAGTTAGTGGATACAAGATAGCGGGGAAATGCAACCGTCATAACAACGATGAGTACAGGCCAGCAATGACAACGAAGACGACACCCACCACGAGGGGAGTAAGAACGCCAAGGAGTTTGTTGTGGAACCGGTTAGGCCGTGTGAAGGTGATCAGTCTCGCAGCCGAGACGCTGAACTAACGCGCAGCTACATAAATAAGCCACTTGGAGGTTTCTGTTGGGAAGACGAACGACTGCGCATTAGTAATGTTCCATTAACGGAGCACTAACTATCACTAGCTCGCCAGCGAGCACACTCACTGCTAATAACACGCCCATGATGAGTGCGTACGTAAGCTTAGCCTTTACAAATGCATACTTTTTTTCGTTGTGTGTGTGTGTGTGTGTGTGTGTGTGTGTGTGTGTGTGTGTGTGTGTGTGTGTGTGTGTGTGTGTGTGTGTGCTCCGCAACTATGCGGTGCACGTTTTCTTTTGTTTTCTTCAGCCGTTCAAGGCGAGTTTGAATATCTTTCCTGCTGGTTTGCGACCACCGGAATATGACAGCTACATAAAGAAAAGGAGAATTAGATTTGTGGGGTTTAACGTCCCAAAACCAGCTCTGATTATGAAAGACGGCGTAATGGAGGGCTCCGGAAATTTCGACCACCTGGGGTTCTTTAACGTGCACTGACATCGCACAGCACACGGGCCTCAACATTTCGCCTCCATCGAAATGCAGCCGCCGCGGCCGGGATTCGATCCCGCGACCCTCGGATTTGCAGCCGAGTACCATAGCCACTAGACCACCGTGGCGGGGCAGAGGAGAATTAGAATGACTGAATTGCATGGTTTAACGTGCCAAAGGAACAACATCACTGTGAGATATCCTACGGTTGGTGTTTTCGGACTAATTATGACGGCCCGTGGTTTACAAATACGAAGTATTTTAAAGTATTGATTGACTGATTGATTTGTGGGGTTTTACGTCCCAAAACCACCACTGATTACAAGAGACGCCGTAGTGGAGGTCTCCGGAAATTTCGACCACCTGGGGTTCTTTAACGTGCACTGACAACGCACAGTACACGGGCCTCGACATTTCGCCTCCATCGAAATGCAGCCGCCGCGGCCGGGATTCGATCCCGCGACATTCGGATCAGCAGCCAAGTGCCATAGCCAGTAGACCACCGTGGCGGGGCCATTTTAAAGTATGATTATGAGGCACTTTGACCGCAGTATCTATCTATCTATCTATCTATCTATCTATCTATCTATCTATCTATCTATCTATCTATCTATCTATCTATCTATCTATCTATCTATCTATCTATCTATCTACGTGTTGGTGCTTCCCTAGTCGCCTCGTTCACTTGGTAACGGCAAAAGTGGCACGTGATGGTAGGGATTTATGGCGAACATGACTCATAGATCTTCTACATGAAAAGCATGACAATTGTCATTAACGATAATACGACTACGCGTAGCGCATATCCGCAGTAATTGGTCCGGGTATATGCGGGTGTGCGTGTATGTGCCGCATGCGATTGAATGTTTACATTTACAAACTATGCCAGTCAAATACCGTACAATATATGCAATGAAAATTCGATGAGAAAACACTTTGCGTGTTTTAAACAAGCGAACCACGTACCGTTCCTTGTAGACTATGACTGAAATTCAGGCGTTATAAGCAGGCGGACACACACACAAAATCGTGCGCTAACGACTGGAGGCCACAAACCAGGCTGTAGAAGGGGTAAGAATAAAACCACGCTTGGTGCTCGTTCACGGCGGCTGTTCCCATGCAGTGCGCACTGTAAACAAAACTGTGCATCATCAGTTGCGGTGATGACTGTCCAACGACGGTCGTGGTGATGGTCGTAGTCCAACTTCGATTGTGGTTGTGGTGTAGGTTAGCGCCTCTTACACTGTTGTAATGAACCATACCTATGTTCTACTACCACTCGCCGCATGCTTTTGTCCATGACATTGATTCCCGCTAGACGTGGGGTCTGCCGGATTTTTAACCTGCACTTACACGTAAAGTACGCTGGCGCTGTATTTGTTACCCATCGGAATACTAAGCCCTCATCCTCAAGCTTAAGAGCGCCACAACATCGCCGCCAAGCTACCGTGGCGTATTGATTGATTGATAGATTGATTGAAACCGAAGGGTCGTCGGTTCGCGGAAGTTCACGCGGCGCTTTCCCCAAGACGAATTCAGTGAAATGCGCACAGAAAGAACGCTAACTTTCACCTGCATTCGCAATCAGTGTAACCCAAAAGCGCCTCCAACAAGAGCCTCTCAGACATTCATTACTTCGCTTTCTCTGTCTCTCTCTTCAGCGGCAGAAAGCCCTGGCTCTCTTCAAGCGTGCACGCTGGGCAGAAGAGAACACACACGACAACGGCTCCTCCAGGATCATTCAAGCGTGTCCCGCATAAATCCTCTTAGGCGAACTTTTGCGGCTTAGATAAAGGCGTGCTGCAGGTATACGCGTACCTCAGCCGGCGCAGAAGACATAATCCCACGTGCTGCTGCTTTGCCCTATGCCTTCCGTCGGCGTTCGCACATCTCTTTCTCTCTCTCTCTCGAAGAAGAAGAAGAAGAAGAAGAAGAACAAGAAAGAAAGAAAGAAAGAAAGAAAGAAAGAAAGAAAGAAAGAAAGAAAGAAAGAAAGAAAGAAAGAAAGAAAGAAAATGTTAATCGCTTGCCGCCTCGTTCACATTAGGCCAGCCCTCGGTATGCAAAAGCGAAAGAAAAAAAAACATGAAAGAGGAGGACATTGAAGGCAGCGAAAAGAGGGCTATATACGCGCCAATGTCAGATAATCTGACTAACAAATTTGGGTCATTAAACACATGGTACTATCATTGCCGAGAAGCGTGAACGTGTTCAAAGCCTCCTTTCTTTTTTTTTTTTTTTGAGTATAGAAAAGGCGAAAAAATGCTCTCCTAATGATAGAGAGAGAGAGAGAGAGAGAAAGTAATTCATGCCCGCTTCGTGACGTACGTGTAGACTTAGCGCGCGCACACGCACACGCACGCACACACACACACACACACACACACACACACACACACACACACACACACACACACACACACACACACACGCACGCACGCACGCACGCACGCACGCACGCAACACGCCCTTTCCTTAGGTGCGTGTGAAAGCTCTCGGTGCGAAACTTACTTAGGACACACAATGGTTGCCTATATGCTTGAAGGCGCATATGCGAGGCGCTGCCATGTGTACATAAAGGTATTCGCGCATGCGTAGTCTTCGGTCAGAATGTCCACAAAAGAGAGGGATACTCACTCGACGAAAGAAAGACGTATGAATTATTCATTGAGAGAGCCAGCAAATGTGAGGCACGAGCAGGCATGTTATTCAACGGCAGCTATAGAATGGACGCCGAGGTCTTTCGTGTAACGAGAGAAAGTGCGACAAACAAAAGTGCACTCATTGAGACAGTTCGCGCGTCTCTCGTTCTCTGTCTCTCTTCAGCTGTTACTGAGTTTTGTGATAGACTGTACTATGCATATTACGACGCTGTTCTTGTCAGCTTAAGCACCACAACTTCCGGAGACCAACTCGCAACTGTTGTTCAAACCTTTGTGGATCTGCCAAGAGCAAAATACATTTCGTTCGAAACTTCGTTCTTTTGCTGTTGCCGCACTGATAAGGTAACTACTACAGGAACGTATAGTATTTTATTATTGTTAGGACACAGTGACTCCTTAGCTACACCAACAAAAAGAAAGAAAAAGAATAGAAAAGGAGAAGCTTGGTTAGAAGTTCCGACGATTACAGTGTCGCAGATTATCTTTAGGGTACTTCGAGAACTTATAGGCGCTAAACGTTTCTGATGATGGACACTTATATGAGTTTTTACACGTTCGCTGTAATAACAGTGTCTTCTTATTTTGCGCAGAGGCGAACTTACCCCTTAAGCTGAACGTGCGTTTATTTTTCTCTTTATTGCAACTTCTTACCCCGTTTTTCGTGGTTGAAAATGTATGTGCATAGACTTTCCCACAGACCTTTAAGAAGTAACCCGGCCAGATTACTATGCTGCTGTGACACGCCTGTGACACGACGAGAGGAAATATTTTGCGGCCGGAAAAGGGGCAGCGTATAAGAAAAAAGAATAAGATATATCGTCAATATCTGAATTAAAAATTGACAAAGAAAACTTCGTCGCACATCGGCGGCGCCATCTGACAGCTACGCGAACGAACGCCAACGTGATGAGGCGATTTATCTATGTCAGCTGTCGTACGCCACTCGCAAAAGGCTTCGTCTACTTGAGCCATCGGCTTCTTGGGAATTGCGGCTCTCACGACGGCGCACTATCACAACCAGTCGCTATCCTCACCCATTATCTTAGTAAAAGACAACGCATCATGATGATAAGTTATCGTTTGCTAGGCCAACATTTCCATAAGTACGACCATCATCATCAGCAGCAGCAGCAGCTGCTGCTGCTGCTGCAGGCATTACGGGGAAAATGCACCAGCAACTGTATGGCAATAACCAAGCAGCCCTATGTATCTCAACTTCGAAGAGGTGCATCGCTGGGGCACGCACACTGAATTTCGCACTCAATATAAGCGGAAACCGCCTCAGCATGCATTGATGCTTACACCAGAGAAAAGGGTTCATGAATGCACGAGCGCACGCACTAAGCTCGCAATGCAGCGATTGGTGGAACGCTTCGCCAACAGCGTGTACGATCCAGGCTCTGTACATGTGTGTGTGTATCTGCTCGATATTTCCTGCCAAGGGTGTAGCCAGTCTGTCTTACATAGCAGGTTACAGTGTGGCTGCTGTCGGCTCAGGTCCAAGGCGCTGTCTGGCGCGGGACCAAGTGCAGCATCTCACGAGCAATCCTGAGTATTACTCGGAAATACACTGTAATTTACGCAGTATAGCCAAGGAAAATAGTTAGTGCAAATGAAAAGGACGAGACAGAGAAGAAACATACAGCGCACAAGACAAGTGCCACTATCAACCTATCTTTATTGTGATGATTCGTCTCCCTTTATGTATACACAACAGAGCCAGTGTCCGCAAATACACGGTACATCTCCATAATTTTCGTGAAGCATTTCAGCCGCTAGCTTTGTTTAATGGATGTGCATTGATTGACTTCTGAGGTTTTACGTCCCAAAGCCACGACATGATTATGAGAGACGCCAGGGCTCTAAATGTTTTGGATCACCCGGGGTTATTTAACGCGCGCTGGCATCCCACAGTATACACGGGCCTCAACATCTCGCCTCCAGCAAAATGCAGCCGCCCAGGCCGGGATTCGATCCCGCAACCTTCGGATCAGCAGCCGAGTGCCAGAGCAACTAGACTATACCGTGTCCGGCCACAGATGCGCATTACAAACGTGGTAGATTAAAAAAAAATACTATAAGCACTGCGGCCTCTCCACTTCATTCGATGTTGAAGGAGCGCCAGCTGTCACTTATCAAGTCGATCTCTCATGAATCGTTGCTTCTTGCTTTATAATGTTTATATAGTTTTGTTTATGGTATTTTTGTATTTCTCTGACCTATCATTGTTCCTGTTTATCTCATCTGTGTTTCGGTTTTTTCTCTTTTACAGCGTAAGCTGTTGAGATCACAACAACGTTCGTTTTTGCGCCGTAGTTGTCCGCCGCCGCCGCCGGTGTCCGTAACCACTATCGCTGCAAATTTTAGAAAAGAAAAATAACCAGGACCGACGAGTATTCCAACTTGTCCTCTGCCTGGATTCGAACCCACACTCTCTGCGTGGCAGTCGAGTGTTCTACCACTGAGCTACGCCTGTTTTTTTTTTCTTTATTACATGGAAATGACAACTGAAGTTAAAGACCAGGATGAGAACGACTCCACACTAAAAAATCAGGCAAACACACACATGCGTCCAACAAGTGCATCCATTCAGGCGGCGACTCCTGAGCCGCATACACACTTCTTACGTAGGCTACAGTTTCTCGGTAGAATGATCTTGTCGAACGTGGGCTTTCCGCATGGCGATCACACAGTCTTGATCTCCATAGGCTGTATAAACCGAGCACTATGAACATGTCATAGGGAGGACCGGTAATCGTTTTGAACGGTAGAAACCGAATTGAGTAAGGAGTGATGTCCATGTCCTTTTTAAGAGTTCGCTGGAGAATGTCCCAAAAAAATATTGCATCCGTACAGTCAATAAAACAGTGATCAATTGTTTCTGCGCTTGGACAGAGTCGACAATTCAAGGACCACGGCACGAAGCAGCCCTTCGCGTTCAACCAGGTTTTAACGGGAAGTGTTCCCGAATGCAGTTTAAAGAAAAATGTTTTGACACCGGGAGGTATACACATTTTCGAAACCCTTCTAAGTACATTTTGATAAGGCCGACCTAAATAATGTGTCCGATACAAAGGATCTGGGAAAATTGAGTCCACCAGTGCAACAGAAATCGCTTTTCGGCTCGCGGTGAAAATATACTCTAGGCTAAATCTAACTTTCAAGAAAAGGAATGAGTCTACAACTTCCTTGAGGAAGCCCCAAGGAGCCTGTGAAGTACTTACAACATGTGATGAAACTACTATATTAGGAAGGTGCTGAACCAATCGGACCTGTAGCATTTCGCGTAAAAATGGATGATCACATTCACGAAAGAAAAAAAGTCGAGAAACAATTTGCCTAACAAAGAGATGGACTAATCCGAGGCCACCCCGTTCAAGTGGGACGAACAAATTGTCGCGCCTCATGGATTCATAACTGGAGCTCCAAATAAATGTTGCAAATACACGATGCAGTGCCTGAATGCGGAGTCGTGAGCAGTGCAGTACTTGGAGCACATACATGAGACGTGAAACTAAAAACACATTGCAAACTTCAGCACGACTAAACATTGACAAATTGCGCGCTTGCCATGAGTTTGCTTTGCTTTGTAGCCTCTTAACTTGTCCCGACCAGTGATTGTTGCTGTTTCTGTACTGTGAGAGAGGGACACCTAAATAGCGTATGTCTTTTTTCCACTCAATTCCTGCATAGTGTGACGGCATTGTGGCCCATAGTCCACACCAAAAGCCTGAACTTTTTTCAAAGTTAACACTGGCTCCAGAAGCCGCACAGAAATCTTCTGTAATTGCAAGAGCAGTTCTTACACTCATTTTATCACGACAGAAAAAGGCCACGTCATCTGCGTACGCAAGAACCCGAATCTCATATGACGGCAATTTAAACCCTTGAAAATTTTGTTCTTTGAGAATGCTCATACAAAGTGGTTCTAAATATAGGCAAAACAAAAGAGGTGACAAAGGACATCCTTGTCTCACTGAAGACAGGAGCCTAATCGGATCAGAGAGTGAACCATTCACTATTAGCCTCGTTGAGCCATTAGCATAACATAATTTGATGCCTTTCAGTAGCTGGGATCCGATATTTATATGGCTTAGTATACTAAACAGGAACGAATGATTCACTCTGTCGAATGCCTTAGCCAGATCCACCTGTACCATCGCAACTTGCCCATCACCCTCTGTTACACACTCTAGCACCGATCTCGCAACATGGATGTTTGTCTGAATGGATCGGCCTCTAATGCCACATGTTTGGTGTTCACCTACCACAGACCTTATCACGAATTGCAAACGGTTCGCCAAAACCTTTGCAAAAATTTTATAATCCACATTGCACAGAGAAATGGGCCTATATCCATCGACCTTTTGCAATTTAGTTTCCTCATTGCTTTTGGCTATGAGGACAGTGTGCCCTTCATACATTGTAGCGGGTAGGTACCCAACTTTCAAGGCCTCGGTATACACCTGTAGCAATAACGGTGACAAGATGGACCGAAAACACTGATAAAATTCGGCGGAAAGGCCATCGGGACCTGGCGTCTTGCCTTTCGCTAACGAATCTATGCATGCAGTTATCTCACTGATATCAAAGTTTGCATTTGTATAATCACAATCATCCTGATCCAGCTGCGGTAGCAAAGATATAAATTTCTTGGCAGAGGCATCTTTATCTAATGGCTCATGGCTGCGAAACAGTTTTTCATAGTGGTCGAAAAATGCCTTAGTTATTAGAGTAGGCTCATTGACAACCACTCCATCATACTCTATCTCTACGATTTGTTTAGACAGCGCGTGTTGGCGCTCATCGCCTAGGGACCTACTACAAGGCTGTTCCTCTAGAAAACGGAGCGCTCGCGCACGCACAAGTGCACCCCTGTATTTCTCTGTGTACAAGGCTTGTAACTGCGACTTGGTGCTGCGGATATCATCAATATATTGTCCCGGATGTAAACATTCAAGTTCGTGTAATTCACTCAGGAGTCTATACAATGCCTTGTAATTATTCTTTCTTTCAAAGGCCAATATCGATGACTCTTCGATAGCTATCATTTTAACTTCTTGTTTGAATAATTCCCACACGGCAAAGAGAGGCAAATCTTTGCGATGTGACAGAATAGTTACAAGCTCAGTAACACGCTTTAGGAAGCACTCCCGCGAAAGTAACTGGTTATTAAATTTCCACAACTCCCAGGACATACGCCGACTCTGGTATCGACGACTCCCAAAAGAGGCTGACACTAGGCAGTGATCACTAAAGAATACAGGGTGCACATTGTAACCGGAAATGAGAGATAGCGTGTTAAGCGAAACGTAAATTCGATCAAGCCTTGCGTGTGAAGAACCCTGGAAATGGGTATAGCGACATCCTGCCTTTTCATTTTCTCCAATGTCAACAAGCTGGTAATCACACATGAGGCGATATAACAAATCGCTACTTGTATCACGTTGAAGCTGCAGTGATGCGCGATCTTGCGCGCTACATACACAGTTGAAGTCGCCGAAAAGGACCAATGACCGATCAGTACACAAATGATGTTCTAAGGATAAGAAGAAACGCTCTCGTTCCCGTGACTTGTTCGGGGCATAAACACACACAAATCTGAAACCAATACCACCAATATCAACATCACACCATATTAGGCGCCCTTCCATATCTGTAAACACCTGCTGCAAATTCCATTGCGCATGCTTTCTAACAAATAACATGCAACCAGCGGAAACTCCGATCGCATGGCTAACACAAACATTATAGTCAGATAGGAATGGATTTAAAGCAGCTTCCGTGTTTTCATCGGATTCTATCTTTGTTTCTTGAATAGCAACAACATCTAATTTTCTATTGCATAGCAAACGATGAAGCTGCACTTGCCGTCGCCTACTGCGTAAGCCACGGACGTTTAAGGTACCTAAATGAAAGGGAAGAGCGCCTGCCATGATTACTTAAGTTGGTGCAGCGTTTGAAGGCTGCTGCACAACCGCACCACTTTCTTCTTGATGAGGTGGTGCAGTGGCGACCTTTTGTAGCACTTTAGTAGAAGACACACCTGCAGCAGCAGGCCTTCCCCGCAGCGGTTTCGTCAGCTTCGTCACTTTGGGAACCGGAGCCTCCTTTTCCGCAGGTAATGGATTATCAGCTGGTGCTGGACGCTTCTTGGCAGCGTCACACGCCGATCCCAGTTCTGCTGACGGCGGGCGATCCTGAAATGGTGGCACATCTGCCCATGACATTCCTGGATCTGCGTCGGGTGGCTTCTTAACATCCTCCGCGGTAGACCTCAGGTCTTGGCACTTGTGATCCGATGAAAGATTTGGCTGCTCCTGGGCTTCAGCCGGCGTTTCCCCGGTTGCGTCTACCACCTCACTCACATCCATTATATGGTCAGTGATAGTGTCATCTTCAGCGGGCCTACTTCCACGAAGTTTGTCAGCATAGGTACTAACGCATCCCTCTGCAGGATGACCGTAGCGATGGCACTTACTGCAGCGTGGTGTTCTACACTGCCGCCGGATATGACCTACTCTGTTGCACCGCAGGCAAAGGGGTGGTCGTCCCGGAACTAAGACGAGGCACTGGTGTCCGTATATGGTCAGTAGGTGAGGTAGGTTACTGGCAGAGACTCCATCTTTCAGCGTAAAGGCCACGTCACGATTAGTCATTTGCCAACCTTCCATACCGTCGCAGCGCCACATTTCTCTCGTGATAGATTGCACTGTCCCATATGGTTCCAGCGCTTCAACAATCCGTCTCTGTTCTAGATGTGGCGGCAGCCACAGAATCTTCATCTTGATGTTCTTGCATTCCGGGTCTATGATAAGGCACTTCAGACCCTTCACCAATAGCTCGCCTTATCAACAAGTCTCTGTTTCGCAATGTTATTGACACATGTCACTAGCCACAAATGACTCATCTGGTACTGTCCAGCGCCAAGAATATCACTGGGGTTTAGCACCGAAAGGATCGCATCGCGAAAGTCCGGCGCTCTATACGGCCTCCCTGACAGGTCAGCATGCAGGAAAACTGAATTGAGAACGGTATTTCCAGTTGGTAGACGAGGAAGAACGATCTTATAATTACCGGAATCAGTCGTTGACGATGATTGGAATCCTCGGCCGAGGGCCGATGCGCTGTTTCCAGCAGAGCTCATCACAAACGTGGCCGTTCGAAACGGCTTCTTCTTCTTCCACCTCTACGCCTGTGGTTGAAAAATCGTCGCTAAAAGACCTAAACAGGTATAACGTCTGCCGCGGAATCGCATTAACAAACGTAATGTTACGTTGAAAAATAGTAATACGCCGCTACACGACGCGAAAATGGATTGTATAACGAGGTCGAGCAATCATTTGAAAGAACACAGGGCTGCATGCTTTGTAGCTCTGAACCCATTACGGAGGCACTTGTAATTATGGCGTAGTGGGTACTTCCCTACTTGGCAAAATGGTAAGTTATGGCGCAGGAGATACCAACCACTTCTACTTGCACTAGTTTCCTCAAGCGTTTAAAGTGGCCTCTAAGAAAGTAGCTTCTCCAGCTTACGCTGTCACTGTCCTGCGGTTCCGCGTAGGCCTGGCTCTTTTTTTTAACTGCCCTGTACCCACTCCTGCGATAGCCCTCTAACTATAAATAAATAAATAAATAAATAAATAAATAAATAAATAAATAAATAAATAAATAAACATATGCATCGTGGACGTGCATCGATACTAACGAAAACTGGCAGGAGACGAGTTAACTTTCACAAATAAACATTTAAAGTTTAGTAAGTCCGACATGATTCTTGTCGAATTCGTACAGACTTTATTTACAGTTGTGCACTTCATGCTGCAAAAGCTAACAAACAGCAGAAATGTGTAAACGTCGACCCAGTTCCATTTCCGTTTCCCCCCCCTTTCTCTCTTTTCCCCAAAGCTTGGCAGACCGGCAGCTTGTTGCTCAGCCCGTAGCTCAATCATGTCTCTTTCCAGCTCGGGCATCAATCCTAATGGAAAGTGGCAATCTCTGCGACACTGCTTGCAATCCCTCGCCACCTTCCCCTCCCTTCCTCCTCCCCCCCTCTCTCGCTCACTACACTATAGACTACATACCTCACCGGCTATATATAGGCGCATTATGAAAGAGGGCCTTTGCCGGTGATGATGTACCCCGCTGCAGCCAGACATGGTCAGTCTCACGCTATAGATATACGAGGGAAGCGGCGACATGCGCCTGGTCTCCGCGGAGACGCGCTCTGGTGGCCGACAAGATAGAAAAGACGGTCGCGCCGCAGCACGCGGATGCCGTCTTTTGCGGGAGTGCTTCGCGCCGCCAGCCCGCAAACGACGCCTGCACGCGCGACGACCACGGCGACGAGGTTCCGATTAGGTTTGCCGCGAGCTACGACGAAGGCACGAATAAGGTCACGGGGGAAGTGGAGGGGGGGAATGCAATCGCGAGGAGATCGATATTGAGGCGCGTGTTCTCGCGTCGTCACTTCAGAGTGCCGCTTCGGCCAGTGCCTCGAAAGTTGTTGCTGACTGTTCGAATGGCCAAGGAGTTTCTTTCCTGGGTAACGAGAAACGAGGCTGTTGCGTAGAGAAATTTATCGAGTTTGAGAGAACCCTATACGTGGCATTAGAGAAATCAACTATTTCCCTCTTAGTTGCGACTAGGTGAACCAAGCGCACAGTGACACCAAGGGAAGCGCGCGAAAAAAAAAAAAGAAAAAAAAAAGAAGATTTAGGTGACTTTCTTAAAGGGACACTAAAGGCAAATATTAAGTTGAGCAAGACATTTACATCATCTATACATAACTTACAAGAGTAATATTTGTATTTATAAATATTATTCCGATTTGTTTGCATTTTTATGGATTTACTGTCTTTCCTTGTACTTTTATGTACTTATTTGCTCTGTAGCTCAGGATTAACTATTCCTGTTAAAAAACGGACCCCTGCAGCAGCCCTTGATTGGGCTCTGGAGACCATTCAATAATGATAGCCGGCTGTATAATAATAACCTGCCATACTTGTACAATACACCATAAAAACTGATTCATCAATTGATTGATTGATTTAACACTGAAGGGCTAGGTTTGTGACAGCCAATTTGTCATTCCTTGTGAGGGACAGAGCAGTTGTAAGCTATAGAAAACGACGAAATTGAGAAATTGGAGGCGTGCCCTGTGTTCCGCCCTGTGGGTACCGTTCGGAAATGACCGTCAGTTTATCTGTCTTGAATACTCGACGACTACTCCAGGTTACAAACGCAAACTGAATTAAATAAGCTTTTGACAACAAATAAACGTGCAGTATAGCGACAGTTGTTCACTGCCCCGTGGAGCTCACTGCCCCGTAGTCAGTCGTAGTGTCGGCAGCCAAGACCGTGAAGCCTTCTTTTCGGCGCGGCCGATTTACACTGAGGCGGTGGCGCCAGAGACGTTCAGCGGAAATTTCCGACGCGGAAAAAAAAATCGTTTCTTTCTTTCTTTCTTTCTTTCTTTCTTTCTTTCTTTCTTTCTTTCTTTCTTTCTTTCTTTCTTTCTTTCTTTCTTTCTTTCCTGCTTTCTTTCCTTTTTTTTTTTTTTTGGCGCGCAGGAAGGGGTGACAGACTCCAACAGAGGCAAAAAATCAATATAGCCAAACTTAGTATTTTTATTTAGTGACACACGTATCTTACCGAAATGAAACACAATCTCGACTGGGAAGAGAGAGAGAAGGAGAAAGATAAAGGAAAAACAGGGAGGTCAACCAGAGGAGATCTTCGGTTGGCTACTCTATATGGGGGAGGGAAGAGAGGGCATGAAAGATGGAATGGAGAAAATAGACTTTGTCGGCATACAACAACGCGATTGCCTCCTTTACTTGCCTAAATATTTGATTCACTGTATTTTTTCTTTTCTTGTTTCATTTCTTACTCTGTACTCTTAGTATTTGCTGTTTGCTGTTATGCAATGCTTTTTTTATACCATTAAAATAAGGTGCCCCTACAGTGTTTACACTATGGAACCTTTTTCTGTATAAAAAATGTCTGTTTCTGCTATGTATATTTCTGTATATGCCTCAACTTTGAATAAACTTTGAAACAAGCGGCATCTGAACTGTCTTTCTCCGGCATTATGCCAATATGACATCCAATAGTTGGTGATTCTGGTAGTTCCTACATACAGTAGCCCTCTCTTCTCTGAGAGGATGTGCAGGCAGCAGCCGAAGAAGTCTTTGCGCGCTAAAGAAACGTTTTTCAGTTACTTCAGTTGACGACGAGGAACACCATGATGCAATTCTTTGTGGCACAAGAGCCGGTTTCGGCCAAGAAGTGCCAAATGGAATTCAAGAAAAATGTGCACGCTGAAGCACGCGTACACGTCGCCCACGAGATTGCAATAAAAATTTTAAAATCCACAGGATATGGCGGGAGGTAAGAGGGCCGTACTATAACAAAGAAACTGGAAGAAAAGGGAATAAACGCACGCCTCCCATCAGATTCCCATCAAACGAGGAGTGTGCGTGTTAAGTATACATAGCGCCGACTGAAATCGTACGGTGTTGGAGAAAAGAAAATTCTTTTCTTGTGGCCTAATGACGAACACTCCCGCGAAGAAAAGCCGTTAGGAAGACATTGAAATTTAAAGGTTTAAATAAAATAAGAAAATTAAAGGGGAAAGTATACGTTCCCGTCCATTCCCGTTCCTTATAGAGGGACTGCGAGCTGCTCATCGCGCACGCTTTGTGTGTTTACCATTGCCCGTACTTTCAAGTATACGCTGCCTCGCTTCGAGTTCTTCTCATTTTCGACACCTCAAAAGCAGGTGCTTCTGACGCTCCAAACGGAGATTACTTAAATGAAGTACGGCGTCTTTTATAAGTGCAGCGAAGCACTAACTTCGCGAGTGTTAAGGGACAAAAAACAAGCGTATAGAAGGAATGAAACAGGGCCTTTTGCGCAGTTGGATATATACGTTCCCTTCGAAGACACGGAAAGCGAAGGCGAGATGCGTATGCAGGAGAAGTGGGAATAACATCACCCGCAGTCCAAGAGCTAACATTAATTAAAACTGCGCATGCGCAGGAGACTTGCTACTGGACGGACTGGAAGCCTCAACTATATACTGTCTGACACATATAACTGCAGAAGCGTAAGTCTGGCGCTTGGATTTAAGGGTAAGCATGAAAGGTTTACTTTTTGCACGATTAGATTAACTGGATGACAAGGCCCCGTCGTTGCCTGAACTTTCAGCGTCTAGAGGTAAAACTTGCATCAGCTGTGGCCGACGAGCTCGGCGTACATGATACAGACTGGCTTACATGTAAATGTATGGTAGTGTATTTCAGTACAATACATTTCTATGGAGAAGAAAAGAGGGTTAAAGTGAAGAAGGAGAGTTGAAGTAATCAATGCAGAAAGAACAAGCAAGTCGCCCTTACTGCTTCTATCACTCTGTTAAGAAAGTTATCAGTAATGCTTTGTAATTTTACCATCGTTTATTTTCAGCTACATTTCCTAGCTGTTTTGGGATAGACGGTTCTTTGGGTAGACGGTTCGCTCTGCAGCCCAAATTCTCGTATTTAGCATATAATGATAATCATCATAATGAAGAAGAGGAAAGTGTCCAGTTATCGACACCTTCATGCAATTATCAGTTCGTGGAAACTCTCCCACTTCTAGGCTTATTCCAGAAGTTAGGTTAAATTTGATGCTGATGGGAAGTACATCAGTTAGCCTATATAAATAGTAATCGCGCTTGTGACTTAGTTCTATCTTGCTGCATTACTTACTGCTTTCAACTCTTAGCACGCAAAATTTCTAAGGCCGTAAAGGAATAGACCTTTTTCAAGCACCGCAGCGCCACCCGTGGGCGCGCAAGTGCTTCTGGGAAATGTGTGTACATCCAGCCGCCCAGCAGAGCGAAGCTAGAGAAGCCCAGCCTTTCCAAGCGCGTCTTTCGCTCCGAGTGAGTGATGTTGAAGCAAGGCTAAACGCATTTTTTGTGTGTTTTCTTTTGTAAGCAGGCGCACAGCTGCACGGGACAATGAAAAAAGAGGGGAGCAAGGGGGTCGGACTGGTCGTACGGGGTGTGCGCTGGCATGTCTCGTCAACGTAGTTTCCCGGAGTCTCGGCAGTGCACGTGCGTTTGCGAGTGACCATGTGCTTGTATCTCCACTCCGCGTGTGCGGAGAACACCGATCTGTGGACGCTGTATTCCTGTGTACGTGTTTGTGTCGGCATTGCAGTGTGGTCCTACGCAGGCAACTGCAAAACAGCGATGTGTTTGCGACGACGAAGTAGACCAACGGGCAGTGTGTGCTAAACGAACGAACTGTGCGCAGTGCGTGAACGAAGTCTGTTGCGGATATCTCTTTCTAGGTACTGTAATTCATTGTTTTCTAATTAAACGAGTACGGTTTTCCATTTACAGCGTGGGTTATTCCGGCTCATTTTGGTACCCCTTCGTGCTTGGTGCGTGTACTTTTCTTCTGTCCCGCTGGGCTCTGTTCCCGCCGCTTGATTCGATCCCTTTTCAATAAAACTTCACTTTAGTAAAACCACATTTTGTTGACAGTGGTCCTTGATGTATGCTAGCTCCGCCGACGTGCACTGTCCAGCTGTGTCGGTGAAATAGCGCACATGCGATCGCGTACACTTTCCTTCGATGCTCTGTAATCTTAACTGCTGCACGAAGAAGAGATTTGCGAGTGCCTAGATGTTCACACGGACTGCTGCGTGAACATGTGTGTGATCTCGTTTTTCTGAAATGTTATGCGTTAACTATCCTGTTGCGTGAACATTTTTATTGCAGTACTGAGATTGAGTGTGTGAATTTTAGTTTTTGTGTTTATTTGTCGAGTTTTGTGATTGTTGACATTACGATCACAGCTGTCATGTAAGTGACAAATGTCATTGCTGCAGCTCACGCGATGCAGTTCATCAGTTGTTCTGAAGATGCTGCCCTGAAAATGTTCGAGAGCAAAGCAGAGTATAGCCACGATGAGCGTGCGCCTGTTTTGTGTACGTACATCGTTTTCGGACGCGCAAATGTAAATGTTACGCACGTTTCACGATGCGGATGAACAGGCTACGTCGACAGACTGCATTCACCAAACTCGGATTCGATTCTTCTTGCGTCGTAGCTTCGATCCCACAGCTGCCACTGCGTCGGCCGCTTGCTTAAACCGAGCTTGCCTCCGCCGATGTACACACATTTCCCATACTGCACTACGCGCTCGCAGTGGCTTCTGGGATAGCTTGAAAAAGGTCTATTACGTATCCGCGCACGTTCATAATCATTGCGAATCGTCAACGCGTAACACAATGGCCTGCCTGAAAGCGCTCACTTTGCAGGTGGACAAAGCCGTACAAAGACGCTCATGCAGAACCAAGTTTAGACGAATCCATACCCTCGCTTCCTATGCTCGATCAATGGTCCTATACTTTAGGCTCAGTTAGGGACAGAATGGATAGATGGCCAGGGTTTCCTTTATGCGAAAAAATTACGTGCTCTGTACCACCGAACAATAACAGAAAATGTGTACGTGCGTTCAGTTGCACGCGTCAAGGAAATGCCTATTTTTCTTTTTTGAACAGGATGTGGTAGAGTACGTTACAATTTCTTTATTCTGTACTACGCAACGGTAACCCGAGCGTTAGCGTTCGTCCAAGCATACGCATATATAGCCTGGAAACATAAGCATAACGGTCGTTCATATTAACCTTTGGAACCGATAATATACCATACTCACAGTCAAACGCTTGACCGCACCTTCACGGAAAGCGGCGGAAAATGGCCTTCGCCGTATACCATTACCCCGGCGCGCACCGCAGTTACGTAAGCGAAACGATGCCGAGGGGCTGTAAACGGAAGAAGTTTGAAGTTTGAAGTTTATTTCATCATAGTACTACATTCCTTGCTCTTTCTTATTTATTTTCGTAGTCATGCATGAAACAAGGATACAGTGTGTTGTGCCAGTCGACTTTCCAATTCGCAAGGTATTTTTTCTCTATATATCCTGGGTAACCAGCACACCGGATGTACAGGAGTTATCTTGGCTAGCACGGCTCCAACGTGGCAGGCGAGAACGCTTATGCAAGCACAGCCCATTTTTCTGAAGCTCAGCCGCCGTAACGCATTATAACGTGCATAGTTAGCGTCATTTAACCTGCGCATATAGTTAGGCGTCGTTTACTTGAACTTCTTGCCGCATAAAAAGAGCACCGTTGGGCCGCTTCGTCAGCAACGTTTCCTTTCTTTGAACTTTTCTACTACATAGAAATACACAGCTAACGCGAAGTAGCCTACAGTCTACCCTGGTTGCTTAGTAAACGATGTTACTTTGACTTTTCCTCCCGGATAGATGGCACAAGCATGTCGTAAGCGGGATTTGACTGAGTGTGCGGGAGGATCCAGCCCAAATGCGAACGTGATCTGCTCGGATCACACGCGGCAGCCGTCACACGCGGGATTGCTCGCAGCCACCGCCCCTAAGCACGGGACGCCTCCGTAGACGAACACCAACACCAGCTGTAGCTGCAGCTGTATCTGAAGCCCTACTTCCAACAAGGCAGCCGCACACACACCCACAGCGCGCGTCCTCTGCAGCAGCAGCGGCGTGCGGCGGCGTGGCTCATGTATTGTGTATGCATTAATGACGTTCCCGTTCGGTTCACTTTCGGCACACGGTCACGTTGTTCACGTAGCTTCGGCGACCCCTAAAAACGCCTTCCCCCTTTCCCCCCACCGAGCGGTGGTGTACTACGTACGAGCCACGGCGCTCTATACGGAGCCTCATTGTTCGGAGTGACTGCGTGCAGGCGACCGTGGTCCTGCCAATCGTTCACGAACTGGGGCACACACACACACACATACAGAGTGCACGTTAATAAGCGGGACCCATGGTGCTCCATCGCCGCCACCGCTGCGCGGACGCGTGCGGCGGGAGCCCCGCTGGTTCCGTGCAGTAACGGTTTTGACAGGACTCGGGTGCAGCGTTGCAGATCTGTCGCTACTCGGCCGGAAGATCGAACTGTCGAGACGATCTGGAGGACCTTGAGGGAGACGCGGCTATAGAGAGTACTCAGGATTGCGTTAGGACTTCCGAGGACCTTCCTTTTAATCTCCTACGAGCTTATAGAAAAGATGCCAGCGGTACAGCCTGTAAGGTATAGACACAGATTGCTCGCAGCTCCGGATCGTCCAATGAGGAAGAAGATGAAAGAGTGCTTACGGCTCGCTAGTTAGGTCCTCCGCGCGACCCTTATGTCGCTTGACCGAGTCTTTTCAGTTGCCAAAGGTATTATAAAGTAAGGATGCTTTGGCGAGCTGGTGTTCTTGGAAGGCTCTTAGAGCCGCCTGAGCTGTCTCTGCGTGGCTGCAAGATTGGCCGCTTACAGCGGCCGGAGCACTGTATAGAGAAGATAGCTGGACCAATCCACCTCTTCTTCCGCACGTGTCTTTCGAGTGTCCTGTCACACTGAAACCGCGACGTGCGTAGTTAGAAAAATATCGATATTTTTACTCGCTCTCCGGATGTGCGACTGCGAAGTATAGCTTTACCGTAACGAAAGTACACATCCAATTAGAGTATTATCCACCTCGGTTTCTTTGAAGTATACGCTTAATTACAAGCCCATAAACTTTTCCTTTTCTAAAGGAAATTCCGCCGCCCACCGAAACGCGACAGGAAATCGAGCCGGCGACTTTGAGCTCAGCAGTCGCTTCCTCGATTCTGCGAATAGAGTAACCTTGACTATGCAAATATTTGTCATCGTCGTCGTCGTAATAATAGTTATAGTATAATGGTGGTGGTCATTCTGATGATACGCACCGTGGCGAAACGACTAGTAAGTATACATTGTATAGTATATAGTGCTACATGGGTGAACTATTCCTGTGTGCGCAGGACCACGCATTCATGTCTTGTAACGCCTCCCTCCCACCCCTTCCTCCCCTGGTAACGTTACCGCTGCACACCACTGCGATCGTCGCCGACGCCCTCGACGCGGTGCGCTTCGCAACGAACGAAGCACGCAACGGCTGCGGGCCCGTCGCCGTGACACAAAAACGGAAGCTATATACCGCTGTTGCTGCTGCTCCTGCAGCGAGGCAGTTGCCGCAAGGTCCCGACCGTTGGAGAGAGCACGCACTGGCGATTGGAAACGCTTGATTGCGTTCAGTTTCGCTCTCTCGCTCGCTCTCTAGCGCGGTGCCATCCAGGACCACGCCGCATCGCGGAGCCGGGATCTCTCATTGTTCAACGCTAGCCCGGCCCATGAACGAAACTCCGTCGTTCGTACAACATTTGCCTCGTACGAAAAGGCCGCGACTGCCGAAGGAGGCGAGTTTGATTGGTAGTTCGCGTAATGGTAGCAGGCGACGCGATGTACCCGGTACAGATGACGCACTGTTCTTGAGACTATAAATGTAAATTGACGAGAAGTCTTTTTTTTTCTTTCCGAGACGCTTTCTTCGCTGAGACAGAACGGTCCGTTTGGTGCGCCGTCAGGCACATCAGCTGATCGCGCTCCAGTAGGCAGATTCGAAGGACCGAACAGTCTGGCTTAACCCGGTCGATGTTCAAGTGCACTGCGCCTCTCAGAGCCGGCGTAAAAGAACTACTGAGAAAATTGATCTTTCTTCAAGCGTCTCTCAATTAAACTTCGCTGGCGCAGAGAATAGGCGGCGAATAATACACCCAGAGGAACAATACACGACCTATAGTACTGCAGCTTCATAAAAATAGCGAGGAAAAGGAACACGAAAGGTTATTATAGAGGTCCACGGGCAAGGAAAGACGAGACCCTCGTTTTCGGGTGAGCGAGGAAGAAAAAGCTCTCACGTGAGCCCAATCTCGCCTATCAGTGGTCGTTATCTCACAAGAAGCGTCTGTATAAAGGTTTATACAGCAGCGCAAGAGTGTATTCGCCGCTGTGTGGGTGCACCTATGCAAAAGACCTGGCACTACGTGGAAGGCATGTTTTCTTTTCCTTCTTCCACTTCATCTCGCAAGGCGTCTGGCAATCGGCGTGTATACAACATGCAGCCTTTGTTTTCGTCGGCCGTTATCGACGTTAGAGACACGGAGCTTATCACAACGCGCACCACGCGCGCTGCTCCTTTGCTCGCCGGCGGAGGTCACCCTAATGCCGGAAAGAAACATCCAGGCTTGCCTATCTCGGGTTGTTGGAGCCAGAGCAGACAGCCAGCTACCTGAGTGGCAGGTTCCTTCCGTGTTGTGTGTTTTGCTTATCTATTCTAGACTATACACACATCGCAAGCGGCAGAATCTCGGCGACAACTTCGCGGCGTAGCCAGCGCCGGAGTCTATATCGTATACATACAACAGAATCGGACGTACAGGGACGTTCCTCCGATTCTTGAGGCCCTTTATATACAGCAAGCACAGAACATATAAAACGTTGCCGACACTGCGCATATCGCGTATGTAAATGCGCACTAGAAATGTAGTCTCTTGCATGCTCTAATTTCCAGAAGCAGAAGATGCTGGGTACGGCGCAAAGCAGAGTACGCCAGGCCTGCGTACAACAACAACAACAAAAAAGAGAACTTTTGCGCTTCACTGCGAGATGTGTGACGATAAGCACGCGAAGGCAGCTACTGCTGCCAACAAAAGTAAGAGGCGGAAGTAGCAGGATGTAACTATATTCCTCGCTGAAATGGTGCATTAAAGTGCGCTGCATGGCGGCAACGAGGTTTAGTCATTTCCTTCGTGATTAAAGGCCTTGCGCGTGTTATCAAACCCGAGTACACTAGTTTTTGTGCTGCTTATACAGAAAAGCGGAACTTTCAGAAATACCTCTTTCTCAAAAACATTAAGAGCAGCTTCGAGCAATCGGTTTGGCGCTACGCGCACAGCTTCTCAGAGCTACGGAGTTGTCTCGGCAACAGACATTAACCAGTTCAGCTGTTTCTCAGAGAAACTCGCACACTCCGTTTTCCTAAATTTATAAACGACTAGTCAGAGCTCTCGCAACTCGCCGTCAGGATTTTATGGCTATCCATTTACTATCTTTTTTTTTTTTGAAACAGCGAAAGAAATGAAGAAGAGAGAGAAAGAAATGGAAATTGCGAACGGCAGGGAAGTTAACTAGACGAGAAATCCAGTTTTCTACCCTGCACTGGGGATGGGGTGAAGTGAGACAGAACACTTAGCAGGAAAGAATGGGGGAAAGTAAGAGAGAGATAGGCAGCCACTGAACCACGCACTCAACACACACAGAGACATGGCAATGTCGCAGTCGTTCGATGAGGCCGAAATGGAGGAATTAGGCGTTGAAACACAGGTGACTATTTAACCCTATCTTGCTCTTCGTCTTCAGCTGCAGCTACACGCCATGTTTCTTCAATTCTATATCTATCCTGCTCTCCCTTTCCAGCACAATCTCCTCTCCCAACAACCCCCGACCCTTAGGGTGTATATTAGGGGGGAAAAACTACAAGACCAGTACAGAACAGGTCCGCCGTGGTGGCCATGTCCTGCATAAAGTGCTAGATATAAACATGACATCGGGCATTTCTTGTCTACTTTTCCTGGCTATAGCTATACTTTATCCAGGATCTGATTAAGAGCTCATAGTGGTTATGGTGCTCGGCTGCGGACCCAAAAGACGCGGGTTCATATCCAGCCGCGGCAGTTGCGTTTGCGACGCACGCGAGAAATGCTAGAGAGGCCCGTGTACTGTGCTGCGTCAGTGCACGTTAAGGAACGCCAACAAAGGCGGCCCAAATTTCCGTAATTCTGATGCTCCTCTCAGTTATATCTCTTTCACTCCTTTTCCTCCTCCCACATGGACACTGAGCTGTGCTCCCGACAAGGGCTGCAGAAAATAGCGTCCTTTTAACCGTACCGCAGTTATTAGAACAGAACGAAGTTCAACCGCTATTACTGCGAAGGTGTAAACGGTACACAATTTTACAGAACCGCACCGTCTTCTAACGTGTTATAAAATTAAAGTTTCAAAACAAATAAAAAGTTAAATACATCGTCTGCTGTACATCTAAGAACGACCTTACTTGCTATTTTCTTACATTTATATTCGACTCTCGCTTAGTGCTGAAACATGCAGCCACCCTAGCCTACACTGGCATTTTCTGCGTTAAGGGTCGCTATTGAATATTTTATGACTGTTTCCCTCCGCTACGTATAGCTACTATAGCCTGGATGCCAACACAACCAACTCAAGAACAATCGCTGTACAGGAAAAGGCCAAACAATACGAAGAAGAGAGAGGGAGCAGAGAGACGCTACGATCTCCAACACGTTCCGATAACACACCGAGGCTATCTAGGTCAAGGATGCGCCTCGATCCAACTTCGATTTCTGTTTCCATATACTAACATTGCGAGGCAGATGAGTTACGTGGGACGGAAGGGCCGAAGCAAATGTAGAGATATACAGGAGCGCAGCACGCTCCCTTTGATGAATCGGGCGAGCCACTTAGATAAGGGCACGTGCGTATTGGATTTCCTACGAAAATTGCTGAAGGGCGCTAGGTCGGATTCTTCTTCGACTGATCAGTTACCGCAGCAAGGATGGTGTCGTTTTACCACACCTACCATCCACTCTGTGCACTCGGAAGCGATTCCATCGGAAAGGCTAACATTAACATCTCCAGCACCAGTTAGCCTGTGTGCGTTTGTGTAGCTCTCTTTTTATCGTGCCCTCGCACCTCGACCTCTTTCCATACTCTATTTCCTCAGTGCTGGGCAGTATAGAAAACCACAAGCAGTTAGAATCTGGTCAACTCACTGATCTAGGGTAACAACCTAGTGGATAACCCCTAGTGGATATCAGTGGTTAACCTCCCAGCATTATAAGTCTTCTTTCGAAACTCTCTCCCATTTTCATGCACGTGCCTTCAGGTATTCTCGAAAATAATCTTATTAAACTTCGTGTTTCTCAATTTGCAAGCACTCACTCTTTTTAAAAAAATCCATGCAAATTGTTGACACCTGGAACACGTGTGCAGATGTTGAGAACCGACGGACGTATTTAGCAATATCTCGGCGAAAAATTGTCGATTCTCAAAGTCACGAAGGCTTTTTGAAATCAGAAAAACAAGGTACGCGCATCCGTCAAGATGTTTTATAGATCACCACATATTCGTCGTTTCCTTGTTCGTCGATCAATTAAGCATGAATACCTTGCAAGAATCTCCTTTCGCCCCTGTGTTTCCTTTTTAATTATTGAAAGAGCACACACCAGAATGCGCAGGTGGCAGCTAGTGCTTGCAGTGCAGTGTTCCGTAACCACGCATCCCACAGGCCTTCCACGCGGAAACGAGTGTACAAAGCTATAGCTCTACACACCACGCGAACGGCGACGAAGAACGTGCACTGCGATCACGCTCCACGCCCGGCACACGGCAACATTACATGGTCGATGCCTTATACCTATTTATATATCGGGGCCCAATTCCATTGAGATCGAGCGGAGCGTAGCGACGCCCTTGGCGAACTCAAATCATGAACACGAACCTTTCTTGCGTGTAGTTGCTTCTTTCGCTGCCATCAATATCAACATGTACACAAACACGTACACTACACGTGAGTGGCGGTGCAGACTCTTAATCTCGCTTCCAATCACACTGGCGCACACATATGTGCCCCCCTCCCCCCCTTCCAGCTAACCCCCTGACATCTACCGCTCCGCTACTT
This sequence comes from Hyalomma asiaticum, assembly GCA_013339685.2. NCBI lineage: Eukaryota > Metazoa > Arthropoda > Arachnida > Ixodida > Ixodidae > Hyalomma > Hyalomma asiaticum. The sequence continues at coordinate 82,419,189 of CM023484.1, forward strand.
ATATAACGATGCAAGTCTACGTGAATGTGACATCCCATGCCTTTATTCGGTGTCTCGGTCGAATTACGTCTGCGTTCACCCTGTGCTGCTCCAGTTTTGTGTTGTTTGGGTTCTTGCAGTTCCCTCGCATTTCGGAAACGGATGCAAGTTTTCTTGAATGGGCGTGACGTATGGCGCGGAACGAAACGGCCCGCGCGCGCTGTCGCGAATCCGATTGGCTCGAGCAAAAAGCAGTGCGCGCGTAATGGCTTCCACGGTTGTGCCTGCTTATTTGCGATGCATGAAAGGGCGCACCGCGTTTCCCCTTCTTCTTCTTCTTCTTCTTCTTCTTCTTCTTCTTCTTCTTCTTCTTCTTCTTCTTCTTCTTCTTCTTCTTCTTCTTCTTCTGTGACTGTGCAAGATTAGAGTGAAGAAGACACGCTCGCCTAGTATACCGAACTAACTCTCAGGTTATGGAAACAAGGTTCAACCAATCAGCCAACGGGGCAGGTTTTCAGTTACATCTTACATGTCCTTTGCTGCGGCCAAGGTTCGCTGACGTGAAAGTAGCGTGCGGGAAAGTGCACTTGCGAAACGTGTATCCAAATACATTTGGGAGATGATTCTGCGCTCTGAGTCTATACATTTCAGCGTCGTACACGTTGTTGGCGCAAATCCAGCCAACGTTGTTAGCGCAGCGCATACATTAACGTTGGGTAGAAGTAAAGAGAAGGGTACCTGTATCAAGTAGATTACAACATTCGGTTTCTCACCCTGCATCAGTGTAAGGAAACAACAAAAAGCAAATTACAATGCATTGATAGCACTACAGACGCGCGAATCTATCTATCTATCTATCTATCTATCTATCTATCTATCTATCTATCTATCTATCTATCTATCTATCTATCTATCTATCTATCTATCTATCTATCTATCTATCTATCTATCTATCTATCTATCTATCTATCTTCGCACACTGTGTAACCCTTACGTACTGCTGTGCTCCAAATTGCCGAGACAGAGAAAAAAATCAAGGTGCCTCGCCGTGTACTACGTAGAGTACGAGAAGCACGGAAGTTTCGCCGCGTTTGAGACGCAGCTCCACGAGTCGATATACTTCGGCCCTCGACGGAAGAGCACGCAGCTCCGGCGCGAGCGAACCGACACACAGATTTTCCTGCGTTGTTTAGTTCGGGCTGTACTCGGGCCTTCTGCTCCGACAAACTCTTCAGACAACTCCAGCAGGATGCTGCGTCTAATGGCGCGCACATGTAGCCAATAATGCTCGCTGCGCCGTGGGATGACGAAACATAGCGAGCTCCAGGCCGTATCGAATCCGTAGGAACAATAGCAGCTGTATGTAGTCGCCGAAGTAGCGGAAGTAAAGATAGCATGAGTGCAATGCGAGCAAGGACGAAGTGAAAATAACGAAGCGACGAGATCAGTGCCGCCTGTGTACTACGCGGAGAAATCCGCATTAAAAAGTTCACAAGACTAGCACGCCAAACGCAGTCTTCCGTCCTCCCGTACGCGTTCTTTTTTCTTTTTCTGTTTTCATTTGTCAACGGGGGGAGGAGGCGGGGCGTCCGTGAATGAGCACCGCGGCTAGTCAATTTCTTTGTTTGCACAGCACAGAATAGTACACACAGATGTTGGCGCTTGCAAATAAATAATAAATAAATAAATAAATAAATAAATAAATAAATAATAAATAAATTGGCAGATCCCGATTGAAGCACTGAAGAGAGCATGTGCCTGCCAACCTCGCCGGCAGAGCAATCAACGTCAGCAAAACCAACCAGTCAATCAGTGACATCGCGGGCGTGCAGGAGCGGAAAGTTTCGTGGAATCGGCCCCGATCGGCTCCACAAAAACTGGTAGACGCAAACATTTTTTTCATTCTTGCTGCAAAACGAAACTAACCCAATCAAAAATGGTGAAGGAAATTCCCGAGTTTCCAAGAACTCATATAAGGGCTATTTCGAGGTACACAATGCCTAGATTGCACGTACCAAATATGAAGTCGCGCTGCGTGTCGTCATTTCGGCCGAGATTACAATGCGGTCATCGCTCAGTTGCCGTCACGTCGGAAACGCGCGTTATTTTTTCATAGTGCTTTACGTACTACATCATGCCGACGACTATGTAATGACATTCACGCGAACACCACTGGGACGTCAAGAAAAAAAAAATCCATAAGCAAGGAAAGTACCGTTGAAAGGAGGGTGAAAATTTAGGGAAATATGCATTTTTTTTTTTATCAAGCGGCTGCGGTTACTGAGATTACGGTACCCGTTTGCGACAGAGCTATAGTTTGAAGCAACGGAAAGTACACGTTTGCTGCGTTCCTGCAAAAACGAAAGAAAAACGAGCTGAACGGGAGGAAAGAAAGGGTGACAGAGAAAAATAAATATAAAACAGAGTTCGAACTTTGCATATTTAATTTCGGGGTCTCAGGACGCTGTATTCATTTGTAAAAGTGTTCCTTTGTACTATAGGATGGCCGTAGCCGCCTGCGGCCAGCGCGCGCGCTGGCACGCTGGCACACACGCACGAACACACACAAACGCACACACACGCACACACGCACGCACAGAGAGAGAGAGAGAGAGACTGGAGAGCATTGACCACAATTTTAACACGGTAAAAACATGAAATAACTCAGTTACAGAGTACAGCGCGGTGTAGATATACAAGACAAAATGAACGCAAGGAAGACACATACATGAACAGTAGCTACGTGTAATCAACCAGCTCCTATCTCAGCTCGTCTATCAACAAAAACAAACACGCATTAAGTACTGCAAATAAACACATGAAAAGAAAAGGGGGGGGGGGGGGGTGGAATTGAAGAGACAGACGCGGAATCAAAAGGTCGGCACAGCGCAGCTGTAGACCCGTGTATGGGAACGGTGCGACCCAGCCAGCGTGCGTTATAAAACGGCCAGCTTTAAACGAACAGGGGAAAGGACAGGAAAAAAAAAGAAAAGAAAAGAACACCGCAAGAGAAGGATAAGAGACGAGTCATTTCGGCGTGCGCGCCTTGTCGCCTGACACAGGCAGGCTTAAACAGGGTGGGAGAAGCCATCCCCAGCCGTGATCGATCGCGCGCAGCCGCGAAGAGGAAATTTCAATGTTCGCGCGGGACCAACGTTCCTTTCTCATCAATATCTATACTATATTCCTTGGATTCCCCCTCTTCTCTCTCCTATACTTTCTTGTCCACTAGTTTTGTTTTCTTTTGCGTTCACCTCTACGCGATCAATCCGGTCGAGTAATCACAGCGTTTGGCGGGCAGCCAGCCAGCCAGCCAGCCGCGTCTGCGGACGTACGCTTTTCTTCGCCTATTATAGTCAGCGGCTTGCCCACCCGCGATGCTCGAACCGCGCGTGCGGCGAGCCAAATATGTAGTAGTGGTATACGCGGCATGTGCAGTAGTTGGATTTTGCCGGAAGGGACTATATGTATCATGCAAAAAGAGAGAGAGGGTGAAGCCAAGAGAAAAGAAAGGAAGAGAAAAGAAAAGGAAAGAAAAGTAGTACGATGCATGCATGGCCGACCTTACCCTGCACCATTACCCCCACACGTATCCTCCCAATCATTTTTTTTTTTGCAGACAATTGGCATAAAAAAAAATACTCTTCCTTGGGATATTTCGCCTCCTCATTTATTTTACTAATTGGCTTTAAGCCCATTGTACCTTCGGGTGCTGCGGGCACCCCCACGTTTATTTTAATTGTTTTTTCTTCACTTGGGGGACACACTTAGCACCATTACCCTTGTGAGGACCACGAGCCGGAACATATCGGCTTCATTTCCTTTCCTCCACCACGCTTCTCCTATTTGTATAACTTAATGACAACTTCATTTGTGTACTTTAGTGACTGAGGTAACTAATTGGGAAACAAAAGCGGAGTCATTCAAGGTACAGATGGTTGCGCATATACATGCATCAGTTTCGTATATGGGACAACGGCTCCTTTTCACGTAACGAGAACTCACAAGGCAGGCTTGCTGTCTCGAAAAGCTAAACACAGAACAGCGTTTTGTTTACACTACATGCAAGATAATCTCGGTGCGTGTTTGAAGCGCTCAAGCGGAAGACAACGTTATTAATTAATTAATTAATTAGCTCATTAATTAATTATTAATTAATTAAACAAGTAAGCTCCCAAAGGTTACAGACAAACCCCTTCTCAGTGTCCAGTCAAGACAGAACTATATACACGCAAACCACTAAAGCAATCTATTCTAACAAAGCTTATCTTAATAGCCATCTTTATTGTCCTGTATTAGACTGCACAATCACGCAAATTCGTATTACAATCTACCGAACCATGTTCCAGACATTTTCTTTTAAAGCTACACTTTGGTAGTCCGCCTTCCATGGTAAAGGTAATATTATTAAGAGCCGGCGAAATAACTTCGTAAATCACGCCCATCCAGTTACCTCGCTAAGCAATGCGCTGCGAAAATGTGCAAATATAAGATATGTGTTCTACGGTCTCTGTTGTCTGTTTCCCTGCACTTTCACACATCTGGTCCGCTCTTCTAAATTTTCTCAATCGGGATATCCTCTTTCAACGCTTGCATGTTACCCCTAGCACGTTGAAAGAAATTATTCTTGCCTTCCGCAATTGGACTGTGAAGCGCACTATCCGAGCACATAGTAAATGAGGGCGATTTGCATAAGGAGAAGCAGCTGCTGTCATGTTCTTTAAACGCTTAAACTAAAGCACTGTTTATTTTAAATGCGAAGCATTTCTTAGCGAACTTCGGCGAGTTTGAGCGTATCTATCTATCTATCTATCTATCTATCTATCTATCTAGCTATCTATCTATCTATCTATCTATCTATCTATCTATCTATCTATCTATCTATCTATCTAGCCGCCTACGATTTTCTGCTCTCCTGGCCGTTTCGCTAATCGATGTTTACGAAATTGGTATGCCACATCAGGACTACATGCCGAACATAAATGACAGGTCATAACATCAAAATCATGACATGCCATATCATAGCGACATGATTTACATGCCACGGTCCTTGTGCTCTCCTGGCCGTTACCTAATCGGATGTTTACGAATATGGTATGCCACATCATGACTACATGACGAACATGAATGACAGGTCATAACATGAAAATCATGACATACATGTCAAGGGCGGCATGATTTACATGCCATGGTCTCGGTGCTCTCCTGGCCGTTACGCTAATCGGATGTTTACGAATATTGGTATGCCACATCATGACTACATGACGAACATGAATGACAGGTCATAACATGACAATCATGACATGCATGTCATGAGCGGCATGATTTACATGCCACGGTCTTGGTGCTCTCCTGGCCGTTTCGCTAATCGGATGTTTACGAATATTGGTATGCCACATCATGACTACATGACGAACACAAATGACAGGTCATAACATGAAAATCATGACATGCGTGTCATGAGCGGCATGATTTACATGTCACAGTCTTGGTGCTCTCCTGGTCATCTCGTTAATGGGGTGTATACAAAAATTGGTATGGCACAATATGACTGCACGGCGAACATAAATGACAGGTCATAACATGAAAATCATGGCATGCATGTCATGAATGACATGGTTTACATGCCACGCGTTTCGTATACGCAAATTGGCATGCCACAACATGACAGCATCACAAACATAAATGACAGGTCATAACACGAAAATCATGACATGCATGTCATGAGTGACATGATTTACATGCGACGGTCTTGGTGCTCTCCTGGCCGTTTCGTTTATGGGATGTATACGGAAATTGGTATGCCACGACATGACTGCATGGCGAACGTGACTGACAGGTCACAACATGACAATCATGATATGCATGTCATGGGCGACATGATTTACACGCCACGCGTTTCGTTAACGGCATGTATACGAAAACTGGCATACCGCAAGATGACTGCATCATCAACGTAAACGACAGATCACAACATTAAAATCATGACATGCATGTGATGAGCGACATGATTTACATGCCACGGTCTTTGTGCTCTCTTTGCCGTTTCGTTAGTGGGATGTGTAGGAAAATTGGTATGCAACAATATGACTGCATGACGAACACAAATCACAGGTCATAACATGAAAAGCATAACATGCATGTCATGGGCGGCATGATTTACATGCCAGGCGTTTCGTTAATGGGATGTATACCAAAATTGCTATGGCACAACACGACAGCATGGCGAACGTAAATGACAGGTCATAACATTAGAATCGTGACACGCGTGTCATGACCGGCATGATTTACATACATGCCATGGTCCTGGCGCTATACTGCCGTTTCGTTAATGGGATGGCTCCGTCTACTGACCAGGGGGCGCTACGTAGCTCTCGTCGGACGGCTCAGTCGCGCACGGTGGAAAACGAGGCGACAGCGACGCGCGCGTTTCTTCGCTGCTTTCCGGGCGTGCTGCGAACCACACGAACGCTCGCGGCGTTGCCCTTTGGAACAGTTTGTCGCAGGTTTAGAGCGCGCGTCTCAAGGGAAATGAAACGAAAGAAGGTGGGACGGGCGGTCGCTGCTGCTATAGAGTTGGAGACGCGCATCGCGTTCGCGTATTTCCCTGTCACAGTCTGCCCAATTTTGCTTCTTCTCTCCGCCAGGCAGTGCATTCTGGCGCTGATGTCGCACATGGAAAACTCGACTGCACGGAGCCTATACGAAAATAGGTTTGGCACAACAGGACTGCATGACGATCATAAATGACAGGTCATAACATGAAAATCGTGACATGCATGTCATTAGCGGCATGATCTACATGCCACTCGTTTCTTTAAAGGGATGTATACCAATATTGCTATGGCACAACACGACTGCATGACGAACGTAAATGACAAGTGATAACGTGAGAATCATGACATACGTGTATGAGCGTCGTGGTTTACATGCCACAGTCATGGTGCTCTTGCGGCCGTTTCGTTAACTTCATATGTAGTAAACTCGGTATAGCGAGACAACAATGCAAATCCATTTTACGTTCCTTATGCGTGCTTCGCATTTCCTTGATTCCCACTGCACGTGGGATCTGCCAATTTTTTTTTTGACACGTTACGAGTTTCACTGCACTGTTGTATTGCAGGTCGTATCACCAGTTCTGTTTTTTGTTTTTTTTCTCTATCGTCTTCTAGCATCTGTACGAAGTTTCGATTAGCAATGCGTAATAAAGACCACCCCATAGTTAGCAGAGGGCCGTTTTATAATTGGAGATCTATGGGAGAGGCCTTTGTCCTGCAGTGGGTGTAGACAAGGTGGTGATGAATAAAGACCACATTATTTTATTTGTTACTGTGTTCGACCGCCGCCCCTTGCCTACCCCCCGCCCCCTCCTTCTTATGTAGTACCTCGAAAAGTGTTTTTAAGGGACAATAAATTATGATTTATGAAGTACCAAGACGTAGGCAGATAGATAGATAGATAGATAGATAGATAGATAGATAGATAGATAGATAGATAGATAGATAGATAGATAGATAGATAGATAGATAGATAGATAGATAGATAGATAGATAGATTTGTAACTAATGTGGCAACTAGTAAGCGACAGAAAAAAAAATAACCATCCCAAGCACGGCCATCAGCCAAGGCAAGCCATGAAGAGGGAGCCGACGGCAGGTGCAACGCTCACACGGCGGGCCAAGCTCTCTCCTGTCACAATCGCAGTAACTAATGCCCTTCCGCGCGCGCGCCAACTTGCACCTACACGAGTTAGAAAGCTGCTGCGCCGACCGATCGAAGCCAAGCTTGCGCAATGCGCTCGAAACACGCCCAGGTGACACCGTCGCTCAACCTTTCGCTCACCCTCCACGTCCTCGCGTGTAACACAAATGGAGCCGAACACGACGCGTTTTCTGAGAGCACCCATTTATACTGCGACCAATCTTGCGCGCAACAAATTGAAAAAGGGTAAAGAAATAATAATCGCTCTTGCGATGAGGGCATATCGTCGCCTCCCATCGTCGCCTTCCTTTATTCGCCGTCCGGACTCGTCGATTATTCAGAGCGGAATTATAGTTCAGATATAAATACAGCGCGTGCGGCATCCGAAGGAAAAAAAGAGAGAAAGAAATGGGCACGGAGGGGGTCGCTTGAGGTAAGCTTAACGCGAAAATAGCGGCTCGCGGGTTGTGAAACTGTCAGCCTAAAAATTGTCGCCTGATTTGAGCGAGCCAGGCTGTGCCGCGCGCTGGCGTAATTCCTTTATTCTCGAGGACGTACGGGTAAGAGCGCTTATTAAATGCTCCCGCCCTCCCGCTCCCCCGACAGCGCCTGCTCTTGAAACTCGTGGTTATTTCGTAACTATGTGACTGGAGACACAGAGCTCGAGTGCGCGCCTGATTCTGTTTTGTTTTGCATGTATAGACTTCAGCGTGCTCCATGGCAGCCAGTATAACAAGGATTGATTGATTGATTGATTGAAACCTCCCAAAACCAGCTTTGATTATGAGAGACGCCGTAGTGGAGGTCTCCGGAAATTTCGACCACCGGGGGTTCTTTAACGTGCACTGACATTGCACAGCACACGGGCCTCAACATTTCGCCTCCATCGAGGTTTAACAAGGAGGCACACGCCTTCAGAGCTTTAACCAACGGCTCCCATATCGTTGATTATATGAGCGGGAAACGTCTTTAGATTTGAGGGAAACAGCAAGTCCGGAAACGCGATTAAGTGAGAAAAAAATTATAGTGTCGTAGTAAAGGTGGCACCGGAGCCTGTTCAGCTACGAAGTCATAGCGGGTAGCGAGGGGTACATGCGTATATGGAAGTATTCGGCCACCATTTATTTGTCAAGCAACTAAGTCGGATGCCGGAGGTCCCTATGCATTGACGATACTTGAGGCAGTTGTTTCATATCAGCAATAATTGTAACCGCACGCAGTCGAAAATAAGGGAACCAATTTCAGACACTCCCTTTCCTACAAGCACAGAGAGGGAGAGAGCGGTAGGCTTTTATAGCGTCCCATCCAGCAGCTCCTGCTCATTATTTCGCTCGTTTCGTAAAGTGCGCAGTGTTCTCCATTACGGGGGAAGAAGTTTCACTGGAGCATCCACCTCTGCCTCCCAACATCCCCCACTGAAGCCATTTCGGTCTAAACGTAGGGTAATGTTAAGGTGTGGGGCCGACATTGCCCCCCCCCCCCCCCTTGGTGTACCAATGCGCGCACGCCTATGGTATTTGCAACCAAGTGTTACCAATGCCAAGTGGTATTTGTAACCAACGCCTGTGGTATTTGTAACCAAGTATCCAACCGCAAGTGTGTAGCGCAAGGAAACAAGGCACAAGAAAGAGGCGTATACAAGACAGCGCTAACTTCAAACCCATTTTTTTAAGGAACGTACATGAGGAACGTACATACCCACTCTAAGCACAAACTTTACACGCTTCTCGTTCATGCCATGGTAGTGCGCAGGTCTACGTTTTATTCCACTGTTGACGCACCGAGCACGTAACACGCACGCGTTGTAAGCGAAGGCACCCAAAGATGCGAAAGATAAAGAAACAACCGATAACCATGTCAAGAAGGACCACAGGCTCGAACTTCATGCACACATTTTTTTTTTTTTTTCAGAATCGGTGCTATAGTTACACGGGACGCATCGAGGAAGGCCAATTCTTTGTTGAGGAAGTGTACAGACGGCTGGCTTACGCACACGGCACACTGCTTCCTTGTGAAGTAAGCCTCCGTTATTTCCCCGAGTTAATCGTACCCTGTGACGAAATAAAGCAGCGATTAGATCAAACGCAGGTTAGATCAAAGATAAGCTGAAGGGGATTTGTACAAGACTGCACTATCGGCAAAACAGGAAATGGCAGATACGGAAGCAGTGCTCCAAGAAACATGAACCTAGCGCAGTGGCGTGTGTTGAGGGGGGGTAGTTTACAGGATCAGTTTACAGGATTCCCTTTTGATGTGGGAAGGAGTACACAGGGCAGACCGGGTGCTGTTTGAACGTTCGCTTGAGCGAGCATAAGGGCCCTTTGAAGTGTGCTCCGTCTTCTAATTTGGCCCTGCATGGGCGCCAGTGTGGTTGCAAGCCTCTGTTTGACCAAAGCTCAGTTTTATTTCGTCACAGGGTACGTACGATTAACTAGGGAAATAACGGAGGCTTACTTCACTGAGAAGCAGGGCGCTGTGTGAGTAAGTCAGCCGTCTGTACACCTCTTCGATAAAAAATTGGCATTCCTTGATGTGTCTACGTAATTATTGCACCGGTTCTGAAGAAAGGCGTGCATGAAGTTCCAAATGTGGTCCTTCTTGATATGGTTATCGGTGGGTTCTTTGTCTTTTGTCTCTTTGGGTGTCTTTGCTTACAGCACGTGCGTGTTACGTGCTCGGTGCGTACGTCTTTAATAGTATACAGAGGTCTACACTATCATGCCATGAGCGTGAAGCGTGTGATCTTTGTGATTAGAGTAGGTATGTACGTTCCTCAAAAAAAAAAAAAAAGGGGGGGGGGGGGGTTGAAGTTAGCGCTGTCTTGTCTACACCCCCTTCTTGTGTCTTGTTTCCTTGCGCTACACATTTACAGTTATGCACCTATACCAACCAGCCCAACTCGCCGCACTTGCAAAGCGCCGCACATGCATGATGCAACGTTCCAATGTTCGATCTATATTGCATGTGCGTAGAATACGGGTGCTTCCGTGGAGCATCGTTCGGGCTCACGCATTCTGACGCAGACTGAAGGGCGTAGAAAAAGTGGCTGACGTGCGCGAGAGGGCAGTCAGACTCTGTCTGCCTCTCTCTCTCTCTCTGTGTGTGTGTGAGAGAGAGAGAGAGAGCGATGAGAAGAACACTCTTTGAAACAAGCCTTTTTTTACATTTTGCAAGCCATCGTGCACTGCACAGGGGAGAGGGAGAGACTCTTGCACGCGCGAAATGAGAACGTCTGTAGTGTGCATGACCGCAGCGTCACAAACAGATCACCGTTTGTCGTGTCCTCTCATAGGCTCTCCCTTTTCATGTGGCCTCACTGACGCACCTCTTATATACGTTTTGCTTTTGCGCAGAGGTGACATATTCTTTCTCTTTCCGCGCAGTGCCCCGGCTGCGGGCACTCGGGCAGGCGAGGTCAAAAGTAAAAGGGCGCCCGCATTCACTTTTGTATGGTGTGGAATTCGCTCTTTCTTACTGAAAAGCTAGCGCACGTAGCCGGTGGTCCTGTCTTTTCGTGCTTGCATGCGACTGCCAGTTTTGCACTTGCAAGTGAATATAACACACACACACACACACACACACACACACACACACACACACACACACACACACACACACACACACACACACACACACACACACACACACACACACACAGGAAATGGTAAAGCTGAGCGAGTGATGCGACTCCTTCCATCCAAAATGCGCAGTTAAGCGAGTTCTGGGTCCGCATGCGGCGGAGGAAAGGACGTTCACTTTCCGTGGACCGGATGCGCGTGCTCTTTTAGCGCAGCTGCTGTTTTGCCTCAAAGCGCACATTTTGCGCACTGAGCGCCTGCATGCGTTACGACAGGACTGTCGTTCTGAGGGGCGGGCGCCGGCCTCGTACGTCTGAAGTCGCAGCGCGGCAAGCTAAGCCTAAAGATGACAATCTACACTGTACCGACCAAATACACGCGCGCATTTTTAGTGGTAGCTTTAAAAAGGGCTATGGAGAACTTTTAGAACTTAGAAAGCGGTGCCGATCAGTCGTGGAGGCTCCTCCGAACACGTGAGCCAAATATTATTGCACTGAAGGCGTCAGTGAATATGCAGTTTGGCTTCAAATGCATCTTGAAATCGTCTGAGCTCTTCTTTCAACAGATGTCGTCACTGGCGGCACCGAACTAGGTCGCTGGACTTTTCTCGGTGTTCTTAAATATAGATACATACATTATCGTCATTCGCTGGACTCAAAACGAACAAATAAAGCATTTCGGAGAATCATCCCGCGATTACGAGCTCAACCAATGGTATTCTGCCTCAAGCGACGCAGTCGATGCCCGCGATGACGTCAATTGTTGAAAGAAAATTTGGCGCTTTCTGCTGTATTTGAAACCAAATTGCACAAGCCCTGCTGCACGCAGCTCAATATTATTTGGATCATTTATAATAGGTTCGAAAATCGTTGCTGGGATCCTTGGAACTAAAACATCGCAAATTCGTCCCCCCCCGTTATCTTTAGCAGCAACATAGTGGAGGACAAATGTGAGTTTATGTTAGGCTTACACTACCTGGCCGCTTACGTTGAGCTAACATATTCGTTGATGGTAATCAGTACAGCTATTTGACGTCACGTTAAAAGATTTTCGCAATATCAAAGCCTCGATTTCCCACTGTCGATGCTGCAGATGCCCACTAAATCTATATAAGCCGTGTCCGCAATTAAGCGTGTGGTGCTTGCCTGTTCATTACGACGCCATTAACGCGAGTTCAATAAACTTGATGAAGTCATGCGGTAATTGAACATTGACTGAATTATACTTGCGTACATCGGCTGCTTCGCGGAGCGTATTTTGCCATACTGCTTGCATTTTTGCTACGCTTACCGCAGATGCATTACAGCGGGACGTAAGCGGATTACCATGGGACATAACCTTGTAGCGGTGAATGCCACGACGGCGTTCGACAATTTAAAACCTTCAGTCATTAGTCGTCAGTGCACATGACAACAAAAATTTAAAAGCCCATGTGTTCGCCTGGGTCATACGTGTTCAGCCACGAAAGGAAATACACGCACTATAGTGAGCAGTAGAACAGCCCATTTACTATAACGAGCAGTCCATTTCGAGACAGCGCCATATTGTCCGAAATGGAATGTTTGAAGTATGTGATAGCATCTGTTCGAGACTTACTAAGGGTAGGACAACTGCATAATAATTGCTGGGGTGTTAAGTGCAAAATGATTACGTGGTACGCCTTTGTGAGGCGCTTCATCCAGGAATGTCGACCACCTGAACATTTTTAACGCGCACATATATAACGCACACTACACGGGACCCTGACGTTTCGGCGTCCCCAGAAAATGCGACCATCGCCGGGAGCGATCGAACCCGTGTCCTTGGGGTCAGCAGGCGAGTACCATATGAGCACTGTACCACCACGGTCGACACCGAAGAATCTTGCGCTACTGCAGATTGGCACAGGCCCATAAATCTCTCACGTTTATATAGTACATAGCGTATTCGTTGACGTTTTGCTGTACACACAGGTGAAGCTCATTACGCTCCTATTTGCAGCAGTTTGGAGAACTTAAACGGCCTGTGTTTAGAAATCACCAGTATTGTACTAGCCAGACTGTGTGCGCAGTGAGTGAGTGGCTGTTCATGTGTCTTCTCCATTTTCGTGTTAAGTGTTTAGGCTAGACGCCTAGTCAGGTGATCTTTAACGTCGTCTTTCGCCTCGAGCGTCACGACAGTCATTGTGCTCATTATCAAACAAACAAACAAACAAACAAACAAACAAACAAACAAACAAACAAACAAACAAACAAATAAATAAATAAATAAATAAATAAATAAATAAATAATTAAAGTAAAATATTATAAAATAAGAACATTCCAGGGTTAAGTCTCATATCAGAGGAGTGAGTAAATGTTAACGACTCTACGGCAGAAATACATACATTCATTTACTAAGCAGAGTGTATTAACCAGGGAGCAGTACCAGTAGTGAACTCTTTCTCACATTGCGATATAAACCATTTATACACAAGATTATACGATAGTGGGCCTGCGTCACGTTAAAACTTCCTAGTAAGGAAACCCGCGGGCAGCTGTATAGCGCCGGTTACATTCCGCGGCTAAACTGCAAGGGGAATTACTCGTCCAGCGCGGCACGTCAGCGCACCGCTTTCGTCCAATGAAAGCAACAATAGCGACGCCCAGACGTCACACCGCCAACGACGACGTTCGTGATGAGCCAATGTAAGCCCTGGATATACATATACACGGGCACTGCCACTCGGTTTCCTTTCTGGACCAGCAGGCACTGTCTCCTGCAGACAGCTGTTCCTCGCCCCGATGCGCCGTCTCTCTCTCTCTCTCTCTCTCTCTGTCTGTCTGTCTGTCTGTCTGTCTGTCTGTCTGTCTGTCTGTCTGTGCGTGCGTGCGTGCGTGTGCGTGCGTGTGTGTGTGTGTGTGTGTGTGTGTGTGTGTGTGTGTGTGTGTGTGTGTGTGTGTGTGTGTGTGTGTGTGTGTGTGTGTGTGTGTGTGTGTGTGAAGTTCCTTGCACGTGAGACGAGTCGTGAAAACAACGTTCTTGCGCTTAGAATCCGTACACGCCTAAGTACGTATAGTACACGGACATGAAGCTTCGTACCAACTCGCATGTTCTGCGAAAGAGAATAACCGGCTCGCACGCTCGCACTGCCGGGAAAGTCAGTTATTCGTGCCCTACGTGCTTGATAACGCACTGCGTAACACATGCGGATGGGTTTACGTCAGAGCCACACGACATGGGTGCAAAAGTTAAGTGCACATTAAAGAGAGAAATGGCATCCGCCGTATTCGTAAGATGCCCTTCTCACTTCTTCAAAAGTACGCCGTTATATCCGGGAAGAGACGTTTGTTAAGCCAGAAAACAAGCGCAAACAAAACAAAGGTGGCGAAGCTGCCTTTATACAGGTTCGAGCACCAGATCTCTGCGATGTCGTAGATTCTGGCGTTACCTGCCATAAAGCCCAAATAGTTCTTTTTCGACAATTGTGAATGACGTCATTTCTTTAGAAAACCAGAGACTTAACGCAGCGAGTGACGGGCTATTCATGAAGCCAACGTGGACGAAATGTAACAACAACAACAACAACAACAACAACAACAACAACAACAACAACAAAGACACAGAAATCCCTCACGTCGCGCTGACACTCGTTTGAACTTTAGGAGCGAGATTCGAGCACGAAACTCTGACCTTCATTTTCTCCCCTAACTACGAATAGATAATCGCAAATTTACCAACAACAGAGTTTCCATGCAACAATTTAAAGGGTTTGAAGTGAAGTTTTCTTTAAAGTCCCTTAATCCCCGCATATATAGGTCAGCGACGAAGGGGTCCTTATAGAGAAGGGATACGTCTATTGCGCCTTCCTTTCTTTGTCTCAAGCTTTACAGTCAGCAGTCAATGTAGCGAGGTAGGGACATACAGACAACAATAATTATGATGTCAATAAATCAGACAGAAGAAAGAGATTTGTTAAGCCACCGTTTTATTTTTTCGCGCAATGAAGAGTCAACCGAAACACCTGGATACATAAGAGCAGCGAAACTCGCTTCGTCAATCGATCAGTCAGTCAGCGACAAACACTTCGAACGTTCGCAGCGGTAAGGCGCCTAGCGTATCCGCAATTAATTAATTGATTAATTAATTAGTTAATCCCACACTTAGTATATTCTTACAGGAAATCTTCGTAAAGGAACATCGTGCAGTGTGTTTCCATCAGTAGGTCAATCAAGCAATAATAGGAGCAGATACATTCTCAGGAAGCTTTGGTAATGAAACGTCCCTTAACGTCGCTTTCCCACTTAATTCAAGTGCCTTCCTCGAGAAAACATTGTCACAGACCGAGGTTTATGCGGTGAACCTAGCTGAATAAATTTTAGGCAACGTGGACGATTGAAGCAAACGAAAATTTCCAAGGCTCGCTATATGCTCTTCCTTTCGTCGTTCGATGAAAAAGGCGCTGCTTTTAATAACAGTGCTTAGAGAAACGAAATACTCCCTGTCATTCCTTTTAGAGAAAGGCTAAATGAGCTCTTTGGCATGCTAGTCGAAGCATTGCACCCTAAGACAGTGACGACGCTATCTCATTTTCTTTCTTTTAAGAAATTCACTTCCTCCCAAGTAGCTTCAAAACTGCAGTTATAAATGTGTACTCTTAGCGCTGTTTTAACGGCAAGACCATTCTTCAAGAATGGTCTTGCCATTAAAACAGCGCTAAGAGTACACTTAGTAAGTATTAATACTAAGCGATAATTCGTTATAAATCGTCATTCGTTACATGGAAGTTGGCTTGCAATCAACTTCTGTGACTTCGCGTTCCAAAAGCCGTGAAACAATTATGGGGCACCCCGCAGTGGGGTCTCCGAGGCCACGGGAGGCATCTTAAAAGTGCACGTAGATGTAAACAAGCGTTTGCACTCCGCCGCTATCGAAATGCGGCGCCCGTGGCCGGGGATCGAACACGCGTCCTAAAGCTTATTAGCGCAACACCGAGGCCGCTGTGAGACCGCGGCATGTTGTTTTAACCCCTTTTTATGCCGCAACCGCTCTCCCGCCACAGAATGCTATTAAGGTGATTGAACAACACAAAGACGCTTCTAGTACAGCCCCGTGCTTCAGTTCTCCTCTCTTGACGTCAATCGGCTACGATGACGTCACGAGAGCGGAACCTTTCCATCGTCGTACAAGAAAACAAGGTGTAAATTATCGGACCCGCAAATCGAAGTCGCTCGTATAGAAATTGCGAAAGATTTTTTTTTTTAAGCTAGTGAATGATGCTTGCGCGCTAGCGCCGACATCAAGTTCTTGTTTACAAACGTAAAGTTTATATAAGGAACCGTGCATTGACGTACATCACGTGCGAGTACACGTAGGCACACCGATAAAATAAAGTTCATAGCACCGTCCGCAATAGAACATGCGAACTTTTAATTTAATCACACGTCAACTATATGGCGATTCAAAACAAAACAAGATATATAAAACGAGAAGAAATTTACACACGGCGGAAATAAAGGAAAATACAACCTATCATAATATTGCTAATTACTTGAACCGCGATCAGGGAGTCACCTGCAGCAAAAGGGTAACATTTGTCTTTTGCCAACACAGCTATAGGGTTGAACGACTGCTCGTGATAAGCAGGCTCGCACAACTCGCTGCTTATCGTACGTAAACACTGATGCGGGATGAAATTGAGCTCGGCTGCGTATCGGACCTGTCACTCATTTACCACATCCACAAGGACAACAAAGATTCGCTTGGTTAGCTGCCGGGACCGCTGGGTCAAGTGAGGTTTCCGTTGCGACATTGTTAGCGTAATTATTATCACTGTAATTACTTTTGGTTTCTTTCTACAGTTCGCTTATTTCTGTATGCTTTGATCTAGGGCATGCACAATTTGAAGCTAAACAAGACTGAAGTTGGGAGGATGATGTAACCCTGCCGAAGCGTTTCGTATGCCATCCAAACATTCTATTAAGCTTCTGCAAAATTGTTACTGAACTGCATGAAAAATATATGCATTCGGCACGGCGTTATTAAAGTTGCATGGGTCAAGTTTTAGTAGGAAACTTCGAAGTGGTTAAATGACAACGAGGGGGAGGGGTAGAGAGAGAGAGGAAGAGGAAGCAAAGGAAAGGTAGCTAGGCTAACCAAGTCACGCCATGGTTTGCTACCCTGCATTAGGGGAGGAGGAAAGAGGCTAGAAGGCGCTGCAGTTAGGAATGTCGCTCTAGCCAACGTTTAGACAAAAGATTTGCATGTCTTCGTTAAGCCTTCCGAAAACTTATATGTGACAGAGAAAAGCGAATCCCTTTATGAAAACGTGGACTCCAACGACATTCAGCGTTCCACTATTCGCGTTGTTCACGACAGAGACACGGGGTAACCGTTGTATGTTCTCTACCGCAGTCTCTCTAGAGCAACCGTGCACCTGTGTAACCGAACAGAAATAACCTAATAAAAAATGAAGCAGAGGTAATCTCCGTGTCTCTGTACCGCGCATCCCAGTGCGGCTCTCTCAGCAACACCTGTACCTGGAGCGTGCTCTCTCGGCAGGTGCGCAGTCGTACGGCCGCTGCCTCCGGGCCGAACCGAACCGCACGCAATTGTGTCACGAGTCACGCTCCGAGGAACAAGCGAAGAGGAACGGAAAAGAACGAGAGCACAGCGCACGTCGAGAGAGAGAGAGAGAGAGACTAGGGAAAGTCAGTCACGTGGTCTCCGCGAACGACAAGCGGAACACGGTGTCGTTTGGTTGCCGCTCATCCTCAGCTCAAGCACACGGGCTTCGTTGAGCAATGCTGTGCACCGCCCGGTGATGACCTTCAGTTGGCAACGGGTCCCGGAATGACGTATACCTCCAGTACGGGCTCGAACGCGGGTGAAGTGACATCCTGAGGGTGACCTTGCCTTGAAAAAAGGACCATGAATCCCATATATTCGATAACGCCACGTGAATATATAGGGACAGCGTATGCGCGCATGGGTGTCACGTGAGGCCAATCCCATATGATATGCGAGAACATACGCGAGTTATTCGACAGCGTTCGCCTGGTCTTCTTTTGGCTGTTTATAGATATGAGTGTCATAAGTGGTTATTGATTTCAACGTGTCTCAAAAGCGGCCTTTCTAACCTAGACACGTACTTTTAACAGCCAACTTGTACGCCTACCGTATTTACTCGCACAGTGCCAGCACTGACAAACGTTGTATAACTGTTTACCAAATGTTGGCTAGTGTCGGCTAATATTGGTTACACTATCTATGAAAATTTGTTACACGCTTTCGTTGCACGCTTTTGCGCTCTTCTCATGTGTCATTTCATTGTAATCCCGCCCCTGCTAGAGCCAAATGGCTTGAAACGCTGTAAAATAAATAATAAATAAATAAATATGTACCACGGCGCGTCTACCTAACTACATTAAGATTAAGATGCCCTTTTGGAAAATGCGCCGCGAATTCTCGTACACTTCCAATCTTTATCAGGCGGCAGCCAATACTTAAAATCCGCTAACATACAACATTCCGCCCATTTCATTTCAATAGAATCGTTAACAATAATACAGGGTGTTGCAGAAGTATTTCCCTAATTACGAACATGCAGAAGGCAGAAAATATGAAACACATAGACACATGTCCTTTGTCTTGAATTTCACGTGGCGTATTCGAGTCTTTTTTCTTTTTGTTTTGCGTAAACTTCTTGGGACTTGTCCCGAAGGCGCCTCTCATTGAATGAAATGTCTGCACACAGGTGCTCCACCATTCCTTAAGCGTCTCTCATAATCAGAGCTCGGTTTTGGGACGTTAAACCCACAAATCAATCAATCACCATCCCTTAACTGCGCATAGCACATCTCGATGCTTCTGGGTGGCTATCGTATGCCGGCTAGAATTGTCTCTGGACTAGGTGAGTGAGTCTTGTGATAGCAGAGGACACATCGGGCTTTTTTCATCGTTTAAGTACACATTGTTTGCAAAGGCAAAGGATGCCCGATTCCGTGGTTGTTACATCATTAGGTCTCGGACAAAACCAACAAAAGTAACAGTATGTATGCACAATGTGACATAAATATCCCTCTGGCAATTCAAGATAAAAGACACGTGCATATGCATCGTATTTTCCACATTTTGCATGTTTGCGATTAGGGAAATACTTGTGGGACACCTTGTATAGTAATAGCAGGGGTCTTAGACCCCAAAACCACGATATGATTATAAGACCCGCCGTGGTGGGGTGTTCTGGAAATTTTGACCGCCTGGGATTCTTTAACGTGCACTAGTATCGTACACAGGCCTCTATAGCATATGCGACCGCCACGGCCAGGATCCAATCCGCGTCCACGATGCAATCTTTCAAGTCGTCCACCCATTCGTTGTACGGTACCGCCTTGTACCGGTAGGTTTACATTGAGATCACGTGATGCACACCTCAAGTGATGTATGAGAGAATAGCTCTTTCGCTAGATTGATTGATTGATTGATTGATGATTGATTGATTGATTTATGGGGTTTAACGTCCCAAAACCAGCTCTGATTATGGGAGACGCCGTAGTGGAGGTCTCCGGAAATTTCGACCACCTGGGGTTCTTTAACGTGCACTGACATCGCACAGCACACGGGCCTCAACATTTCGCCTCCATCGAAATGCAGCCGCCGCGGCCGCTTTCGCTAGAATAAGTCCGATGGAGTATACAAAAAGAAAAAGGCGGAGAGGTCATCTGTAAATGGCTACAGTTGACTACTTTGAAAAACTCTTAGTCAGCGCAACATACACGCCGAATTACATTTGATCAATTCTGTGTCGTCTTCGGTAAACGAAACATTGTAAGCCTGGTATTTCTATTCTGTCTAACTTCCTTTCTACTATCTGCAGTTTTTGTTTCTAACGCTTCTTCCCTGAACAACAAGCAGAGGTGAAGCCCCTTTTGTCAGCATGCTTGATTATTGATTTTAACTCCCTGGCTAGCGTGATGACGATTTCAAAACGATTTAGATTTCTGTTAACTGGTTACGTGTAAAAAAAAAACAATTAGCGCTTCTCATGATATCAATTACCACTACTCATTCGGATTCTCGTGAGTGTATCGTTTTTGTTCCTTTTTTTTTTTTCAGCCGTGCGAAGGAGAAATTTAGTAAGGGGCAGCACGCTCTCAACAGCGCCACTCTTGGAAAGCTGGCGTGACTGGTCAGGATGCTTCACCGCGCAGCATATGCGAAACGTGGTGAAATGGTGCGAAGGCGCGCTGGCTACTTAGCTTAACATGGTCCGTCTTCTTTCTTACAATATGAGATAATTCGAACTAGTGACGTCCTCTTTATTGAAAAAAATTTGTGTTCTCGCTTATAACGGCGTTTTCCTCCGCATTGACAACATGACCAACTATTAGTCAACTCAAGGTGCTGCTCGTAGGATACTTGTCTTGAATAGCCACGGCGGTGCAGTGGGTTATGGCACTTGGTTGTTGAGTCAAACGACGCGGATGCGATCTCGACCGATACCGAGATCGCATCCGCGTTGACCGGCCGTGTACTGTGCGCTGTCAGTGCAGGTTAAAGAACCCCGGGTGGTCAAAATTTCCGGAACCCTCCACTACGCCATACCTCATGATCCTATCGTAGTTTTAGCACGTAGAACACCAACGATTATTATATTATATCTTAACTATTCAATGTCATCGATGTTTTAGCTTTTAGGCTCCATTTGTTTGTGCATCTGTTTTCATTGATGTGCCTTGTAGTAGCCGCATGTTACTACGACCCATCATACGGTTTTATTTTTTTTTTTGTGCCGTTTTTAAACATACAATGCAACCTTTTCAACGTGCTATAGAATCGTTTCTTTCTTCAAGTGCTCGCCTAACTGCTCGCTTGCAGATGCATGAATTTGTCACTTGCAAAAGCTTGCGCGTTTTCTCGTAACAACAGACAATCGATTTTCACTTCGCCTCTCTGCGATACCTCGTAACACCAAAATTCAAGTATTAGCGTCCGCTATTCTGTATCTTTTTTGCCACATACTTCCTTTCAGCTTCCTCTAGTTTCCTTTGTTTCTTTTCTTTTTCTCCGTGTCTCGTTTACTGGTGTTTCCGAGTACTGAATAGCTGGATCCTGTCCATTATGCCTTGCGTCGTTCAATGTCGATGAGTCATTGACGCATCCCACGCCTGCTGGGCCTGACTTTAGTGTTATAAGTGACCTTCGTGACTCACAGCATGGCATCTACAGTGGGGGCACGGTGACCTAATTAGACCATGGCAATAACACTGTAGAGCTAGAGTTTCGAGGGCTTTTCTGTTTATTTTGTTTGTATCTTTATGTTATCAGGGTCCTTGATGAGGGATAGATTTCCGTGCGCCCATTATAGCGCAGCTGGAACGTACGACACACACACACACACACACACACACATATATATATATATATATATATATATATATATATATATATATATATATATATATATATATATATATAATGTGTGTGTGTATGTGTGTGTTATGTCTATGTGTATATATATATATTGTATGTGTGGTGTGTGTCCAAGAGAGGATACTTTGAAAAAGGCTAGTCTCCAGCCGGAGCGTCAAAATAAATACTAAATAATATGTTTGTCACTGTGACTTTGTGATCGTATCTTTATCCCGATAGCCAGGAATAGCTTTTTGATATATATATTGTGTGGTGTTTCACTGTGCATGATCTTGCGTAATGGCATACTTAACCTATTAGCCAGCAACAATATTACGTTGTTTTAAGGCTATCTATCTATCTATCTATCTATCTATCTATCTATCTATCTATCTATCTATCTATCTATCTATCTATCTATCTATCTATCTATCTATCTGCACCAACCGGCGTAGGCGCAGATGCACGTTCAACGAATGTATCTTCTGGAAATGGTGTTTGTACTGAGCTTTCGTTGAAACAACTTCTTCGGCAAAAGACGCCTGCTGTAGTTGAGCGCTTGCGTACGCTTTCTGTGTGCGTCGTGTTGCTTGTTCATCGAGTACGCCATGCCATATGCAATAGAATCATTAACCAACCAGCCCACCAGTGCGTCTTAGGCAGTTTATTTCTGTGCAGTTACTGCATACCAGCAATCAAAGGAAACCACACTTCTTTCCCTTTCTCGGCAAAAGCCAGTTAGGTCTTTGCTCGCAAGAAATGGTGACACCTCGTAGGTTAATTGCAGAGCACGCGCAGTTGCTAGAAGAACGCCATGCAACTCGCGGTCGCAATAATAGGCGAAGATTCGTGCCTATGCGCAAAACCTCTCTTGGTATCTCTCGAGACGTGGGCGTCGTTTCTCCCGTTAAATACCCGCTTTCCCGCTGCGAGCGCGCACTGCCTGCCTGTTACGCGACTGAGACGACAAGAACCTGGCAAAGCGAGTCGGCATTATTTTCCCCCAGGGGGTTCCCCCACTTGTTAGACGACAAAGGACATGTTTTGGCTGCTTTTCGCGTCTTTCGAGGACGCGTCTTCTTACCTCGCTCAGTCACGAAGGTCGGCAGTTTATCATTTTTGTCTCTGTGGAGAGGCAAAACGTCCGATATAACTACGCGCAATGCATGTAGCACAACATATCACAACTACTTTACAGAGTGACTTGCGTGGACTGAGCTCAAAATGACGCCTCTATTGAAGTATTCAAAGGAACGTTAACGCGTGTGCCTAATAGTTTCTCCTCGTGATTGGTTGCTCCTCGTGTTAGTCCTTCTCGTGTTCTTCTTCGGCTGCGTCGCTTTGCAGTACTCAACGATTATATGCGAGAATATCCATCGGTCCGTTCTCTTAGTTCGCGATCAGTGCGCTTGTTATCACTATGACGAGGAAAACTACCACATCACCCGCCGTTGTACAGCCTAACGGGTAAATGGTGGCGCTGTTATAAGTTTAGGAACGTTGGTTTCAATTACAGGCCACGGCTGCAACATCTTTGGCGCAGCGAAACGGAAGAACGCCCGCATGCTTCGATACAGAGGTGCACGTTATACGGAAACGGAGACGGTCACGTTTATTCTGTAGCCTCCCTGCGTAACGGCGTGCCTCGTATTAATAATTGCCGGCGTTGTACTTTCCAGAACCACGATATGAGGTACGCCCTCAAGTGAAAGGCTCCGGAAAGCTCGACCACACTGGGTGGATGCTTCGTAGTCAGATCGTGGTATTGGTACCTAAAAGCCCAGAGATTATTATACGACTAAAGCTACCATATCCGAGGACAAAAAGAACAAACAAAAAACCATCGGCACCGTACATGAACGCAGCGCTTGCCTACACACGTTTATTAGAAACACAAATACATTAATTTCAAAGAAGCGCGACATATGACAGCTGTGCTTAGGGCTCGTATATATAAAGCCGAACGAAGGCCAGAAGAAAGCAAAACACTTAGCGATCTTCAGGAAGTCGACGGCTGTGAAGAACGAAAGGTCTCGCGGAGCCTCGCTATAGGTCACCGGTCAACGTTTTTTTCACGGCTTTCTCCGATCATTCCGCGTGCGACGATGATCAGCGAAGGCGAGAATGTGTGATTGTGAAGAAATCTGAGGAGGGCACATACGGAGATAGAATGGCGTTTCGGCGGCAGTAACAACTCGCCTTTTGCTTAGATTGTGTGTTGACGCAGATGAGTCACCGGAACCGAGACAACCAAACAGGCACACAGTCAAGCAAATAAATAAATAAATAAATAAATAAATAAATAAATAAATAAATAAATAAATAAATAAATAACGTTATTGAAGAGGGGGCGGCGGAGAAATGCCGACGTACGTATAGTAATTAAGCAGGAATACATGAAAGAAGGCGCGCTTTCGTCAAAGCAATGTTTTCGACGAGACCATTTGCGCGCCATTTCAGGAAAGCTTGCGGAGCGGCGTACTTACGCACTGTTTGCTCCGGTTTGCGTAATTTCTTTCGAGCTTTACAAATAATGAAATAGACCGTCAGACTTTGTTTAACATGCAGTCGAACAAACATGTACAACGCGTTGCGGACGTGCTCAGTTCCAGCTCACACTTATCACTATTGCTGTATATATAGGAAACGCCTGTGACGTACCAAACGTTGCAGCTGCATGCCACTCGAACAAGTGTCCCACGCTGTATAATGCCACGACATATATAGGAAATCCAAGCTTGCCCAATGCATCGCCACTCTGTGCGACGCACGACGTGGAAGATATTCGTCGCTAGCGATAAGGTTGTACCGGAAATTTAGTCGCGTCTACCGTGAAGCATATACGTGTGAACAATGCAAGTAAGTAATGTTATTAACACCGTATCGATCGACGACGCCGGTTCGTGTTCATACCCGCGGTTCTGTCTCGGCGAAGCAAGCGGACGATGAATTACTAAAATGTTTCGGTTATCGTGTCCCTTATCCTTTAGGATTTCAGGTTTTATCAACCTCCAATCATTTCGAATACCTACTGGTTTTTAAAAATAATAGACCTGGATTAAGCGACAACGTTGCCCTCATCAATTCCAGTGCACCTCCATCAATGAGTAGATACACATGAGAAATGCACAGTGAGCAAAGAAAAAGCAATAAAAAAGACAAGGCAAGAAAGAAAGAAAAACAAATCAGTTCGAATCGCTTACGCTCAAGAACCGTCGTAGCTTGATGCGACCCCGGCGGTACGAGGACCGCGTCAGGGTGAAAGGTGAAGCTCCCGTCATTATCCCGAGTTGGAGCTTGCTCACAAGCTTCTCCGGCACATCAGGAAAAGACAACTACGGTAACAGCACACATCCACTACGCGACCTTATGCCTCCCTCCTTCGTCGATCGCCGCCGTTATGCGAGAACACGGTACAACAGCACCACGGAACACGGTGTCGAGGTGAAAGGAACAAGCACGTTTCCCGTTGCCACGACGCCAAGCACGCACACACACACACACTCGTCACACGCGCACGAAACACAACAAAAGGAGTCGGGGTGGGTCACATCGATAATCACGGACCACATGGACCTGTCGGCTACAGGAGGTATTCGCTGCATCCAAATCGTCCAGGACAGACTGATACCGTCGTCGAGGGCTGCGCGGGATCTCCGCCGAGAGCCAGAGACCGCCGGTGTTGGAGAGCTACGGGGGGACCGAGAGCGTGTGTCTCTAGTCGAGCGCGACGCGATCGCGGCGTACAGCTGCCGCCGCCGCCGCCGCTGCTGCTGCGCTGAGACGCGCGCCGCACCATTGCACGCGCTCCTACCAACCAACCAGCCAGACAGCCAGCCAGAGTACGAGCCCCGCACAGATGCTGCCGCGATGCGGCTAAAACGCGTTCGTATGTGTGTGTGTGTGTTTCCGCTGCCGACAGCGACAGTCGACGCGCGCTTCCCGAGACTCACGCGACTGTCACGCGCGCGCGGGTTTTTGAAGCAGCGACGCGTTATGCGGCGCGTGCATGGTGGCAGCAGCGGGCGGTGGTATTTTCGTTCTTTATTATCCTTTTTTCTGCCTCGTAGCTGCTCCCGGGAGCTCTCTTGTGAGTGATGCGCGGTGTGGTAAACAATGAGTGGGGCGGAGGTGTTCTTTTTATTTTTTTTTTTTTTTGGTCTTGTGACTCTCGGAGCGCGCAAGCAGGAGGACAGAAAAACACAAAGAAGGAAATGTTGACGACGAGGACACTCGCATAGGTGCAACGCAAAACGGTCAGCACGAAAAGAACAACGATTTCGACCTAACAGTTAACGTATGTCTCTGATTTGTACAAATTAAGGGAAGGCTAGAACGTGGTAAAGTCGCGATACGCATAAGGCGTTGCAATGATGAGAGGACAGTGGCTAGAAAAAAAGAAAGAAAGGCTATGCTAGTTCCACTGCAGCGAAAGCAGTGCGAACTTCACAGCCGTGATTTTCATATGTTTTCCCAGTGTTTTTCTTGCGCTTATCATCAACGTTTTCCGATGATTTTCACTTAATTTGATCTCGTTGCACAATTTATAACCCGTAATATGTACCTTTTACTTTAATACAATAATGTGGTTTATTTTAGCCATTCTTAATATTGATCAATTCAGTTTTTATTTCTCCTAAAACATGATGATCAGTTTTATGGGAATTCATCGCTGTATGTAAGCTTCTTTTTTCGGCGCGTGACGTGACACAGCACGGCGCAGTCGACGCCGACAGCCCGGACACCTAAAATACTCCGCACTTGATAAACATGCAGCACCAGAGAGTTCTAGCAACGCCGGCTTACAGTACGGTAAGTACGGTAATGCCGTGCCGTCGTAATCGGCACGCAGAAAGAAGTTTATAAGCTACTTTCGCCATCTCATGACGTTACCGTACTCACCGAGCAACTCGTGCAGGCCTTTCACACTAAAATATCTATAGTATACGAGCCGACCACGACGGTGCGGCATTACCGTATTTACCGTACGATAAGCCGCCGCTTCTAAAACCCCTTAGTAATGTCCTGGACAGGTGCGATGCATGGGCTCCTCAGCAATGCCTACATTCCTCCATATTTTGTGGCGCCAGTGTTTCGTATGGAAACTAAGTTCCGCATTCAAGTTGTCCACGCGCATCTGCTCGTTGAACATCCATTAGAGTATTCTCTTCTGCCTTCGCAATGCACCTCGACTGCATATACCAGCAACTTCATACGTTTTTAGTGGGGCCGGTCATGAAGCTAAAAGCTAAACGAAAGTCCTTTTTTGTTCTATGTACAACGGGGGATGAAGAATTGCAGAAGACCCGATTCCCCGAGGCGTTCGCTAATCACTAAATCTATGTGCAAGTTCAGGTGTGGCTTATATCTCATAATGACACACATTGTTCGGATAAGCAATGACGCGACGAAGACAACTATATGACCACAGGGACAATCTGTCGTTGTATACAAGGACAACAAATGCAGCAAATGAAGCGGATCCACCGATCGCCTTTCTTCAGTTATTGTCGAACTTTCCTGACGTGTCGTCTGAGACGCGAAACCTTATAATTTATTTTATTAATAGGGTTCGCTCACCTTCGTGCTAATAATTTGGAGGTGATTTCAGTTGTATGGTGCTGCTTTATCTTTCTTCTTCTTTCCTCAGTGCCGTCGGCGACATGGTGTAGTGCATAAGCAGCCTTGCACGGCCTGAATGTCCAACCTATCTTAAATTGCAAGTTAAAAATGCCAGATATCTTTTATTCCAGGCGATGTGGGCGCTGTGCTACTCATTCCTCCATTTGTCACTAGAGGCATCGTGCTAATTAAGCGATCGCGCGACGTGTGCCATACGCCGCGATTGCGTTTCATTCTTCACAAGAGACACGACGTCGGTGTCGGCGTAGGCGTCCACGGCGGAAATATTCGTTCCGAGCTACGACCGTTTCGCGAAGCACCCGACTACGCAATCTTTCCGGTGTGGCGCAGGTGCGTTAGTGAACAAAATCGAATTTCACAAACTCCGTCAAAAAAATTGTGAACTACGACCTAACTAGCACTTGCACATATGATAGCTCTGTCTGTCTGTCTGTCTGTCTGTCTGTCTGTCTGTCTGTCTGTCTGTCTGTCTGTCTGTCTGTCTGTCTGTCACTCGATTCAACTGCCCGACAAATTCAATAATTCAACCGCGGGCGGTCAAAACAACCGAGCTGCTGGCACTGGCGGCATGGGGTGTCATACACGTCAACTTTATACAGCGCAAAGAAACCTCGGGCCTGTTTGAGGCAAGATAATATGTACGTATAACCGTGATTCGCAGGCGTTCAATTAATTAAGAATGAATATTGAACTGGCTTTTGCGTTAACAAATGAAAAATCAACGCGTCGGAAGTGGCGTCGAAGTGACGCCAAAGTGTTTCTTAGCCAATTGGAAACTAAATGAAGTGACGATCGAGAACACCGATTACGTGGATGCACTCGCAACACAAAAGCGCGCGCTTTCGTCGAGCGCCGGCCGGATTGCCGCGTATGGGACGTTTACAGCAGCGAACAGTTGACAGGAAGTTGCCGTGCGGGCGACAACAGGCACGCGAGCGAAGGCATGACGGTTCTTGTCGGCAAGCGAGGTTCTGCGCTGTCAGTGCGCAGTCATAACCAAGGTTAGAACAGAGACTAGCACGGTTTGCGAAAGAACAGGACCGGGCCAGTTTACATTTACGTCTATATGGGTTCAGCCATACTCTACTAATTGCCTTGTGTAGAACGCAAATAAAAAAATATCGAAGGCCACATAAAAAAATAAAAGCAGCTAAGTTTGCACCAACCAACCAAGTCATACAACATTAAAAACGCAATTGAAAAATAACGATTCCATTGTGTGCATGAAGCCTACTTCATTTCTTTGAATAATCACTTTCTTTCTACATTTAATTATCTGTCACTTCTGGTCGCGAGCTTCAGAATTCCAATGCTGAACTCTTCTGTCGCCATTTCATTAAGCAATGTAGTCCATTCTCGACCTTTTGATCGTCTCCAGAACGTTTATCACAGAGAAACACTCAAGAAGGCGGTAGAAATAGGAGCGAGGTCTGGATTATACCGTGGATAATAGAAATATTCCGATCCGAACTGACGCAGCACGAGGAACAGTGCCACCAGACAAAAGCCATGCCACCCAGAACTGCCTTATTTTTGCATTCTGAGCAGTTATAGGGAGACTGAAGCGCCTCGCAAATTTTTAATAAATATGTGCGGTCGCAACAGTTTGTCCCATCCAAAGCGCGCCTCGTCCGGTATAAGACGAGTAGCTCGTTCTTCCGATTTTTCACAAGAAACATTCTTCAGAGTTCCGATCGCCCCGCCACGGTAGTCTAGTGACTATGGTACTCGGCTGCTGATCCGACGGTCACGGGATCGAATCCAGGCCGCGGCGGCTGCATTTAGATTCAGGCGAAATGTTGAGGCCCGTGTGCTGTGCGATGTCAGTGCACGATAAAGAACCCCAGGTGGTCGAAATTTGCCGAGCCCTCCACTACGGCGTCTCTCATAATCAGAGCTGGTTTCGGGACGTTAAACCCCACAAATCAATCAGAGTTCCGATCCACCGAACAAAAACTTACACAAATTCAAATGTTGCAATGTTATACTTTCCTACACCTGGTTGAGCCTCACAATGAGAGAGCGCAGCCTATCGGCCGAAATGAGGCTGACGCTCGACTTTAACGTATTCTTAAGTGCGACGTAGCGTCGGCGCTGAGTCGCGATCGAAGGCATGCGTTGCATACCACGGTTGCGTACACACACAACCATCACAGTCGAACGAGGGCGCATGGTATGAACACGAGACGTTGACGATTCACAAAGAAATGTTCGTACACATTAAGAATTAGTTCTGTGGAGCAACTGCGGTCTGATCCTTATGTTTATTAGGATATTAGCGTGTTTGAGTGGTGCGTATACGTAGGAGCGCCACGTTTTGCATTAAGCGAACGCGCAGAACTTCTGCGCAATGTGCTCCATGCGAAACGTGGAGCGACTCCTGCGCATGCGCTCTGCGCAAAACGCGACGCTCTTATCTACGCAAAATCTCCCTCCGTTACGGACGCTTGGTGTGCGCCATTAAAGGTCCCTAATTCATTGCGGCCACTCGAGTCAATAGGAAACCGCATGTATAAGAAATAATTCTATAATTTGGCACCAGCTTTACGCGATACATTGTGGGCCCTTCCATCACGAGCTGCTGGCCGGGCATTTTCTCTTACACGTACAGCCTATACATTATAGGGCAGCTGTTACGTGAATCTTCGAACGGGACAGAAAAAGGAATTAAATAGTAGCGCAGCTGGTCGCCCTACTTTTGAGGCGACACTTGGCATTACAGAATGTCACGCCTCTCGATTCTATAAGCGAAAAGAAAAAGAAACGAACTGAAACTCAGACACTATGTGCAGTGTTATTTCTGGATTGGAGAGCTTGTTCATAATTGCGTGCAAGACACCCCTTCGGTCAACTATTTCTGACGTCTAAAAGGTCGATCGTGCTTCAAATCGAAACGGGGAGCTCACAAAGCTGCGTTCAACCACCCCGCTCTCATCCGTTGTGCCGGTACTTCGAGAGTGACGTTCTGTTCTGTCTTTGCTTGCAGTATACATTTCTCTTCTGCTGTAATGGGGGTGGTGTCTCTTTCAAAACGACTGTTAGTCCACTTATCTTTCTGTATTTCATCTTTCTGTGTTCGTGATTAATGCGAGCAATCCACGCGGCTTCTATCATAGATCGCAATGTAGATAGATCCACTGAAGCGCACTGAAATGTTAAGTACAGAAAGCAAACCAAACTGCGAAACCGTTGGCACGAAATCAGCGGGATGCTGAAGCGAGAACACTGGAAAGTGGTTCTTTTTCGATGCTTGTCATTCCCGTTCTTTTTTCATTCTCATTTTTAATACTGCATGCTAACCGCCCTTTAAACGCATATACAATACCAGGAACATAGAGATATTTAGAGCTGCAGGAAGTGAAGATGAGCAACAAACTAAAATTTCAGCACACGTGCGTTCTTGAAAATCAGGGCCTTTACGAACAAAAGGTCAGAAACACAGGCGATATGACGCACAGCTTATCCGTAAAGCTATTAAATTATTGTCCTCTTCTTTTGTTATCCGCATTCCTAGAACGCTACGTAACATGTTGCTGTGCCACAATAAAATTATATGAAATCGCGCGCCTTCGTGCGTCGCGACCGATGTTGAATTACCAGGGTCGCAGCGAAAATACGGCTCAATTTTGACCGCTTAGGACTGCTTATAATGCACGAGTGTGTCTTGCCCTTCGCACAAATCGAAATGAAGCCTTTAACAGGACGGTTTGTTGGGCTAATTGGCCATCCATTTGCTAAAAGAGAACAGCGTGATAGGCACACACACACAGAATGAAGTGAATAGCGAAAGTCCGTTGACGAGAGCCAGTCCACTTAGCGCCATTCCGTCGTGTCCTCTGTGCGTGTACCTATGTCGCGCTGTTCTCTTTTACGAAATGTGGCCGCTCCGCGGCCGCTTTGGGTCGTCCTGTGACCTCGAACCCGCGGCAGTGCGTCCTCATAGTCACTGGTCTGTAGCACCGTGCGTCCAGTTCCATGTGAGGTGGTTACAAAATACAAGCCGTATATACTTGGCTGCCGCCATAAGCGATCAGGACGAGTGCTCCGCTTTGATTGCTTCGTTCTTGTGCGCGTGAGACTCGGCCGCGGCAGTATCGCTCGAAATCTCTTGCGTAACGAGCATGCATCCGTGGCATTTGACCTTTCAGTTACGAAACATCGCTCGATTCGATGCTTTCTCATCGCTAAAAGCTGTTATTGCGGTAGCTACGTACGCGGATGCTTTTCGCACTCAAACGACGACGACCTTGACGGGAAACGATTTCTCATGAACGTGTCGGAGTGTATAAAGGCCAGAGCTGTGAGCGGACAGCGTGAAACCGCGAGTGCGTTTTGGGGTTCAGGGCTGTAGTCTGCTTCTCTTTCGATTTTGATTGATTTTTGGGGTTTAACGTCCCAAAACCACCATCTGATTATGAGAGACGCCGTAGTGGAGGACTCCGGAAATTCCGACCACCTGGGGTTCTTTAACGTGCGCTGACATCGCACAGTACATGGGCCTCAACATTTCGCCTCCATCGAATGGCAGCCGTCGCGGCCGGGATTCGATCCCGCGACCTTCGGATCAGCAACCGATGTACCGTAGCCACTAGACCACCGTGGCGGGGCTCTTTCGATTTTCGTCGACAGCCGTTTGTGCTGAAAGGTCGTATCGCGTGATGGTGTTTAAGCACGCCTACAGCAGCATAGTGAACCCTAAACAAGATGGAGAAAATAGTAAAAGACGGAAGAGAAGGAATACAACCAGCTGAGATTGCGGATCCGCAAAATGTGTCTGAAACAAGGCGCTGTCTTTGTAAGAAAACAAAAAGTCTATGCGCAAAAATATGTAACTTATGCGGGCAGGTGCAGTGCGCCCTTCGTGAGGACAACGGCGCAGCTGTCAATATAAGCCAAAATGTCATGATCGCGAGTGCCTCCGATGCACGTGATTGCATCGTACATAACTTTCGTCGATGAAAGACCGCGAAAGGAGATGGAGTTAAGTGCATCCGATGAAGTAAAAAAAAATAGGGTAGTCGTGATCGTCATATACGCTCCGAGGATATGTGCACTATACGCATCCTAACGCTGTATACTTCACGTTCATCGTAATTTAGCGCAAAGGTTACACAGACAGTAAAGAAGGACCACAAACAACAACAACACTTTACTTTCTTTACTGTCTGTGTTACCTTTGCGCTAAATTACGATGAACGTGATGTCTGAACACCAACTAGCCCAGCTTTTAACTATTTTAACGCTGTATAGCGTACGCGAATGTATACAACGTTTGTTTTTACCGTCATTTGCTTCATCCAGCAGCAATTAACGACGCAGGTATCCGCTTGGTCTGCCCTCGCTTTCATTTGTTAAGCCGATTAACGGAAATCAATAGCGGTCCGTTAATTACGCAAGAGAATCAATACCCGCCGTGTTATTTCAACAACAACAACAAAAAAAAGACAAAGATACATAAGCAAGCGGAATAGGGCAGGGACCGAAAGTAAGGTGTCCCAAGAGAACGACCTGAGTGGGACACCATCGTGAGAGGTGTCGGAATGCGTGGACACCTTCGAAGCAAACCACCAACGGTACGGCTACACGAGACCTTGTCTGCTGATACCTGCTTCGGCGAACGGCAAGGTAATAAGCCACGTGGTCTGCTA
Organism: Hyalomma asiaticum; assembly: GCA_013339685.2. Classification (NCBI taxonomy): domain Eukaryota; kingdom Metazoa; phylum Arthropoda; class Arachnida; order Ixodida; family Ixodidae; genus Hyalomma; species Hyalomma asiaticum. Next base: position 82,452,110 of record CM023484.1, read on the forward strand.
CACGCAATTAGGGTCGGGTAGAAATTAACCCTACGGTGACGGTACGTCCACCTGCCTCACGGCTCTCGTGTCGCCGTATAGTGACCCCCAGTGTGTGGGCAGCGATGGAACACAAAAAGGAAGGAGCGTCAGGAAATGAAGAACAGCGTGGACAAAAGACGGCAGAAAAAGGAGAAGACATAATGGACGCTTGGTATCGAACGAGTGCACGTTCGATCTTTCGCTGACGCTGGCTCATTTGAAAGGACCCGGCTAGCACCGAAACAATCCTGGACGCCGAATTGCGAAAATCGCTGCTGAGGTATCGAAGACACGCCGATCATAAGTTGGAAGAATGCATTTTTTAGGCAAGTTGGCACGTCGCATTAAAAAAAGCTACGCCAAATATGTAGGCTTTGGGAACCGCTGGTTTGGGTAGCAGTTGAGACGCCGTATACTCCATGTGTGCAACAACGAAGCGAATTCAGCTGGAAACGATATTTTTACCTATTGTTCTCTTTTCCATTTCAGCGAGCAGGAGAGAATTACGGTAATTTGCCGATTCCTCGATTGACATCTCTCAGCTGGCAATGAGAACGTGCTTTCTTCAAAAAGGAAAAAAAAAACAAACAAAAAACCTGGGATGCCTCACAAGCAGAGAGGCCGTGACCTTCTGTAAACGCCAGTCCGGAAAATTGCCTCATCGTACGAGTGACTCTAGCACTCCACGTATCCCGTACCGCGGTACCAGGTACCGCCTGGTACCGCTAAACGTACTGCCATCGATACCGCCAAACGTTTGGCGGTATCACCCGGTGCGACCAAACGATGAGCATTTGGAGGCCCAGCTGACAAGGTGAAGCCTTGAAGGCCAGCGATGTCTGGTGAATTGGGCCCAGCTGTCTAGCTCAAGCCTGCGGCACCCTGGACAAGAGATGCCGCCCACCTTGAGCTCTGCGTCGGCCCTCTCTGGTAAGGTGCATTCCTTCTCCAACGAGGCATCTCAAGAAATCGCTCGACGAATCGAGCTATGGTAATGGCAGTGGTAGTGGAAGCCAACAAAAAAAGTAGGAAGGTGGCGGACGTTCTGAAAACCAAGTGATCTCTATTTTCGTTATTATTCACGTTGTACTATTTGTTGCTTGCTACAGCCTCCTCCCTTAATACTAACGATACGTAGGCTAGCATTTCAGACGTAAGGCACGTTATGCTCCCCCCAAAGAAACTGGATGCGTATTATAATTTCAGTTAGCACACGACAGAAACAGTTCCTCCTTTCTTGTTATTCTTTCTTTCATTCGAGTTGTCACAACAGCTAAGTTACCATACTTACATGAGTCAAGAGCAGAACATCCAACAAAGAAAACGCGTATTCAACAGACAAATATGCAAGAGCGCGAGAAACAGAAAGAGCACCTATTGGAACGCAGAGGCGTGAGTGATTACACTATGGCCTGCTACTGGAACAAAACTAACGCGTCGGGGAGAGCTAGCACCGAGAGTTGGTCATGCATCAACATAAAGACGGTATCATTTGTGTTTGTTCCTTGCTGAAACAGAAACACGTGTGTAATATGTCATAGTGTTTCAAGCAAATATACATGCAGCAAGAAACTGAACGAGTAACTTTCTAATGTTTCATCTTTTCTTATTGTTATTGGCAGCCTCCGTAATGACGGGTAATGAAAGGCGACGAGCAGTTTAATGGCGGTGCCTCCATGATTGCCGGTCCTAAGGGATTAAGCGAGGTTATTCCGCTTCGTGTTCTTTTTTCACAGTGACCCGGAAAAAATATCACGCTCCATAAAACGCTCCATTTCGTTTGCGCACAGGAATGACGCGCTACAGAGGTTTCGCACAAACACTGTCATTTAGGCGTGCCCATGTACATGTACAGTGCTCAGGCCTCGCCACGTGCAAGCGCGACGTGGGATAAAAACCATCGAACTGCGACCACCCACGGCAGCATTTAGCTGGGATCTGAAGCGTGATCCACGGCCCGTCAAGCAGAATGCTGGCGGTCCCGACTGATTTCGGTCACGTCGTGACTGCCACGAGGCTCGAACGTACAGCGACGTACAGAGGTGAGAGCGTAACGATAGTAATGTGCGTGGTGTTTTGTGACACAACGGGCCAGTTAATTCTTCTCAGCTTCAATATTATGATGATGGGATAGCCGGCTCTCACATAGCCTACATTCCCATGTTCCCACATTCAAATAAAAGAGAGAGAGAGAGAGAGTGCCACGGAGATGACTGGCTCGTAGAGAATGTGTTTGTTGGTTAACAACAACAACAACAACAACAACAACAACAACAACAACAACAACAACAACAACAACAACAACAACAACAACAACAACAACAACAACAACAACAACAACAACAACAACGACGACGACGACGACGACGACAACAACAACAACAACAATAATAATAATAATAATAATAATAATAATTGCCAGGGTTTTACGTGCCAAAACCGGCTATGATTATAAGGCTTGCCCGTGGAGGGCTCCGGTGAAATTTTGATCACCTTGGTTCTGTTCTTCGATGTGCAACTAAGCCGCAGTACACGGCTGTTTTCTGTCGGCCTTCTCCCGGGAGAAGGCCGACATTGAGGTCAGTATTCAGGAGAGAATGATAGTTGCCAGAGGGTATAGCCATATATGATGACGCATATCAAGAAACAGCGACCCCATGACAAGCGTTCAAGAGCGTCGCTAGGATCGACAAACAAACGAAACAAAACAAAAATAAAATAAATTTAGAGAAATCAGAGTTTGTAGCTTTCACTCCTTCTCCAACCAGTGGAAAAAAAAACGTTTTATATCAGTTCTCCGGGGGCATTCACCGTGCTTTCGATCGAGTGTGTGAAACAAGGGAGAAAGGGGCACATTAGGAACAAATGCTGCGGAAGGGTACCTATCGCTGTTCATTTGTCCGCAAGCCACCATCTTTCTTTTTCTTTTTTATTCTTTTTTCTTTCGTAGCCGCCATTACTCGCTTGCACCTTCTGCATAGCCGAAGCTTCATCGAGCAAAACCGAAATCACGAAACCGTTGATCGTTCCAAGTTCTGCCAATTCGGAAAGGGTAAACTTCGCCTCAGTGCTCCGCGATGTAGAGGCGAAGACAATCTTCTCCGGGGGTCCGGTCATCAAGGGCACCGGGTCAGCGGCGTTGTAACCGTTCTGCTACAGTTTTGCGCTGAGTCAGCGCTCCTCAATCGAGGATCTCTGGCCGTGGTCTGCCAATGAAGCGCGTACTTCGCGCTCATCGCGCAATTTATCTTTTGTATTATTTACTTTATGTTTCTTTTTTCTTTTCGTTCCTCGAAGGTGCGAGAGCCGACCCCCTCGCACACTCGACCACGCAAGTGTGTCGAGGTCGACACGAACCCCTTCGTCGCCGGAGTGGAACGAGTGAGACGGAATGAGATGAGGCTTCCCGACGTCGATTACATCCAGGGAAGCAAATCTATCTATCTATCTATCTATCTATCTATCTATCTATCTATCTATCTATCTATCTATCTATCTATCTATCTATCTATCTATCTATCTATCTATCTATCTATCTATCTATCTATCTATCTATCTTGGAATGAGAAATGAACAATGGCTATTGTGAGATGTGAATATCTCAAACGCAAAATCAGAGAAAATAACTAATGTTTCTGCTCACGCGGAATAAGAGCAACTAGCAGATAAAGAAACAAGATGCGCAATATTGCAGCTGCAGCTCCCTACTGGAACACTGTCCAATAGTGTGCAATCATCGTTTGCAGACGCATCGCAACCTATAGTGATGTCGCAGCGCTAGCGGACATCTGCCACCTTATAGCTAACATTAAACGATACAGGTCAATCGAATACAAAAAAAGAAAAATCGCTATAGCGAGGTTGCTGTTTACAAGATTATAGAGGAGGCACCGGATATCTGAGATCGTCTGTTTCACGAGCGCCCGAAGGTTGTTCACACGCGCCGAGCAATCATGCACGGAAGCGTCTGTCATCGAGTTCGGATTTCCCGCGAAGTACAGGTTGCCATAGAAACGCAAGACGAAACCCATCCTTCCTTAAAATTTCATCCTATCTAGAACAGGCAGGCGCTGACATCAGTGGGTTATTGATTGATTTCTGTGGTTTTACGTCCCAAATCCAGCTATGATTATGAGAGACGGGAGGTCTCCGGAGATTTTGACCACCTGGGATTCTTTAAGGTGCACTGGCCTCCACATTTCGCCTCCATCGAAATGCAGCAGCCGCGGCCGGGATTCGATCCTGCGACCCTCGGATCAGCAGCCGAGTACCATATCCACTAGACCACCGTGGCGGGGCGTCATTGGGTGAACGGGCGCTCACCGTGGCACCTTGTCTAGTCCAACGCGTCGCGCAACTGTACTCAGCTAAAGAGCGTGTATCTTACACCATGCCTATGGCCAACGCTCGTTAGCACTATCGAATGTTTGACAACGTTTTCTTTAAGTCGAATACTATCCGCTCTTGTTGCCTGTGTATAATAGGCTCGAGCAGTTAAAGCTTGTTAAACGTGGCCGCTCGCATTAGAGAGATTTGGTGGTGGTGAACAACCTTCATTTGGTCCTGCAGGGTTTAAAGCGATCGGGCCTATATCTACCCCGAGGGGACGGTGAGGTTTTGCCTCGGAGCTGCCTTGCGGGCCTGCTGGACGGCCCAAAGATGGTCGTCAAGGGTGGAGCTGCGCAGAGCGGCGGTCCACCTATACGGAAGAGTCTCGGTTCTAGCGGCTGTCTTATCGCCTATAATCCCCCATAACATGTGATTTAGCGTGGCCGGAGCCGATCTGCAGATCTCGCACATATTTGTCGTATATACCTCCGGGAAGATCCCGTTTAATTGGACTGGGTTGGGGCAAGAATTTATTTGGAGCTGGCGCCAAGCAACTGCCTGTGCCCTGTTAAGCTTGGTGTGCGGTGGTGGAAGCGTTCTCCTCTGGTTAGAATACATTTTCGTAATATCACTGTACCTAGTCATACGGTCTCGCTCAACCCGTCCTCCCCCGCTGTCGCCCAAATTCGCGTGGTCGGTCATGTCGCGCGCGAGATTGTGTGCTACCTCGTTAAGGTTGGGGGAGGGGGTGCTCCTCCGTCCGAAGTAATGTGTTGCCTCAATTTCTTTTGCGCAAAAGATGGCACGCGGCCCCAATCCTTCTTGTGCCATCTCGATCTTGGCGCCAGTGTTCCATTCAGCAGCTTCTACAATATATTAGATTCCGTTAAAGGGACACCAAAGTGGAAATGTGAAGTGGTTTAGAATGGTAACTTATATTTCGAGAACTCGATCGTCGTCATGTCGCAATTTTATGTTCGGTATTGAAAGAGAAAATGAATGTCACTGTTGGCGTTTTCAAATTCGCGCCTGACCTTCGGCATCGTGACGTCAGAAGGCCAATTTCTTTTCTTTTTTTTCCATTATTGGGAAATTCGCTCCATCAAACGTTCTAACTCTCCCTCTGTTAAGTGTCTGGCTTCCTCAGAACACAATGTAGGTCTTGTTTACCGGTAAATACTCATGTAGGCCTTGGGAGAGGCCGTCAAAATTATGTGACTTCATGTGCATTAGTGCTGGAAATTCAAGGCGGCGTCGCCACCGTATCTCCTTTTTGCGCGTTCTCCAGCTTACCGAGGGTCTTCTTCTTGCGAGATTGGTGTTTTTGGTATCGCGAAAAATTAATATACTAATGTCAGAAAGAAAGTGTTTTTCACTTTAATGTTCGTTTAAAGAAAGAGCGGTATTTTTGCTGCTGCCCTTGTGAGGTGCCTGGCTCAGTGTCCGTGGGGACACTGGGAAGGAGAGGAAAGCCGTAGTGGAGGGCTGCGGATATCTTGAACACCCGCTTTTTTTTTTCTTGTTTTAAGAAACTCCATAAGCACGGGGGGAGTTGATGTGAAGTGAGCGAAAACGCAAGACAGGCTTCTATTCAGAACTTATGTTTTAAGCGCTGGTTGTTATAACGGTGGGAAGAGGTCGCCCACGCTGCGCCACGTCCGTCGTGGTTGTCGTGACCGGCGTCGCGTCGCATCCTCGCATCCGCCATCGCGGTCACGTCGTCTCCACCACGTACACACACTTCGGGGGACGCCGTCGCGCCTGCCCGTCCTCGCGCACGACGCTATGAGCGCCTTCAAAAAACACAGCGTCCAGCGTGCCTCTCATAAGCGCCAGTAGGCTGTTTACTGAAGAAACTCCGGAGAAGAAGCTGTGGTTCACAGCGGTTGTGTTGCCCACGTGGTCGCGGTTGACCGATATTCTTTCGTATTTCGGGCGCCCCTGTGTGTACTCTAGATGCTGCGTGAGCTAGACACCGGCCGTTATGGCTGACACTCAGCGCACGGTTCAAGCTTTAGGAGGCGAAGGCGACAACAGTCGCAGGAACAAAAACGGCCCATCGTACGCACTCTCAGTGATTGCCTTTTATGGCGCTATAGCACACGGCGACATTGTTTTTGGCTCGGGACCATCGATTCACTTCCACATAGACGTTAAACAAAGAAAAACTGGAAAAAAAATTAAATCAAACAAGAAACATAAAGTTTGAAGTTCGATGAGGCAGGTGCTATATCAGAGGATGAGTTTAAAGCGGAAAATAGTCATTGAACCGTGGTGGTAATTAACGAAAATTAATTAAATGTAGGTAGGTGCGCACCACAACGTATACGCGGTTTTGAGGCAGGGATACGCACGAATCCGCCACACGAAAGAAAGAAAGAAAGAAAGAAAGAAAGAAAGAAAGAAAGAAAGAAAGAAAGAAAGAAAGAAAGAAAGAAAGAAAGAAAGAAAGAAAGAAAGAAAGAAAGAAAGAAAATCGATGAACTAGAGCCGTTCAAGGCACCTAAGCGAATATTAAGGTCGCATTTACATTTTTCTAGTGCTGCTGGTGTGTGCGAAGATCGAAACATTTGCCGACAAGAAATAAATTCGCGCTGCTAGAAACCTGCTACGGCGCAAGAGCGAAGACGCGTTTTGGGAAATAAAGGAACACGATGAACGTAACGACACATGAAGAAAACGTGCTTTCACTCTGAGCTTGCTCTCAGCAACTGTTACATCGCGTCAATGTTAGCACTGAACAATGAAAGCCTGCCACATTCCTTAACATTAAACGAGCCTGCCCATAAAGCACTATGTTCAGTGCGACTCGAATCTAGCTCAGTACTCTGCCACTTCCTTCATGTGCCAAAAAAAAAAAGAAGAATCTAACGGAAAGCAAATTGTTTAAATCCGTGAAGTTGGAGCTAAGGTGAAGAAAGAGAAACAATGTTTCGCTTCACGGCATCAGAATCTGGGGCGGTATTCACAGAGACATTTTCCGTCCACAATCTCCAGAGTTCTGACAGACATTGTTCGGCTGTTCTTGTCACTACGCCACACTAGCATCTGCCTTTATGTGACAATATTCGAATCAGCGTAGTAACATTTCCTTCTTGAAAGGCCACACTGTCTTCACCTTCAAGTCCGTGGAACTATGCCCACGTAAGTATTCGGACGTACACCTATCATCAGTTTAGATTAAACATCTCACACCCGGGCAGTCATCGCTTAGTATAGTGGCACAGCGCGAATCGACGACACGTGAAGAAAAAAAAAAGTCAGCAAAGCACACACTAAAAGGGGAGGAACGGGACACCTCTTGTCTCATTTCCATTCTCACTCTTCCTGCAGTTCACGCAGTTTCGCTATGGTAATTCGCAAAGTCGTCCAAATTTCCATCTTATTGAGACAACTGTCGAGCTGCGAGTAACAGCTGCGACGATTGTGCGTTCCTGTTTGTGTCTCTCGCCGCGACATATACAGTAGCGCTAAGGATGGAACATAATTGCTTCCTCTCAATATTCGCGTCTTGGCGTATAACACGGAAGCTATATACAATGGTCTGTAGACAAACTGCGCTCCAGAACACCATTTATAACTACATGTGGTACACGACGAATGTTCTTTCAAATGACGCCCACTGCTCAAAATCATGCAGTATAGACAAATTCAATCGTATACTATGCTCTGTAGTACTGAGAAACCTCGGCCCCAGTGATCAACTGTACTGGATCCTGAGTTGCGACAGATGTGGTTGGAGCAGAACACTGAAACGGTACTATCACTCCATATTTTCCATCTCCCTGTTTCCCCTTTCTATCATTCTGCCCCGCCACGGAGGTCTAGTGGTTATGGCACTCGGCTGCTGATCCGAAGGTCGCGGGATCGAATCCCGGCAGCGGCGTCTGCATTTCGATGGAGGCGAAATGTTGAAGCCCGTGTGCTGTGCGATGTGAGTGCACGTTAAAGAACCACAGGTGGTCGAAATTTCCGGAGACCTCCACTACGGCGTCTCTCATAATCAGAGCTGGTTTTGGGACATTCAGCCCCACAAATCATCATAACCTTTCTATCATTCGCGGTGTACAGGGAAATCAACCGAATTTCCGTCTGCTCTGTCCACTCTTCCTATCACTGCCATGTCTACTACGTGCGACAAATGCCGCCCGATGCCATTCTGGAATGTCGATCACGCAAGCCATCGCAGATGAAGGCGACCAAGGCGCTGTTGAAGTTCTTGAAGACGACAGACTTGCACAAGCGATTACAACAGTGACGTCGCATACCGTGCAGGAGCCACTGACTTCGACTGGCAGTGTGCTATATGTGCTCCCCCTATCTCTCTCTCCCTCTTTTCTCTCAACTTTCAATCTCCTCTGTCCATTTCTCCTTGCGCAGGGGAACATACCGGTTGTCTTACACTGGTTAACGTCCCTGCCTTTCCCTCTATACTATTTCGCTCCTTCTCCTTCTTTCGCTTTCTCTCTCTCTCTCTCTCTCTTTCCTCATCCCCGAATAATTTGTTAGGGATGCTAGACAAACACATCAGAGCTGGACCCGTGAACTGGAATAGTAAAAGAACCGGAAATTTCAGTGGTTTACGTTACGAAACGCAGCCCGAATCTTAAAACATCTTGCTCCAAAACTCCCTAGTCGATCGCACTTACAATATGTTCGCATCTGTGGGGCCAAGGTACAGCAGCATGAATAGCACCTCGAAACATATTTCTAGCGTATGCCATTAGGCTTTGCACTAAGGAAGTACTTCTTTGTGTTACACCCGCGCGCATCGCCGAGACCGCAAGAACAGGCAATCAGTCATGTACCTCTTTTACACGCGAAGAAAAAAAAGGACAGAACGAAAACGTTGCACAGGTGCACGATTAGAAAGATGAATGATCGCGATTTTTCGTGCCCTATTTCTCATTTCATAGTTCGTACCACGTCACCATTGAAAAACGCCTCTACCATTCATATTTATTCCCTTGCGCCGTAATAGATAGATAGATAGATAGATAGATAGATAGATAGATAGATAGATAGATAGATAGATAGATAGATAGATAGATAGATAGATAGATAGATAGACGTCATGCGCAAGGTAACAACATGGCTGGCACGGGTCTAAAATATTCGCTCTCCCAATATAATCCAATGACAGACAAGTTCCGTTCTTTCTTTGTCCTTTATGAGCAGTCACATTTATTTTGCTTCAAAAGAAGGCCGTCGTAAACAAGCAAATAAAAAGAAACTCCCTCGTATTCCTTCTTTGAGTCAAAGTGTAATCTGCTATAGCTTTGCAATAATTATCAAACGCGACCGGCGTTCGAGGGTACGGCGGCATAATTTTTAATTAACGCGGCTACATTTTAATATTGCATCAAGTCGAAAGTGCCGAGACCGCTCTCCTCTTTGCCTCCAATGGCCTCGAAAGCTGCCTCCCTAAGGTATTCATTAATCTGAAAGTTCTTTTTTCCCGTTATTTACAGCGTTACAATACAGTCTAGTTCGCAAAAACGCCAAGCTATAAGCTGAAGATGTTGCAACGGCTCGTTGAACCCTCATGAAGTAGCAGCAGCAGCAGCGAAGAAGAAGAAGAAGAAGACGAAGAAGAAGAAGAAGCTTGACGTAGCAAGACGGCGCTTTACTTCTCCTTCGTGTAACTAAGCAAGTAACCAGCGCGGTTGAAAACACCACGATGCAAATAAAGACAGCAGCTACGCCATCTTACGCAGGCTAATTCTGCCGCTACGAATATTCATGACGAAGCAAAAAAAGAAAAGGCTTGAAGGCTTATGGACGCAGAAAAACCTGCATCGAAGAGAAGTTGCTCGGGAAGACGATGAAACGCGGTGTAAGGTTAACGCGAGCAACCGGCTATATTCGGAGCTCGATTTAATCCCGACGCACGGCTTATCGTAAGCTTCGCGCATCCTTAAGCTGCTCAGCGTGGACTCGGGACTCGTACCACGCTGACGATGCCTTATAGGCGTGACTCGTGGCAAAAAAAAAAAAAAAAAAGGAACCAAAATAAGCGTCGGTTGTCGCGCATCAAGGTTCATCCCTGGATGCGGAAAGAAAAAAAATATGCATGAGATGTATACAAGATGACTGAAAAAAAAACACACAGATTTTAAATTGAACTTGTTCACACGCAGCTTTACATCTCTCTCGCATCCAGCGAAAATTAAATAGCTCGCTATCGGCGGCGGAGGCAAGCTTTCAGAATAACGATAAAATGAAGCTAGTGCGCTGTTGTTGAAAGTTCTGCGCGCATCGCATCGTTTGATGTTAACTCGAACTCTGGTATCTTTTTTCTTAAATGTTATTTCTCGTTCGAGATGCTGCCATTTCGCCGGCGCGGTAAGGAGACGTTTCCATTTTTATGCGCGTTACAGCGCACCATGCATTGCGTCGTGTTTATGCAACCGAGAGGGAGAGAATGTGTCGTGGATTTTCGAGCGCTGAGGCGCTTTTCTTTTTGATTTTGTTTTTTTTTTTTTTCAATTCGACGCGCTTCGATTGAACAGGTGTTTCGGTCGCGACGAAGCCGTTCAATTTCCTACGCGAACATATACCAAGCGGCGCGTGAAAAAGGCATTGGCTGCATTATTTATACAAATATGCATCTCACCGAAAACGGGAAGAGAACGAGGCGTCTTTTTCGCGCACGTGTCAGCGTGAATAATAAATGCCGATGCGACGAGACTCCAATTAAAGCTTTTCATCAGAGCGCGTCGACGCGGTCCGGTGTAGGGAGCCTACATGACCGCTTTTAAGCGGTCATGTAGGCTCCCTAGTCCGGTGAGGATGAAGCTTTAGGTATATAAGAAATTGGCGTGCCAAAAAAAAAAAAAAAAAAAACGCTTTGAAGAGCTGGTTCGTGCGACGTGAGCTGGGCTGAGAGTCAAAAATAATCGACGCAGCGATTCAGTTACTTGCGAGTTGTCAATCGAAAATTGCACAATGAACAAGGTATACTTTGAATGAAACGCGAATATTAAAAGCAATCACGCGGACAAACATGCAGGGACGAGGCGTCGTGCCCCTCTGTGTGTGCCCCCTCCCCACGCCCTATTTATCGTTTATGTACGTATTTTCGAATAATAATAATAATAATAATAATAATAATAATAATAATAATAATAATAATAATAATAATAATAATAATAATTGTTGTTGTTGTAGTAGTAGTAGTAGCAGTAGTAGTAGTAGTAGTAGTAGTAGTAGTATATGTGCGTGGCTGTCACCGAGGACAAGGTATACGTATATACTGCTCGTTGAATGATGCGCCCACAAATAATGAATACACCCTAGCACAAGACAACGGAGGTTCTGCTTGGATTACCAGTTATTGAAATGAAATATTTTTTGTCTGCAATTTGTTTGCTGGCAAAAAAAAAATTGTTTATGAGGCGCTACCGCGTCCTGTCAACACTGAAATAAAGCGGGAGAGTCCTGTCCAAGGTTCCTGTACAGGAACCTTGCTTCGCGAATCGCAAGTCATATGATATACTGCTTAATTTTGCCCGCTTATCAGCTGGCTTTCTTCTTTTCACCTCTGCATAAAAAATAAAGAAAGATCTCATATATCGCATAAATCTTAATGAGTGCTGTGGAAGCTGTTTATTTTGTTATGTTTGATACTGTGGAAATAAGAGTGCTGCACAAACAGTGTAATAGGGTGTTGGGTCCTTCGTCAGGCATTATGCCTTTGGTCCCAACACCCTGTTGAAACAAGAAATCAATAAAACTGAAAATCTATATTGAAACTGAAAAATAAGCTGCGGCATGTTAGCATTCGGTTTCAGACTATCAGCACAGGAAACAACACAATTACGTCGATTTCGTTATCTATCACGCTGTCCTTGTATCGCTTCCTACTCTAGAAGGCTGAAAAAGAAAACGAAGTTTCTCTTCGCAAAGTATGCTCATTATACAAAATTTACAATGATTACTTTTCTATTTCTTCTTTTTGGGATCTCATAGTTCGAAGTGGCCTCACAATTCAAGTACAAACCACAATAGGTACTCCCAGTTTCAGATTAAATTCCGACTCCAAAACCCTGTTGTTTCTTTTCTCTCTCTCTCTCTCTTTTAAGACAGCAACTTCAATGAAATCACAACCAACACACTGCCCGCCGCGACGGTCTACAGTGGTTATTGTACATGGTTGCTGGCTCGAAAGATGCGGGTTCGATCCCGGCCGCATCAGTTGCATCTTCGATGGAAGCGTGAATTGCGCAGCACCGTGTACTGTGCGTTCTCCCGGCGTGTTAAAGAAATCCAGGTCGTAAAAATTTACAGATTCCTCCACTACGCCATGCCCCATAACCTACTGCGGTTTTGGCACGCAATATTCCATGATTCATACTACTTATTACTAATAACCAACACACTACGTAGGTAGTCCTAGTTACGAAGCCTTGACTTGGTTGCAGAGGTAGCATGTGCTGTCGCCAGTATGAACGATAACACTTCGGTTTGTTCCAGCCCTGCGTGCCTATACCCTGCCGCTACGACGTATGCCAACGGACGCTCCAGACTTCAGCGCACGCTATCTACCTATTAGTGTCATGATTGAACACCATCGTATAGCGGCTTAGACAAAAAAGGGTGACCAACAGCAATGCGTTTGCGCCAGACGAACTCTCTCTTTTGCTTACATAACCACGAAGCCTTTACTATATTGCATCCGGTTCTCATGTCATTTAGACCAGCGCCTTAAGCTTGTATAACCAGATCAGCGATGTCATACAGTCTTTTACAAAACACCCATATACTCACGCCTCTCTCGTTAATGCTGTTCTGTCAAGCGTGCCAAACTAATACACGGAGCCCATTACAGCGACTGAAACTCGAAGATGGGAACGGTACGAATGGAGATGAAGCACTCCTACACGCGAAAGGTTTAGGTACGTATTTAGGCACGGTTTAGGGCTTAGGTAGCGATACGTGAGATGGCGACAGAAATTAATGCGCGTCTCCATGTCCCGCTGCCCTTGAAGAACAACAGTGAGTGGTTACCGGAGACGAACCTCGTACTGCAGTATAAGTCCGCTTTCCTACACCGCCATGTTTCGTAACATACGATCATGTCCCTGTTGATTGAAAGCCAAAACGGAAGCTCGTGTTCCCTGGCAAGCTCTCAGTGCACCCACTTTGGACAGCTGTGACACTGATGCGCGGACACGCACGTTGCTCAAAAGAAATTGTTGTAGACACCAGCTCTTTTTTTCCCCTGAGGTTCCATCGTTATCCTCTTTGCCTTCAATAGTTCTTTATGCGGTTGCAACGTTAAACCAATTCGGAATTCTTGGAGCACCATCTAGAAGTAAGGCTCAGGCTATCAGTGATGACTTATACTGAAGCAAGCACTAATATGAGCGCGCGAACTGAAGCCCTTCGATATGACTGCAGCCATGAACTTGCGGCTAAAACTTATTGCACCAGTGTTGTGGCTCCTCCTCTGGCCCTTTTGATATACGGCCGTAGCCCCTGAATGTTATGCAGCCGGTACATGTATGTATGTATGTATGTATGTATGTATGTATGTATGTATGTATGTATGTATGTATGTATGTATGTATGTATGTATGTATGTATGTATGTATGTATGTATGTATGTATGTATGTATGTATGTATGTATGTATGTATGTATGTATGGCGAGAGAGGATCGGCGCTGGAGTTTTGCTGTATCACGATGAAATACGCTGCCCGGCCGTACCAACACCGGATTGAAGCGCCGTTTTGAGAGACTACGTGGCAAACGGAACGAATGCTTTATCATACCACCCCTTCTCTGCGTCCTTCACCTCGCGGGTGACAGCCGTCAACGCGTTTCGACACCATCGCCCTTCTCTTGCCGCGCCAGCTGCGCGGCTGGTGCTGTCGTTCGGAACTTACGCTACCTGACGTCGCTTCGCGTAGCGGTTCACTTTTGTGAAAAAGGTGTCACATACTTCCTTAGACACGCAAGTGTGCAAACCCGGAGATGATGACGATGATTGTGGTTCGGTTTAGGAAAGGACGCTGTTTTCTGCAGCCCATATCGGGAGCATGGCTAAGTGTCCGTTGCGATAAGGGCAAAGGGACTGAAAGATATAGAAAAGAGAGAAAGGCCGCAGTGGAGGGCTCCGGAAATTTTGACCATCTGGGGTTCTTTAACGTTCACTGACATCGCACAGTACACGGGCCTCTCGCATTTTCGCATCCATCGAAAATTCGGCCAACGCGGCCGGGATCGAACTCGCATTTTTTGTGTGGCAGCCGAGCACCGTAACCACTACACCAGCGCGGCGGAAAGGCGCTGTGTACTCAACCACGTCACGCTTCGCATACAGCGCACGTACATAACTACAGCGCGTGGACTTTGTGTACAGAGTAGTAAAGCTTTCAGTGAACCACTTTGGTCAGCACCACGCCACGTTTTCTCTCTGAGATCGCAGGCTTGCTGTAGTGGCAACAGAAGAATACACGTTACACATAACCTCTCTATCTTTTTCTTCATCTATTCAGCTTGCGCGAAGATATACCTAAACCGATAGCTGTTTTTTTTTTTTAAGGCTGGAACTCGATCCCTTTACAAGCAGCACAAGCGAGCGGCGTTGTTGCGAGGCATCACTTCGAAATCCGGCTTTTTTTATATTTAAGTGGTGAATAGGAGAGGTTGGTGCCTTTAGTACGGCACCGGCTACTCCTTCTCGCTTAGCATTCCCAGCAAAAGTCCAATAAAGAAGTAAAAAAGAAAAACAAGAAAAAGGAGTTTCACAAGCCGTGCACATCAGTAACACTAAAAGAGTCGGCGCTATATACAGTTCGACAGTGCATGGGTCAGAGTTCCGTGCCGACGTTCACATAGGAAGCGTGTGCACATCTGATTAGAATAGTTCATATGACCGTCTATGCGAAGCAAACACGCACAACACAATCAATTAGACATGACCTGAAACATGTGAGAACAACAAATTGAATTCACAGGGGTTACGTTATTCGTTGGCTCTTTGGAATGAAGCCAAAGTTAACATTTCCAGAGGATATTGGTGTCTTATAAGAACTTCTTTAGTGCATAAAGTGCTCTTTTCTGAAGGACCGCTGTTGCCCACGGACCAAGGATCTCCGGGCTTCCCCTTCCATCTATTCTTCTTCTTCTTCTTGTCTCACTGGCCGTAGGTCACAATGACACAAATGTGAGCGGACAAAGCCGTATACCGCCGTTCGCGGACAATCGGAACTGTCTCGCCCAGCGCTCCTTGATTCCCAGCCTTGGCTGGCGAAGCCTTCCAAAAACGCGCGAGTCGCCGCCGTCAACCGAAACCCCACAGAACCCAGTGGAGCGCTCAAATTGCCTCGGTGAGGGGCGACTCCTTGTTTCGACATTGTCCAAATGAGCCACGACCGCTGCTAGCGACAGCTCTCTGCTGGTGGCAGACGCGTGCGGGGTGTTCTAGCATCGGCGCTATGGCTGCATGCGTGATAAGCGGCAGTTAAGCGACCTACGAGAACCGCATGGGGGCGCAAGCGCGGAACGCACCGATTGGAGCGTTTTCGGAAGAGGCTCACGCCATTGCACTCCCGTCCACCACGCAGGCACGTTAGAAGGCACAAACACCTGCTTTTATGTATTTTGTAAGATCTTCGGAAACATTTTCTGAAACACCATGCATGTAGGGCAGACAACAGGATGCTTTTCCAGTTAGCTGTCCTGCACCTTCCTTCCTTTCTTTGTTCCTCTTTGTCATTTTCCTGTACGACGTCGAAGCATATACCGAAACAAACAGTAATTTGGCGGGCCATTAAGGCGCTGTGAACTGTAGGCGATGTTTTCGAGTGGTTTGATTCATTTCTGGAGTTTTACGTCCTGAAACCACCATACGATTATGAGAGACGCTGCTGTGGAGGTCTCCGGAAATTTTCCACCACCTGGGCTTTTTTAACTTGCACCGACATCGCACAGTATACACGGGCCTCAACATCTCGCCTGCATCGAAATGCAGCCGCCGCCGCCGGGATTCGTTCCCGCTACCATCGAATCAAAAGCCGAGTGCCATAGCCACTAGACCACCGCGGCGGGTCTTCGCGTGCTTTGTCCTCTGTGAACAGACACGTACGGGGACGTCGCTATACGAAACCAAGCGGTGTGAATGTCCCCGACGAGACCTATAGTCTATAGGGACGGCTACTCCTCTAACAGGCTATTTTCACGGAACATACGAAAGAAGCCTCGAAGACACGACGCTTTTTCTATGTCGTGTCCACGCGGGTAGCCTCTGCGCGTTTCGCATACCAGGCCAAGTATATATCCTTTCGCTACTTGATTGACTGATCGACGCAACTCAAGGTGCGGCCTTCCACCTTGCCGCAATTTTTGTCACTACGGCGCGCATGCGTACAAGACACTCAATGTCTTTTGTCAGGGAGCAAGGTCTTAAAGCAGCCCCGCCACGGTGCTCTAGTGGCTATGGTACTCGGCTGCTGATCCGAGGGTCGCGGGATCGAATCCCGGCTGCGGCGGCTGCATTTCGATGGAGGCGAAATGTCGAGGCCCGTGTGCTGTGCGATGTCAGTGCACGTTAAAGAGCCCCAGGTGGTCGAAATTTCCGGAGACCTCCAGTACGGCTTCTCTCATAATCACAGCTGGTTTTGGGACGTTAAACCCCCACAAACCAAATCAAGGTCTTAAAGCAGAGAGCAGTGCTACGGTAAAAGGAATGAAGCGTGCCACGAGACGAATACATATATTCTGCACAACCGCTTTCGCTCATATCGGACCGATTTTGGGTTCGCTCACATTACGATACTGCACCCTTCGAATAAGCGCGTCAGCTGGGATGCAGAAGCCGCACGTTCCAGCAAAGCTTCAGTACTGCATCTGCCACATGACAATGACAAGTATGCAAGTTGCACGGAACTTCACTTCTTTAAAAAAAAAAAGCAGCTGTTCTGTGATAGTGGCGCACGCGCATGCGCTCAAGGAGACGAGCTCGCCTTCTGCCATTCATTCACACTGGTCTAGGATTATTATTATTATTATTATTAATGCATACATAAACACAGAAGGCTACAAGGGAAAGGAGGAAGAAGCAAGCTGACAATTGTTACAGAGTGGGGCGCGACGTCGGCCTGTACTCTTTCAGGAGGAGGCAATAGATAAAGAAATTGAAGATGGGAGGAGAGAGAGAGGAAAGACAGAAAGAAGAGACGGATAAACGACGACAAAATAATGTAAAAGCACATAGAAATGACAATGTAAACGCTTGGATGAATACTGTAGCGTCACATAATAATAATAATAATAATAATAATAATAATAATAATAATAATAATAATAATAATAATAATAATAATAATAATAATAATAATAATAATAATAATAATAAAAATAATAATAATAATAATAATAATAAAGGAAGAAGTTTTGAAAGCATAAGTCTTCATCACGCCGAAGCTTGGACGAAACGGGCGACAACGGTAGGCATGTGTCCCGTAATCAAGGGTCCCGAGTTACAGCTAACTGCGCTTGTTATACGTACGGCCACACGAGAATTAAAGTCGCTGCGAAGCAGCTTGAAGCAGGCACGCACAGGTTTTGCGTGCGCGTGTTGCAGCCTAGCTAGCACGTTTTTAGCCGACGGTGAAAGTATGCCACAGCTGCGACAACGTTACCATTGTAAAGCGACGCGCTAAGGTAACGTTGCCGCAGCTATGTATGCGGTGTCCCAGCCGGCGCGAGTCAAGTCGCTGCTCGTGTTTTTGAAATTTTAATTGCATTTTCTTTGCTTACCACATAATTAGTACACGGAAATTGCATGCGTGGCGGAAGTGGACGGCTGGGCCTTAGAGAGTCTCGTATAACCGTGTCTTGTACCGGTTTGCCGTTGTTACTTGAAGCTTGGCGAACGATTGCGGGCACGGTCTGTTTACATATACATGGTCAGATGCCTCGACGAAGCGTGCTCAAGTTCAACTTTAGATGAACTCAAATAAATAAAGAAGTTCAGGCCTGTCCAAGTTGAACGTCATGTCATTACGGGGAACAGAGATTGTGAGTGCAGTTACTGCGCCTTCTAAATAAACAAGTTACGTTGCGTACGCACCATAATGGCATCAGTTCTGTTTTGCGCTGCGGAATTTTGCGCATAAAGCTTAGCTTGTATCCTTTTGTTTAGACTGTACGCTTCACTCAACACCTCCTGCATTAAAACTACACTTTAGCTTTTGTAAAAACGTTGCAACATGTTATTTCGGGAATACTGACTTTCTTTTTGTACATTGTTAGTCTTGTATTAATTTTTGCACTGTTGTTGCTTTATTAAGTTACTTGTGCAGTCTTAGCATTTACTGTACAGCCGTCTGCCAAACTCTTTGGTCAGTGGACGTATTCGAGCCCATTTCGGAGGCTATTTGTCCACTTCCCACAACATCACTGTATACGCTGTGCCTTGATGTTGAAAATAAACTGACGCTGAAACGTCACCCGTCCAGTTCCAAAGAAAGAACGCTTTGGAAATGATAACTGCTCGCGTATTAAGTGCCAAGACCACGACGTGATCATGAGGCATGCCGCAGTGGAGGGCTACGGAAAGCTAGACCTCCTAGTATTCTCTAAACGTACATTAATATCGCACAGTACACGGTCCTCAAGCGTTCCGCCTCTGCGCACCACCGAAGGGTCTGCAGCTGAGAGAACGATTTCAGAGGCAAAGTTCTGTCTGTTAAATCGGCCACAAACCTTTCCCTTTCCTTCCTTTAATCTGTAACACTGTAACCGTTGCGACTGCTTCGTCATTCATGACAAACATTCTTTCTTTTCTGAATTTGTAAGGCAGATGTCGAAAGCTGTTGTGTTCATTACTTTCAATCCCGAAAAATTGGTGCCGAGAGACACTTCCGGCCACTACAACTCAGTTTAAACACGACAACTAACACTCGCACAGCTCGAAGGTAAGATGGACGACGAAAAGTACCGAGAAGTACTCGAAATCCTAGTACCGTACGGGTACAGTGTCGAAACGAGAGTTCTGAATTCGAGCGTATTGGTGAGTTAACATTGTTATGTATACGAAGTGCAATACGCTGTACGAATGAAAAAAAAAAAAAAAGCAACCACACGGAGTGTTTGTTCTGTGCGTCCGTTCTCTTTTCACTGGTCTCGCACTGTGCGCTTCGTACTTGAATAACACTCGCCAAAGGGAAGTTTCCTAACCGAAGCAAAAATCTACAGACAGGAGAAGGAACGGGACCGTCAAGAGCTGCAAAAGTGCGCGCACAAACCAATTCTGCGCACACAGCGTGCGAGAAACACGCAGCAAGGAGAAAGACAACCCTTTGGCTTCGCGAGCGCGCCGCGCGAAACGAAGAAAAAAAAAAAAAAAAGTCTCGGTCGGTCCAATATTTGCGCTGCGCTTAAGGTCCCCGCTGTGTCAACGCAGAAAATACCCTCGACCGACGCGCAACACGCCTAAATGCACTGCCTGCCGTGGTCTCTGTACTGTTCGCCGTGTGTAAGGGACAGCTTGAGACGGTATAAGGAATAGACCAAAGCATAAACAAAACCGTCTTTCGTGTATCTTGCTTGTCGACACAGTGATTCAGATGCTGAAAAGAAGCGAAAGTGTCGTTGTTAGTGTACAAAGCGGGAAGTTAATCAATATAATAACGATAAAAAAAGCAGGGTGTCAATTAGCGAACCTTTGCTTTAATGACGTAACGACTGGCGGGAAAACAAAGTTCGATTTACGTCCAACTCCGTAAACATATTCGCGCGCTCATCGGAGCCTCTCGGCGGCACTGCAAGCAAAAGTTGTGTAAAACGCGGCCTTTTATATAATAAATAGTTAAGGTTACACTTCTGCAGCGGTACTTGACAGAGCCTCTCTCGCACGTCGGTACTCTTTGACAATGGATCGACCACATTATCTTAAGAGTACGTTCTCCATCAGGACTCTAGCGTGACAGCAGCTACAGACTAACACCTTTCCCTGTCTTTTCACCTCTTCAACCCCGCACAATCATCCTCCATACTATCCTACTGTAGAGCGAAGGTCGCGGTATATTGCTGCACGTTGGGATGTCCATATGCACCCCTTATTCCTTCATCCTCTTGTTCCACCTGGAAGACTGCGCTGACCAGCTCAGCGCCAGAGGGTACGTGGTGCCCTGGACTAAGAACTTCTCGCTACGAAGATCTCTCATCCTGTTTTAAATGACCCTTCACGCTGTCACCTTCTCGCTTGCCTTTCTCCCAGCAGAATGTGAAGCGGGAAAATACACGAACAAAAAGCGAACACATAGAAAGATTCTTTGGTCTTTGTCGTTCATTTGTCGCATTGTACTTGTAGGTTTGCACTGCGCACTATAAGTATGAACTATTAACGTGTCCAAAGTACCAGCCTTTTCCTATCAGAACTGCGCTTAAGGTTACATTTGGATTGAAGAGCAGGTCAACTACTTCTATAGGTTTAAAGTATGCGTTCTCAGCGTTTCTACGCTTAAAAATCTTCGATTGTAAATGTCGGCGAAACGACGTGTTGGACACCTTATTTCGAAGGACAATAGGGAAATGAGAAAATTGACAAAGGGCGTTTCCGAAGGAACACCTCGCTGTCGCTTAGAGATTTGCTGCCTTAGACTGCCCTTTGAATAGGAATGAAATGTTAACTATGTAATGGACTGTGTGATGGTACACTATGTGAAAGTCAGCGTTTCTCGTCTACCATCAGTTCAAAGAAAACCGCTATAATAATACGACAATTGATTATTGCCTGCATTCGCTTCCGAAAACGAAGGAATAAAGTATGTTTCGATTTCGTTGCTTAACATCGAACACCAATTAGAGATATGTGTGCGTTTTACGCACTAAATGGCTTCGCTGGAATGGGTGATGGGCCACGTATCACAGCCGCGGCGGCTGCATGCATTTCGAAGGAAACGAAATGTTGAGGCACATATGCTGTGCGATGTCAGTGCACGTTAAAGAACCACGTTAAAGAACCCCAGACGGTCGGCGTAAACTTCTAATAGTCTCACGTAGTAATTGCGGAATTGGGACGTAAAAATCACAAATTACTTAGGAGGCGCCATGATGAAATTTTGCAAACATCACTGGTCCTAGGCTATTTTACCTGCTCTCTTAATAAATTGTTCGTCGTGCTCGCGTCAAATCAAAACGCGGAAGCCGTGAGCGAAGCATCGAAGCCGTGCCGTCCTGATCCGAAGATCGCGGGATCGAATCCCGACCGCGGCTGCTGCATTTCAGTGGAGGCGAACTGTTGAGGCGAACTGTTGAGGCCCGTGTGCTGTGCGGTGTCAGTGCACGTTAAAGAACCCCAGGTGGTCGAAATTTCCAGAGACCTCCACTACGGCGTCTCTCGTAATCGTACCGTGGTTTTGGGACGTAAAACCCCTGAAATAGATCAAGCCGTAACGTCGTGCCTTCAAAGCACAATGTCATAGGCTGTGAGCCAATGCGCCGTATTACGTGAGCCGTAGCGGATAACCGGGAAGCGATTTCACACGCTGAATCTGGAATACTGGCGTAGATTGCGTGCAGGCATCGATAGGATGTATCGTCAAATCTGGCGGTTGCTCATTCGTGTCGATAGTGGAAGCGAGATAACGGGTGAGGGTCACGTGATTAAAGGGCGAGAACCGGAACCTTCTATGTTTAAGTGACGCATGTGGCACGTTGCGTCCATTAGAGTAAAATGAAGCGTAATTATGACTGATTGTATACACGTCAGCCTAAGGAAGCCATCACTCATTGTGCGTGCTTCCTTTAAAGCGCTAGAGACAACGTTGCGAAGATTCTATAACGCCATGAGCGCTTTAGCCATTCCTTTCTGTTGGGAACTTTAGTTGACGATTTGTACATCGCAGATTATATGACGACACAGATATGACTTACTCGATTTGCTGGTATGACAAGCTAAGCGAAAACTCTGGCACTGATAATAGTTGCGGGCCAAAAATTTAAGGAAAGAACACTGCTGTTTCCAGGAATGTTCAAATGAATATGCGTACCACTCAAGAAAACGTCTCATAGCGTTGAATAAGCATATTTGCCAGAGAGGATTATTGCAATATTATCACATGAGCGATCAGTGCATTCATTTACAATTTAGACTGCATCACCTCAATCGGCCCACGGACAAGTCTAACAAAAACAAAATAAAACAAAATAAAACCGTTGGATAACATGAGAACAACCTGTTATTCTCTTGTTTACGTTTAGCCTTGTTACCTCTCTGTTTATTTCGAGAGATTCGCCTAAAGACAATAAGATCAATCCTCCGCCACTGCGCGGTGACGAAATTCGCAAAGATAAAAAAAAAAGAACACCGCTTTCTTTTATTGATATGCGACATCATGTCATGACAGCTCTAGCAGAAAATCGCTGCGGTGTATTACTGAAAGCAGCATTCAAACCCGGACTTCACGGTCGCACTTACATGATCCCCTGCTATCACTCAGCAGTTTCGCGTGTGTCACGGAACAATACTGAAAACCATTTCTCTGTGAACCAAGCATTTCTCATCATACAGATTTTTTTCCCCACGCCAAAGATGGGCAACCACCAAGCCGTCATGATAAATCCAAATGCAAATAAAAAAAAGGGGGCGGGGTTAAGGGAAGGGTCCTCGGGGGACAACAGAGCCTTACTCTAGGGAATCAAGTTATGAAACTTACTTGTCAACAAAAGTCGGAACGAGAAGACCGGGCAAAGGCTCGCAGTCAAAAACAGCGAACGTCGTTCCCTTCAACGATTCTCTTTCCTCGCCAACACACGCGCACGTACAGAGAGAAGACAGCGTAATCCAGACAACACCGCCGTTCGGCCTCTTCACCACCGCTCAGGAGAGACCGGCGGAGAAGCGTCCCGCGCAGGAGCGGCGCTCGCTCAGTAAAAAGCTTTCTTGCCCGCAAGGCAAGCGGCGCGCCCCGCCTCTCTCTCCCATCGCATCGGGTGCGCGCGCGGGCGCGCGCTCGGGCCGGGGGCCGGCGCGGAGTTTCGCCTGTGACGTCACGAGCGCGCCTATGGACACGTGGTTGCCACGCGCGGGGACACCTGGCGGAGACCAATCGTTCCCGCATCCCCGCCGCTCCTTCGCCCCACCGATTTGTCCTCGCAAACTTACTCCAATATAGAGCGCATCCATTTCGCTCCCTCGCTACCTGGCTACCAAGCGATCTCGGAGGAGAGGAGCTTCTTAATAGAAACAAGGCCTCCCGATGGTAGACCTCGCGTGTGGGATGCGCGACGTCGCTTAGGGAGTAATATAACTCGTTGCTAGGCGTGTGACTGTGAAGCGAAACTGAAAAGCGAGAACGCCCGAGCATCTATTGCGTCTGCGTCGTAATACTCGATCACATGCTTTGCTATTTCTTCAGCGATATGACTTCGACGTGAAATAGCCTTAGCGCGGGCAATTCATTGAGTTTGGCTGTTATACGGCTGCCAAAGAGAGGGAAGGTGAGTTTGTGCGGGGAAAGAGAGGGAGAGAGGAATGATAAGAAAAAGGTGAGGATTTTTATTTGCCTTCCAGGAGTATTTGTACGTCACGTGCGAAGCATGCGACACACTTTCTTCACCACCAACGCAACGGAGGCAGCTCTAAAAAGGAAAGGTGGTCGTTCAATTCCCCATACTTCTTCACTGCGTAGCAAGTGTTCATTTCACCACGGGCGTGCCACATAAGATTAGGCCGTATGTGCTCGAATGAGACGGCCAGACGTATCGGACGCGTTATATTTCACAAATTTTTGCTTGAATTTTGGAGTAGCCTTGTGAGCTTCGTGGTCGATGAACTTAAGCACTGCGTGGAATCACGCTTGTAACGTGCTCTTATCAACTCACGGTGTGGAATGAAGGTTAAGACATTTTAATCCAGCGCTGCGCATTTAAGCGTGAAATTACTGAATTAATCACTTCACAAAAATATTACATGGGATATATTTCGACAAATGCTTGGTGTGTATATATATATAAGAAAAAAGAAAAGAAAATAGTTTTGTAAATGCTAACACCATTATTCATTATACTTTGTTTCGACGTCTTCTGGTTCGTCATGTGAGCGCATAGGAACAGGGATAAGGTACAAATCGAAAAGCATTTATTTTCATTCCCGTATTCCTTCCGCCGACGGCTCTTGTTCGCGTTCCACTTAAGCGTTACTAGAAGACCCCCATGTCGTTATCCATCTATGAAATTCCGCGCCATACCAGTGCCTCGGAACTACTCACTCCTTTAATTGCGACCATCCAAAAGCTCGTGCACTTAAAGCAGCCCGATGACTGGCGCCGAAAAGAGTGAAATTAATTTGCCGTTAAGTTCGCTTGATACTTTCGCTGCGGCACCGACAGAACACCATAAGCTTAAGCAAACTGTTCTTGCTCGTCCCTCCCAGCATTTACATAATCACTCGCAGCGTGCGACAAAACAATCGTTTCAGATTACCACTTCACTAAGGCCGATGATATCGCTTAATACTGCGGCCTCTCAAAATTGTATCCCGCTGTAGAGAGGAAAGCTTCTGCGGTCGGAATTTGTTTTGGGGGGATACGAAAATGTCCTGTCAGCGAAGTTATTCCGGCTTCGTTCACTTCCGCTTTTTTTTTTTTTATCGTTTTTCGATAACACTGTCCCTAATTAAGCTGAGTGCCGCTGCGGTGTTAAAGCGGCATGCCTCTCTTTCTTTTTCTGTTAGGTAAAGGAGCACAGCGAGCGAGGGAAAATTACCCGCAATGCTTCTTGCGCAAAGGAATTCCGCTAAGTGCGCGCTCGGCTTACCATTTGAATGGGAACCCCTTCGTCTCCTGCGTCCACTTCAAAGCACGAGCGCTTGGAGACTTCTGGACAAACTATCCATTTGTTCCGGTGAAAACTCGATCTTTCCGAGAAAGTGCGTTTTTTTATTTTTTTTTGTTTTGTTTTTAATGAGGACGGCACGTTTCTTGGGTAACACCCCTGCAGCTTCCTGGAAAGTGTCAGCTTCCAAGGATCGGATGAGTACTTCAAGTGCACTCATCAAAATAATCCTTTTTAAGGACCACTCGCCATGGAATCTCGATGCAACGCAGGTAGCATTGATTATCGTTACCGCATACTTGAGAGGCGATCGGTACAGTGCTTCCTCGCATTCGGATCGCAAGTATTCCGAGAAGTGCCATCTCTATAGCATCTCTATAGCCCTATTGATTTTGCGTACCGCAGGCTTGGTGCGCGACAATGTAAGCGTATATTACGCGAAAGGAAGCAAGCATGCTGGACACATACAAATTCTGGAAAAAAAGTATTGCATTGAATGCAAATTTGTTCACACAAAACGGCTGTACGGCCTTATTAGAGATCAATTTTCACGTTGTCTTCCATTTCTTTATTATTATTATTATTATTATTATTATTATTATTATTATTATTATTATTATTATTATTATTATTATTATTATTATTATTTGTTAATATTGCTGCCAAATTCTCCTCAACTCTAAGTGCCTGATATATCCCGCCGCCCCGCACATTCAGCAGCCCAATTTAAGTACATACCTCTGTTAAGCTGCAAGACTGATAGCTGGGCTAGTTGGTAGTTATACATATTTAAACTTTTTTAGCGCGCACGAAAGACACAGACACAGAAAAGAAGGACACACGAGCGCTAACTCTCAACTGTTTATTTCTTGGAAGGGAGCAAACATATAAATACTGAACAAGTGGCGCAGAACATGTGGCACAGAGCATGAGGCACAAAGCACAGCGCAAGTCATGTGACATATTCTGGAGTGCTAAACAGAATTTAAAAAAACTAACTCCTTGTCAGTTAGCGCCACCGATGGGTGACTAATGCATTTTTCAGCACACCTGTTTATATGAAAGGCCTCAGCAACCTCACGTGTTAGTTTATCTTTGTCTTTAAACAAAATATCAGTCTCAGAAAAAAACGGGTTCACATTGGCATGCCCTGCAATGATCTGACAAGTGTGAAAAGCTACCAAGCTATCTGTGCAGGCTTTTCAAACGTAAGAGCAAACACGGTCACAGCAGCGATTCCGACATCGCCTGTGCTCTTGCTCCGGTTTTTTCGCGCAGGTAATTAGGTATGCTTTTATTTCAACTCGCCCATCTTTCTGCTTTACTGAAACTCTTTATAGCGACGGAATCCTCCCGAAGTGAACGCTGTTTTACCAAGATGGCACGGAATGCCTTTGCCTTGACTTCAACAAACCGTCAGACCACACAGACAGATCGAGATAATCGTAATTAACATGAGTGTTAGATCCCATGCCGCCTTTGAGCAGGATTTTCTGTCATGCTAACTGAATATTAGGAATCATTAGCCAGTAGCAAAGCTCAACCAGATGACCGCGGAAAGCGGGCTCCAAGAAACGATCGACAAAGTACTGCACACTAGCATTGAAATCGGTTCTCGAGACAACAGCATTGGTGAAGTACGTGCTTCCAAGCCTTTGTATACGCAGACTCTCGCGAGTCAGTAACGCCACTGAAGCAATTGAAACACGCTAATCGGTAGTTGTCTTATATCCGAGCTGTGGCTGCCATTTTCAAAGTGTGCGCTCTATGTCTGTAACAACCATCACGGCATCTACTGCAAGGTCTTCATTACATGCATGTTTAAGGCTCCTTACAACCAGCTTTTTTCTTAGACCTCTTTCGCACACTGAACCAAAATAAAGTTGTCGATGGATTCGCCCTCGCGCTGTCAATCGCTAGCCTCCTGGTTAGCTCAATTGGCAGAGCGAGCGCCCCCGGTCAGGCGTTGGTCCCGGGTTCGAACCCCGGACCAGGACGAATTTTTCGGCAACTAGGAAGCATTTCACTTCTGAGAAATCCGTATGGATTTCCTTGTAGCCTTGTGCTACAAAACGGGTGGATGCTAAGTTTCCCCTTCAAAATAAAGTTTCATTGACAAATAATTCTTTACCCTGGTCTGGCCATAACAAGCGGTTGTCCCGATACTATCCACTAATCAATCTAATCAAAGAGGAGCAGTGATTAACTCATGTTCTTTTAAGTTCCAATTAAATTAGATTCTTGGAAGGTAAACGGCATTCTCATGAGCAACAGACATATTCAAGTTTCAGTATACTCGATGTCGTCGTCAACATCGCTCGAATCATGAGTACTGAATGGAAGTGCAAACATTCTAAGTCTTTCGCGCCTATGGATGCCTTGAGCTGAAATCCCGAGCCCGCCTTGCAACTGAAGGTCAAGTGTATAGGCCAGCCCTATACTGTCAAATTCCAAGGCAGCAATATCGCGGGAGCGTCCAATATAAAAAAAAAAAGAAAAAAAGACAGGTCGATATATGCCCGAAGCAATGTGCGCCGAAGCAGCGCTGTACACTTTACCGTGACGCGCGGTGGGTGCTGCTGAAATCCTGCCACATGCGGAAAAAGTATCAAAAGTCACTCGAAGCCAAGAACGATTTATCCGAAAGAAGGGCAGCAAGCACTCGAAAGAGGCTCGCCTTTGAATGTCAGGCTTTTGAATCGCGACACGCTGGGAGTTTGAAAGCAGGGGCTTCCGACAGGTTTGAGACAGGAAATTTTATTATGAAAAAAAAAAAAATGCAACGCACAGTTTTGTCGACAGTATAGGAAAGGAATTTCGCAGTGGACATGTACTAGATCAAAACAGCTTTAGTATGCAGACGCGTATGTCGCAGCGTAGGCTATATATCGCAAACAGCAATGAACTTGGGCAATGATTGATGAATTGGTTTTCACGTCCCATAACCAGCTGTGATTACGAGAGACACCGCAGTGGAGGGCCCCGGAAATTTCGACCACCTGGTGTTCTTTAACGTGCCCTGACATCGCACAGTACACGGGCCTCAACATTTCGCCTCCATCGATATGCAGCCGCCGCGGCCAGGGTTCGATCTCGCGACTTTCGGATCAGCAGCCGAGTGCCATAGCCACTAGACCACTGTGTCGGGGCTGGCGCCATAGTGTTCGTCTTGCAGTGCCTCTGGTACACGAAATACACGCTCCACAACGTTTCCGAAACGCGCATCAGGATGAAATTATGCTCAAAAGGTGCTCGCAAGATCGTGCTGTAATTGTCATACACCGCTTACATAACACTCGCACTCTGCACGCGGCGCGTAGTATTGTGTCTTGGCTCCCCCCCCCCCCCCCCCCCCTCATTTGTATCGTTTTTGTATTTCTCTCTCATTTTTCCTTGTCTCTTTGGTGTGGTCTTTTTTATTTTTTTCTTCTATTTCCCTCCTTTTCATCCCGGCCTAGTAGGCGTGGTATACCTTTTACGGAGGCCGTAGTGAACTCGTTTTTTTTTCCTTGCTATTTCGGTTTTGTTATACATTTAAGACGAACAAAAAAAATAACAAAAACCAACAACTATAAAGAAAGCTACTTCATCTGAAAAAAAAAAAATCGATGTTTTCAGACAAAATTAGCGCTCTCTTTCGCATAAGCGCACCCTTACTTTGGAATAGTAATACATGTAACGCAAACACAAAGTACCGAGAAAGCTACTCCACTTGAAAAAAAAAAAAGGAGGAAAATCGATGTTTTCACACAATATTACTGCTCTCTTTCGCATAAGCGCACTCTTACTTCGAGGGATAGTAGTACACGAAACGCAGGCACGAAGTTTGAAGCCGGAAAATAAAATGTTAAGAACCCATCATCTGTAGTAATCTGGGAGACAAGAAGCTGCAGCAAAATTCATTTCAAACGCGTCAGAGTGAATGAGAGAGAGAGAGAGAGAGAGAGAGAGAGAGAGAGAGAGAGAGAGAGAGAGAGAGAGAGAAGGAAACGGCGCAGGCGACGAGAAGCCAAGCCGGAAGCTTTAAACATCCTTCCGCTGTTCAGTCGCGCTTGTCCCGTCGTTGTTAGAAGCGCACAAGTAGCTCTAGATATGCAAATTTCCTCCAGTCGCCCAGCACGTATGAACTCAGTGGTGCGCCGCTCGACAGATAATTGGAAGTCGAGGGCCGAAGCATGCAGAACGCTGCCACGGCTGGGCTAGCTTTGCGGAGGCGCGGCTACACGCTTCGCCAACGACAGTCGTTAAGTGGGTCGCGGTCTGGATTCTACACCGCAGATCTGCGGCTGAAAACAAGACTCGGTGTAATCTGAGAGAGAAAATTAAACGATAACTTCGCTCCCGCAGTAACTAAACCCCCACTCGCAGAATACTAAAATATATTGAAGACGTGGAATACAGCAAGAACAAAACTATACTCATTGCTTGTTTTGACGTGGCAGGGACTGCGTGATGATGCCTGTAGTTGGTCAGAATTTGCACCAAGTAGCTTGGGCGATCATATAACGAGGTTGGAAAGGATTATTTACGCTCTAGGCGCTCGTTCTTTCCGCGTCAACATGCCTGTGTTTTTTTTTCCTTCTCTCTCTATAGCTGTTATTTATTTATTTTTTTTTAACGCTCGCCTCCATTTCCCCAATGAAGAGCATCTCTCAGTCTCACACACACAGACGCACACGCAGGCGCACCCGCTGGAATGGCCGACGGAGATAAGGAATCTGCGGCAGACATTTGACTTTTCGGAAACGAGGGGTCGCTGATTCTAACCGCTTCGTACTCAAGACTATACTTAAAGTTAGAAAAAGAAAGACATTAGTGCATGATCCAGTTTTTAATGCGTGTACCTGGCCTGTGAATGGGAGTGACAAAAAAAAAAGAATAAGAGAAAGTTGCACTATTTTCTCCAGCACGTCTGAGAGAATGGCACAGACCTTGAGAAAATAGAGAGAGACAGAAGAGATTCTTGAATTGAAAGGAAGAGAAAATCACAGGCTAGTAAGTGCCTCTCTTCGAGAAGGAGGACACTTCAACCGTCCTGTGCGTGGTAGGGGCTGGTGTATTAAAGTAGTGGAAGAAAAAATAGAACAGGGTGGGGCAGACAACATGGAAATAGCGACGGCACTTTCTGATCGACCCGTCTACACTGGTGCGCATCACATTGCATCTGTGCATTTTCTCTCTATAGCTCACCTTTTATTGCCTTCCCCCGTTTTCTAGTCCTCTCGGCTGGTAACCAAGAGGCTGCTCATGTACACCCCACCCCTGCGTTATTATTTTTTTTTTTTGCCATTTAACCCCCCTCTCGTACCTTTTGGCATAAGCGAATGACATTCACGGTAAAGCTGCTACGAGTCTCCTTTCTTTTTTTCTTATGGCACCGTACTACTTTGCACGCTGCATCACATAACGAGTGTGTCCCTTATCTAGCCGCTTATGCCTCATCTACTTGTCTTTTCCCTTTATCTGCTTGCATTTAGTTAGTGGTCAGTCAGAGCGTTACGTCAGTAGATCGACATAACGATATAGATAAGAATATCACGGCTGTCATAACGTAGACTTAGACAAAATTGCTCTCTCAAAAACCAAAACGTGCTTTTCATATAAGTAATAAATAATAAATGAATGATAAGACGTAAAATAAATAAATAAATAAATAAATAAATAAATAAGTAAATAAATAAATAACGCTAAATTACCTTTCTATAATACCATTAGCAACAATGGCGTGCTCAAAAAAAAGTTTTGCAGCCTTAACGTATATAGTGCTGCGCTTAGTGTCCTCTTAAGTGGTGTAAACGTCATTACAAATATCAACGATGTACGCTTGACAGTCGTCGTCGCCCAATGAGGGAATAGTTATGAAAGTCAAATAGTAAACAAACATCGGCAGTACGTCCACGCGCACAGCGCAGTTCGGACAGGTTTCAACGTGCAGGAACAAAACCCCGCAACTGTTTACATCGCCCTATGCATCATCGCCCGCGTCACAATTTGTACCGCCCTTTGTGAGCTGCATATTGTTTCCGGCGACGACACATCGTGGTTGTATCAATGTCGACACAACCGTACACAATGTGCAAGGTATTCTAATTGCAGCTTGCAGAGTAATCTTTTATGACAGTGTATTTTTCCACACGGGAAGCATTCTTCTATACGGGAAATGAGTTGACAGTTGAAACAATCGCTCATAGTCTATACCAATCATTGCAGTTACATCGCTCTTGTTGAGACATGGACAAAAATAAATTACATTATTACTGGCGCTGAGGAGCCCGCCCCCCCCCCCCCCCCCACTTCCCCTCAACCTTGTTTCTGCATACGCATGTAGATAGCACTGGCAATTCCTTCGAGGCATGTTAGCTCCTAAATACCACCTCTCAAAAGGAGCAGTCGGTGCCATCTGTACAGGCTACACCATCTGTACATAGGCGGCGCGGGCTACTTCTTCGACAAAGATTTCCAAGAATTCTCTAGCTAACAGTGTGAACAGACCCGTTTCCGTGGGTACTATGTTATTTACTTATACTTCGTTTGCTTCTGTGCCCCGCTTCATGGCGACCTCAATCACCCTGCGCTGTACTGCCGTCTGGGTCTGAATGTAAATAATAATTAAAAAAGAACAGTAAAAGCGATGTAACAGCCACGTACCAAACTTATAGCTTCCGAATTCTTCAGTGGTTCCTAGGCAGATGCCACCAGCCACGTGAGGAAAACGGCTGTGATTTCGTTCGCAAGCGGAGATAGCCAGATCCCCTATTTTCAAATCGTTCGCAGCAACGATGCAGACAAGCGGCACACAATGAAAAAAAAACTTACACCATCTCCCACTAAAGGGGACCATGAGGCGATGCGAAGCCGCACGGGGGTGCACACAGCGTTTGCATCGGATTGACGCTAGCAGACGCTGCCTGCGTCAGCGTTGTCTCTCGCGGGCGAGGGCGCGTTCTCGTTCCTTGAGAGATAGTAAAGCGTTCGTCGAAGAAAGAGCGTTTCCATAGTCGACGCGCGCCGTACGGAGAGGAGAGGAGGAATGCCGACAGGAGAGGAGATGAGACAAGGAGAGAAGTGGAAGGAGGACGCGCATGCGCAGTGCGGGTGTGGATGCCACACGGCGGATGGATGGATGGAAGGAGGGAGTGACATAGCCCCGACCATAAGATGCTTCGAATCTAAAAGCGCTCGTGCCTTCGTTTCCTGCGTTCTTTCGCCCACGTTCTTCGCGCTCTATCCAAATTAAATGCCCGTCAGGACAGGCTGGTTGCCTTAAGAGACGGAACCTGACTGGTCCTTCACATCAGAATGTAGAGTCAACCCTAAGCAGTCCAACAGCGCGTGAGTCACAGAATTCCATGTGGGAGTTTACGTAGGAAGAGTAGGTAGGTGCCCGTCTGTGCACATATAAAACGAGTAGTTGGTATATGAACGATTATGTAGAGCAATACAGTCAAACGCAAATAATTCTACAGCATAAAACACATGATCAGAACAAAAAAATAAATAAATCTAAGCCAGCTCCACTGCCGTGAAAGCTGTCGGAAGTGCGCATCAGTGATTCATGCGTTTCTCTTGCGTTTATCGTCGGCATTTTGTAATTATTTTCGCTTAATTTGATCTCAATATGCGAATAATTAGCCTTAGTGTGTACACTTTATTGTATAATACTAGTCTGGTTTATGTTAACAATTCTTAATCTGGATCCATTCTAACCGGTCTTGGTCAGCTTTAGCATGTTTTGGCCCTGTTTGGAACTGATGTCTTCTGAGCGTGAGAACGAGACGAGACACCGCACGCCGACAGCCCGGACCCCCAAAGAGGCCCGCAATTAAAAACGATCTCATTTACTTAGCGTTTATTTAACTCATGTGGCATTTCTGGGTAAAGCGAAAATAATGTTTCTAGAGCACACTTGTCGCTTCTAAGAACATTTTGAACTTTAGAAGCGCTCTTTTCAGAAGGCCCGCTGCTGGCCACAAGCCAAGTACCTTCTTTTAGGTTGAATGGTCTTTCACCTAAATGTGACAAAGTGGCTCGCAGCACACAACGTGGCGAATCATACTTTGTGCACTCGAGTAGTTGATGATGATGACGCTGCTGCCGCTGCTGATGACAATGATTCAAATCTTGGTGGCCACGACAGCACTGCGGACTAGACACACGTTTTATCCTGAAGCCGCGTAAATGCTGCCGAGTAAATGCCGCGTAAGTGCTGTACCAAGCCGTGCACCCATGTTTCAAATTTTCTATTTTCGTTCGGACTTGATGGAATCGATAGTTTTATGCCTGGATCAATAGCAAATAAGTCTGAAACCTTCGCTTTTGCATCAAATCAGCTATCGTTGCTGAGAGGATAGGATATGTTTCTCAGGCGCATAGGCGTACTTCGCTACACGCACGGGGAAGACTGTTGCCTTATTTGAATAAAAATATTACCGTTTTCACAGATAATTTTCAGAAGCAGCTCATCCTATTATTTAGAGAAATGGATTGTTGAGCAAGTTGGTGCGCCATAGCAAAAGAAAGAGGTAAAAAAAAAAGAGGACATGGGAGAAAACGAACGTGACAACAGGAGAGCTTACTCATCCTATTACGCGTGGAATGCGCCGATGCTCTTGAAGAATGTAAGCCACTTAACTTTTAATCCAGCGGCTTGGCCAAGGAGCCAGGACATAAGGAAGAGGAGGATTATTGTATGAAACACGCTCTTCCTGGCAACATACTTTGCCAATTCTGGTAGCCCCTACGAAGCAGCAAGACCAATAAGGATTGCCAAAGCGTCTCTCATCGATCATCGATGACACCCACGTTGCGGCGGGGACACGTTAAATTACCCGTGGAGAATACCGGGCGTAGAAAAATGGGCTTCAAATAGCCGAGAAATATATACATATATATGAAGAAGACTGATATAATGATAATATTATTTTTCAAAAACCAGCAAATGACATGCCCATCTATATTTTATTTATCGTCATTTTTTTTCCGCTTCACACGTGTTACACGACCAGAAAGTTCTTCAGGAAGGAAGGAAGGCAGGCGGCTCTTTCTCCGTATCTGCACTTGGCTAATGCAGAAAAGCCAATTACTTGCAGCAAGTGCGCGGAGGACAAATGAAAAAAAGAAAAAAGAAAAAGCGCGTTCTACAGCAGACCTCGAGGTAGTGGACTCAATTCCCGAACGAGGCATTTGTAGTTTGATGGGGGCAGAAACGTAGGCATAGCTCACGTGTATACGTAGATTTAGGAGGAAGTTGAAGAATATAAGGTGATTAAAGTTATAATCTGGAGCTTTCGACTGCAGCACATCTGGTAAATCCACTGCGCAGCTTGAGGAGGTTATGAAAACCGCAATGAACACTCACTGTTTAAAAAGAAACCGCACCTGCATTATTTTCCTCGACTAAGTCCTAACCATAACAACAGCTGCCCAGAACATCCACCATTTCGTAAGACAGCCGCTGCCTCGACGCTTTGACACGGCCGAGCCAAGCGCTGAAGAAAGATAACGCTGACAACGATAACGAGTATACCGGTGAACTAGACAGAAGATTTACGTTACGTTCCCACTCAGATGTGGCAATGTAGGAGAGCGTGGTGCACATGAAGCACGTTCCTTGATACTTCGAAAAATGTCAAGGTAGCTTTAAAGGCACAGGTAATACCTTTTATGTGTTCATTCTGTGTACTTCATCACACATGGGAACTATTACGCTATTTTGTCTGTGAACAGTAGCAGCCGGCACTCTACATGCCAACATCTCCTATAGAACGTATAACAAAGAAAATTAAAAGAAAAACAGCACCGAAGTAGTTGTTCTTTTGCGGGATTTAACGCCCCAAACCGGCTCTGATTATGAGAGACGCCGTAGTGGAGGTCTCCGGAAATTTCGACCACCTGGGGTTCTTTAACGTGCACTGACATCGCACAGTACACACGGGCCTCATCATTTCGCCTACATCGAATTGCAGCCGCCGCGGCCGGGATTCGATCCCGCGACCTTCGGAACAGCACCGAAGCATCGAAGTCGTGACCCAAGGATATTATAGATGTCACGACCCGAACGCGTCGGAGAGGCTTCATTCATTTGTGTTAGCTGCGCAACGTGAAATGCGGCAAACTTCCAGAGCCGCAGCTTTCATGGACTCCGCATGTACAAAATCCCGGAATTTCTTACCGTAGAACCAACGTGCAAATACGTGCTTCCACTGACGTGTGGTGATATACTTCGCGTATTTGTACGTCACTTCAGTCACAGTAAGTCCTACAAGGACATTGCGTACTTTTACGACCTATTGCGACGCGGCTTATTTTATTTCTTATGTAGTGCATTAGAATGTAATTTCATTTTATTGACAGGGATCTCTGTTGCCGAGATATGGAAAGTGAGAGAAAGGGCGAGAAATTGGTGCGTTGATATATATCCGTACGCGCGCCTGAACCTTGCTCAAGTCGGCGCCCGTAATAGCTCCTCAATGAAAAAAGGAAAAAAAGTTGCAAAGAAGGAGACGAAAAAAAATATGTAAAAGCAATGCAGGGACCGGAACGCCATAGAAAACAAGGCAAGGAATTAAAGGTTGACTTCTGCGCAATACTTTTGCTGCATTATAAGCGTTTATTTTACGCCAACGTCACAAACATCGGAAGGCAGAGGATAATAAGGCAGAGAGGAAGCGACAAAGACTGCGTGCGGTCTGAAGCTCTTCCTGCTTTTTCATAGCTGGGTCAATATTCGCTGCACCCTGCCGCCCCCCCCCCCCCCCGCACACACACACACCTACACATACACACACACGAACAAAGGGCGGTATGAGCACAACAGAGAGAAAAGGGGGGGCATGTTCATAACAGCACGGTGAAAGGAGCCCAGCAAGACACTGACAAATAAGAAGAAAAAGAATTCAAAGAAAGAAACGAAAACATCAAAAACGAGGACGACAGGTCGCAGCCCTTCTGAAGTGCCCGGCTCGCCAGGTTACCGTTGGTCAGGAAAAACAAAACAAAACAAAACAAAGAAAAGAAAAAAGCGAAAGTGGCGCCAGCGTCTACCGCGTTTTTACCTGTCCAGTAGTCGTGACACTGGACACAGGACAAAAGTCTCGCGCTGGGCTGTTGTGCTCCACAAAAGCACGGCCAGGAAGCCTGCGGGACCACGTTGCGCAACCACCGGCCGATTGCGTCGGGCTCTGTACTTTATTGCGTCTCCACGCCTATATTGAGGCTGTACCGAGTTT
Organism: Hyalomma asiaticum; assembly: GCA_013339685.2. Lineage (NCBI taxonomy): Eukaryota > Metazoa > Arthropoda > Arachnida > Ixodida > Ixodidae > Hyalomma > Hyalomma asiaticum. The sequence continues at coordinate 82,488,478 of CM023484.1, forward strand.
TTTCGACGAAGGATGCGTCGATTGCATTGGAATGGAATCCTCCCATCCATTCCCTCGGGCGTCGTTGCACAACGGAAATAACGGGGGTGCGGACGCCCCGTTGCATTAGGCAGGCTTTTTACAGCCTATCACCGATTTCAGTCTGTGTTCTTATCAGCTGTACAGCTAGAGAAGTCAACCCTGAAAACTTCGATAGAAAAGGGTGCTGGAGAAGGTCGATTCTGTTAACCCAGAACAGGAGATCGCACTTTCAAAAATGGAGCATTATCGAAGAGCGGGATTCGATAGAACGTTTATCACAGCGCACGCCAGATAGAGTGCAGGAAAGTACGTTGCAGTCAGTGGCCTAACGATGACGTATATACTGTGTCTCGGTTTGCGTAGCGAACTTGAAAAAAGTCGAATAAAAAAAAAAAGGTGGGTTTTCATTCACTCACCCGGTAATCAATCCTCTTCCGCAAGTCTAAGAAAAAAAAGAGCTTATTAAAGAAACGAGAACTCAATAATTGGACTGAGACTGAAGTACCTCAATATTCCTGTCATAACATCGGATATTCAAACACATAGTAAGCATTGGGTATCATATAGGCAACACTATTCACTGCTAGTGGTACGGGAGTAACCACGATGGTTGAAGTACGTCGGAAATTATGTTTTCGGACATCACCATACAGGCTTAATCGAATTCCGGATAAAGTGCAAACTGTAGCCAGGAAACTAGGCGACAAGGTCTCCTTCCGGCCTATAGCCGGCACATTACACAGGATGCAACCAATAGGGTGCCCTATTGCAGAAAGCGGCCGAAGGAGGGGCATGAAGACAGCGCTTAGACGAATACTTTGTCAATATGAAGACACTGAGTGTTTCCAATACTCCACTACGGCGTCCGTCATAGTCATATCATGGTGGTGGTGGTGGTGGTAGTAGTAGTAGTAGTAGTAGTAGTAGTAGTAGTAGTAGTAGTAGTAGTAGTAGTAGTAGTAGTAGACTACACTGATGTTCCCGAGGACCGCCACAGCGAGATGTCCAACGACGGGCGCAATGCCAAATATGCTTAGCTTTGAGCCTCCACACACGCGTGCATTGTACCTGTACTTCGGCAGCATCAGAATCCCTAACTCTTTATATAGACCTGGTATTTTTTTCAAGAGCGTAGCAAGCACGCATGGAACGTCCTCCGACAGCCGGATGTTTGCCAGCCGAGTTGAGTAGGCGGCTGCGGCGGCACGTGCGACAGTTTCGCGCTTTTACAATGACGGAGCACTTTGGATTCCGCCAGCTCCGTTTCTACCTGGACCTTATATGCAGCCCAATAGCCTGCATGTCGCAGTCTGCTATGTACTCATACGGCAGAGGCCTTACAAACGGTTCGAAAACATGTGTTGAAAACTAGAATTGCTCAGGCGTCTTGTCCCTTGAGCAGCTCTTGTTTTCAAAATAAATGTATTGTTGACTAGCCCCCGGACATACACTCGAGATCTAAAGTACCGTGCGTCTATTCTTCTTCTCTCAGCAAGAATACTCCGAAATCTATCTATCTATCTATCTATCTATCTATCTATCTATCTATCTATCTATCTATCTATCTATCTATCTATCTATCTATCTATCTATCTATCTATCTATCTATCTATCACTCTCACGCACCCCTCTCTCTCCTTTACAAAGTGAGCAAAGATATGACTGGGCAAAATGGTTAACTCGGCTAACAAAAGCCAATTTAACTGCTCCTTCTATGTTAAAATTGCGCGCAACCTGTACGCAGAATTCTACGAGCAGAAGCCACCATAGGAAAATACCGCAACTGCTGTCTCTACCAGTTCCGCTGACGCAGGCACAAAACGAAAATGACGTGACGTAGCAACACTGTCCTTTCCTTTCTGCCTGTCCTTTCCCTTTTATGTGAATGTCTGATATAATGCGAATGTCATTGTGTATACGCAATGCGGCGTCCAAGGTCCTCGGCTGTGCACGCACATGAACGGCAACTGTGCTGCATCCGCAACGCGTCAGCAGTCAAGGATTATGAGAGTTATACAGCAGCGCGCATCTTTCAGTACTCTCTGGTCGCGCTCTGTTACTGCATACACAGTGCTCGATTTGAAACAGCAGAGCGCAAGAACTCTCCCGACGTTACTCAACTTCCCTTCTGTATATCTAATGAAAATTATTATTATTATTATTATTATTATTATTATTATTATTATTATTATTATTATTATTGTTGTTGTTGTTGTTGTTGTTGTTGTTTTTGTTGTTGTTGTTGTTGTTGTTGTTGAAGAACCAAGTGAGCAGTGTGTGAAACAGCTGCCTAACCACGTTTTTCAGTACGTTCCAAATTCACTGTATGATCTACTGTCTGGTGTACCCACTCCATGCTATGCCTCATATCTATCAAGACAGCAGTGTGAATAAACAAATATTAATTAACTAACTAATTATTTATTATTAATTAATTAATTTTACTATTGTGATTGTTAGTGCTGTTGCTCCGCGAAGCCGGTAAACGGAATTTTAGGGCCGTGAAATAGTATAGGCTGTGGACGTAAATCTTTAAGATTAGCATTGGTTCAAGAAGGGTGCCTTTGAGGCAGCCGGCTCTAATATTATATAGCCTGTCCGTCCACATTTTCTCTTAAGGCTGCCGATATTAGCCAAGTAGTCACTACGGCTCATTATAGAAAGCAGCGGAGAACTGTCACCATCCTCTTAGTGTCGGTTCCCTGCCATTTTTTGACTAACCGCTCGTCGGGAAGCGGTCATCGCGCCCACAGAAGAAAGGTCGAAAGCGGGATGTAAAGGTTCGTTATCGCTAGTTCGCTACGTTCTATACTCTCCGGGTCATTTCGTCGGGCACTGCCGCTTTCGCAAGCTGCTTGACGTCATGTCAACTGCGCTGCACGCGCGGACTCGCTTGACCTTTTATAGAGACGATTATTCTGGCGGGTGCATTCTCGCCCATCGTGTGACGTCATCCAATTTTATTTTTGTCCTTCCGGAAACTCACTTACAATAAGTACTTCAGGCGACGAGTATTCGGTGAGGTCATCGATATATATATATATATATATATATATATATATATATATATATATATATATATATATATATATATATATTTGCACGTGTTTCGCGTTTGATCGAAGTATTACGGAAAAGGCGGCAGGAAAGATGTCAACAGGAAGGGCCAATCGAAACCTATGGGTGTATACTGCATACCACGATATAAACGTACTATTGCGTGTTCGTCCTCCCTGATTCTTGACAGCACAGCACTAAAGCATTGATAACGTTTCTACGGGCAACATGCCTCAACGAAACGCTGTAAAGTGCGTATAGTTTACATATTGTCACAACGTGGAAAAAGCAAGACTGGACCACGATGGGACAACAAGAACAAGGAACTGTATTCCCAGAAAACCACAGTAAGCGCAGACACCAAACTTCGTCTTCTTCCGAAACTAGACAGCGCAGGTGCTGTCTAGTTTTCGAAATAATGCTTTATTCAAGGACCACAACGCGCGCTTTGTGGTTTGATGCTATACACGTAGAGCAGTGACGGTCAGAGCGGGGAATCCCTACGACATTGGCAGTGTTTCAATACAGTTATCGACCGACTTTCTTTAAAGTATAACATTTTGTAGATTTTCGCCATGAGAAACCGGTAACAAATCTAAGAGAGAAAGCAAGCTCACACGCAGTTCTTTTTCGAAAAGCTATTAACTAATGAGACAAGCTCCAGCGCCATCCGGCTTTTCCAAGCCGACACGCCCCGTCATTGGCCATTTCTGGCACGCCGGCGAAGTGATGAAATCGGCCGTTAATGCGTCCGGGCTCCATTAAAACGACCATCGCAGGGGCTAATATTGGAACAAACCACCACTCTTCGAAACAAAAGCCGAGGCAAACGCAAAGACAAAATAGATTCCTCGGGAGAGAGGTTGTGCGCCGTCATTCGGAAGAACTGTAAGCGTTCACGCATATAACAAAGAAAGGGGCAGATTTATAAAAGCGCGCTCTTGAATATTGAGCAGCCATTCAGGAGGGGTTTCGCCACAGCCTATTTTAAGCCCGCCGTTAGCGCGATACAAATGAGGCGAAATAACCATAACCTATATCCGCAGCAGTACGGGTATGCAGTAAGCCCCATAAGCGAAGCGTGACAACAAAAGGGGAGGTGTCGTTCTACAAATAGTATAGGTGGCAGTGAGGGGTATACGTCTAGCTGGACCGCCTTGCTTCGGTGATTTGGCGCTTAATAAATAATAAAATGATAATAAAAGCTGACGTCTTGCTCCGGGGAAGCGCAGATGGGACACATTAGGGAAAAGTGGTCCGGTCGTTAAGACGATGGTCACTGTCATCTTCAGTCGATCAGCGGAGCGACGTTAGAGGCCACCGTTTCCTCCAAAGGCGCGGGAGGCCGCCACGGCTCTTCCTATACGACAGAAAGCTGGTGCAGAACGAGTTCATCTGTGATTTTGTCATTTGGTTGTTAAGCAAGGGCTTCTTGGAGACTGCTCTTCAGAGCTCCCCATAGGGTAGAGGACGATGTGCTCTGAATCGTTTACCATTTGTTTTAATCACATTTTTAATCGCGTCTACGTATAGACCGCAACTGAGTTGTACAATCATAAATCGACCGCGATTCGTAGCGACGAGAAGGTAAAAAAAAAAAAGAAAATGAATGTGAGAACTGGTCAGACGAAGAAAGGCCTGTTGGCTTCGTCGAAAGCAACGTGAAATAACATACGGTATGCTGATGCGTATATAGCAGGAGGTCGTGGGTACGATTCCCAGTCGCAGCAGCGTCGTTATGGTACAGATGAAGGGTGCAGCTAGCGAAAAGGGACATTGGCATAGTTACGGTTTTGTCGAGGGCGAACTAAATAAACCCTCGATTTTGACATTTATGCGGTCGGAGCACTCAATTGTATACTGGAGACGTTCGTGATGGCAATTGTGTCACTCGGGAATCCAAGTGCCATAATTATTATTATTTAAGGTGCCGACAACCGATCTCTAAGGTGCCTGTTTTTTTTTCTTTTTTGGCTTTCTTTTATTTATTTCAACGGGACGTACCATGGTGACAGTGTAATTATGCAATGACAAAGGGAAAAAGAACGCCGCGAAACATTTTTTATCAGTTTGTTTTCTTTTTTGACTACAGGGTCTCATTCGCAACACATGTTGCAAACATTGACCGACAGCCGTCGGGTGTGTTTGCGCCAGGTCCCGCCGTGACAGAGCGCATGCGCTCAACGCCTGAGGGACGCCGTGGTTAGGTAAACGCAGGCAGCTTTTCGCATAGAGCTAATACAGTATGTGTTTTCGGTTGCCGCTGAGGCAATGCCGCTTCGCAACGTCGACCCCTTTTACCGCGTAGAAAGAAGAGAATAGGGTGGGGATGCATTTTTATATACCTATAATTTTAAGCCCAACTTATAGCTATTTGAACAGCAGGAGCTGACGTACAGCGATTTAAAGACTCCGATCCACCGCACAGAGGCTTCACACTTTCAAACTCGACAGGATTTTCAAACTCAGTCTAAAAATACAAACACTATCCAAATAGCGAAAGGGTGCTCAATTTCATCACTATAATTTAGGGTATCTTCAAATGCACCAAGGTCCGTTCAGACGTTCCGGCTGGTTGTCGGTCCCTTTAAGTGTGGTACGAATCGGTAAGCGCTGAACCACATGGTGGAGGATGTGTCAGTCCGCAGGAGTTTCTCTACAGCGTTCGAGCACCGGCAATTGCTCCTCCATATAATCTCTTTCCGAGAAAAAAAAATGCTCTTGTCGGACAATTCTACGAACAACCGCGAGCCTACGAGATCTTCACTGAATCGTACGAAATACTGAAGGCTACTAAAGGGACTGTCAGCTCCTTATTTATGAATCTTTTTAGAGGCCTTACTGCCTGTTGTAGAATAGCCAACCTGACATCAACTTTATTTATTATTTATTTATTTATTTATTTATTTATTTATTTATTTATTTATTTATTTTACACAGTGCAGCCCAATTCAGCTATCGCAGGAGTGTGCCTAATACATTTCTATAAACAGATAATTTTCGCAAACCAATACAACACTGCAAGAAGCGCAAAAAATATACGGTTCTCAAATCTACCTCTCGATCATTTTTTTTTTTTAACTTTACCTCTACGTCCCTCTCTAATACTTTAATAGACGCACCGCCTTTGTGTGCGTGTCAGTGAGAACTGCAAACTTTCCCCTCCTCTCCATCTTTGAGCCCCCTTTCCTCGTCGAGTGGCCGCCTGCATGGTAACACCTGCGGCACACAGCTCTTCCTATTTTCCTGCTAGCTGGTTATCACTCTGCGTGTGTATCCCATTCTCACTTTGCGCGCAGTACGCTTGAGGTGTCCCACCACCTCTCCACCCTCTTCTTAGAACAGACACTGCACTGTGCGATTTTCCCTGCTTTTTCCCTATTGCGGGGGTCTATGCCACTCCGTCCATGTCACCTATTACAGGGATCCATGTCACTCTATCTGTATCAGCTATTACAGGAAACTCTCTCGCTCTAGTGCAGGGTGGCCTCCCACCTCTCTCTTCTGTCTTTATTTCGTTCTCATTCCCTCGGCTCAGGGTAGCAAACCAGGCACTTTTCAATGCTTCTCCGCCTACTCATTTCCTGTTCCTGCTTTCCTCTCTCTCTCTCTCTCTAAGGTTGCTGAGACATGCAAGGCAAACGACAGAGCTCGGGCAATCCGCTGTCGCATTATTTTCGGCTCCTCCTGCAACACTGCACACGACAGTGCAGTGATTCAATCGGAATTTCAGCCTGACGGATCTCTTGACTACGACTTTCGAATTTGCGACCCTAAGGTAACAAGGAGCTCCCAAATGAATCGATCACCAAGGGTTATTGGTTTCCAGCCGTGGGTGTACACAACTGATGGGTGAGAATAAAAAAAAAAAAGGTGAGAGGCAAGCTGCAGAAACATTTACCAAAGGCCCTCTGGCTACCCTGTGCTTGAGACAACGCGCAAAACAAGGTCGCTGAGATCGAGAGCCAATCCGGTGACCTCGAGTTCGAAAAGGTCACGTGTACACAACAGAGCAGACACTTTGGGTCATCGATAAGCGATTTCCGACTGCGAAGAAGAAATATCGTCTCCTCCTTTCGGCGAATTCTTATTCACACAGCGTGCAGTGGACTTGCGCGTAGGCCATAAAGCATTCGCAGAAGCACACAACAGAAAATCGATGAAGCCGCACGAAGGGTTGCACACCGCGAGGACGTACACCACAGTGTGTCAAACAGTTAAACTGTGGCTGCCTAGTGTAACAAATGCTAGCTCGCGACGCTGATTTGGAATCCGATAAATAAATAAATAGATCGCCAACTTAGCCGCAGGCAAGTGCTCTAGTTAAAAAGGAGATCGCGAAGTTCGAAACTTATGCTCCGAAAAAAACGAGGAGGATGTACATAAGATCCATTGAATGTGAATTCACATATATAAACCCTCTTGGTATATATGAGCCACATAAGAGCATTTTAATAAGCTCTAGAAGCGGGCCAGAAGGTGTCAAAGACTAAGTACGCCCAGCTCCAGCACCAACTCATCGCGGTTATAAAAATAGAGAAGACTACGGAGTTTTTGCAACATAGCGAAGAACGGCACTGTACAGAAAATACTGCGGCCTCACTGTCCGGCAGGTAGCATCACTTACTAAAGATGAACTTCGCGACGTACTATGGCATGGAAATATTGTGAATGCAGAGTACCTTTATCGGATAACGTGTAGAGGGAGAGGGTATGTCCTGCAATAGTTCTGCTCGCAGTGGAGTCAGCAAGGTTGTAGGCAACCTGACCTTCCTCATTGAAGATTAACATATCCTGTCTACCGGAAGCAAAGAACCGTCAAAATGCAAATGAAAGATACGCTGACGTCACTGACATTTTAGGCCTTATTGCACTGACAAGCTGAACGTATCTGAGAGCGCAGACAGGCTTGGTTGTCGCAGCGACTCATCTCGAGCTCGTAACGCGCCGACTCTGGAACACCTACAATCTGCAAACATAACACTTCGATCCAGTCGTATACCACGTATTTCTGTCATTGGCACGAGTTTATATAACTAACGTTTAGGGCATATTGATGTTCATAGTTATAGGGTTTGATCTTTGATTATGTCGTGCATAGTTTAGGCTAAACATCCTGCTGTGTCACGTTTCATAAACATCAAGCTACTCGCTGTCTACCTGTATTACCACTACTCACTATAGGGTCTGTCCGATTCTGTCCCACTACTTATGAAATGTCAGACAATAGCCAGTGTAAAGACGCTTTTGGCCGTCATCATAAGATTTCCATTCTAGCTGCCCTTGTGCATAACACATGCAGGTCTTTATACACTTTTGCCCTATGCCCTGTTCTTCTTTAGAGCAGTGAACGCAGGAAGAACCTACGTAACAGTGAAACAGTTAGCGACTTTACATGCAAATGTAATACGCTACATTACGACTGCTGCTACGTCTTGCTTCACATGGAAGTTATGCTACCCTACACACTATGTATATTCCACGAGAAAAGTGCGCCGTAGGCGTACATATGGAGCTGGCTTTGCGATGGGCGGGAGAAGCTTGACAGCTGCTTCCGCGGCAAGCGCAGCCTATGTCCTCAATCGTACATTTACATTTGCCTGATACAATGGCTTTCCCGAGCCGCACGGTCGATGTGCATTATTTCGATGCGTTCGAGATGTGCAGCATGCGGAAATAACGCCGGTTGCAAGCGGCGAGACGCTTTCATCGGATTCACTTCAGCGTGCCTATAGCCACTCAACGGGAAATGAAGGCGTCATTCACGAGAGTGCCTTATAAGAAACAAAAAAAAAATCGTGTAATTCGATGGCCTAATATACTGTAATTTTTATCATCGGATGAGATATGATAAGTGTTACTAACTCCACGCCTTATTCCACGAATACGAGGAATCATTTTTGCTTCACACTCCGTGCTGCTCACAGTGCTTGGAGACATTTGTCATCTGTTTCTTAGCGCTCTTCTTCCCCCTTCTTATCTTTCCAGAACCCTCCACATATCTGCGTCCTTGTGTAAAGTATAGCAAAACAAATATCCATTGTGGTTAACCTCCCTGCTATTAATTCCGTAAGTGTCTTTTCTTTGTTCTGTATGCCGTTTATTTTTGTCGACTATCATTTGTAAGGGCTTGTGTTTAAACTTCATATTTTCGTGACACCTGAAGGTGGTCCATCTAAGCTTACCAGTCGTTAACGAACACCACCACTTGAGCACAAATTCCACCTGCCGTGCTGTGAACAGTGATAGAGGGTCGTTAAAACTCGCTTTCTAAAATATTTCGTTTTGCTTTTCCCTGTTTCATCTCTTGCTCACGCGTCAGCAAAAGGTTACGACCCGAGACACATCCGTTGACGAACATTATACATCGGAACGTCGCGATTTAGCGCAACAAATAAGAGCTCGCTTATGCGAGCAATGAATGTCCTCCCCCTCCTCCTCTGCATCGACATCGGGCCAGCCTCGCCGGCTGGTATGACTCACCGCCGCGGCGACAGCTCCGGGAACGGTGTCCACCCCTCCGCACGACTCCCTGATCATGTCGGCGACCCACGCTGTCAGTAGGCCGGCCTGCCTCGAGGAAACACGGCTACATTCCACCAGAGTGGCCAGCTTGTCCAGCTGACGTTTCCGCCACGAAGACGACCAGGACGATGACGCCATTGCCGCTAGCTTGCTTGTCACTGACGGTCCTTGTTCCTGTTTGCTATCCTTTCTCTTTGTTACATTCACTCTTTCGAGCACAGCTGACGGGAAGCTCGACACATGTATTCAACCGTGTCACAAGCACGGACCCATCGGGACAGAGGCGTAGCTGCACGAGGAGGCTAGCCGGGAGCTATGGCAACTGCAAGAGCGGCAACAGATGACCTGCGCCATTTTCGTAGTACTGAGGTTCTCAGGGTCTTAGTTCACGTTCGGACGTGTCGCAACGGTGGTCAACCAATATGCTTCGAATCTTGATGGACAGACGGAAGCTCCACGCACCCAGCGCTGCAAAAGAAAGTTCTTGGACGTGTGGCGACCGCTGTATGATAGGTGGCGATGCGGGAAGTTGCGGATTCCTCCACACGACGATGCCGACGAATAAAACGAGCTCTCGAGAAAGCTCATGCGGTCATAGGTATTGCCGCCAGCAGTATGAAACCGAATGCCGGATTTGATCTGTCTCGCGTAATCGATTTTCGCAAGGTCACTCCACATCCAACACTCCCGGGAGCACTTCCGTAGGCATCCGAAAAACTTCGAAGCTTTAGCTTCCCTGGAAAACACTGGTCACGCTAGCGAGATGACACGGCACAAAAAAAGAAATCACATGACCGACACTGCTTTCGAGTTGTTATGCAGCCTGCCGTTGACGTCGGACACGTAAATCACAGAGCAAAAAAAAAAAAAAAAAAACACAGCAACGCGGGCAGAGCTAGCAACTGCTGCACTGCGACGGGCACCTCGTAAATCCATCCGGAGAGCGCGCGCATGTACACCGCCGTATGCATGCAACTTCGGCGAAGCGAATGACACAGGTACACGGCGGCGGCTCGATAGCCGACGTATCCCGTGCAACGCCGCCAATCTGTGCAAAAGATCAGCCGCGACGTTGGATCAGCGGTACGTGCCCGTCGTTGGGAAAAGGGCTAGGCAGGAAATGCAGCGTCCCGCGGTGCGCACGCTAGCATCTCAGCGTCCCATCACAGACACCTCCGGAGCGGACCCAGGACGACGAATCAGGTGCTGTTGAAACGGTTGAAGTTCTCGTCGAAGAACTATCCGCGTGACGACTATAGCCACAGGTTACACAGCACGGACAACAACAGAAGTGTCCCTACGTCAACGGAAGAGGCAGAGCCGCATCTTCGTCGTCCCCGATGTAAACCAGCGGTCGCCATGTACAGTGCGCGCGGAGCAACAATGCCGGAGCTGGCTGTTGCGGCCAGCTGCTGGCGTCGCGTGCACGGAGTCCGTGTTATAGCCTCGCACGCAGCTGTCCTGCCGGTCCCCGGGGCGAGAGATGCGAGGAGAGAAATTCGGTGCAGCGGCAGCAAAAGCGCGGCTCGTGCGCGTAGAAGCCGGCAGACTGCGCTTTTATACGGGACATACGGGTATAGCTGTTGCTGCCTGTGTACAGACGCATGTGCGCGGGCAAGCGGCTGCTTTTCCCGCGTAGCAGGCGACTACGTCACGAGGCTCGTAACCCGGTGACATGTGCGCGACGCGCGCAGACACTGCGGTTCTCGGTAGAAGGCCGCCAGTTGCTGAGCGCAGCCGCAGCCTACGAGTGCGGTTGAGCCGCGATATATAGCAGCACAACGCTGGCTCACGTGAACTGACGTAACTTAAGAATAGTTAAGTTGTGCCCGAAGTTAATTTAGCCAGGAACTTATTCAGTGCAGGACAGTGTGTTTTGTTATACATCCATAACGTTGAAAGGTTATTGCGGCATCCTACAGTTAATCTAGGATGCAGTGCAAGCCACAGGCCAGGTTAGACGGATAAATAAAGTTTCAGAAGCCGTGAAATGAGAGATGAGAGGTGCAAAGGCTAAGCCGTGTCCTATGATATGTTTTGCGCCTCAGAGGTTTCTGCGTGTGCAGTTCATCGTGAAAGCTAACTCCCCCAGATTAACTCCTCCACACTATACCTAATCGTTTTTCCCGGGATCGATTACGAAGGTAGTGCAGCCCAAGAGAGAGCAAAGCCCCGCTCAGCCGGACCGTTCGAGAGTGCGATAGTACGGGTGGTATATTAGCTACGTTTGCCACTCGAGGCTACAAGCGTTTTGACACACTTTCGTCAAGACGCCGCACTTCTCGCCACGCATTATAGGTGCTTCAGCGGTTTCCAAACAATCGTTCTATAGCCTATGCAATAACTCTAGGCACATTCAAGAGAAAAAAGAAAAAAAAACCACCCTTAACAAGCACATTGTGCTCCCCCACTTCCAGATTTTACCCCCAAAACCCTTTCAGTATGCACGCTTCAATAGCAGCCGAATTATCCATTCGAGGACAGAGCACCCCAAGCCCACGATCTAAAGCGGTGAATGGTGATGCTACGGCTTACCACGTTTACATTCACATACATACAAACACTGTTTCACACTATATAAGTTTGGCTGGTATTGTCCAAATCATGGCTCAAGTCGCTTGATAATGACCCAGAATGGCTACATAGTAGGTAACAACTAGCTTGCATTGACCTACTAATGGCGAAATTCGGCTAGTCTTGCCATATGCAGGCTAAACTATTGCTAGTGTTGGCTAATATCGGCTAATATTGGCTATCCACTGCTGTAGCAGGTACACCTCTATCGAAAAATCTCATGTGTGTAGTGCGAGTGTCTCATATGACACATATGACACATTTCCAATGATCTCAAAGATCACATATGAATCATATGCTCATGTGATTCATATGTGTTTATACGAGAATAGTGGATACGTGTGGTATGTGCCATATGAGATTTTCCGACAGGGCTCACCTTCATTCGATCAGAACCTAATATGGCAGAGTGGTTGTCTCTCGCATACACAATAAACGACAACCTGAGTCGGTTCTGCCTGAGTCACTTGCTATACTTGATGATGATGATGATTGTGGTTCGGTTAGGAAAGGACGCTAATTTCTGCAGCCCATGTAGGGAGCACGGCTAAGCGTTTTGCGTCAACACTACATGTTCCGAACGGATTCGGACTTCACTCTTAGCACGGTAACCTTTATTTTATTTTATACGTACACAAAACTGTGAAAATATGCTACTTTACTAAAGGTTAAAGCACTTTAACCTGTATAAAGAAGCATATTTTCACTTTTTTTACCTATAAAATAAAATAAAGGTTACCGTGCTAAGAGTGTTGGGCGAGGCTACACTCTTAGCACGGTAACCTTTACTTTATTTTATAGGTACATAAAAATGTGGAAATATGCTCCTTTACTGAAGGTTAAAGCACGTTAACCTCTAGTAAAGCAGCATTTCATATTTTTGTGCACCTATAAAATGAACTAAAGTTTACCGTACTAAAAGTGTACCTACGCTTTACTCGCTGCCTCTGTTATTTCCCTCCTCCTCAGCTTCACTTATTCCTTTTGCCACCACCTTGCTGTAACTTAGTATGCATGTATATGCTATACATGCTTTGCTATACACCCCGCACGTACAGGGGCTTTTTTCGGAAGCAGCGTCAGCCGTTGGTGTGACATTTCGATAGAACACGTGCCTGCCACTCAGACAGCCTGGGTTCGATTCCCGCTGGAACCCAACCAGCGTTGCCCTGCTCCAGTAGGTTCGTCCGCAGCAAACTCCCTAACGCCTTCCCTCCCTCTTCTCCATAATAAAAATCATTCTTCTTTGTCCTCTTTCATCCTCCACATTCTCCAGACACTTTTGTGTCGATCCTCGGGTCGTTTTTCCTCCCTCGTAAATACGAAAAACCTTGGCCTTCGATACGACGCTGGTGTTTTTACGAGTTTAAATGTTTATAAACAAAAGAAAAAAAAAACCCAATAATTCCTCCCAATTTTACGGCATGCCAAGGTGTAAAGAGACCGACGAGGAGAGAGAGTTACTCCAACCTCGAATACCTGCGCATGCATGTTTAAACGAAAACCGAGGAAAGGCTGAGTCAGCGTCAGCTGCTTTCGTGTTTTACGTACGTACGCAATCACACGAGGGTTTATGGGTCGGGCTCCACAAACATCGAGCGGCACCTTCGAAAGGGGAGCGCGCATATTTTTCTCGTAACTGCGATCGTAAGGGCTGCAGTTTCGTACGGTGAGCGACGTACTGCAGTAAGGATTTATTTATTTATTTATTTATTTATTTATTTATTTATTTATTTATTTATTTATTTATTTATTTATTTATTTATTTATTTATTTATTCGACACATCCTGTATACAGTTACCCCCTTGGCCCAGATGACATCATATGATATAACGTGTATGTGTGCAGTATACGCAGACACAGGTGACAGTCACAAGTACGTATAAACACGTACAAAGAGGGAGATACGACCTAACAGCGAAACATCTTCATTTCGTGAATCCCTTGCAGCTGACCGAAAGGCGCTCTCGACACACAGCCACACGTCGGAGTGCCTGCAGCGCTGCCCATTTCTTTTTAAGCCACATCAGTATCAGGACGCACTTTATTTTAGAGACATTGCTGCTTAAAATCGACCAATCATGTTGTGTACACTTTAAGGGGACACTAAAAGGCAAGTATTAGGTTGAGCAAGCTTGAGAGACTATATAGGTCTGCGGTGATAACGAGTTCGCCATTCCTGGCGAGAACAGAGCAGCTGTAAGCGAGAAAACGACGAAATCTAGAAATGAGAGTGACGCCCTCTGGACTGTAGCAGTTCTCACGCAATGTCAAGTTTTCCCGAAGTGTCAAAACTTCTGACGTGTCCTTCGGCACGAGGCGACACATGGGCGCCAGGTTTTTCCGCGGGGCGATTCCATGTGCGTTCGTCAAACTCTCAAGTGCACGTCCCGGCTTGCGCGTTCGTGTTGACACTTTTCAAAAGTCAAGTGAACAAAAAAGAAAAAGAAGACTCAATGCAGGAATGGTCTTGCAAAGCGAAGCAACAGCACTGGGACGTCACGAAAAGACAGGCCAAAACGCGTGCACGAGGCAGGGAGAGCAAATGCCTCGAAAGTTCAAAATTTGCGGTGCGGGTACATTGCGTAAACTAAGCGGAAGCGGGAAAGGCAGCTACGTGGTCAATAAGAGAGAGTTATTCAAAACGCTATTGCTGCTACCACACATTAACCTCTTCACACCAAGAAACGTCACGACGCGATGTGTCAATCTACTTCAAGCGTAATTTCACCAGCGACGAGAACGACAACAACGATGCCTCATGAAAATAAACTTGCAAATTAATATTCTTCGGAGGGTATAGCTATAGAAAAACATAGCCGCATAATTCTGGGTGACGAAGAAATTCGCAGCTTGCGTACGGTTCACGTGTTCCTTTCGTCTTAGTTTCAGTGCCGTTATTAATTGCCAAGAAACTCGCAAAACTTCAATGCAATATTTTGACATTTTGCGCCGGTTATTTCTTTCTTTTTCTTCTTAAACCAAGCATTATGCACGTGACAGGCGCTCCGCTGCGTCTGCCTTAAGCGAAGGGCTTTTGCCTGGTCTATACAGGTTAAGTTCCAAGGAGGATAAATAAGTTCAGAGGCGGCCATCTTATTATTCTCGATGCAAAGGCTCAGGTGAAGAGGTCACCTGTGACTTCCCGTTGTACGTCTACATTGACGAAATTAAATGTCTTTTGTTGGGTTCCCGAACGTTCTTCCATAGATCCGGCTAACAACCTTGCAACAAAGTTATGTATTTCCAAGCCCCACGGCTGTCCCGTTCAGGCAGTAAAATTTCATAGCTTCCTCACTCAGTACACGTGTACAATGATGACACTGTGCTTGTGCGGCACATATGGAGGACCTACGGTTGTGCCTCTCACCAATTTTAAGCTGACAAACCAAGGTAAAGGTATATAGAAATTACATGAACAGATATGTCTGACGGTAACCTAAGGCCGGGTGAACAAGCTGTACAGCGCTGCCTCACTCCCAAACGTACGTCAATCGCCCCCAAACCCACTACACATAAGTTATCGCAGCAGTGGAGTTAACGGCACCTTGTCTATCTAAACGTCTGACAACACAGTGCTGATCAACCTTTACACAGGCTGTTATGGTGAACCGGCTTGAAAACAGCCTTGGGCCATGGCGCTAACTCGGTGGCCATAACGGATGTGGTGCTGCACTCGAAGTCCACGGTTATGTCTAGCTGACGCGACAGGGTTTTGATAAAGACAAAAAGAAAGGAAAAAAAGGATGATTTGGAACAGGACTATCGCTAAACGTTGAAGGCAAGCTTGGGAGTCTAACTGATGTCGTATAGTACACCGCTCTCAACGTTGCCCGTGATAGTCGGATCGCAGTTATGGCACGTAAGATATCAGGACTATAGTTTCCTTCGACAAGGCTTTCTCCATAAACACCGCGCCGGCCATTACCAAAAACCAGAGGCAAAAGGAGCGAAGTATATGAAAACTCTAAGGTAACGGAAGCCTACGGTCCCCTACCCTAAAATAGTTTTAAGGAAAAGCTGAACAAACGGAAAATGTGGTTCCTGTTGGCATGCATGAGGACGCGCACAAGAGTGACTGTAAACGGTCAGCATATATACTTGTCCACCAGTGCGTAATGGAGCACCAGATTGCGAAGTTCTGGTTCTGTTCTGCCGATGTGTGAGGTGATTCCAGAACTTCAGGAATTGAAAAGAAGAGAAAATAAGGGACGTTGGCAAGGGAACCAAATACGTCCCCCTTTTGCATCCTTACACCGGTAAGGCTGCAAGCGCAAATGTAAATCAAATACAGAGAGATGGAAACTGCTTTAGTAAATCGTATACGATCGGTCACAGGGACGAGTCTGTATATATTTTGAAAATTTAGAAAATGAAGGCGTCGCTTCGTAAGCCCTCGACACATGAAGCACCGCGCGCGGACGAAGAACATTTATTTGTGGAACGACGTTTGGTGTCAGGCAGGCAGGCAGGCACAGAACTTTATTTTGGTCCTGAGAAACTGCAGTTGGACGTCCCCTTCTAGGGGGATCCTGTAGTAGTTGCGGGCCGCTCCCACGCAGGGACAGGAAGACCGCGGCCCTCCGCCCTCTCGCAGGCTCTCTGGACAGCCCGAAGTTGAACCGAATGGTCGCCGCTTCTGAGGGCTTCCTCCCAGTCCTCTTCTTTGCTGAACTCTGTGTCACGTAACGCAGGACATTGCCAGAGCGTGTGAGCTAGTGAGCAGTAAGCCTCTCCGCAGTTCGGACAATGCGGTTCAACGTTGGGCGAGAAGTTACTAAACCTGCCTCGCGAAGGGAAAGACCCCGTTTGGAGCATCCTTGAACTGTAGGCCGCGTATGTGAAAAGGCGTCTCTGATACCCCTCTATAAATGTGTGCTCATCGCCCTTCTCATATTGCAAAAAAAAAAAAAAATATCATTTTCCTTAAAGCCACACCTATAGCCGTCAGCGAGACGGTATATAAAGTTCCGGTAAAAGTAAAATACAAATTCTGTTACGCCTAAAGAGGCGAAATAAAATACACCGCAACATGACTGCAAGCTCTCCGTGTGCACCCGTGTATACCATAGCATCCTCATGTCTAGTAATGATATGGCGTACAGTGGGAGGGGATCTGACTGCGTGGCCCTGAAGCAAAAAGCAGCGCGCAGGCAGACTGCCGCTTCGCCTTCGAATCGTACAGCTTATAAGAGCATATAACCTTATCCATCCAAGACAAAAGGAGATGGGTATAACGGAATGCGGTGGTTCGGGTGCATGCAGATATACTTATGGGTGGTGCATCCCCAAAGCACGCGATTCGCGAGGCTTCAAGACAAGGCTTTACAAAGATGCCGCTGACACGCCACAGCCGCGTGGCTTCCCGCACACATACCAATGCCATCATCGTAAAAATTGCGCTCGTTGAGCCGTAATCCTCTTTTCTTTCCCGAGAAAAACCGTCGTGCAGCATGACGCGCGTAACTGCGGCTTTCCGGAATCGCAAATTGGCGGTTAGGAAAAAGCCAGCGATGGCTTACACCATGTGTATACAGGGGAATACACGTGCCGAGAAAGAAAAGGGAAGAAATACATTCAAATAGAAGTATATTCGAAGGAGAAGAAGAGGCCAACAGAAATGCTGCATGGTCCTGTATGGGGAAGAAGGGAAAATGGTGTGTGCGGGAAAATGGCCGCCCCGCTGACGTTTTTTTTTTTCCATATTTTGCACGTCCTGTGATAGGCTCACTTCTATGACGCTCCCTCGGCTACGAGCGCCTTGCCGTACGCATGGTTGCATGGCAAGGAAAGTGCTTTCGAAGATCTTGCACGTGCGCTCCAGAGAGAGTGGCGTTCGGTTTAGGTATTCTCATCCTGCGGTCGCCGGATGCATACGAACGACCGTTGGGGATTTCTGTACGACGGTGTAGTGGCATGCGCCTTGGTGCTATAAGGGCCCTGGGGACTACGGTATAACCTCGCTGTCTTGGTATATAAAGCAGGCATGCCCTCATGCTCAGGAGGTAGCCGTCTTTCGGAACGAAATTAACTTCTATTTCTTTGTGGCCAAGCGTTGATCAGATAGTTTGGACAAGCATTTTTCATTTGGTCTTTCGTTGTTTTACATCACCTTATAGATTATTTATCATTTGATTATTGCTCATGTTCTTCTTCGTATATCTTTTTTTTTTATTATTGACGGCGTTTACATCGCTTGGTAGAGCATGAGGACGCAGTTTGCCGGTTCGTTTACTAGCTGGCTCGCTACGCCTCTCACAGGATTGTTGTGTGTGCGGCGCACACGGTCAATCTTATGTCGAGATCTAGCTAATCACGAAGCAGCTGAGCACAAAACAGAGCTACTAGAAGCGCAGTAACGCGGTTCCTTAGCGACGAATGCTGAACTACACACGCCCAAGCACTTTTTGCAAGCGAAGAACAGTGCAGATTAAGCTGCAGCGATTCAGAAATTGCGCTAACTCCTCGTGTGTCTTCCAGATGGGATGTGAAAATGCTGGAAACGTCGTGGCTTCGAAGGCCACAACAGGCACGAAGCACCTCGCACGGTTGCTTCGTATGTCTATTAGAATACCCCTCCACCTCCCCCCTTCCCCTTCATGGTCTTTCCGTTATTCTCACGCGCTGCCCCCGAACGTCCATCAAAAATTACTAGTTTCGTCGCATACGCCTTCGAGGAACACCGCTACTCTCTCATATTCCACGTGTCCTGCATGTATAGAGAACAGCAGCAGCAGACGATCGCATTCAGGCGTCGTCGTCTGCTCGCCTTCGTCTTCGGCTCGCCGCTGTCGGCTACGTATGGACGGCCAGGCAAGCCTATATAGTTGCGTGCCTTTGGCTGGTCGATCACCGCACGCTCTTTCTCGCAGCCCCTTCGTTTCGCGAGCGCGCGGCGCCAAAAAAACTCCCAAGACGGCCGGCCGGCTGGCCGAGCCTATCGGCTCACGCCATCCCGTCCCGAGATTGCGCGCCCGAGAGTGCCGGGCCCAGGGCGCGACGTGGACGGACTCGCGACGGCTCGCATTTTCCTCCGAAAAAAACCCTTCGTGGAAGAAACCCGCGCGCACGTTCCGCGAAAACTGCGGCTCGCTTCCAACCGACGTCGCAGCCGACGCCTTATTCAGCCAGCCGCACTCGGTGAGCTCGCTAGCTCTGACGGCGATCGCGTGAAATCCCTAACCGAAGAGCTACACAAGAACCTGTATACGGACCATCAGCAGATTGACCGTACGCCTTGATGCGAAGGGCGTTAGCTGACGTAATCGCCGACACTTCGCTGATCGCTTACCAAAACTCGGCGGAAATCTATCCTTTAGCATAGCTACAAGAGCCAACCAAGTTAGGGAAAGCAAGACAGAGAGAGGAAAAAGAAAAGCTTAAGTGGGAAGTGCGATGGCTTGCTTTCGGATTTATTTAATGTTCCCTGCTGATGGTGAAATGACGCTCAGTACATTGGAAAGGACAAAGTGCAGCCATCACTGAACGTTCTGTGATGACGTGGCGATAAGATGTAATAGTAAACAGTAACTCGCGCACCGTGTCCATCTGCTTTCATTACGTTCACTTTCGTGTGCCGCTATCAGCCCCTTATAATATAGTTGCTGTTTGTTTTCGTTAAGATATAGCGTAACGACGCCACAGCCTTGCAACTTCAATCCATCAACGACGGTGTGGCGAAGAGATCGAGGTTGCACCTTAGAACGACCGTCAACATCGTGCAGTTCTTGAAGCGATCTTCCACCACTTGGCGTCCTTACGTATTGTGGGATATATCATTATATTGCAGCCCAGACCTCCAGGCTGTAGTGCCAAACCGGATAGCAGAGTCAAATTCCAACCTCTACACACTGCTGTGATTGCTATACGGATAACATCAAAACATATGTGACCAGATAAAACGTGTGCCAAATGTCTCCAGGTAATGGCTATTTCCGAGGCATTTCACTAGGCAAAATCCTACCATCGCCCATTACCACAGTCCGTCAGAGAAAAAAAATGAAGGAACAAGTAGCATCATAATGGTCGATTTTGTGGTGGGCACGGCGGGGACTTGGTGGGTGGCGTTGCGTGTCTTTATGTATGCGCAGTTAATTCGGCTTAACCCGTCCCGCTACCTCACGCATCTGCGTCCAGTCGACTACTATCAAGAGGTATGGACAGAGTGCAGAAACTCAAAACATACTGCCCAGAGCAAGAGACGGCACGGGTCACTATCCCCTTACTTCGCCAGAGCGAACACGTATACGTTTGCTTTCATTTCTTCGCGCTACAACCGAATGTAATCGTATAACTGAATCCACATCATACTCAAGTAGCCACATGGTTCGCTTTGTATACCCAATCTTATCTTGATCGCGTACGTACCATATGTCGCTTTGCCTGCTTGGACCCACGTGTCCGCAGCATTTCGCAAAAACCTGCAAATGCGACTTTGATGTTCCCTTCTGGTGTTCTGAATGGCACTAGCCCCAAGCGTTTGCAGCACATTTGGCTGACTGAGGTGGACTTTTGGTTACCTTTAGGCAGAGTGGGTCATGCCCACATACCCAATGCGGTGCGCATCTATCTTCATGTATATGATTTCCATGTTCATCCCGATGATTAAATGACTCTTTTCTCTACTGAACTTCTGCTCTGATGTGGCATCTACCTCATACAACTCTAAGGTTGATGTTCTTTATAAGATTTTACTTTTCCAGAACTCGTCTCTCTTTTTTTTTTTTTATTAAATATTCCCCCATGTGTCTTGTCTGACTACCAAAATGTACGAAAGTCTTGATCTCTCCATCTCTTTTTTGGTCATTACATAATGTTTCAAAATATCAGCACAGGCTTATCCACAGCATTCTAGGCCAATTTAAGGGAAATATTGAAATACGGCATTACAATCAGTTACGTACTTTGAAGGAGAAATAATTGAAAATAAGGTACATGGGACCTGCGACATTTGCTGGTCGCAGGAGTCCGCTTCAAATAATTTCCCAAATGTGGCACTCAGCAATGCTGGTAGATTCATTCATTCATTCATTCATTCATTCATTCATTCATTCATTCATTCATTCATTCGAACGTACATCACTGGCTCCTGTTGGAGCATTCAGTAATCGTTGCTGACAAAACTTTAATATGTCCTACAATAAGCACGAACATTTAGTCACAAATGCATAAAAATGATATCATCACGTATGCTTTTCTGTGCAGAATGTTTTTATGCGGATGCTCGTGAGAATTAATTGCTCGATTGGTCAGCGATTTCACCTTGACGTCATTACTTACCGTACAACAGGTAACACATACCATTTTTCTTTAGAAGTTTTTTCTCAGTTTTTTCTCAACAGGTAACGCATACCATCAACTGGTCCGTTTACCATGCCACGTGGCTAAAGGGTGACGGGGAACGACGAGGCGATGGAATCAAGGTCACCGTATAAAAAAACACGATGAACCGATACCGCACCGGTCGCGCGAGCTGTGTTTACACCCATAAGCAACGTCCATAACGGTAATCCAATGCCTCGACCTCCGCATAACTACGCCGCCACGGGGGTCGTAACATAAACAGGCGCGGTCCGCCGCTCCTAATGAAGCCGTGAAGGCTCTCCATGCAGCGCCACCTACAGCACGCAGATCGTCTAACGGCTGCATAGCTTGCTAGCGTGCAGCGTGCTCTAACGGCTGTCGGACGGCCGCATCCAAAATCGTTTCGAAAGCGCCGTTCGACCTGCTTTTTTGCGCAAATGCGAGCGCAGATGCCGACCATCGATCGGCGATGTCGTTCGCAGCAGCGTCGCAGGCTACGGAGAGAGAAACATTAAATAAAGACATAAAAGAGAAGACTAAATACGAAGACAGAAATGGGGCGTCATGCGCGCCTGCAGTCGGAAAGACGTGCGTCTGGAGGTAATTGCGAAGATCGCGCGCTCTCCGAGCCATCACGGCTTCTTCATTAGCTGCAGCTCAAACGAGCCGTGCGTGTTGGGTGAAACCTTTCATCGTAGAATAAGCGCGGGCGTTCTGTTTTCGGTGCCCCCCCCCCCCCCCCCGTTTTTTTTTTCTTTTTGCGGATTTCTTCCTGACGCCTCGCATATAGGTCTTTCCTTAGCGCGAAGTTTTCGCTAGAGGTATTTATGCAAAGATCGAGAGCGTTGTTGCCCCTGAGACGGAAATTAATTTGACGTAAGCGGAATAGACGCACTGCTTATTGAAATGTCGGTGCGGTCTGTGACAGTCGTGCGTTGTGCCCCAGTCGGTGGCATTTGCCAGCTTGCTCCTTCCTTCTTCCCTTTGTGTCCTTGTGTGTTTTATGTTACCATACTACCTTATAATAATAATAATAATAATAATAATAATAATAATAATAATAATAATAATAATAATAATAATAATAATAATAATAATAATAATAATAATGTTTGACGGCTTCTCAGCCCCTCCACGGTGGTCTAGTGGCTACAGTACTCGTCTGCTGAAACGATCTGGTCGCGGGATCGAATCCCGGCCGCGGCGGCTGCATTTCGATCAATCAATCAATCAATCAATCAATGTCGAGGCCTCGTGATGACGGTGCACGTTAGAGAACCCCAGGTGGTCGGAATTTCCGGAGCCCTCCACTACGGCGTCTCTCATAATCAGAGCTGGTTTTGGGACGTAAAACCCCATAAATCGATCAATCAATCAACGTTGGCTTCTCATAGCGAGTTACGTTATGTTGAAGGCTCCACCCACTCAATAGCCAAGAAGTAGCCGGTATACCTTATTTGTGCAACGTCTGATTAGATCGTACCAACAAAAAAAGTAAAATAGACGGGGTGAGGCGGCGCATGGACCTTGCAAATAGTGTAAGCTGCGGTGCAAACAAAACTACGGCTAAGTTGAAGAGGAGGAGGAAACGGAAAGGCAGGGAGGCCAATCAGACGCATGTCCGGTTTTCTATACTTACTCTGGTAAGGTATTTTAGGCAATTGTCGCACCTCGACGAAATATCTAGTTGGCATTGGGAGCGCCAACTAGATAGCGTTATCATCAGGAATCAAGAAAACAAGAGTAAGTCAAACTCGTAAATTATATACGGTCGTTAGCCCACTGTTACAACAGGTTACCGAGTGGCTACAACCAGGTTCCACACAGTAATAATAATTTCTGAGGTTTTGCGCCCCAAAACCACGATGCGGTTATGAAAGAAGCCGGCGTGGACGGCACTGGAAACCACCTGGGGTTCCTTTATCGTGCACTGACAACTCACAGCACACCTGCCTCTATAGCACTCCGCCTCCTCCACCGAAGTGCTATAAGGTTAAGGCAGGTTTATGAATCAAGCGATGAACAAGCGATAAGTTAAACAATCGATACGGAAGAGGTAGGTTTACCAATACGGGCCCAAATCCTACCACTTTCAGGTAAGCAGTCAAGCGCCATAGCTGCTAGGTCACCGCAGTGTGTAAGTTCCAGCCAGAGAGGACACTATTTTTAAGTTGTAATAGCATACCGCAGAGTTTAAGTAACACAGGAGCAAGCGCATGGTGCAAACATTACGTTCCTCGCAGATTCGTTTAACTTGCACAGCAATTAGCTACACTCAACCCGGTGCAGAATGTGTACAAAGGGGTAAGACCATTTATTAAATGAACCCTTCCTCCCCTGGGACATGATAAGTTTCGTCTGCAAGTGATCCGTTGCTATATTATACATTCGTGAAATGAGCAGCCACTGGTTTCTCCGAGGTTTCGTTTGACTGACTGTCAATCGTCCGTTTTCCCATGAGAAATAAACTTGGCTGCTCTTATAAGCCGCGCAAGTGTTTTCTGTTGGCAACGCCTTTTTTCTAATGAATCTATCAACACAGTGGATATACTATTAACCACTAAATGTTAGTTGATAACGGATGCACGTGGACTCAAACTTCGCAACAACAGAGCGTAACCTGCGCGCGTTCCTACAGGGCGCTGTATACTGTCAAGGTTCCAAGGAAATTGGATCCCTCTACGTAGCGCAGTCTGAGCAGTTCCGCTGCAAGCAATCCATGCGTGCAGCAGGCTGCAAGTTTGCACAGGTATGCGCCTTCATTTACAGCAGAGCGAAGGCTCACGCGCTTTCGTTGATTAAACTGCATTGTATAGCGGCCGACGTTGATTGATTCCTGGAGCGACTACGGTAACTTTAATTACCTTCATTCAGTAAACTTAACTAGGATCGCCATTTGTAGAAAAAGAAGGGGGGAGGGGGGAAGAAAGGCTGCACCGGTTTCAGCTTGTATCAGCTCCGAGTGATTAGCACTGCACCGACAGCTTACTATAGCATTACTCGAATTCAGTGGACAAATTTTGCACGCTCATTGAAATGCATTATACTCGTGACACGTGCCTTTGCCTGCGTGTTGTGCTATGCGGGCTCGTGTCATGGTTTCGCACCGTCAGCAGTTAATAGCGTTGCGGTTAGCTTGTGAAAGACATTCTACACCGCTCCTCTTATCAAACACCAGACAACATTGTGGCGCACATTAGCACACCCACCCACCACAAGCGTATTCTGAGAACATCAGACGTATTCGGTGAACGCCGGAAGTTCTTCTGGCGCCGCAAACCGTTCTCGCAACTCGGTACAGCCGCGGGGCAAGAAACGCGGTGTCTACAACGGAAGCGAGACTCCGTTATGGCCGCCTCCCCTTATCGTAACGCCTTCTTTTGTCTCGCCTTCTCATTAGTGCACCTTACAGTTTCCTCTCCTATCTTGCAAGGTTCTCTTATCTTTCTTTTTTCTTTTTTCCTGCGATGCATGGCCTGCGGGGAAAGCGAGTGAACACAGACACTTCTCTAGTTCCGCCCAACGGCGCCGTTTAGAAAACTATATACCCTGGAACACCTCAGCAGTTAGGCGACGTAGTTTGCGAGCAACTTTCTAGAACTGCAGGAATTCGCGCTTATGCCGTCAGAGAAAGAAGTAACTCTCGTAAAGTAGCAGATAGGTGTGCTTAGAGTTGCATAATCGGATCTAACCTTGTAACTTCGACAGCCACGAAACTGAGGAGAGCTGACAGGGCTGCGGTCAGGTAGAAGACTACGCGGTTGTCGCAGTTTGATCTCCGAGTTCGACTTCACGTAGACGACGTTTCGAGTTCCTAAGTAAACGGGCCATGTTTGCGTTGCGAGCGGCCGGGTTCCGTTGTAGTAGCGACGGTGGTGGTAAAAACATTTATTGCCAATGTTTGGCCCCCTACATGGCACGTGGGTGCTCCTTCACTGAGGAGACACCCTTACAAAACACAGGAAACGCACCTTTCGGTGTGGATTCGATCTTGAATCGCGTGGAGTTGGAAGAAGACAGTTGCACAGACAGTACGCGCATGTTTGGCTCCAGCTGCACGTCTAAAAAATTACAGAAAATTCTCATTTCAGTAAAGCCACCAATGTTTAAAAGAGATATAGAGAAAGAGAGAGAGAGATTGTGAAAGGCAGGGAAGTTAATCAGAAGAATTCAGTTTGCTACCCTTCACTAGGGTATAGTTAAAATCAGAACAGTTAGCAGAAGAACGACAGAGAGAGAGAGAGAGAGAGAGAGAGAGCGTGTGTGTGTGTGTGTGTGTGTGTGTGTGTGTGTGTGTGTGTGTGTGTGTGTGTGTGTGTGTGTGTGTGTGTTAGGCAAACACTATGAAGTCGTTCTATACACTCGGTTGCTCGCAGAAATTTCAGCAGCGCCTTCGCGGCTCTCCAATGTAAACAATGTTAGGATTGTAGAGGCAAGACATATCTTTAAAAAAATAAAACAGAAGGAACATGTGTGACAGTAGCACGCGTTACAAGAACGTTTTGTTTAAGCTGCGCTACGGTGGCCTCGCTAACATTGACTGCTTCCTCACCAGTACCGACCTCCCCCCCTTCTCGATGTGTGCGAACACCTTGGGTTTTTCAGCGAGCCCTGCTACAGTGCCTAAGTGACCCAGTTAATTCAATGACTACTCAACCGCAACGTCGTGGGTAAACGGCGATGTTAGGGGCAGTGTCAACCCAGGCAGAGCTGCTCGAGGGGTTGGAAGTTTCTCGCGAGCAAACTCTCGATGCGTGAAAATGCCCTCCGGCTATTTGTCATAACGAAATGTGGTCACACGGTGAGACCCGCAAACACTTGAGCTTGTCCTAAATTACCACAGTTATCGAAATACAATAATGAAATATCACAAGGATCCCGTCAGATCAGTAATACACAACTTCAAATATTTCATGATATAGGTGGGTCATTTAAGGATAAAATTATGTCGGCGTAAAAACTTAGTTCTGATCTTTACATTCACGGCGAAACAACAAGGACAGCATGTAACTAAGGCGTCGAGGTTTGCAACTTATCTACTCTTTTCGTATATACCAAGGCGCCTGCGTAAAAGCTTCTGATACACATCAAGCAAAGCTCTTGGTATTGTCTTAGATTCAGTAAGATTTTCTGTCTACCCATCTCTTTTATTTAGCTGTTATTCCACTTTCATCATCATCATCATCATCCTATTTTAAGTCCACTGCAGGACGAAGGCTCTCCCAAAGATTTACAATGTGCCCTACCCTGAGCAAGTTGGTTCTACTGTATGCCCGCAGACTTCTCAATTTCATCGCTCCATCTAACCTTTTGCGTGCCTCTGTTGCGTTTTCCTTCTCTTGGTATCCATTCCGTCGCTCTTACTGTCCATCTGTTATCTGTTCTGCGCATGATATGCCCTGACCAAGTCAGTCAGTCAGTCAGTCAAGAACTTTATTAAGGTCCTGAGGAGTTTAAGCCGTTGGAGATCCTACGCGGTGAGCTCCCCGGGCCGAAACCGTAGGCGACGCCCAAGTCGGGACGGGAACGTTGTGACGCTCCGCCAGTTCTTGGGCCACCTTTTTTCTTTTAATTGATATAAGAATACAGTTACTCCTACGTGTCTGTTCACTGATCCAGTCCGCTTCGCTTTTTATTTTTTTTTTCATCTCTTAGCGTTACACCTATCATTTCTCCTTCCACTTCCATTCTTCGCAAAAAAAAAAAAAAAAAGAAAGCGACGTTTCGACGTTTCTTTCGAACTTATTTCTCCTGCGTGTCTATTTGTGACTTCAATAAAATACCAAACCTCTTACTTACTGTTCTCGGCGAGTTTTCTTAGCCAAGTTTTCGGCCCATTCGTTACGTCGCCGCTGTTTTTGCCGACGCGGAGCTCTCTGTTTTATCCTTAGCCTTCAAACAAACTAAACGCAAAAAAAAAATTGTCTCGGAGTGTTGCTAACATGTTTGCCTGCTTCGCTGGAGATTGGTTACACTACCAGAAAGGCCTGGCTATCCCTGTCAGTTATATAAAGGACGGGTGAGCCCTGTTATCCCTGCAAGACTTCCGCGTGCGCGTTTCTAAACGTTCAGTGTTGCAACGTGTCCGTAACTTGAGCGCCGCGTCACAGATACGTCCTCATGAGATGCGACGAGGCTTCATGACGGCGCTAAACACAGGCTCGCCTGTGCTCTATACTTTCATGGCTGTTCCTTCGTAGAAACCATTTATAGGGACAGCACATTTTTGGTGGCTCCACTATAGTAGCAGGAAGTTAGTTACACGACAACGTTAACTCCTTGTGGCGCGGGAGCGCCTGCAGAAGGCTAGCGATGTGTCTTCGATGTTTCGGCCCTGTCGACACTTGTTTTCATCGCCGAGGTGCCGGTGGGCTGTCCGGATTCGCCACGGTGTCGGAAGGGAAAGTTGCTACCGCGGAACGCCACATTAGAGATGTGCTGCGCCGGCTGCCGAGAGAACATCGGACGCCCTCCCGGGCCGTGCCTGAAAGACGGCCGCGTGTTTGCGTTTGATATAAACAAGAAAAAGAAGGAGAAGAAGAAGAAATAAGCTTAGTTTTAGGAAAGTAGGTCACTGAAAAACAGCGAGAAGTGAAATGGACCATTATAAGTCTATAGGAGCGGGACTCGCTATAGGACAGCGTAGGATGCTCGCTTCCTGCGCTTCCGGTAATTGACCACGTGACGTTATTGTGTGTGACGACGAGGAAGGTGGGAGCCATTTAACGCGTAAAGATCGCGAACGCAGTGTGAGCACGTCAGCGTGACGTTGTCGTGCGGCGCATCGTGGTCTTGCGCTCGCGCCGTGAAAGTTGGCCAGGAAGACAGGAATTATTATTACGCGATAAAAATCTGAACGTGCACTGACAACGCACGGTGCACGGCCTCTGGCATTTTCGCATCCATCGAAAATGCCAGAGGCCCGTGTACTGTGCGTCGTCAGTTAAAGAACCCCAGGTGGTCTAAATTCTCCGGAGCCCTACGATACGGCTTTTCTCTCCTTTCTATCTCTTTCAGCCCCTTTCCCCCAGCACCACGGACGCTTAGCCGTGCTCCCTACACGGGCTGCAGAAATTAGCGTCCTTTCCTAACCGAACCATAATCATCAACTTTCTCAATCTCTTTGCGACTCCTTATTGCTACTTTTATTTTTCTTCCCCGCCACATTTATCCTCTCTTGCTCATCTTTTCCAGAAGGTGTATCAACGGATGAAACTCGACTCCGGCTCAGCGCGTTGGCAAAAGCTTCTCGCTTATTTGTTTGTATGTTTTGCGACAAAACCTGCTAGGCGTTATATATTGCCT
The DNA here is from genome assembly GCA_013339685.2 of Hyalomma asiaticum. NCBI lineage: Eukaryota > Metazoa > Arthropoda > Arachnida > Ixodida > Ixodidae > Hyalomma > Hyalomma asiaticum. The sequence goes on from CM023484.1 coordinate 82,517,264, forward strand.
TTCCTTTCAACCAATCTACCCCCTCCACGACGCTGATTACAACTGATTAGAACTGCGTTTACAATTGCAACTCGATTCTACAGATGTTCGAGTCGGTACTATAGACATGATCGAGCAAGCGTCGCGCGAAGCGGGTTCAGTGAGTCAACACAAGCAAGGGCGGTCGAGTTGACAGAACATACCTGTCCCATCCCCGAAGTGCTATAGCGTTTGCATAAACTCTAAACCTGACCACTGGTTCTCGACGAAACAACCTGACTTTGTCTGCCCTGCGTCACGGGTCCGTGCGAACGCATAACTCAGGAGACACCGTGGAAAGTCTACAGCTTTGGAATAACGCTTGCAACCAAACGTAGGCGCATTACGTAAGTAAATAAACAGCGGTGTCGTCGCTGTGCTTGCTTTATACCTTATTTGGCTTCTGCGGCTAATGCACACTGTGTTAAAGGCGCACCAAACTGAAACACGAAAGTGGGCTTAGACTAGTAAATTATTCTTCGGGAACTCTATAGTAACGCTAATTTCGTTATTTTATGTTAAGTACCAGAAGAGAAAATCAAGGACGAAGTTTAACTTCCGAATTCGCCCCAAAACATCCAGGAGGTGACGTCACCAACCCCATTCCTTTCTTTGCGTTTCCTCTACACACTGGCTCGGTCAAACTGTTCGAAGCGCGCCATGTTAAGTCTCTGGGTTCCTTAGAGCAACGCATATCTCTTTTACTCATAAATAATTATGTAGACCTTGGTAGACGCCGTCAAAGATCTATGACGTCATGACTATTAGTGCAGGAAGTTCCGTGGAGGCGTCGCCACTTGTATTTTATTATTGCGCATTTTACAGCTTCACACAAGCGTCTTCTCCTCGTGAGAGTCGTGCTTTTGGTAATGCGAAAAAGGTGATTTACTGATACGAGAAAAGTCGTGTTTCACTTAACTTATACACTAAATGATGATGTTTACGTACCTAGTATAGCATCACGTTGTGTAGGAAATGGCGGCGGCCATGGCTCCCCTTACAGCGCGAATGCCCGTCGCAGGTACGCTGTCGTACGTTAACGCTCGTCAATAGTCATCATGGTAATGGCGACCTTTAGATTCCTCGAAGCGCACCTCCAACGTTAGGTATGGGGACATAGCGCGTCAAATTTCTGAGATCGTTCGGCCACCATAGGCCTAAATCGATACCTGTCCGCCAATGAACTGTCTTAGCTTCGGACATGCTTTGCCGGCGGTGCGAGATGGTGTATTGTCCTTTAGCGGCTTTTTTTTTTTTTTCGTGTTTGCGTTCCCGTGAGTTCCACTAATTAAGTTGCTTGAATGTACGTGTGCCGTAACGTCCCGCAAAGTTGTTTGCGTTTAGTATGTGCCACTCTATCACTTATATGTTTGAACAGTGGAAAAACAGCGCTTAAATGTAGTATCGATGATTCTTTCCTTTGTCTTCTTCTGGCGGTGCATTTACCTGGCTTGGAAGATGTTATATATATATATATATATATATATATATATATATATATATATATATATATATATATATATATATATATATATATATATATATATACCAGCCGAATTCGACATAAACAACTTTCCTTTAGAGTTTGGCAAAACAAAAGCAGCCATTGAACCCATACAAGACGTAAAACATGTGCTAAATAAAACAAAAGGCGAGCACGACAGCGTTTGCTGAAACTGCCGTTTCAATATCTAGGGAATCAATAGAACCAGCAAGGACACGCCAAGCAAGAAATCGCAGGAAAGAAAACACTTTAGCTGTCCGCAGCCGTTACAGAGCGTTTGGAGAGCGCTTTATATAGCCTCTAAAACATAAAAGAACGTACCTGGACTACCACAGCGTATAGGACATATAGTTGCAGCTGCGCAAACGAAAACACCTGCTGAGCAGGCAGGTATAGAAAACGGACGCCAAGCACCCACCGCTGAGCCGCCGGAAACTGGCACAAAAAAGAGATCTCCAAAAACGGCGACAATACAGAGTCGATGAGGACGACGACCTCTTTCGAGCATGCATGTGGTCTCTTAAATGCGATGTCCCGAACGTAACTGTTAACAAGACCCATTGTTTATGGCGTCCAACACGTGCTCACGAAGATTATTCGTTTCTTTCATTCTGTGTTATAAGTTCCCATGCATGCAATGACTAACCAACGGACTGATCGAATTAGAACCCGAAGGACATGGGTTCGATCCTTGCCGCGGCGGTCGTATTTTCCGTGGATGCGAAAATGCTATAGAGGCCCGTCTGCTGCGCCATATAACAGTGCAGAATAACAACCCCAGGTAGTCGAAATTTCCGAAACTCTCCTGTGCGCTGTTTCCCTATAACAAGAATTTCATAGTCGACTTTTCTTTCCGTTCGATTATCGCATCTTCCCTGCGCCCACCTTCCATTCCACCGTGCCATTACTTCTTCGCGCTAACTCGTTAAATACATTTAAGCGCATCATACGCGTGACCTCGCATGCGTAATCTTTTATATATTTGCGCCTACAACATTTTAATCGGTATGACGACGGACAAGATACGAGAGGACAGTTATTCGTGGTAAATGAAGAAGAAGGGAGCGTGAAATTCTGTGGAAACCCTAGTGGCATTATGATTCTCGGTACGGTTACAAGAATTGCGTCCTTCGTTTCGCAGTCTTGCAAGCGGTACTGCTACCGATGTGCCGTTCGTTGTTGAGAAATCTCTCCCCCGCTCCACGTGTTGTTTGCCCATATGAACGCTGCAATCCTTTTTCCAAGTGCGAGCTGATGTCGGCGTGGCACCAAGGCAAGTGGATACGAACGCATTGATGCGAACCCGTGGGAATATATGAACACGTAAATGCGAGCAAAGACCGTACTTCTTCTTTAGTGGCTTCTATACTAGAGCGACAAAGGTGTGAGACATAGAGGCGGGCATGTAAGTGTTCTTATTACGTAATGGGTAGACTGTTAAGCAATGTGCGCGCAGAGACCACTTATCTAAGGATTGTCCCAGCGGAGAGAGCCGACCGATGTATGCGGTCGACTGTGGCCAATGTTTGCGACCTGAGGTCCGTATGGACCCTTAGGCAACGGTTGCGTAACGATAGCACAGTTGACATAGCCGGCACGTGGGCTGACGCTTACGAAGACGGAGAAGTAATCACGCGTGTCCTCTGCAGCTTTGCTCGGCGAGACAAGGTGCGTTATGAGAGGCTTTCTCCTCAGAGGGTGTATACGTAAGCCTGACAACCAGGTACAGCATTAGTGCGGAGACAAAATGGTCGGAATCGATGATGCGGACAGGTCCAAAGCCGTTTGCCGCTATTTATTTATTTATTTATTTATTTATTTATTTATTTATTTATTTATTTATTTTGGATAGCGATCCTTCTTTAAGCGCATTCAGGACGGGCAGTGTACAACGAAAAACAAAATTGGCAGGTGAATATCACACAACAATAATGACCTTCGTTTTTTTCTTTTCTTACACTATTAAAAAAAAAAAAAACCCTACCCCCCCCCCCAATCACACACACACACACACGCACACACACACACACACAAACTATGAAGGCTCAGTGATTCGCCCGTGTTTTCCGTTGTGTGTCTGTTGTGCTAATAGCCGACATTTTCGAATTATATTAGATTATTTTAATCTCATTATGCGACTAATTACCCTTTAATACGTATATTTGACCTTACTATACTAACTTGGTTCATTAGAACCATCCTTAACCTGGGTTCATTTTAACCGTTCATGGTCAGTGTCTAAGTTATTACAATGTTTTGGTCCTGTTTCCAGCTGCTCTTTTGCGAGCGGTACGACGAAGTGAGACATTAAGACAGTGCGGGCCTCTAGAGTACCCCGCACTAAATAAAGCCAAACCAAGCAACTGTAGGTTTCGGAGACCTCAGAACCCTCTCCGTGTCTACATCCGCAGCGAATCTACATGTGGTTCAATGAACGCAGCAACGGCCCCGCCGCGGTGGTCTAGTGGCCTTCGAAGTCGGCCGCTGATCCGAAGGTTGCGGGATCGAATCCCGGCATCGACATCTGCCTTTCGATGGAGGCGAAATGTTGAGGCTCGTGTATACTGTGTAATGTCGGTGCATGTAAAGCAATCCTAGGTAGTCGAAATTTCCGGAGACCTCCACTACGGCTTCTCTCATGACCATGTCGTGGTCTTGGGATACAAAACTCCAGAAATGAATGAGCGCAGCAACAATCTCTCCACACGAGGCTCGGTATTCGTGAACAAAGAAAACAATAAATAAATAAATAAATAAATAAATAAATAAATAAATAAATAAATAAATAAATAATCACGCATAATTGCGCATGAACAGTCTAGATTTAACGGTGTTCTTTCCTCCCGTCATAGTTCCGTGCTCTACTTTCCTAAATATTGCTCTGCTGCATAGCTGTTGTCACTCCCTCTCTCTCCCTTTCTCGTTTACGCATAATCTTTCCCTTGAAACGTTCACGCAGGTGCTGTTCGGTCCCAGCCAATACACAACAACGTCCTCGGAGAGAAAAGGACCGCGTTCTCCGAACGCCAAGCACGCGCTTTTCGCTCCATTAACGCCGCGGAAGAGAAGGAGAAAAAAATTAATAAAGAGAGAAAAAAAAACAAGAAGAAATCAAACGTGTGACAACATGAGTGGAAGTACGCGTATACAACGGTGCGTCCAAAATCCGGTACACATATCGAACCCTAATTTCCTCGTCACGTATACGACGAGTGCGTGGGACGCCAGGGCACCGAGACACGCGCCGTATATACACTCCACAAACTGCGCGTCAAGTAAGAAATAATAAAAATAAAAGCAGCAAGCATGAAGCCATAACGTGCTCGTGCGCTCAGTTATAGCCTGCCGTGCGGTGTCCGCAGTCTGTGCGTATATAGTGACGGGCCATGGACATGTCGACCGAGTGGAGAGTGGAGGGAATGCGCGCGCTTCATGAATCGCCCGTCGGCCGATTCGGCGGAGGCCGCGCACCAGGTGCAGCTGACGGAAGAGTACGAACGAAGTTCGACGACGTCTCACAGCACGCTTCCGACACGCGAGCTTGCGACCCGGTCGCCGCCGGAAACAACAGCGCGGTGGCGCGGAACTGAGCTGCGGGTTGTTGTTGTTGCTATAGCTGTACGGTCTCGCGAGACCTCACCTCTTCGCCACCTACTCGGAGGCGACTCTGTGTTACAACGTCACGCGATTTTGGTACTACGCTATTAAGTGAAGGTGTCTTAAAAAAGAGATAATAATAAAGCCCGCTTTCATTTCCTTTTCGCCGCTCCGGAAAGGTGGCTAGAAATGGCGTGGCAAGGCGTTGCGGCAAAAGAAAAAGGACAAGGTTCAGAGCATTAGCCCGAGAAGCGCGCATTTGTATGTGCACGTAATTATGTACGCTACTACTACTACTACTACTACTACTACTAATAATAATAATAATAATAATAATAATAATAATGATGATGATGATGATGATGATGATAACAATATAACTGCTGGTGCTAGGGGCCAAAACCACGATACGGTTATGAGGTACGCAGTAGCGGAGGGCTTCGCAAATTTTTACCACCATGGTGTTGCGGGCGTGCAGACACGGGTCTCAAACATTTTCGCCTCCATCCTGCACAGACGCACGCGCGTATGTATGTATGTATGTATGTATGTATGTATGTATGTATGTATGTATGTATGTATGTATGTATGTATGTATGTATTCACAGAACGAAACGTCAATTCTGGAATGTTTTCCTGTCACATCGGCACATTTGTCTCATACACTTGCAGCAGAGCCAACACCAACTTTAGTAGTCAGGTTCGTAGCGGTACGACGCCGTTACCTTGTACAATTGGTAGTGATAGTCACGCTTAACGTTTGCATGCGACTGCACTGTACTATCGTGAGCAATACGGTGTGTGTGCATGTACAAGACGGTGTGTGCATGTGTGGGCCGATCACGGAAGCAGTGCACCCAGTGTCGTCTGCTGTCGTGAGAGAGAGCGAACGGCGCGCGTTGACTATGGAAACGCTCTTTCTGCAATGAACGCTTTACCAGCTCGCAAGGAACGAGAACGCGCCCTCGCCCGCGAGAGACAACGCTGACGTAGGCAGCGTCTGCTAGCGAGTTTCTTGACTGAAAAAACCGACTGCTCGCGCTGCACAACCGTTCACCGGTCACCCCATATATATAGGCACTGGATCTTGACCTGCAATGTAGTGCCGGTGAGAGATTTCTCTTGTGCGTAGTTGAACCACAAGGATTCGCAGCGTGCGCGTTAACTAAAAGTAATCCGGAACTCGGCACGATCTACGACGTGGGAGCGCAGGAACCTCATAAATACCAGGAGCGTAAATGGCAACGCGTGTGTAAACATACACACGCGTTGTCACTCATTTACATGCATGAGTGGGCAATGTCACGGGTGATTTACGGTAACAGCGAACGATCCCCGGTGCTTCGGCCACTCATCATGGTTCACTTCGTGGAGATGCATGAATTTTTTATTGCTCCTCTCTCTTCGCACTCTCCCTTCGCACTCTCCCGTCCAACGCACGTTGGAAAGTTTGAATTGACACAATGGCAACCTGTCTCCCTGCGTGTTCTGAGAGATGTCGTAATTTGTACAGGATTCCCCTCAGTAAGTACAATAGTAGTAAGAAGCGTGCAGTCGGAACGTCCTTCGCGGAGAAATGTGTTTGTCGCATTTAGACGATAGACACAATTACTGGGTGCATGACTACGTGTCGTTTTATATACTGAAGCTCTGTATGAGTAGGTTCTGGCATATCGCATCACGCTAGTCGCGCCGGTATTCTGCGCTTCGGTATACCGAAGCGCAGAATACCGGCGCAGCCATCGAGTTGCGAAGACTATAGTCTTCGCGCCTCGATGGCTGCGGAAGTTAGGGGCATAGCGGCGTCGTGACAATGCGTTCCTCGGTCGAAGTACGAATGCGGCCGCTAGAAAATTTGTCTTACGTGGCCAGGTGCGTTGAGTTGCGACTCACACTGCTCAAGGACAGCCGTCGACAAGCAAATTTTTGGCCTTTCTCTGCAGTGGGCTGTGTTTTCACAAAACGATCCGCTGACAACCCGTTCGGTTTCGCTTGCAAGGTGTCACCGTTTGCGGACGATCCTTATTTATGGCAGGTTTGCGCAGGGATCTCGTGCGTGCAAATCAGTGTTTCCGGAGCAATGCGAGTCGTTGGAGAGCTTTCCCTCGTGTACGACTGTCGAGGATCCCTGTGCCGTGTCGAGGTGCCGCTGTTGTCTACATGTAAGGTGTTCACATCTTCACAGTGCCCAAGCCACCTCCGACTCCTCGATTCGCCAGATTGCCGCTTATGCATTCCATAAGTTTGCGAGGAAAGGTTTCGTTTTTGTATTATACCGATGCCTATGACAGAGGGATCAACTCCACTTTTTTTTTCTTTTTATACAAACCAAAACGATGTAATAAAAGGTAAACACGTAACGCAAAGAGAGCAAACAAGAGGGACAGGATTGATTTCATTGCTTGCGTTGCGTCTTTACCTTTTTTTGCACAGTATGAACAAACCACGGCCGCTCAATGAGTGGCCGCGAATAAACTATCCCAACAACATGTTCTACTGAACCAAAACGAGGTGCCGGGAGCGTGGAAGCGCGAGGATTCCGAACATTTGTTGCTCCTTTTGTTAGTGTGATGCGTACTATGCGAAAAGCAATCCGGGCAGAGCCAAGAGTAACAGAAAATAGCGATCGTATCGTGCCCGGTGTTCTCTTGATGAGGACGACAACGACGGGCGAATGCGTGACACGCAAGAACTGGCCTCGCTTCCGGTACAAGCGCGCGTCACGAAGCATTCGAGCGTCCGCCCCTGATTTGCCAAACAAACTGCCCCGTCTTGAAAGTTGCGTCTGGTTACGACGCCGTCGTTCGGCGCGTGATGTTTCGAAACAATGGGAAACAAAAGTTGCCGCACCTTTCCTCGTTTAAGGTGCACCTGCGTGCCTTTGTGCCGTGGGTGTGTACTCGAAGACCACGCATCGCGCGGTAAGGGACACAGTCAAAGCAGGTACATGAGTGCAGCGCTAATACAATCGTGTGAGAGATTGAAAGAGAGAATTAGGTAAGCACTTAACACACACACGCACACACACACACACACACACACACACACACACACACACACACACACACACACACACACACACACACACACACACACACACACACACACACGGCAGTGTCGCAGTTGTCAGTGGACGTTAAAGAACCCCAGGTGGTCAAAATTTCCGGAGCCCTCCACTTCGTCTTTTAATTCTGTCCTTTCCATCTCTTTCATTCCCTTTCCCTACACCCATGGACGCTTAGCCGTGCTCCCGACATGGGCTGCAGGAATCATCGTCCCTTCCTTAACCGAACCACAATCACCGCCGCCACCACCACCACCATCATCATCATCATCATTAGTCGTTATGTGAGACCAGTTGTGACTATTCAATCTACCCTTATCGTTTCCTCAGTGAAAGGTGGTAAACTGGATTTCTCTTCTAGTTTACCTCCTTGGCTTTAACATAACATGTCTATCTGTCTCTGATGCGATCGTGAAAGTCTGGTGGCTTTCCTTTCTGTTTTTATTACTTCTCTATTAGTCGTGACTTTTCGTGCACGAGTTCTACACCTTATTGTGTCATTCATTGGTAGTCAAGTTATCCCGCCACACACAACAGCTGACGGCTACCGTGGAATCTGGGCTGGGGGCTTCGGTTGTCGAAGTACTTCGTTGGTACCTTATTAGCATCTAAGAAAAATATCTTCACCGACGGGCAAGCAACTCTCACAATCTCTCATTCTATTGGTAAAGACAAGTGAATATGTAATGTGTAGATGACTCGCGTAGTTAAAGAGGGTATAACCGGCAAAAACGGCTGAAATACACTGTAAACGAAAATATACCCAGCTGGGAGGTCTTGCAGGGTATTATTCCCGCTTACCTCCGATGACCTCACCATATACCCGACGCACTGGGATGTGCCGGATACGCGCGGGGTGTGCCGGAGTAGGTCCTTATCGGGTACATTTACTTGACTTTCTAATAAGTGACTTACATCGCTCATACAAACCAATTGGAGGTGATTGCAGCAATGTTTCAGTGAATTCACCTTTCGTGAAAAAGAAAAAAAAAAAAACCTGTCAGCTCGTACGTATAGACCAAATCCGCCTGATTATTGCCCGATTACTGGGAACTCCCCAGTGCGCTGGGATTAACCGGAGACTAAGCACGTAAAAACGGATTAACCACAATAGACACATCCGGTTTGCTAACATCCAGCGAAATAAAATAAATTCAGGAAAAAGGGGCGAAAAACAACAAAGAACAGCGCGCTCAAATGAGAGATCGGTTGCACTGCTCGACAGGAGACGCCTCGCACTGAGTTAAGTGCTTGGGCCGTAAATACCACCCTGACAGCTATAAAGACGACGTACAGTGAGCGCCATTCGAAATTTTTTAATGAACGTAAAGACAATGAACTGCCCGTAATTAACATTATTGCTTCTTATCATGTCGTGTTGACAACAGGCATTATCGCATAGTCATTTTGTATGCAAGTATATACAAACTACCTGCAGGAACTGGATCCGCGGTAATCGGAGTATCCACCCTGTATCTATGGGATCGTGCCCTTAGAGATCAGTCATCATACCTGTACATAGTTTGTACATACCCCTTATATTTCTTATTCTTCTATTCTTTTTGCGGGGTATGTTTTTCTGCGTGTGTGTTTATTGTTTTCGATATCAATATCATGATGTTGGGATAGTCGGCCCTAACGTAGACCACCTTCCCACGTTTGCACATAAAAAAACAAAACAAGAACAGATTATCCAGGCCGTCAGATTTGTTCTTACAAGTACACTCATCGCAATGGTGCTCGGTACAGCTATAAACCAAGTTCAGTTAAAAAGCGTAAAGGCAAAATTTCTAATATTTTCAACATAGCCTTGCAGTCACCAAGCGAGACAAATTCGGTGCGGACTATAGACGAAACGATGCGGTAGCGGCTTTTCATTTCACTTGCTCATTCTCCCGGCCACACGGACAGACGGCACGAGCAGCGCCGCCGACTCTAGGGAAATTATGCATATGCCCGCCGTTCTGATTCGTTTATGCATATTGCGGACGAGGGATGACCCACAGACGCCGCTAGCCGAGATTCTTCCGAAACGTGCAACTTGAAAGCAGCGCGTCAGACTTCCTTCCTTCGCGAGGCAGAGTCAGCCCGGTAATTTGGGCGAGGAGATAAAAAAAATAAACAACTACATGGGCAGAAAGTGCGCCAGCGAGCTACCCCGCAGCACAAAGTAGGTATGTAAGCAGAGAAGACGGCTTTGGCTTGGGATTATGCGGCGCCGTGCGTAGCACCGAGATATTCCCGTTTTTTTATGCCACGAAGGTCATTGTCATTATCGGGGTAATGACTCGAGTGCGAGCGGCGCAGTTGTACGTGGACGAAAGTGGAGCGAACGGAAAACAAAAAACAGCAACAACAACAAAAAAGAAAAATCTCAGAACGCACCCAGGAGACCAAGATAAGCATTGATCCAAACTTCGGAGATATGTAGACCAACTGGAGCAAGCGCTCCAGGGCCATGTTTTCGTGTCATATAAGGCTGGAGCGTCTATGAATGCTGGCGTGTCTCGGCAGGACACTGTACCCCATATTTAAACATCAACAAGCTCGCACATGTCTGAACCGAGCGCATGCAAACGTCCCTTACCAACTGTATCCCAAGCGACGTCATCACGTCTTAGCAGCGAAGCTGCTTAAGCTAGGCGTAATTTATCAGGCATCGTGCAATACCATGTGACATTGCGTTACATGATTTTGGCGGAAACCTGTCACACGACATCGCGTTACGTGATTTGGACAAGAACATGTCACGCGACGTTTCGTTACGTGATTTTGGCGGAAATGTGTAGCGTGATTTTGGAGCGAACATTTCACACGATGATTGCGTTACGTGATTTTGGCGGGAACATGTCACGTGACATTACGTTGCATGATTTTGGGTGATCACGTGGCATGTTCCCGCAGAAATCACGCAACAGAACGTCTCAGTACACGTTTCCACCAAACTCGCGTGATGCATTGTCTGGTGAAATGCTCCCGCCAAAATATCACGTGGTTGCTCTTTCAGTTAATTATAGGCCAGCTTCTCTGTGATTTAGCGTTGCGCGGGCTAGCGGAAGCTGCGTACCTTTTTACGTGACGTCACGTATAAGAAGCAGCCAGATATCCATAAAAACGGAACTGTACTTAAAGAAAGATATATAAGCAGGCTGAAGCGTCTACGAACGCTACGTACGTCGGCAGAACACTGTAGCCCATACTTAAGCATCAAAATGTTCGAACATGTGTGCACTGGGGACGTCAGAACGTCCGCTATCAACCGTATCCCAAGCAATGTCATCACAGTTTTACGTGACGTCACATAAGGGGCAGTCTGCTGTCCGTAAAAAGGAAACTATCTTTAAAGAATGATATATAGGCAGACTAAGGCGTCTATGAACGCTACGCACCTCGACACGACGTTGTACTTCATATTAAAACATCAAGATGGTCGCACATGCGTACGCGCGGATTATCGAAAGCACGTTTACCAAACATCTCCCGGGCGACCCCTCACGTGACGTCGCATGAGGGCAACCAGCCATTTGTAAAGCCAAAATTACACATAAAGAGCAACAGCTAAAGACCACTTTGAACTAAAGAGGTGAATGTCGGTTCTGTTGCACTCTGCAACAGTCCCGATTTGTTGTTCACGGCGTTTGGTCGTGCCAATTAATTGTAAGTGCTACCTTGCTTGGCCTAAAAGACGCTTATTCTGGGCATGCTACGTATCTCGGGGAAGTGGTACTTGCTGCGCTGTCCGAATCAGAGTGATACCTATCAAGGGCAAGTGGCTCCCGCCGAATGGCGAGAACTCGGTTAGTCGGACTCCATCTATGGTATGGCCATTCGTTGAGGGACCATGAACACTTTTTCAATTTTACAAAAGAAAAAAATTAAAGAAGAGGACGAAGGAGAAGGCATTGAAGTGGTGCAGCACGTCTTTATGATATCAGCTGATCGGTCTGAGCTACCTTCACAAAGACAACACTTCATTGTTAGGCATTATATCAGCGAATCGCTTGAGGTCGTAGCGGCGCTGTTTTTCGCCGCCCTTGCACATGGCACGTTGCCTGTGGAACGACGTAACATGGGCGACGGATCTGAATGGATGTCCCCAACTGGCGTCAAGGACCATTCTTCCAACTCAATTGCGAACAAATAATGTGCATGATGATAACTAGAACTATTTATAGTTCGTTTTGTTAAGAAAACGGTGTCAGAAAAGGAACATACAGTCACAACCGTCTGTACTATACACTAATTCTGACGGTCATGCAACGAGCGGCTCTATGTTAACGTAACAGCGCTGACCTCCGCTGACATTGCAGGCTTCTTTCTTCTACGACCACAAGTCGCCCTTCCTGCATCGCGGGCCGCAGATCTATAGTGATCGGCGTAATGCCGATCTGCGACATCTTTTCCCTGTGCAAGGCGACCGGCGAGCGCCGCCGCTGCGCACCGCATCAGGACAATAAGTATATCAGGCCCTCGCTATCTGATCAGCGCCAAGATCCACGCTCTTGCGGCCTTGCAACAAATATTAAACGTCCTGCAACAAACCTGTTGATTAACCCAGAAAGGAAACGATCAACTGAAGATTTGCTATTCAAGTTCCAATAAGCGTATAACAGTTCTTAAATGAAGGATCAATGCATGCGCAACATTTGATGTCAGAGGACGAGATGGGTTATTTTAGAAAACAGGAACGTCCCATATACGACGCATTGATACTCGAAGATCAGCGCGTCAGTGCATTAAACCTTAGTTGAGAACCTGGAAGCTCCATAATCGCTTCATTACGTAAGGAAAAGGCGTGCAAAACACGGACTGAGGGGAAGAGGTTTGGACAACAGGAACGCCGACTATCCATAGTTGCTCAGCTCGGCTCAGCTCGGCTCAGCTCAGCTTTCTGTCACTTTAAGCTTCGTAATCACCACACGCAGACTCCACATCGATCCACGACGACGCAATACGATGACATTAACGAAGCAAGCTAGTGGGGCACGCACGACCAATTCTCCTGACGTGTCACGCTGCCAGGCTCCAACGAACGAACGAACCGTGTTCTTTCGCCCTGCCACGACGAATCCCGTTCCGACCCGTCCCGAGTCTCGCATTGCTAACGCGTGTAGATCGACCGTAAACCCGAGACGACGGTGTCGTCTGTGCTCCAGCGCTAGCGCTTAGTTGCTTCACGAAGCCCACGCCTCTGACGCTCTTCACGACGTTTTCGTTTTCTGCATAACGCGAACCGTGCTCCGTTCCAACAGTTACGTGCAGCGAGGCCAAGGCTACTCCACCATCGAGCACACATATTCGTGCGAGACATGATGTAGTGCCAGTGTTCGCAGATGTTCCAGGCGCCTCGGCTGCAGCGCCAGCAGAGGACAGGTCGCAGACGAACACATTCAAGACCTGTTGGCCCTCCTGATTGGTCGAAGAAGCCTGTATGTTCGACTGTACTGCACGGAACGGTCGGTACGAGGTACAGGCGCGCCCAGCTGGTCGTACACACCAGCGTTAAGGGTCGGTCAGTCCGTAGCGGCGTAAGACGACGCGACGAGAAGAACTGGCCGCTTCCGTGACAGCACCTTCGCGAAGCGAGACCCGGGGCATCACTCTCGCCTCGAGGAAGAGGGCGACCCCGATTCTGCACGGGCCGCTGCGGAGAAAACGCGTGCGCAGCGCGCGCAGTCTACGCCGCGGGAGATGAACAACTCGCCCAGGCGACGCTTCCCCGCTGCTTATCCTCTTCTTCATCTTTTATTCTCTCATATTTGGTCCTTTCTCGCGCTTTTTTCTTCTTCGTTTTTCTCGCGTAGTTCCTGCCGCTTTATTCTTTGATTTATACACATTAGTTTTTCTCTCTCTCCAAACTGATGTCACTCGAGGAGTCCTGGTCAGGCTATGTGTGTCGCCGAAGAGCCGCAGGCGCGACATAATGCCCAGCAGTTGCAGCTGGCCCCTTGCGCAGGGACCAAACGAATGTCGTTTATTTTCCCCGTTATACCTGCACAACTCAGGCGCGCGTGCCGCAGGGCAAACGTGGAATTCATGGGCTTCGCGAAAATTATGACTATGTGCATGCGTTGGGCAGCAGCCTATGACACATAAAGAAGAGAAAATCGCGCGCTGCGGAGTTGACAACTTGCAGCCCGGTTTCGCATCGTCTTCAACTGGTCGTGCACGCTTCCCTTCAGATGGACTTCAGCACAACACAACACAAGAAAACACAACAAAAGCATTGCATACGGCACAGACAAAGGACGAATACATTATTGGGCAGATTGGGTAGTTGCTCTCGACATGCCTCTTATACAGTGATCGAGCTTCTCATATAAGAATGTCACTTTTCTAACAGAGTTCATTTAATGGTCACGATATATGCTGCTTCTTTATGCATTACGTGCGCCTGTCTGTATATACCATATACGCTATCGCATATGAGCAACGATACTCGTCTCGCGACAGAGTATAGCCACAGTACAGGGGAGAATACCTATAGTCTGTTTCAGGAGTTCCGTGCTGCACAGCCAAGGCTACGAGGCCATCGGGCTCAGAATTCTTCCGAAGCGAGACGAAATGTCATTGTTCGCACACGCACACCCCGCTTCATCTTTCCCCTTGCAGGGCTGCAACTGCCACTGCGACGCCCGCAATAGTCAGATGACAAGCCGCGGAAGGACACGCTTAACATGTGTTCGCCCTCCGGATTGGCCAAGGAGGCCTGCAGCTTCCACAGTGCTGCACAGGACTTCTGAAACAGACTATATATAGCTGTTTGTCTGAAATCACACACAGTGTCAAGCTTGGCGGGAACAAGAGATTCGCAACAGTGGCCGCGCGTTACCCCAAGAAAACAGACAGTGATGTCATGAAAAGCTCTGGCTCTCCAATTCAGAATCGTGTTCCGCTATCACCCGGCGGGGTTTTTCATGTCCTCGACATTCACATCCCGTTGCTTTACTGCAGCTCGGTTCAACTTAATGGGAGACTGACGTTCTCAGTTTTAAAATTCCATGCTGTTTGTCTAGTGCGAATGTGAGCGACCAAAGACCCGCAAGGCCTCTAATTTCCCCTATTCTCCTTTATAAAACTAAATGAAAATAAAATGCTGTGGGCGTCGGTAACTGCCCCTTCGATAGATGAGGCCGGGAAGAGAAGGTATTTAACGAGTGCACTGTGGAGTTTTGCCTGGCTGTATACGCCTCGCATACTACCCCGGCTGAGTGTCATGAGAAATGATAGTATTGCGCTGTCCGCAACAGACACAGAAAGCACATGAAACACAGCGCAACAGAGGGTGTATTTATTATCATAACTCAGGAGGGCGCGTTGACTTCAAGGATTCAGTGATGGTCGAATACACTAACGCTGTTTCGACAACATGCGTGTAGTAGTCGTTCGTCCGCGTTTACTACCCGAAACCACGGCCGGTCTGGATGGGCGCGCCCGCTGAGCGAGCGCGCGTCTCCAGACCGGCCGTGCCGAAACATACATTCAAAATGAACACACACACGCACACACAAACACACAACATCCTGACGTGTCGTCTCCCTGTCTCCTATTTAGGACCAATTATGCTAACACGTCACATTGGGCACAACGCCCTGACGCGCGCAACGCGCACTCAAAAAGAAAAAAGGAAAGGAAAACATGGTTTGACATCGTGAGAAGGAAGCCGTCAGCCGTTCAGCGTTAATTCACGCCTCGCTCGGCGTGTTCGCCGAAGATCATCACTTCGCACGTTCTGGACGCCTATTTTTAGCGCCCACAGCAGTGCGTGCACACATCCAGAAAAGAGAGAAAAAAGAAAACAAAGACAACCAACGCTGCCGATGAGAAGCGCGTGCAGAAGCAACTCGAGAACGGACAGTATAAACGTGGTGCCGATCGATTTCAGCGACTACCGAGCCGGACCTTCCATAGCTGCAAACCTGCCTGTATAAGCGCTGCTCCCCTTTCCTACCTGCCTGTCTACCTACCTACTCCCTTTCGTTTCTTAGGTTTATCTCACGCGGACGGGCGCACATGACTGCCAGGCTTATAGGCCCCATCTTCATAGTCGACTTTCTCGCCCAACCTTTCTCACGCGTTCAGCTCTTCGTATATAATCGAGGCTCATCGACGAGTTTTCGAACGCCCGAGAGAATCAGATGCGACCTGGCTATTTTGGTTTCGGCGCTGCCGTGGCTTCATTGAAAGCTATACGCGTGAGCTCATTGCAGTGGACGTCAAATTTCCTTTGTCTAGGTGGTATCGTATGCGCGCGCGCGCGCGTGTGTGTGTGTGTGTGTGTGTGTGTGTGTGTGTGTGTGTGTGTGTGTGTGTGTGTGTGTGTGTGTGTGTGTGTGTGTGTGTGTGTGTGTGTGTGTGTGTGTGTGTGTGTGTGTCCACGAACACGCTGTTTCGTGCGACGTGATGACAAGCAAAGCGGGTTCATGGGGAAGGGAGGAGACAGTGTCAGTGTAGGAAAGGAACGGACCAAACGAGGAAAGGGCTATTGCTTTTGTTGCTTTGTTCCTTAAAGGTTCAGACTTTTGGGAACGTGGGCTACATCAAAGGCACCCGTTCTAGTACACTGCTAAAAATGTTTTGACTTCCAATTTTCTCGCATAAGTACACGTGCACACTGCACGAACAAGGCTCTCACCCAGCACACAATGCAACATTCGGGTCATTCTAGGATGGTGCGTATCTGCTAGCGCAATGTGAAAAAACCATAAAATATCGCTTCGGTAATAATAAAATTTAAGAAGCGCCGCCGTTGCCTTATGCTTTTTTTTTCTTCCTTTTGGCATCCACCAGCCTGCGCAGCCTCATGCAGTGAAATGACTAATCAATGCCTGCGTATGAATGCAACTGCATACCGTGAAGTTTGAGCCTCTCTGTATTTCTCTCAGCTTTCGCTAGTCAAGTAAAGCCATGTGGGTTCAACAACGGTTCAACTTGCTTGCTCTCAGTCTCATATCGCTTTTTGCAGTCTCTCGCTATAATATCCATCCTTCTATAATAGTGTAACATTAAACCATTTTTGCGCACGTTCTTCTTCAGTTTTTACCGTTAAATATAAAATAGTTCTCCCCGAGCTGTCCTCAGTTTGGCGTGTTACAACAAAGGAAGTTAAAAGAGAAAGTTTCCGAGCCACATCTTACTAGCGAAATCTCGTCCCTCATTCACCTCAGAAATAGGACGTTGTCAATAGGTGACTGCTTGCAAGTCACGTGACCTCGCTTTATGAACGTCGATGTAGGTTTAATTATCAAATAAAAGATCGCTGTTCATACAATGGTAATTCACTTAACCGAGCACTAGTAACGTAACCTCTATCAATGTTTGCCGCAACGTCCAAGAACCTTCATCGGAAACAAAAATGCACACGTCCAACAGTACCTTATGGACAGTCCTCCTAGCCATGAATCTCGCGGCGTGTGAAAAAGAAAAAAGAAAAGAGACGTTGATTCTTTTCTTTTTTCCACTAAGATAACCAAGGTCTGACTTCCATTCTGAGGACGCTGCTTCTAACCCAGCAAGTTCGAAGAAAGAAAAAAAAAAAACACTACTCTATTGAAACTTTCCCACAGGATTGATATTTCTACGTCATCTATTATCTGCACATCTCCGTTATGCCGCAGCATTCGTGACTGAAACATCGATCTTATCTACTAGTGCTACCTTAAGGCATCTCTTTCTCTTCCGCGACATCTACTGATGATATATGCAGAAAAGAAGCGAGTGCTCATCTTGCGTGCTACTCTCGGCATGCGCCAGTTCGGTCACGTGGCCGTCGAATTCGTGTCGCTGCCACATTTGGCGTAGTGTTAATTTCAAAGATGCTTTGCACAAAACTGCATGAACGGAGTTGACAAACTTCGCGCCAACTTCGCTCAAGCTGTATTACGCCAAGTTAAGTTTGACCACATTAATCTGAATTAAGTTTGACCACAGTAACCTTTGACCACAGCTTCGTACAAACACTCTTATCGCTCGCTATGTGTTTCGCAAAACTTCACTTTCACATCCTCCTAACGATCAACGACGCATCGCTGCTGCATATAAAAAAGCTAATTTTAGCGACGTCCTAAAAACGAACCCTGTCTTATAACGACAAAAAAAAAAAAATGTGCAGGAAGCGCGAATATTGCTGCTCCACAACTGCCACTATACACCATTAAGGCACCCCCGCTGCTTATCGATGGACCATCGTATATAGGCGAGCAGCGTTTAGGTTCGCTCACGCCACTCTCGGAGACCTTCCTTTTGCGAGCATACTTATCTACCAATTTCATCTCTAATACGATGTCAGTTGCGCGGCGAAATTGACAAGGAAAATATAAAATAGGGGTATATGCGGTAGCGGCAACGGCCTTTCGGTAGAGGCGATTCACTATGGCGGCCGGGGACGGCTTGTGAAGCCTCGCAAACAAGAGCGCGCTCTAGCAGCGCTTGCACACTCCCACCCTTCTCCGCTTCGTCTTATAACCCTCTCCTTCGATCAGTGCGCGCTTCGATCACGTCGCGCCCTAAACACCGTCATTATGTCACGCTCGCCCAAGCAATACTTCAAAGAAGAGGAGCGGCTTCGAATTCGTCATCCGGAACAACCGTGACTTCCGACTGTCAAGGAGGGAGGAACGTGAAGAGAGTAAGTGAGATGAGGAAAGGAAGGCGTCGCGGGGAAGTTGTCAGTGTTCTCCTCGCATAACGGTGACCTCGTCGTGAGGGCGGTGGACCGTCTGTTGAGACTCCGCTGCCGCTCTTCTCACGACTGACGTTAGATCTGTATGGCACGCTGGGCGACTCAAGAGAGCACCTGCTGTACAATGCGATGGGAAAATGCACGAGGTGACTGCCCACGTCGTGTCAGTTTCAACGTGCGCCCTGATTGAAAGGAGGCTTCTTCGATAGCGCGGCGGCGTTCCGGTCGCCGGAAGAGGGGATAATCCGCCGACTTATGAGAATCGTAATCCCGAGTTTTTTTCTTACGCGACGGTCGCTGGGCCATGGGTGGCGGGCGCAGAAGTCGTGAGGGGCGCTTAAGTACAGATGTATGGTAGGGGCTGAGGAGTGATCTGGGCGTTGCGTCGTCGTGTGGACTGAGTTTCACGGCTGGTTGCGTAATGCGGCCTTCTTTCTGATCTACTTTGGCAGTGCGAAGTGGTCTGGACGAGACATTTGTCCAGTCGCGACTCGTTTATCATTGTCCCCTTGACGAGTGTTCTTAACGCATGTCAACGCTCCATTGTCTCTTCGTTCTTACATCGTGAAAAAAAAAATGATACATGCTGTAAGTGGCATTGTTACAGCAACTAACTGTCGTGTCCTCCTGAGCTGCAACCAGGCTGTTGCAGAGATATTTGGACACTATGTAGTTTTCTTCGGTCCGGCCAGGATGGAAACGGTGTGAGAGAAATGATGAAAGGACAGTCCGCCATCGGAATATGGAAAAAACGGGAGGTTCTCCTTGCGCCGTAGGAACCGAACACACATTATCGCTGCTTGAACCGCAGTGCCATTGCCGTAGCGCGGCGCGGTCTGGACACTTACGCGTAAATCGTGCGGTGGCCCGTGGCCCTTCAAGAGTCCAAACTCATTCGCCCAAGAGGGCTTCCTCCTCCTTGAGGCAGATTTCAGTAAATAATTCTGAATCATCCTACGCTTCACCGAACTAACTTTGGGCGCACATGGCGAATATTTTCAAGCTCTAACGAAGTCATCTATGCGTCATACGCATAATCACGTCAGTATAGTCACATTGGACGTCCGAACAGAGTAGCGCGTACACCTTGAAGTGCTGACATATGTTCTGCAGTAGCTGCGTGGTCTATCTGGAGCAATAATTGGCAATAGGTAGAGCAGTAAGTATTACCCAGTGTTAATTCATCGCAATGTATTTTCTTGGTACCGTGAATATGCAATAAAGAATCGAAGACACAAAAAATATCAGTGCAAGAACGTAAAAGAAAAAAAAAGTTCCACTAAGCACACTAAACTTGCCTTCCTGAACTTGCAGCACTTTAAAACACTTCTATAAACAGCCAACCGGAGAATAACGCAACGTATCAAGCACCACATACCCAAAACATTGATACACAGGGCAGCGTGCACGTTCTATAATTCAGCCATAGAACACTTACGGAAATCATATATACTAGCTTATCATTCTACTTCAGCACGTCTTTATTTCTCTTACGAGAAGCTAGACGTAGCAAGCGTATTGCAAGGGTTCTCAAAGGCGAAGTGTTTCTGCAATAATCTTAATTGTTTTGTGTCTTTAAATTTCAGGTCTAACGAGGTATAAGGGTGCTGGCTCAAGCTATACTTCAACGTTTAGAACGTGAACGAGAAATCTAACTCGCGCCCGAATTATGTCCGCTGTGTCCGACTTCATCTCCATTGAGTCACTGCGCATCACGATTCCGTATCACGATTCGTGATCCATCATCTTTGCCCAGTTGACGTGGCAACAATGCATGTACGGCGGCTCTACCTGGAGCGGCGTCGCCGTGTAGTGTCCCTCAGGAGCGCTGGCATGCAGGAAGTGACAGCGAGTTCAGCGAGGGTTAGACTCCCAAAGCCGACAGTTGCGGTTGGACGTTCCCGCATGTACTCGCGAAGGGTCACGACCTTCCATTAGGGCAGTCGGTCACCGAGTAGAGACGGCCTCATCGCGGCTTCATTCGCAGTAACTATTTTTCCATACTACTTCGCTGTTAATAATAACTGAAGGGAAGGAGGAGTAACATTCCTGGAGGTCACACAGTGAATGTCCAGCATAAGCTGCCGACAGCTGAATAGCGATGAGCCGATGTGAATAGGAGTAAAGGATTGCGAAGAAATGACAGGACAGAGGATACGATAGGGAAAAAAAAAAAGAAGGAGCCTAACCTAATGACTGCGTGAGTACTTCACAAATTATTGCAACATAATGGAAATGCGGTCGCAAATTTACCGTTCCTTCCTGATTTGTGGGGTTTAACGTCCCAAAACCAGCTCTGATTATGAGAGACGCCGTAGTGGAGGTCTCCGGAAATTTCGACCACCTTGGGTTCTTTAACGTGCACTGACATCGCATAGGACACGGGCCTCAACATTTCACCTCCATCGAAACGCAGCCGCCGCGGCCAGGATTCGAGGCCGCGACCTTCGGATCTGCAGCCGAGTGCCATCACCACTAGACCACCATGGCGGGGCTATCGCTCCTTCCTCTATATGACATAATAAAAACCCTGATGCAAAGAGAAACTATAGAAGGTGCATACATAAATCGGCTTCAGCAGCATTTAGCTACTGAAGAATTCTAAGCTTCGTGCGGACCACTCCATTGCGCATTTTTCATCGCTCGAATTATCATTGAAAGAAAGAACTCCATCAAAGATCACAGTTGTCCATTAGCTTGAATTGCAGCGTTCACAGTTGGCCGACTTCCGCACGTCGTCCTGCAGCAATGGCAGGCAAGGAGGTTACAAACAGGCCAACGCCCAGAGTGATCAGGGACCGTTCTCATCTGTTCATGCGCTACAGCTCCAAAAGGGGCAGCCTGATCGAACACATTGCCGGGGTGCTTCCTTTCGGTACGACGCCGCGCAGCCTGGCTGGCGATTATACTTCGCAAGCAGTACGCGACGAAAAAAGCACTCGATCGAAGGCTAGAAAGCTTGTAATCGCGGGGTACTACAAGATTTAAGCTTGCCGTACGGTACTATTACACGGTATGGCGACATCGCACCGATGTGAAATCGTCGCACCGCTGACTGCTCTACAAGAAGCGGCATTTTGCCATCGAAAGCGTGAAGATTATTATTATTATTATTATTATTATTATTATTATTATTATTATTATTATTATTATTATTATTATTATTGTTGTTGTTGTTGTTGTTGTTGTTGTTGTCAGTAACTCTGAAACGGGGCACAGCAACAAGTAGCCGGCAAGCCAGATCGTTGACCCGCCACGGTGGTATATAGTGGCGATGGCACTCTGCTGCTGATACGAAGGTCGCGGGATCGAATCCCGGCCGCAGCGGCTGCATTTGAATGAAGGCAGTGTTTAAGCCTGTTCTACTGTGCAATGCCAGTGCACGTTATAAAGAACCCGGGGTGGTCGAAATTTCCTGAGCCCTCCACTATGGCGTCTCTCACAATCATATCGTGGTTTTGGGATATAAAATACCAGAAATTAATCAAGCCTGTTTGTTTCGTATGTATTTTATGACATATATTCCATAGTCCAGAATACTGCCTGTCTCTTTCGGTCCCTTTTTTCTTTTTTACAGCGCAAGCTGTTATGAGATCACAATAAAGGCCGTTTTTTTGCGCCGTAGTTGTCCTGCCGCCGCCGCTGGTGTCCGTAACCACTACCGCGCAAATTTTAGAAAAAATAACCAGGACCGAGGAAGATCTGAACCCACACCCTCTACGTAGCAGTCGAGCATTCTACCACTGAGCTACGCCTGTGCTTTAAAAATCGTCGCTAAAAGACCTAAGCAGGTATAATGCCTGCCGAGGAATCGGATTAACAAATGTAATGTTACATGGCAAAATAATAATACGCCACTACACGTCGCGGAAAGTGGATTGCCTCACGAGTTCGAGGAATCATTTGAAAGAATAGGGGTGCATGCCTTTTAGCTCTGCACCCATTACAGAAACATCATCAACATCATCATTATGAAACAATCTTCTTCAACTTATCCGTCATCATTGCTACAAAGCGCTGCCTCGTGAAGCAGTTTTCTCGTAACGTGCCATACATCACGCGACAGGCGACCTCCGTAGCTCCGACAGCAACCTGACTTGGCTCTTCGATATACCTGATGGCGCCTCCTCGCAAGGTGCTGACCGCTGCTGAAGAAGCGAATCGCAGAGCCACGCGCGCGGCTGCAGCGAGGCAACGTCGGGCACAACAGACAGCTGTGCAGAGAGAAGAAGCCCAAACGGCAGCTCGCCGTCAACGCCGGGCGGAGAGTTCGGTTCGTCCTCGGGAAAACGATGCCAAGAGACTTTCTAAGATGTTCAGTTATACAGATTTGCACGTTACAATGCCGCAGTAATTATGGCGTAGTGGGTACTTCCCTACTTGGCGAAATGATGGCGCAGGGGAGACCTACCACCTCTACTTGCGCTAGCTACTCTAAGCATTTACAATGGCCTCTAGGAAGATCGCTCCTCCAGCTTATGCTGTCACTGTCCTGCGACTCCACGCAGGCCTGGCTCTCTTTTTTTTCTTTTGCTTTCTCAGTTTAAGCTATATCTAATGTACTGCTACCTGCGTACGAAATGCACGTTCTCTAGTGACGGCCGCTTAAATCAACCCGGGCTGCGCCGTTCCTTTTTATTATGTCCCACTCGGCAATCTCCTTTGTCGAGGTACAATAATGCCCATCTTTCTATTTAGGCATTGACGCGCAACTAACTAACTAACTAACTAACTAACTAACTAACTAACTAACTAACTAACTAACTAACTAACTAACTAACTAACTAACTAACTAACTAACTAACTAAATAAATAAATAAAAGCATATCCCCAAGTCTCAGCGTTGACACCTCTTACATCACATGAAGCTTGATACGCTCGCTGCGAAAAGACGGTGACGCAACGATATCAATAATGTGGAGATCCGGGATCAAAGTGCTTGCACTCACCTGTCACAACAATGAATGAGTGCGGCAAATGAATTACTCCGAAAAAACAAGGCGATAGAAATGGCAGCTACTGCTACGTACGTTACGGCATGGGGTCGGATCCCTTTTTTCCATCTTCTCATGTTTATGCGCAAATTGTGCTGAGTGCGATGGAAAAAGATAGGAAGTAAGACAGTAAAGAGAACGAGCGCAAACTTCCAACCGATTCGTTGCGTACCCTAGTGCACGTTTTATCACATATGTTTGCACATATCTCATTATTATAATGAGAGGATATGAAAAATAGACGTCACAAACGAGAAACAATGAATATGAAATTCAAACTCAGTCGAATCTTACGTTCCACAACGACGTTACCAATACTATAACGAAGGGAACCTCGAGTCCTGTCTATATATTGTGAGCGTTACAGCGCGTGACCTGTAGAACGAAATACGCTCTGTAACGAAGTATTCGAAAGCCTCAACAACTTCGATGCAAAGATGTTTGGCCGCAAAATTAGCACATATGTACTCACTACAGCATAAGAATAACGCGTATTTACGAAAAACTCTGTGACGAGTTTTGATTGAGCACAGACGGTTTAGAAGTGGTGTACTTGAATTTTCAAAAAAAGAAAAATCTAGAAACGAAGTGTGGATTCCTTTTCTCCGGATATACTATTACCATAGTATCCACAAGACATCATATCAGAGACGGTGGAAATGTTGAACGGTAGTAATTATGACGCACCATAAAAGCCGTACACGTGATGTCAACGTCACTAGACACTAGTGTGCGCCATCACTCCCGAGTTTCCCACTCTTCTGGCGTTTTTTTTTTTCTTAAGGGTAACTCCGGCGGTTTTTTTTTCACCATATTCCGATATCGCTGTTTTCCAATAGTATTGATAGTCCTGAAGCAGCCAGGGTCATTCAATTTGTTCAGAAACAGAAACTCACCAATAATTTTAAATAACCGAATGAACGAAGTATTCCAACCGAAACCGAAACGGTAGATGCTTCGGGCAGCGTATGCGATGACGTCACAGCCTCCCCGCCATATGAAATACGGAGCTGGCGCCAGGAAAATGAAAGTGGCGATGTGATCCAACGATGTATTGGGCTCTTCTGAACTTGACAGCGACGATTTGAGCGCTGAAGTAGCGCCGTTTAGACAGCCCGCCTGCTCGGGTAGGCAGCGTTGCAGGTAATGGCGTCAAAAACACAGTGTGGCTCGCGTGGGAATCCGCTAAAAAATTTTTAAAATTCATTTTCGGAAAAACTAAATGACTTGCAACCACCTGGCTTCGCATAAATTATTGTAATGCCGAGGAAACATATACTGACAATTTGAGATCAGTGGACAATGAAAAATCGCCGGAGTTGCCCTTTAATCGTAAACTGCGCCATATGGACTTCTGCAATATTCAGTTACAAGCGACATAACCGCGCATATGCCAGCCGTTATCATGGTCCACAATAAACGGCGTATTACGAAAGACGATGCAACTGCAATAGGCTTTAGTGTTTGCACTCCTTCGAGTAGCAGGCGAGCTTTGATTGGCCGGCCTATTGGCTTTGCTCAAAACTTCACTACCGTTAAGTGACAGCCGCCGGGGACAGGGCGTTTTAGATCCAATGCCATGACCATGAGTGGTTGCGAAAATTACCATTCCTCGTTTGTACCTAGTATGTGTAACGCGGCACACGTATCAAAAAGAAAAATAAAACGCGCGGGATAGTTGCGGCCTGAAATAGCACGTGAAACGCTAAGGCGTGGCTTGGATTTTGTCTTCGTCAAGGCGTTTTCCAATTCTTCTTTTTGTTCACCTTCATATGCCCCTGTATTTATCACTGCGATATTATTAATCTCTCCTGCGTTTTCCTTAGGGTTCACTGTCTTATACCCAAGCGGTGGTGGCTGTGGATACGGAAGAGAAAGAGTGCGCATTAGCTACAATCAGACAAAGCCAACAGACAATGAAACACGAAAGGTCTGGGGAAATTACCAGGTGTTAGTGCTGCCTGTATGCATCTGGTATAGTGAAGGACACACACACACGTCGAGAGACAGAGAGATACAGATCCAGAAAGATGAATGGATTGTACCCCAGAGCACGTACTCAAACTCGAACACCGGGTGTGGTCGCATTGTTGCACTTATATACGTACCAGTGGCAATTACACTGCTGTCTTGCATGTCATGTCTAACCGATTGCCGTCGTCGACACTCCGTTTCTTTCTTTTGCTGTCCATCACGCGTTGTCTGTCTTCCTTTTATTTTCAGTTCCGTACGCAGGACAATAAGAAGAAAACTCGCCGAAAGTCCTACTTCAGTAGGACCTGTGCTCAACCTTCGGTACGGCCGGGTCGACAGCTTATTAATTCGCGACTGTAACTAATGGATAGCAAGCACAGTTTGCTCTAAGCACAGACCTGTAGCTGAAAGCGTTTGTCCTCAATTCTTCGTGTTTTATACAGAGGCTGCTGCGTTTGTTTCACCAGCTGGCGACGTTGTTTACCGCATTTCGTCTTACGCGAACGCCCTTATTCGCGCGAATGTGGGAACGTTTTGTCTCGCTCATAATGTGCAAAATAAACGGAGTAAGTGTAACAGCTAAATGGGATGGGAAATCACAGTTTGTACGCGGCATAGCCGGTATTTCTTTTTGATTTATTTTTTAATCTTACAAACATACATATTACGTTTGTAAACATCTTATGCCAGCCAAGAACACCCAGAAACTACTCTGACGCCATTTTACTGCCCCAGATCAAGTTTGTATAGACTACTGTTTGTAAATATTGAAAAGGAGCACTTCAAGAATAAAAAGAAGAAGAAAAGGAAGGGGTTGGGGGGCGGTGTTTTATATTTGCGCGCTCTTCTCACATAAACTTGTACTTGGTATGCGAAGCGGTCTATGGCACATTGCAAGGCATTCACTGCTGCAGAGACTGCGTTTCAGATTTTATCCATTGAAACGCATACATCCCAGCTAGAGTTTTGAAGTGTTCGTCCTCCACGGAAACACAATGTACGAGAGTTTTCTTTTTTAATTGAATAAAGGCGACGCCCTGCCACGTTTTTGCCAAATGGCCACATACAGCGTCTGCATTAAAACGTTCTTCTCTTCTGAGCATCCCACCTGGGACTTGAGAGTTTCGAGTCGGCATGCAAGTAAATCGCGACATGCAAATACAAGAAACAAGCATCATACGGTTTGTCAGATACTGGAACAAAAGGAGATGCGAGGCGCACAGCGCGGGTACGAGGACACACATAGCAGCGACGCTTGGATGATGGACTTTGCTTGTGTATATTAGGTGTCCACGCGCTGCCGTTTTCGTGAATTTCATCAAAGCACACGCCAAACCAGCACGCCCCGACGGTTCATTTCCATCTTAACGTCCTTGTACATTTGATTAACGTGGCGAGTCTTCGTCAGCGCTCGTCTTGGTCGTTTCTCTGTGTCGTCCTTGTGTTTCATTACGCTGCAGTTCTCGTAATAGTCTTTGTAGTTCATTATGCTTCCGGCATCTACATTTAATTTCCCACGAGATGTCATTGAGATACCTGTTTCTTCCTCAATACATTGTAGCATTTATGTACAGCCGCCAGCACGCTTAACACGAACGCTCTGCAGCGTGGCCTAAACCACTTGGACTGACTCCAGAGGCGCGAAGTGGTGGGCGCTATCATTGAAATAATATTTATTTATATATTCAACAAATAAATACTATTTCGGGAACAGTGTCCTCCACTTCGGGGCACTGGCATCAATCCAAGTGTTCCAGGCCACGATGCGAGGGCGTTCGCGTTAAGCGTGCTGGCGGCTGTACGTATTCGGCGCGTGAGCACGCGTCTAATTAACCAAAACGACAGCGGCCTTTTAGCCAAACGAAAACGGCTCAACTGAAAGTCATTTCAAAGCCCGCACTCTTCGCTCAAGAGGACGAATCAGACTGCATGACGTAGCTAAACCACACAGATACCGAGCATCGCAACCTAGGCGTAACACCACAGCGGCCAAACCACCTGCTGTCTCCGAAGGTTGTCTGCCACGTTGCTGCAATACAAGCAAAAGTCTTCGCATGAACGCTCGTGCCAACACTCTTGTGAGTATGGTATACTCAAAAGGCGACAGTGATAGCCCCCCAGCCTCCCCCTCCCCATCGTCACAGCGATAAAACGTAAGGTAAAATAGAGCCGCTGTATAGGCGATACTAGAGGGCAATGACAAGTTTGCGTGTCAAACGGCGCACAGTGCCAGGCCGTCCGTCCGTTGACCCGTATAACGGTGCCCGAAGGAAGGGTCGGGCTGCGGAGGTGAAGAAGATCGCTAACACGGCGATTTGTTACCTACGGGTGCGGACAAGCACGAGCAGCGCTGCATTATGCATCGCGTTCCATTAGTCGGTCGGCGGGTGGTGCAGCGGCGAAAACAAAACAATACAATACAAAACCCATTGTCGCCGGGTGAGGTGAGCGCAGATTAGGTTTTGGAATACACGCGGCGTGTGCAGAAGGGGACCCGCCCTGGCTTTTGTCCCGTTCTTTTCTTTGTTCTCGGGGCCGATATATATACATACATACACGCAGACCATGGCGACAAAAGAAGAAAGCTCTAATTGCAGCAGCAAATCCGTACGCCCGCGACGCATGGCGGCGCCACGATTCGGACGCAGTGAAGCGTACAGCCGAAAGAAGGGCGCGCCGCGCCAATTCCTGTCGCGCCGGACGCGGAAAGAAAGGGGTACCTGCCGACGACGACGACGACCCAAGGTTGCGCGTCCTTTCGTCACGGCCGTCGAGACAATCCGGGGCTCCGCGTGTTCACGCATGTCGCGCCAACGCCAACGCCAGTGTGTGCAGCTCTATCCATGCATAGTCGACGAGGTAAAGGTGTCTTTTCACAAAGCCGAGTCCAGTATATGAAAGAATGTGTATGAATAGCACCGGGAAAGAAAGAAAGAAAGAAAGAAAGAAAGAAAGAAAGAAAGAAAGAAAGAAAGAAGGTATGGCCATGTAATAACGGAAAACCAGAAAGCAGGTGGTGTACTGTTAGGAGGGCGTTCCAGTGTGGACACACACACACACACACACACACAGAAAGAGAGAGAGAGAGAGAGAGAGAGAGGGAGGGAGGGAGGGAGAGAGAGAGGCAGAAAAGAGAGAGCGAGAGATTGTATGAAATGCGAGGAGGTTAACTAAACTTTGTCCATTTCAGTATCCCACACGCGGGGAACGCAATGGATTAGCAAGAGAAACGTAAGGCACGAGTCGATCGAGATTTAGGGAGTGAAGTTGAGCTTGTGGCCCATCGTTTAGTCTATATAGTAAAGCATAGTGTAGTCTAGTATAGTACACTATATTACTATACTACACTATGCTTTACTATATAGACTAAACGATGGGCCACAAGCTCAACTTCACTCCCTAAATCTCGATCGACTCGTGCCTTACGTTTCTATAGTTATAGTATAGTATAGTATAATATAGTATAGTATATTATAGTATAGTATAGTGTAGTATAGTATAGTATAGTATAGTATAACGTGCACAGCGGCGCAACGCCCCTCAGGTAACACGTGGCAGCGGAGTGTGAAATCACACCATGCACGGGATGGTTTTAAGACGTACGGTGGCTCTTCGTTTACAACAGGAAACCACCGAGAGCGAGCGCAGTCTCCAGCCAGATGGGTGTCCTTCCAGCAAACGTACTACTTTCACCACCATTACAAACACGTCGGAAGGCGTTCACCGCCGCAATGACCAAGTAGGAAAGAAAAACTCACGTGCTACCTGCACATTACGGTGCTTCAAAAAGAGTACACGCTGACATACATTGTACGTCCCTTTTCCAGCTGTCCATTTGGCGCAAGGGAGGCTCCAAGCCATTTGAAACCACGAAAGAAAAAGGTATAGAAAACGTCAGACTATACCAGGTAATTTGCCGCAACACTCGCTTCTCAAAGCCAGTGTGGATGGCTGCGTGTGCGTAATTATACACTCGCTAGCGTCATTCCTGTCACCTCTCTGGCTGCCAAAAACAACAAGCTTTTGTTGTGTTTTCTTACTCCCTTGTCTATACGGAAGCTTCCTTTGCCTTCGAAGACGCATGCTGTCACTTTAGCAATTGTTTGCTTGGTGGCATGAGAGTAAGTGTCGGTATTCCTCCAAGGACTTGATTATTCAGCTTCGAAAACGTCCTAGCACTTCTTAAAGGAGTTCGGAAAAATGGAGTTTGCTGTGCTAAAAGCGTATGCTATAACTGACTTGTCGCTAGTATAGATGCACAGCGGGTATGACCGAAATTAAATGACGACAGTCTAGAGAGCATTCACGGAAAATATGGCATACTGTGATTCGGAAAAGTATAACAGAACCAGCTTCTAACTGGCATATTCCGATTGCTTTAAAATCCGCACTCTGCGACCTTCAAACATTGTATAATGCCTGTTGATTCTTTAGTTGCTACATTGTCAACGAAACTGTTAGTTTTCCCAGCCTAAAGAACAAAGCATTCTTACACAAGTGCACCGTAAGCAACAAGAAATAAAAATAAAAAAGGAAAAGAAAGAAATATTAAGTAAACAACAGCTTCAAGTGGCAATTGCTTCAGTCTATTGCACAATCAATAACGAGGCGACGGCCGACCGTGAGTCTCCGTTGTCTCTGAGTGGGTTGCGACGTGGCAACTCATTAGCTAATTGTTTCCTCACTTTTTGAAATGTGTCCACGCGTTATAAGGGCTCTGACAAGGAGTTTCCGAGCTGTCATACGAACAAAGAACATTGAATGATGTCTTCAATGTCACCAAAAGCATCACTGCGATTCTCGAGATGATAACAGCCGCCTTATCACCGCTTGTGGCGAACTGCAGTCAACGGCTTCTTCGAGTACGAGAGCCCCAGCATTTGCAACAAGGCCGGTTGGCTACCCTGCGGGGTAGCCATCCTGGCACGTGCAGGGACGTTGACCAAGGTGAGCCTTGTTGGCCACCCTTCGGCTCCTGGCGCCTGCAGGGGGGTCTTAACCAGAATTATCCTGATTGGCTACCCTGCAGGATAGCCAAATGGGCTCCTGGCACCGGCAGTGGAGTTAACCATGGCTAAGCCCTGTTGGCTGCCCTGCAGCTTCTGACATACCTGCAGTGCAGGGAGGGGGGTAGCCGTACCGAGCCTTGTTGACTATCCCTCCGAGCAGTCAACGAGGCTAAGTCTTGTACTCTTGTTGACCTTGTTGCATGTGCCAGGGGACCAGTTGGCTATCCTGCAGGGTAGCCGATCAGGCTCAAGACTGGTCGACCTCCCTGGCTTTCCCCTTGTGACTTCTCTGCGTTGATTTACGTCTATGCACGACACATGCCTAAGACGTGCACTTACGTAACAGCGAATGACGTCATTTCACACGCCACATCAATGAAGGACGGCCCGCGTGTGCTCGCCAAGCAAACCAGTCGCGGCAGGACGCACGTGGTCGTCCACGGAACCACACCGAGGTCTTCGCGTATAAAGGACAGGAGGGCACCGTGACAGACTGCATGCACGGCCCGCGGCGCCAAAATACGAGCGAAGAATAAAAGCAGTCAAGTACAAGCTTGGCCTTATCTCCCTTTAAGCAACCATATATATACGGCAGAGTGCGCACTGCCAATAGATCGTAAAGATTTGCACGCGTTCGCGCCCTTCTGCGCTGCGGGATGCCCCTGCGGAAAACAAGCAACGAATAAGAAAGAACCAAAAGACGAAGGACTTCGCGCGGTGACTGTGTGCGTGCTGTGTCTTACACGAGAGGAAGTCCCGCGTGCGGCTACTATAACACTTTGCGTCGCGGGTACCGCTCCTTCTCGATCGGGGTCGATATTTCGGTCACGTACTCGCCGGCGCGACCGGAACGCCCAAAGATCGGCACTGTTCGTCCCCGCGGACGCCAGTCGGTGGTGCTCCATTAAGGAAACACACACACACAAAAGAAAAAAGAAGAAAAGAAAGCTCATGCGTTTTAAGCAGGAAATGAATGAGACCGGGCGTCCCTATCCTCTCAGTCCCGTCTGGCACAGAGACTGTTCCTCCTTCCAAATCTCTCTTTCCTGACACCCCTCTCTCTCTTCTACACCCCTTACTTCCTCTCTAACCGACTAAGTTTGATGGCTTTTACCAGTCTAAGAAAAACACAATTAGGACGCAATTTCGCGAGACGTGAGTTGCAGTCTGTTTACTTTAAACCGTAAATACACAGCAGTTTTGTCGTATAGGGTGCGAGTTTGTGTAGATAAGAGACATTTGCCCTGCGGGTTTAGATATGAGCAGAGTTTCAAGGTTGCTTGAAAGGCTCTGATATGCCGGAGAGATACGTTCACGGCGATGCGCATCTACGGGAGCTTCGTAATAGCCCGCCGATAGTGATGACTTAGCGCGCGATACCTTAAAACGCAAAAAAAAAAAAGAATAATATATAGCGGAACGAACGTGGATATTGCCGTGTAAAAAGACGAAATACCTTGTAGACCGCTCTTGTCCCGCAAACTTTTCTTCTTCCAGGCCACGCTGACACGAAGGACTGTGCTAAACTCAATGTGGTCCCATCAAGTGTGCGCGCGCAAAGCAGCTTGATGAACGGCCGTCGAAATAAGTTGACCTCGTACTTTCAACTGTGACATGACTTCGCAGAGTGAAGCAAGGTCCAGTTGGTTATCCATACTTTTGCAGCGTCCAGCTTTCTTATACAGTCTCCAAAGTCGTATCCTTGTAGCGATCAGTGTTATAACTTTGGTTGCTCGTTATTTAATATTTTAATGAACTGATTTGTTTGTCCCTAAAGTTTCCATCCGTCATGAACAAACACACTTATCAGCTCGTACGCAATGGATGGATGGATGGATGGACGCAATGCTCGCACTAATTAAACGCGCACATCGCGCTCGCGTGTCCTCCAACGACGGCTCAGTTTTACTTCTTCTGTCCGCCAGGCTGTGCATTCTGGCGCTGCAGTCGCACTGGAAAACCCATCGCACGGTGCCCACAGCACTCCCGCGCATGCACTATGGGAAGGAAGGCGTCATTCACTCACCCGGTGCGTGTGATGGTGCATGGGGGGCAGGGTCGCGGACTTTGGCTTCTCGTAGATGGGCGCCATGTGACAGTCGTCCGGGGACGACATAGCGGAAGCCGACGTCCAGCCATTGTCTGCGTCAAAAAACATCGTGCAAGAAACGTCAGCAATTTCTAGTGGTGTCGTTTGAGTCTGTTAATTGGTATATGCCATTAGGACGCGCAGTGTTTCACCCATAGGACATGGACACGAGAACGAACGATGAGGCACACACGATGGGTAAATTTACAGGAAGTAGAATATAGGGCAGCTACGCGCTATGCTGGTGCCCAGAATGAAGATAGTAGCGTAGGTGGTGTCGTTCCCCCTCCTCACTCTCACATCCCCCCCCTGCTATATCACGTAGATGTCTAGGCGATGTTTCACCTCACCCCTTCTTGCCACACTCAATTCACATTCCCACCCCCTTGCTATACCTATAGTTTGTATGCCTATGCTACATGGTTCAACCACTCCCCTCCTTTCCTCCTCCTTTTATACATATCTTTATATAACTGAGCATGGTTGCTATGGCGACGCGTGGCTCTGCGGAGTTTCCACTACATGGCGCACGGCGCAACGAATCGCTTAAACAGCTTCGCTTTTGCAGTTGAAGATGGGTGCAGCAGCGATCCGTCTATATGCATGGTCAGCAAAAGGGGATAGCTTTTCTTCTGTATATTTTTTTTTTTGAGCGGCGGATAACGCGTGCAATTATATCTCTCAGAGCACGAGCTTTTTGTTGTATAGCAAAATATATAAAAGGACACGATATTTAATAAACAAAAAATTGTAGGTTGGCGCGATTTGTGCGTCGTCGTTCCTTCTTCTGTCTGTGTATTTCAAGCGCAACACTTTTCATACTGAACGTCAGCACCGCGCGCGAACGATTGTCAGGTGGAAAGATATACCTCTCTTGCTCTCTCTTGCTTAACAAATAAAGACAAGCGGTCTAATAAAGGCTGCGTCTGAGCCGCCCTTTTCAAGACACAGTGGAGAAAAGGAAACGATCGGGCACATTTCGCTATCCCACTAGCCCAGCTTTGACTGTTCGAGAGAGCCAACCCGGCAGCGATAACCATGGACGGCCGGACGAGGTAGCCCACCCACACACTCTTGGTTTCCGCACATGCGCACGCATATACTACTCACATACATAGTTTTCTTCATGTAGTCCGTATATATTCTGTGTTCTGTCCGATGCCTCTGTGTTTTGTCCGATGCACGGACAGGAAAGATACATGGAACCTATGCTCCGGGTAAGCGCTGTAGTACGCACGATTGCTAGATTATCTCCAAAGAACACGTTCCAGGCAAAGTCACCTACGGGCACGGACTGCAGGAGTTCGACCACGCAAATCTACTGAACCCACCATTGAAACTGTCAACAGAAACATCAGGACAATTGATCAGTATGGCGACCCTGGATGGTTGCGTTGCATATTATAAACATAAACGCGCTTTGCACTGTATATGACAGGGGCTAATTCAAGCACAGGCGCGGCGGTGCTCTGCGCGCAGTCGAACGCACCCCCGCTTAATATTACGTAAACTTCTATCACCCGTCCACAACGCAGCGCCTTACTTAGCATGGGTACTCTTCAGCAGGAATTCTCTGAAAAGGCTCACAAGGGTGTTAGGGCAAGTAGCATCGCACGATGTACCAAGCTGCTCGTTCGCCTACCCTCCCCAATTAAAGCAATCACCTCTCAACACCCAGCGCTCACCTTGCGACCTTTTCCGTTCGATAACTTTCGAAACTTTCAACCGTTCGCGGAACGGAACTCACACACCTGTAGCACGCACCTGTCACGCACCTTGGTTATCCATCGACCGCTGCGGAACCATACAGAAGTAAGCTCATACTTAGCGCAGCACGAAACAACTTTGCCCGCTCACAAGCCGCGGGTTGAGTGCGCCGTAGAAAAACTGGCAGCCCCGCATGCCGCAAAGGAAATTTAGAGCGCGGGCAAGCATGCAGGCTGTGCGCTTTTCTGCTGATATTGCCGTCGCCATACGCTTTCTCAGTAGCGCACAAACGATGGACATAACTCGCGCGCGATGTTAGAAGTGTAGTGACGCTTATATATAGGAGTTTCTCGTTGCGCTGCCACCGCTGCTGCTGCTGCCAAATCACGTGATAAACGGGAGAAACCCGGACTCCACTCGGGGTCCAGGTGGCGTAATCTTTCAGGTGAACGCGCCGCGGAGCTTGGCGTGACACTTCCATTCAGGGAGAGCCCTCGGCAGCAGCTGCCGGCGCTGTAAGGCTTCTAAGACGAAATTTCCATCATCCTCGCTCTGGGTCCTCTCTTTTCGTTCTTATACAGTTTGCTGCTCCACCTCTTGACTAGTGAAAGCTTTATTAGACGCATTGTCAAGGGTTTCTGCAGCGCCTTGTGCATGCATAAGCTGCACCTTCTCCTTTAAAGAGCGCATTACGTGGTCTATTGACTGGAAGCCTTTTAGCGAGTCTCTGGGCATTTCGTATAGGGCGCAGCGCCCTTCGATGAATGTTGTGCAAGGACCGCTCTCTTCTGCAGCCGACTCCCATAACATTGAAGTTCAATGCGTCTGGGAAGCTCACTTCCTTCCTTTTTGGGGTCTTGTCGGGGACAATGACTTGATTCTACAACCGTACGTGGTCGAGGTAATAGAGGAAAGCCTTTTCAGACTTCCTGAACTCCAAGGGTGTGGGCGAACGATGTTAGTAGAGTGAAGATAGTGAAAGATATTAGTAGGATTGCGTCGTATACATAGTCTCCGCTGAGTTTCTCTCTTCTCAGAGTAATCATCACCATCAGCTCAGCCATGTCAGGACCAGAACTGATCAGACTTAACACTATCTGTTTGTCCTTGGTTATCTAAATAGACATAGCTGTTGTGTCTCTTCCCAGGTATTCTGCACGAATATTTGCGTTATGAAATGCATAATAGGAAATGAACACATGGTAAAACAAGCCATATACACAGAAAGCAACGTCTATCTGATAACAGCCGCGTGCGGTACTCAAACACCCCTTCGTAATATTGGTGCCCCGCCACGGCAGTCCAGCGGCTATGGCACTCGGCTGCCAGGAACGTCGTGGGATCGAATCCCGGCCGCGGCTGCTGCGTTTCGATGGAGGCGAAATGTTGAGGCCCGCATACTGTCCGACGTCAGTGCATGTTAAAGAACCCCAGGTGGTCGAAGTTCCCGGAGCCCTCCGTTACGGCGTCTCTTATAATCATATCGTGGTTTTGGGACATAAAACCACAGAAGTCAATCCATCCTATTAATGGAAGAAAAGCACACGGACAAAAAAGAATAATTCAAGTCAGTTGATCGCCATCAAGACCGTCGGAACAGCTAATCTGTTATTTTATCGATAATTGTGACGTAACGCGCAGGGAAGTGGCAAGCGGCAAGGGTGTCAAGCGACGTTCCCGCAACTCCGGGGATCGAACCCGCAACTTCAAGCTAGCGCCTTTTGTACACATCATCACGCAATGGCCTTCGCATAATCGCTGTCATGTAGCGGTAGGCTGGGGGCAAGAGAGGGTCGAGCACTACAGTTAGAAGTGGGTCGAGTGCAAGAGTGGATTCACTTTTCCCCTGCTGCATGAAAAGCACCCGATCGGACGCACGGCACAGCCTCGACCTTGACCAGTTACGCCTTTAAACATATGACACTTCTTAATGCGAAATGTGAGCGCAGTTGTACGCGCGTGCTTTTACGTGGCGATGAATTGAGAAATTCAGAGAGAGAGAGAGAGAGAGAGGAGAGAGAGAGAGAGACGTGTACGCTCTCGCTCCCGCAGGCCTAGCCCGTTGAGCCGAGCGAATTGTGCCGAATGCGTCGCTCGTTGTTGGGAAAGGACTGATGAGCTTCTGTTTCAGCGCCGCGAACTACTCGGTTCTCCTGATTCGTGGAAGGTTCTAAGAAAGCAGGCTCACACTTCAACGGTAATCCAATAGGTGTCGGCGAAAGAGGAGCTCAGCGTGGTTCGAGCCAATACTTCCTTCACTGTGCTCGTTCACTCGGCAAACGGGGAGGGCCCGAGGGACGACACTCGACGCAGGAACGATAACTTAAGCGCTGCATTCTAAAACAATACCGTGATGTAAAGAGAAAGATAACCTGCGTACAAACGAGGAAGTAGGAAAGGTCCAAACTAGTCAGATGGAACTCTAGCTGCAGAGCGCAAATCACTGTGCTCTCCGCTCCCCTCGAGTGTGCACCTGTGCGTTTCGACATGCACGCGGCGCATTCGAGCATCGCTTACGCTTAGTGTCGCAATTGAGACGCGCCACATTACGGAAAGTTGGGCGTAGAAATGACGAGCGTGGTTTGCACAAGTTTACGCTCAGCGTTGCTGCAGGCATCCTCGCGGGTTTCGCAGGGCACTGGCGTTCTCCTTATTTTTTTTTTCTTCTTCTGGGGGCATACGCCGCCGCACCACGTTATATGGGATACTACTTCGTGTTGGTCGCCGCTGATTGGTCAGTTCTACCTTAACAGGCAGAATTACACTTCAAGTCGCACTACCACGTGCCCGAACCACTGCTTTTCAAGCCTCCTTCTTCATCCGAGCAGTAAAAGACTGAAACGGCCTTCTCCACGCCATATGAGCCATCAGTGACTCACCTGTTTGTTTTTGTTCTCAGAAGCTGTCAAGAACATCCGGTTGTAAGCCACCACCTCTTATGTAATACCTCTTCAATGGGATCTTTAAGGAAATCGAGTCAAGAAATTGACCGATCACTGACCAGTCCCGAATACCTTACTGTTCAGTGCTGCGTTGACATGCAATCAGGAGGGACCAAAACGGTCTAGAATTATGCATTCTGTGGTACGGTACACGCCCCCCTGTGTTTTATATCGTGCAGTCGAGGACGCGACTGCCTTGCACGACAGCACGTATACTTGAAAATATGCTATATATTTCAAGTGCGCTGGCTAAATAATTTTGTTACATAACAACGCCAAAGAACTCCGACGAATAATGCAATGAGAAAGAAAGGTCGCACAGAGAAAGAGGGGAACATATAGCATAAAAAGTTATGCTCGTGGTGATGTCCTCAGTTGTCAGTAAGCCAAGTAAAATGTGTTGTAAAATGTCGGCGTAATATAGGCGAGGTTCGAGTGTCCCAGCAAATAATATTGATGGGCTCTTTGTATTCTCCTGCAAGGTCCAGTCGGTGTTATTGAGAACGTTGCACTACTTATAAAATTATAGCACAAATGCAATCAGTTCATCATTCTTCGCTAATCTGTGCGCAACAACTGGTGTGCGTTGCTTTCTAATATGTAGCGTACACAGCCCTGCCATACGCTGGGAGGGAGCATTCCGCCTTTATAAGAAACATTTCGCCGGAGAAGACCTGAATACCGCAGATTAAAAAAAAAACATCTTAGAGAGAGAGAGCGAGAAGAGAGAGAGGGGGAGGTAAGGAAAAGCAGGGAGGTTAATTAAACGCGCGTTCGATTTGCTACCCTGCGCTGGGAAAAGGGATAAAGGGGTGAAATTGAATGGAAAAGAGAGAGAGCAGAACACCAATCACGCTTACACTAAAGAACATCATAAGTAATGCGTGCAACATATACCTCTGTATTATAAGGCCCGCTACAGCGCTATTTCACGCAGCGTGCACATGAGTGCCTCAGTAGACAACAGGTGTGCTGCATGTTACTCTATAGGCGTCCTTTCGTACCATGCCTCAGCGACCATGCTATATTGTTAACGCAATGCGCTGCGAACGCTGAAGTTTCTCAAGTCAGCCTCACATAGCGCTACATTAACGTGTTGTACAGATGTTTTAAGTGCAGCGAACACACCATTAAACTGGCGATACGGACCTCTGCGCGCACTGAGTGTAAGGACAGCGCTTCACCGCCGCCCGAGTCTGCCGCTCTCTGCAAACACCAGTAGACATCCGTGCCGTTTCTTCAGCAACGCCTTCGCGACCGCAAAGACCGCACGTTCAGTACACCGTCCCGCTGCTACTGGGTTGAGTACGCAATCATTTTCGGCGCTGGCAGCCGTGCTGTTGTCCTTGCCTCGCGTCTTCGGCAAACTGAGTACCAACGTGCTCAGGTACACCGTGGACCTCTTCTTAGATGACGTGTAAAAAATAAAGAGTGCTTGTAGCCCATCACGCGACAGTCTAATGGTGTTATAGTGGTTGACTGCTGACCCGAAATGCGCGACTTCAATCCCGGCCGCTGCGGTGCACGAGGTTTCCGGTGGAGACGAACATGGTAGAGGTCGTTGTACTGTGTTATCAGAGCCCGTTAAAGATTTCCAGGCGGTCAAAATTTCCGGAGCCCTCTACTTCGGTGTGCCTCATTATCACATCGTGGCTTTGGTGCATAAAACTCCAGCAGTTAAAAATTATTTTAGGAATGCTTGCACGAACAATAGGCAACACTACAAACTTGACAGCCCTTTCTAACTGTAATGCGCCATTAGCGGCAAAGAATCGCCCTCTGTAATAACAAGTGAGGAAATGAGGCATGCGTTCTATATGTAGGTGACAATCACGATAGGCGCATTAGCAGACTGCGCGTAATGGGACAGTGGCAATTCAAGAAGAGGACAAAGTGTCAGTTTTGGTAGCAGCCCTTGCACCTTGTGGCTACGAACCAACTATATAGCCTGCGGAAGCAATGATAACAGGCTCTTTCGTTGCCTTCTACGAAATGTCCTCGTCCTCTGTTCACCGCGACGATATGATCCAAAACCAAAGCCATTTCTACATCACATCAGACAGTCGACGGATATGCCGGCCGAAACAAAGACGTCAACCTGCAGAGGCCGACACGAGAGCACCTGTGTCCGATTGCTTCGCGCTGTCTCGAGAACGACGGACATCTGTCGCACGTCCATATCATTACATTCAACGCCTTCCTACACTTACCTCCTCCTCCAGTGCTTCCCCCCCCCCCCCCCCTTTGTTCCCGCCATTCTGCCACTACGCCCAACCACACACGGGACTCCTTCTACGCTCCTTGAGCCTCGGCGGGGCATCTCGGCGACATCTCCGCAGCTAGCGGGCGGCAGAGACACACGTCGGATGCTCGCGCGTCGTCAGGCGCTCGCGAAGTGCGATAGCCTTCAAGGGTGAGGAGGCTCTTCACTTCCGACTTGATGTCTTAACAAAATGCGACGAAACAAAGAGGTGGAGGAGACGGACACGGTCGTAGATGCCGGATGTGGATCGGGCAAGCGAGCCCCGTCCGTCACGACGCATAGCCTCCGGCAACAAAGACAGCAGCAACAACATCGACATCAAAGACAAGGGCAAGGCTTCTTGGTCGCCCCCGTTCGACGC
Source organism: Hyalomma asiaticum (assembly GCA_013339685.2). Taxonomy (NCBI): domain Eukaryota; kingdom Metazoa; phylum Arthropoda; class Arachnida; order Ixodida; family Ixodidae; genus Hyalomma; species Hyalomma asiaticum. The sequence goes on from CM023484.1 coordinate 82,557,467, forward strand.
CAAGCCGCTGTGTTTATACAGCCAGTGAGTTCGTACCCCTTGCAAACCACGACGCACAAGATGGGCCCTCAGCTGGACCAGGACGTTCTTCGGAGCTCGCTTGCAGGGAATGCGTCCCGTGGCTCACTGACGGACGTATGGCGATACCGGTGTACGCCGGTATAGTCGCTCCTCCTCAAAGCGAAGAATGAGCGCTCTACACGGGGCGGCGTGTACCACATAACGCTTGCTACTTCGTGAGAGTTCACTCAGCAGCGTCGACTCGATGAGCTGTCAGCACCTCAGTGCCGTGCATACTGTTGACCCATTTCTCTGCCACTCGCTAATGCGCGCTCCTTACAGGAAGTGAACCGGCTTCTTGTTTAGCTCTTGTTTGATCGACAGCACGGATTCCGTTACAACTGCCCGTGCGTGAAATAATTATGCCATCTGTCTCATGTACGCAATTAGACTGTCCGGTCCTGCTTCAAGAGCCAGTCCATGTAAAAGCAAAGAACTTCTCTGACTTTGTTATTCTTGTTAGGTGCGCCAACATATAGTTCTTGCGTCATAGCAGAGGGCGTATGGCAGTGTGTTTTTCACATTGAGATGAAGTTAGTAGAACATGTCCCGCTTCCATGACAGATCCCGAAGATTACAACGTAGCAGGGGGATCAGAGCCAGGACATCAGGAGCGGAACTTGCAGCTTTTTTTAGCACCTTCCAAGAAGCTCCTATCTGGAGCAGAATAAAAAATGTCATTTCGTTTCGCCAAAAACCCTTTCACGTTGACCACGCACCTCCGCTTTGAAGGCGCGATCCTCCATCGGCAGCTCGGGAGCTCCTTTGCGAATAAGGGCGCTGTGCCCGTTATTTGGAGTATACATACGAACGAAGTTATGGATCTTATCGTCCATTCTGTCCTCTTTGTTAATTTATTCCTCAACGTTGCTGTATAAACGAGTGCGATGCTCTTCGTAGCACGGCAGTTCCGATAAAGCTTGCATTCGGGGACACGTTTGGGACGCCCCCGCACGCCGTATGTACTGTATAAAAAGGAAAACGAATATCTCGACTATTTTTTTTTAAAATCTCGGATTAGAGGTTTGTCGCTTAGCCTACTGTCTCTTGTCACCGTCCGCCTTTTCGTTTTTGTTCTCATCCAAAGTTCTTTTCGTCTACAACGCTGTTCTGCCTCCCAGCTACCATGAGAGTCGCTGCATCAGAAGACGGTAACAGGTGCACCTAGGAGCGCCGCTTTCGTGCGACCGCCCATCGTGTTGCCCGTTACGTAATCCCTTTATCTACGCGATTCCCACCGAAATTCGCGAAAAAGAAGGAAGGCTTCCCTAGAAAGAAAGAAAGAAAGAAAGAAAGAAAGAAAGAAAGAAAGAAAGAAAGAAAGAAAGAAAGAAAGAAAGAAAGAAAGAAAGAAAGAAAGAAGCACGCCTGTAGCAAATGGGCGGCAGCCGCTGCCATTGGTGTCACCCAATTTCTGCTTATCGCTGCCTCCGCAGACTTCGGAGAAGAAGCCAAGAGAGCAATCGCGAGGAAATGAAAGAAACAATATAAATAAGCGTCACAACTATAGTGAAGAGGCGCCCTCTTCAGTCCCCCGCTGGCAAGAAGCGCGACTTCGAGCAAGAGAAGAGGAAGGGACGCCTTGCGACTCCCGCGGTCCTTCTATTTACAGCAGCACTGAATGTCGCCTATTTGTATCGCGGCGACGCAAGGAATGCTGTCTCCTCGTGCAACGTGTCTGCAGGCACCTGAGCCGGAACGGAACAGCCAGTAGTTACACGCATTCACTGCACGCGTATAGTGTTTGGGGAATGCTGTTACGTCCGGATCGCTTCGGTCTGTGCGCGACACGCCGTAATAGAGTACAGTTGCGCGGCGACGTCTTTTATTCTCACGTACATACTGCATTCCAGAAGCAGCAGCTAGCCTTCCCGTTTCGTTCTTGTCTTTTTTTTAATTTTTATATGTTTCCCATCGCAGTTCTGTGTACGGCTCGGATTCTGGGATTTGTTTCGTGTGCGTAAACAGAAAATGTGCGCTGAACTCGGAAGCTGCAGTGTTTGACAATGCGTCTATACCCAAACGTAACTGACTCGAATCTCGAGATTTCTTCGACACCCTCGACAGAAAATACGCGCATGATTCTAAGAGCAGTGAAATATACCGTATTTGTCTGAATACTACAAGCACTTGTTATCCTTGACTATTTTTGTACCTGGGTTTTTTGAAACAAAAGTGAGAAGGGCTATCCTGCACTCTTAGCACGGTAACCTTTAGTTTATTTTAAACGTACACAAAAATGTGAAAATATGCTCCTTTACTAAAAGTTAAAGCCCTTTAACCATTGCTAAAGGACCATATTTTCACATATTTATGCATCTATATAAGATAAACTAAAGGTTACCGTGCTAAGAATTCGTGTCAAACACAAGGTGCTGGACCACTAGGAGGTGACTGAATTTTCAAGCCATACGCGCACAAGGGCTTTAGAGTTTGTGTGGCACTTGGGAACCTTTTAAAGATGTAACGAGATCATTCAGTTCTGTATATGGTATCTCTCCGATGAGAGGTGCAGCGCGAAATTACGTGACTTGATGGTATAAGTGACACAGAAACTGCTTACGTTCCAGCACTAGTTTCGAACAAGAGGTCTGGAAATTATTAAATGCGAGGCATTTCTTAGCGAACTTCGGCGACTTTGAGCGCATCCATCTATATATCTAGCCGCCTACGATTTTGTGCTCTCCTGGCCTTTTCGCTAATGGGATGCTTACGAAAACTGGTATGCCACACCATGACTGCACAAAGAACATAAATGAGAAGTCATAACATGAAAATCATGACATGCATGTCATGAGTGGCATGATTTACATGCCACGGTCCTGGTGCTCTCCTCGCCGTTTCATTAATGGTATGTATACGAAAATTGGTATGCCACAACATGACTGCATGACGAACATAAATGACAGGTCATGACAAATCATGACATGCACGTCATGAGCGACATGGCTCACATGCCACGCGTTTCGTTAATGGGATGTACACGAAAATTTGCATGCCACAACATGACTGCATGCCGAACATAAATGACAGGTAATAACACGAAAATCACCACGTGCATGTCATGAGCGACATGATTTACATGCCACACGTTTCGTTAATGGGATGTATACCAAAATTGGTATGGCACAACAAGACTGCATGGACTAACATAAATGACACGTCATAACATGAAAATCATGACATGCATGTCATGAGCGGCATGATTTACATGCCACGGTCCTGGCGCTATACTGCCGTTTCGTTAATGGGATGCATACGAAAATTGGTATGGCACAACAAGACTGCATGACGATCATAAATGACAGGTCGTAACGTGAAAATCGTGACTTGCATATCATGAGCGGCATGATTTACATGCCACGCGTTTCGTAAATGGGATGTATACAAAAATTCCTATGGTACAACACGACTGCGTGACGAACGTAAATGGCAGGCCATAACATCAGAATCATGACATGCGTGTATGAGCGGCATGGTTTACATGCCACAGTCTTGATGCTCTTGCGGCCGTTTCGTTAACTTCATATGTACCAAACTCGGTATAGCGAGAAAACAATGCAAATCCATTTTACATTCCTGATGCGTGCTTCGCACTTGCTTGATTACCACTGCACGTGGGATCTGCCAATTTGTTTTCAGTTTAAATCTCTCCACAGCTCTCGCAAGTCGGTCGCTCTTCTTTATGGTGAAGAAAATAGTGGGCCGTAGATGTATGTGTACGATCCGCAGCTTGGCTAGTGCAACTAAAACTGGCTATCCACTGTTATGACACCAACATTGTCAGCATTCAGTCTTTATCCAGTTATTGAGTTGTATACCAGAAAAAGCTCAAGAAAAAAAAAAAGCCGGAAACAATGCCAGGAAGAGGGAACTGTAGCATACGAAGACGTAATTGACGTCACTACATTTTAATTATGTAAACGAAGAACACGTCTAGCAAGACAGCAAACTGCATCATCCCAAGGCGGTTAATTTCGTTTAAAAAATTCGATAAAGTAGTTTAATTGCCTTCTGTCTATCGCTTGTAGTGCATTGCTCAATCGTTACAGGCTACGTCAAATGATACGATCGGATCACGTGATACCGTAGCGTCGCTGGCCGTCCACCTTCAAGTCGGTGACTGGAAAACAACTTTCACAACCTTTACTTACTTTACGTCTGCCGTCTGACGTTAACCTTTACTTTGTTGTGTGATGTTACTGTAAGCCGTTAGCAGCCGGTAATAGTTGATGCGAGATTAATATGCGTATTACGGAGGTCCTAATAAGCAAGCACATCTGCCCCAATTCAATGAGAATACTCTTACATTGTGCGGAAACCCACAATATATTCGGACCGCTCTAAAAATTTACCGTGTACGCTCATTTTTGGCCCCTTTAGAATAAACTGTATAGTCTGTCATTTCCATTAAAAATGTATCGAGGTCGCAACAGACGCCGTCAAAATCATCAAAATTCAGCAAGGCCGTTCCGAGCTGGTTCCAAAATTTCAACGCAACACTGCCGCCATTCTTTTGTTCTTGCGTACATTACCGTTTCCAAGGCCAATCTATAACAAGGAAAAGAGTGGCGCTCGACACTGCAGACGAGGAAGTCACTCCGCGGGCAATCTATGAGATGTGTTCTGTTCGCATTTCTAGTCAGTTATATGTAAGTAATCACCCTCCATTCTCTCTCTCTCTCTCTCTCTCTCTCTCTCTCTCTCTCTCTCTCCCCCTCTCCATGCTATTCCTTCTTCTCCACAAAGCCCCGCTGGTGACCGTCGTTGAAGCGCCAGCTGCTCACTTTAGGCCATTAAGTGCGATCAGCAGTAGCCATTAACGGCGGAACTCTTCAGGGGCTTGCCATGTTCGACGTCCTCCCCGTAGGTCACACAAGACAAAAAAAAAAAAAAGAAAGCTGCCCACTCTTGCCTTTACATCGCCACCCGTACTCTTGCCCTCAGCCCACAACCCGTACTCTTACCCTCAGGCCACGTCATAGTGATTATGCGAAGGGCAATTTAGAGAGAAAGAAAGAAAGAAGGAAAGAAAGAAAGAAAGAAAGAAAGAAAGAAAGAAAGAAAGAAAGAAAGAAAGAAAGAAAGAAAGAAAGAAAGAAAGAAAGAAAGAAAGAAAGAAAGAAAGAAAGAACGAAGGAAAGAAAGAAAGAATGGAATCGGGTTCCACAAGAGAGGAAAGCGTACTTGTTCTTGCCCTCGGTGCACTGTCCTCAGCCAACTGCTACGTGATAGCGATAGTGAACCTGACACCATCGCCAGTTACGTCACAACTGACGATGAATGCAGAACGTACCACGCTGTGGAACAGCGTGGAACTGGCTTAAGTATTTTCTTTTTATTTCCCTTCCCTCTTCGTGTGTGAGCTTCCCCAAATATAAGATTCTCGGGAGTTCCCAGAAGCGAAGACCATTGGCAGCCGAACACGGGCCGTGGGGGCTGTAACCTGGATCAATCAGGGGTCTAATATCACGCGAATTCAATTTACCATAGGCTGTAACGGCTAACGCTCCTTCACGTGTGGTTCATACACCGGAGACACCAATACCACCG